>OX403627.1:15171026-15863342 GCA_948107755.1 Campoletis raptor
TATGCATATTTTTATTTATATCTACGCAAACAAAATCGACAAAGATTCCAATGGTAGAAAATGTATCAAAGGGAAATTCTGCTCAAGAATAAATGAATAGATATATATTTATGTGCGCTGCTGTATCGAGCTTTCATATCGGGCTTGCAGTCAATTCTGTGTATTGAGCCTGAGCGTACAGATAAGACAGGATGATCGATTTAAATGGGTTACAAAGTTGAAAGCCGAAGAGATAAGCACAAGCTTCGAGATTTCAAAATCGGGGTGAACTTCGAGGGAGGATATAATCTTGTCGTGGAAATAAAGGCAAACAAGTTCAAAGATGTACGAAAAAATATCCGGAAAATAAGTCAATAAGCTGGAGAATATTCGTGCACGATTGAGCGGAGATGAACGTTAAACAAATATTCGTGGGGTATCAAATTTTTTGGGTTCACTCTTTCATGCATGGTGTGGGTTACATACACGTAACACTTTTGTTCCAACTCTAAAATCAGGGTTTCTAGACATTTTTGCACGACAAAAGTTTTCATACGATCTTTCGACATGAAGCAAAAAAAATGTTGGACTCCGGCAAATCGTTTACCTGACACGTATTTCCGTTGTAAATGAATAAATCATTTGAAAAAGCTGTTTTTTTTTTTTTTTTTTTTTTTTTTTAACATCGTGCATGAAAGGATTAACTTTGAAATTCACTCACGGTCTTTGAATAATAAGATCTTCAAGGATAAAGTAGTTCTGCAAGATTATAGGCACTTGGGGCTCCGGAAAAGTCAAACTTTAATCAGTGTATAAACAAAAGTGCATTTACAATGACATATTTCTTACAGTTATAGTGAGTTACATTAATTTGATGTGGTCTGCATTGAGAACTCGGTAAAATTCAATTGAAATTGTCTTGAAAAAGGTTATTATTACCAGTAAATATATGATATATTGTAGATCTGATCAACGATTGGTGTAACTCCAAAATTGAAGAGAAACATTGTCATTCCGTGACAGAAGAGAAATCGGAGCTTTAAAAATGATCATTCAATGCGTCTACATGTTAACGTGTAAACAATATATTTTTCAGAAGCAAATCATATAAATAGTGATCCACAAAAATGATTGAGTAGAGTTACACCAATTATAACTTCCTCACTACCCTTTCGACATGGTGATTGTATTTTAACCGAAGTTTCATCGTGTATGCGTATGTGGTTGCGTACAATATAAGCAAATTATTAATGATGAAATGTCAAGCGTTGCTCGTGGAGTTGATTTGATATGAATACGAGATCCACGTGCATACACTGCGGCACGTGTAACGAATTTGTCGGCTATATCGTGCTTAGTCAAATTTGTAGTTAGTTCAATTGTGTCGGTGAGAAAATTACTTTGCCGTGAAACTTACCGTGCATCTGATAAAATGCCGTTATACCAACTCGATCCGCTCCGTCAAAAGACACTGGTCCCTATAATTAATCAATATTTTTACCTCATCACAAATATTTGCTGTTTGCAGACGCGAAAAACAAAAATCAGACGATGCTAAAGTTTGTACCGTGAAAATGCAAACAAAACAAAAGCAAAAAAAATGTTTCTTTTAATTAAATTTTTAGTCTAAAATTTTACCTAAATTCCGTAATATGTAAGAAACCATTTTATATTTTTATTATGTCAATTTTAATATGATTGAGTCACATTTCGGAAAAGTCAAATCATGCTACACATCAGTTCGCGTTTGATATATATTCAAATAACTAAATCCAAAAACCGAGTAAATTCTCAATTCGACCTATTTTTCAAAATCAGTTAAGAGTAAAAATACTTTATGGAATTTACCGATTTGCATAAATGTTTTTTGTTTTCAAAGAAGGAACTCGGCTGGCACCAAATGCTAATTTTTTTTTATGCAGCAATGATTCCGCAGTATAAGTGTAAAGATTTTTTTCTTACTTTTAGAGTTTGGTTTCAAGTGGTTTGGTCAGGTTCATTTAATTAATGTAATGAAACAAAATTAAACGAATAAATGTACTTGAGAAAAGCGTTTCATACTAAATTGAAATCTTTATTCATATTTTGACTGAATAATACTTTGAAATAACTCACCGAAACTCCAACAAAGTTGAGACTCTTCAGTTGTTCGAGTAAATAATAAGCCATCTCTTTACGCGAATGATTATATTGGGCGATACTCGACTTTTTTTTATTCAGAAATTGCTCGAGCTTTTTCAAAGCCAGTGCCATTGACCAAACAGCATCATAAGTTTGTCCAGCGTATCTCGAAAGTGTGACACCTCTCTTTGCCAATTCTGAAGTGAATTCACTGGTAGTCTGAAAAAATATACATTTTGTTGCCGAATGGATGCGGTCAAAATTTTTTTAATTAAAAAATTGTTTTTTTTTTTCCATGGAATAACATACAAACGATCCCATCTATATTCACATTACAATTTTAAAAGTACGCTAAAAAGTAATTGCATTCAGAACATTTTGTTTGTGGATGGAAAAACATTTTTCCGGCATTACCAAAATATTTTGAGTATTTTTGACCATTTTATTGTGAATGGATTATTTTATCATTAAAAGAAGTATACCCTACGCCATAATAAGTATTTTTCAAGCAAAATTTGTTTCTCATTATTGAAGAAGTAGTGAATACGTTGTGGGTCAAACGGTGCGAGGTCAACGAATTAAAGCCGACGAATCGATCAGCAACAGGTCAGAATAGAAGTATGGAGATGTCAAAAAAGTACGATCAATGTATCAGAATTTCGACCATAGTAATCTATATATTTTCCCGATATCGACTTTTCGCGTCTCGACTAATACACAGTTCTGTTTTTTCCGTCATTTTTTTTTTTTTTTAACCAGATATGCAGTAACATGGACATATACCGAGCTCTAGAATTTAGTGATGTGAATCGATATTACGTTTCGTCGTTATCTTACAGGACACAAAACAGAATTCACATGAGTGATCTCTCGCATTTGGAGCATCAAAAATGATGAGGTAAAATCCGTTCATCATGGTTTTATCAGAGGTCACCTGCCACGAGAAAAACTGCCGACATGTCGGTATCTGCGGGACGAGATTTGGCATTGTGTCTGCGTTGCATTTTACTTGCATCGTTAACCAAAAATAATAGAATGAAAAAAAAAAAAAAAAAAAAAAAAACACTTCACTTGAATCGACGAAATTTCTTTTGAAACAAACATAGTTTTTAACTAAAAAAATTACCATGAACTGTAAATTAAAGTGACAAAGACAAATAAACAACTTTACTCAATTGAAAAAAAGTGTTTTATTTCCTGTGAATTAATTAATTCTATTTTGTTGTTCGTTATACACTTACATTGTTTTAACCCATTACACTTCAAATGTAGCATTCGGGACTCTTATGGGTCGCTGATCACATATGCGAAGCCGGAATGTGAGAATTTAAGTAAATTTTTTGTTCATTTTGTAAATAAAAAATACCGTACGCTAAAGAAATATAAAATCTGTAAAATTCTTCGAGCTGTGTTCAGTTCCAAAAAAAATTAATTCCAGTGTTCATCATCATGAAAAAGTACGGAGTTCGGTGATTTATTTACTCCCGCTAGCTTTTTTAAAAATACTTGGCGCCGAGCCACTACCGCGTCTCTTCATATGTGGTATTCGTGATATTAACAAATAATTACTGTGCATATATTTTTTTTACATAAATGAATGTCCCAGGGACTATCTGAAAGCAGGAAACCCGGTTTTTGTTGGTAAAATAGTACTTTGATCATCAGTATACTGCAAAAAATAGGTGGCACAACATCCCAGCATGGCAATGGATTGAGAAACTAATTGCAAACGGTAACACATTCACAGAGGAAGAATAACAAAATTTAATCAGATTATTCAGTTAATCAATCTAGATAGGAATGTTTGACAAAAATTTGATCGTATGTGAGCTTTTTTTATGATTATTTCATGGCTTGATTCTGTTATAAAACAAAAACATATACTTATTTTCGTCGTCCATTTATATGAATAGAAAAAAGGGCTGAATCCGTCTAACGTGTCTCGCTAAAGAGGATGCTTTGAAGTAAAAGCTCTCGTTGTTTTTCAAGCTCAATTGATGTGCATAGACGAAGGGCTAACGGAGAGAGAAAGAAAAAGGGTGGGAAGCGGCAAAGCAACGATATATGGCATCGCGAAATAGGAAAGTATCCCGTGATCTAGATCTCCAATTTTTTTGTTCTCCCCTCATTATCCTTCTGTTTTAATGTAACGCGAATAAAGGAGAACAGACTGTCCATTCGGAACCAAGCTATCGGTATATATCACGTTGCACTACTTTGTTCTGGTTTTTTTCAATGTTGAAAAAACGACGACATTTTATTTTGCCTTTGTCTGATATTTACGTAGCGCAATAGAGACGAAAGCGGTCATGCACTTTATTGTGTCGCTTCTTCGATTTCCGGTTGGTTCAACGAAGAATAATAAAAAAATAGAAACACGTGAAAATCGTGAAGCCTCAACTAGTATTGGGAAGCAGCAGCAGCAGGTGCTGCCTGTTGCCAAAAGGAGAGGGAGGTAGAAAGAGAGAGAGAGAGAGAGAGAGAGAGAGAGAGGGAGAGAGAAAGCTTCACACAATTCAAGGCATTATTATCGTGAGGAAAAAAAAAACCATTTATTTCTCTTTCTTTTGTCCAGTCTACTTGAAGAAAACAAATTGCTTACAATATAACGCATATTCTCGGTAGCGCCGATTAAAACTCGACGAGGGTGAGAGAAAAATATAAAAACTCGATATTGGAAAAAAATAATTGAGAATTTTTTTTTTTCCCCAAAATTCTATGTTCAGCAATCATACCATCTCTCGAAAAGTCGAACGAGAATTGAGGCGTCAAACAAAAAATTAAAAACAAATATTTCAATGATAAATATTGCTACAAAAATGAATGAATTCTCCCAAAACATTACTTTTAACAACAATACATTTTTCCCCTGCACACTGAGAAAACAGTTTATTTATAATCAAGAAATATATTTAGTTGGTACTTTTACTCAAAAATTCATTAACTGTTACAAAATTTGTTAATGGTCAAAAAATGTCTTTGTTATCACGATGTCTTTGTTTATGGTCATCAAATAACGAAGTATAACGATATGATAATGTACTTGAAAGAATAAAAGATTTATTTACAATAAATATATTTATAATTTAACAAACTTTCGTTGCCGATAACATTAATTATGTTTACCAAACATAAGAATCTCAAAGTGAAAGACTTACTAATCCGGAGTAGCTCGCTTCTTCAGTCAAACTTGTACCATAGCTTTGAACGATAATCAGTCCGTTCAGGGTTTCCGAAAGTTGCGATGTTGAACAATCCTCAGGTCCGTTGTGCCACCAATCACCGTTCATTCCCGAAAGATCGATTGTTTCCCCTGGTAATATCCATGCGTAATCTCCACCGTGCATACCAAGTTTCCAAGCCTGCGATGAAAAGCTTTACAAAGTTTCTCAGATACGATGCGAAGTGGAAATTAATGAGACATCGCGCGATAAGATATTTCGAATTTCGAGGAAATTTGTTTACACGAGCAAGTTATTTTCAACCCTTGAATCAAACCTAATTGTGTTGTATCAATAATCAATGAGTAAAATTCTATTGAAATTCCACATCGCATCAGATTAATTGATATTTTTGAAAAAGTATTTATTTGACTGGGCAAATTTTGTTTCATTCACATTCGAGCTTTTGTTCCACAATCCAAAATTATTCATGATGAATTATTCAATTTCTGATTGCTCACGAATTATCTGCCCAAATACTTCCACCGATGAATTTTTGTGACTCTATAATTAAATGCAATCATTATATTCATTACTTATCAATGAGATCATTTATTTTTGGCACTTGCCCACAAGGTAAGTACACAAATGCATCTACCAAATACCTAGCGGATTCGGGCCAATGAATTTACGGGACTTCGATACATGTTCAAACAGCTGCGCCATTGCGAATAGTTTGATTCAATGCAGTGTTGCAACTTGGTGCGAATGAGTTTAAACCCTTACAATCAGATTGAAGTTTCAGTAATATACACATAACCCAAATATTATTCAAGGCTAATCGCTGCAAATTCCGCTTCCCAGTAGTTCAAAATTATCATACCTCACAGAATAATAGGGGCGCCAACCTTGGTGAAAAGCTGCCAATAATTATCCTCGTATCTAGTTCCTGAAATTATGCAATTGAAATTTGAATATTCATCAAATATACATTATCCTACATGTGAGACTTTCGATGTACAAGTTCTAAACTGTCAGACCTTTTGAAAATTCAACTCGCTGCCTTTGAAGAGAGAACAGGGCCGAATATTTGAATGAAATTAATAAAATAGTTCCAAAAATTTTCACATATATTTGTAAATTATTCAGCCGTTCTCTATGTAACGAATTAATCCTTTTTATAAAAACCTCGTAATTCGATTCCACAAGTCCCTCTATACTACTTTTTGTGGCCAAACAATGACATGGCATTAAAGTTTAAAACGTTATCAAAGTACAACAAAAATTCTTTTTATTACGTTTGCAAATTTTTCATGTTGTTTTTTTAATCGATTCATTAACAGATAAGTGTTTATCGCTTGCGCTCCATTCGAAAAGTCATAGATAATGCCATAAAATATAAAATATTATGCCGAAAAATCGTGCGTTTGAAAAATTCTTAGCTCGTCACTTCGCGACTAAGCTTGGAATTATCAGTTTTTAGGGATAGAATTAAGTATATTCCCTGTACGATTCTAACGATTCCGGTTCAATAGAAAAAAGTTACAGCTATCGGAAAATAGTGATTTTTCAGAAATTGGTTTGTGTTTGGAGAGTAAAATATAAATATATGTTTATATATTTTTATATATAAAGGAGATCGTGGTGATTTTAGTAATACTTGGCGTCGAGCCGCTACTGCGTCTCTTGATGAAAAATCAAAGCCGTCGGGTGGTCGTCTACTTCGAAAATTCTTAGCCTAGGAGCGTTTGCAGTGTACGCAAAATTTTTCTGAAATAGTGGGTCAGGAAAGGGTCTCCATTAAACCGGACTTCAGTTCAGAATGAGAAACCATTTTTTTCTCAAAAATATAAGTACAGAGAAGGGAAATGCCGATCCTTTAGAATATTCAAGTTGCATAGATCTTACGTGAAAAAGTCGTGAAAATGACTGAAAAATTGACTTTTCAAAAGTTTCGAAAATTTCTACTGCCTGCAGATTTCATTATATTAAGTACAAATTTTCAGATGCGTTCTTTCTTTCAATCTACTTTCGTAAAAAAAATCGGAAGCCAAATCGTTATATATACAGAAAAAAAAGATATTTTCCTCGTACTCGAATTATACAGACTACAATATCGATTGATTGAACGTTGCAAATGACGGCGACAAGTTGATTAATTGGTAACGCTGCGCACTAGATGCTGTGACAGTTTTCTAAAGGGTGTTCAGTTGTCAGACTAAAACGGTAATAAAAAATAAACCACAACAAAAATATATGAAAGAATTTTTAAAAATCACTTGTTTCCCAAAATAGCTCAAAATCAAGAGAGACTAAATTTTGGATTCTACGAACACATCCGATCGGATGGACAGAAAAATCAGAAAAAAAATCAAGAGAGCCACTTCTAATGGGTCTTGTCATGATGTGTCGGTTTTGTGAGATTTTTTAATTTTTTTTTATTTCTACCCAATCTGAGTAATGTAATCCAGGTCGAATCGGTATGAAACGCGCCATATATTCTTGAAACATAATAATGTATCCCATCGCTATTATGCAGAGGAAGGTTTAGCAGCGAGTTAAGATTGATTGAATAACTGGGTGGATAGCATGATCGATGACTCTTGATTTGTTATGAAAATGATTGACAAATGCACGTGGAGTAATATGCTACGTAGAGACAAATAGAGGTGAACTGATCGGCTGGTCAAAGAGGTCAGAAGGTCGTGGAGGGTCAGCTACGTGACAACTCACTGATGTTCCAAAAGCCTACCACTAAAAAAGCTCTGTCATAAATACACAGCTCCCGTAAATTTTTGAGATTCGTCGACTTTTTTGGTGAGCAAGATGTATGAAAAGGTGTTCACAATGAAACACCTAACTGACTACTTGATTTTAGGGAACACATTGAATTGAAAAACTTTTCATTGGCCCATACGCAGGAACTTAATACTAACTAATTAATAATAAACTAATAATAAATAATAACTAATAATAAACTCTTTATATATATATATATATATTATTCTGTGGTCACTATTTACGTGTCTTCAACGATTCCTGAGGATCATTTGACCCCTAGAAATGGCACCAAAGCATGAAATTTACATAAAATTACCACGTAGACTACTTAATGTTTATTTACGAACAATATATTTTATGAAATATATTGCAAGCGATAACATATTCATGTAAATCAACAAAAGGAGAAGAAACAAATTTAACAAGTGAGTTATAGGTTACATTTCCAGTTTTTGCAAACATTCCTGAAATGAACACTGAGACAAAGGTCATAATTAACCTCTTATCATTGCTATCCATGACAGTGTTTCGTCGCGCCTACTTTCGAACAAACATATAGTATGCAGACAGGATCATTTTGCCCCAAATGCCCTTTTGACCTTTCATATGACCCAAAATCATTCCAAACTATTGTTGAAAAATGCACATGATTTATTGATTCCAAACATAATTTAATGTATGCCCAAACACGTTGTAAAAAACCTAAAATATCAACATTTCGTTGGTCATCGACATAAGCGCACTTTTTTCAAGATTTCATCTTCATCCCATCTATGCTAACATCTTAAAATAATTTTCTCGATTTGATATACAATTTGACACTTTAAAACATTGTTTCGAGCATTTTATTAGTTACTTCGAATGTTTCGATATCATAAGGTATGAAAGTCGTATTTGTTTGGATACTGGCAACAAATCTACTCAACCGGCACCTAGTAGCTAGAAGACTCAAGAAAATCAAACCCATCGACCGACGTGAACGCTTCCAATAAAATAAGCACTGAAGCAGTTAAAACATGAAAAACAGGGAATAAAACATCAATGGATGCCTACTCTGAACCACCTTTCTTCGACCATTCAACAAAATTATTTAATGTTATTATAAAACAGTTTATAGTCGTGTATACTGAGGAAAAAAAAAATGTTTGTTTGGAAAATTTACTTTCATCGTTATTGACCAATCAATGACTGAATTAAAAATAATTGTTCATACAAATTTTGTAGAGAATTTCGTTTTCCACAAAGAAAAAATAATCCTATTTTACACAAACCCTTTACTCGTGGAAATGCGATCGAAATAATAACATTCAAGCAACATTCGGAGAAAAAGAAAAATTTCGATTTATTGATGAAGGAGACCCAGGTCGTAAAAAAGCCTCAAGGAGAAGTCGGTGGCGATGGTTATAACCGCGGGTAGGATGAGGCAGGATGATGTTTTCCCATTATGCTCGACATCTCCAATCAAATGGCATCAGTTTTAATCGATCACTGTTTTTTTATGTGGTTCCGATTTTCAAAAGTACACTGAATGTAAGCGGTTCGTTTTTCGTATTTTTGACGATGCTTCGCACAAACCAAACCCTGTGCCATTTTGACCACTAAAAAAGCCATCAATTCTAAAGAGTTTTGCTCGAGAAGAAAGCTTTGACCCTCTTGGATCCTCACTCACGTGCTATCGACCCTTCTCCCCACCCAACACCCTCTTCTGTACACAATGTCCTTCCAGCACTGGCACGTATATTGTTCTACAGATCAGTATACATTCCTGTGTGCACGTGAATTTCCTTTCCTACCCTCGGTTTAGGGGTAAACCATCGAAACGCGCGACGAATTCACGATGAAGATCTCAACGAAATAAATAGACACAAATCAAACATCGAGAACGATTCATCCTTCGATTGCTGACAGTTTCTCCCTTCTCTTTGCACACCCTGCACTCTCCCGATCATGGCTCGCTGAACATTTACTCCTGTTTTTTTCTCATTACCTTCTCGGTTTTCTATACCGCAAAAAATATCCATTTCATAAATTAAAAGTAAAACATTTTTTATTGCAGCTGACATTTACGCCAAAAGGCCCGGGTTACGTGGTGGGAGCTCCCAAGAATTTTGGAGCGCTTTGAAAAGTAAACATCGAGGCTATCGAGGCGGAATGGAAGTGCGAGGGAAAAGGGGCATCGGTAGCTAGACGTCACGAGCAACGAGACGAGACGAGAGTCGGGACATGGGAACAAAATAAACCCTAATATTACGGTGTTTGCATTTGACTGGTGTACAGGTCTTCATAATAAAATATTTTCTTTTCAAAGTGTTATTTGATTGATTAATGCAAAGTCTCGAGATTAAAACCTTTTTTTCTACACTATATTATTTTATTGAGAATTTTACAGTGGAGAGGAAAGCTGCCGAAATTTTGACGAGGAAAATATTTTTTTTGCCATATTCTTTGCGAAATTTATCATGTTCTTTTTATAATTTACCAACGCATGATTTTAGAAAAAAAAACATGTATTTTTTTTCAACTTTTGCGTATAGATTGATTCAATTTATTTACTTGCAATGTCATTCGCCCAGAAACCATAATCAGAATCAATGAAACTTATTAAATTCTGAATCGTATACAGAAGTTTCTATGTGGTATTTTTAAATGTGCAGCAGACGGTAAAAAGAGCTGCTAAAAAACCTGCAAGTTTTCAATTGCTTCTTTTTCGATTTTTCCAAAAAATTTCGCAGATGCAGACAATAGATAAATGTAGAATGATAAAAGATTATGTTAACTACCTTCAACGTACGCAGTTGTTCCTTATAATCATTCTCCCCGAAAGTAATGGTTGCCGCACACGTGATGTTTGCCTGTTCCAATTCCGTCACGAGATCATTCACGGCCTGTGAACAAGGCGTAAGGTTGAATATGAAGTTCAGTGCTAGACTTCAAATGGGCGCGAATGAACGAAAAAGCAGATTGAGTCCCTGGAGTTGACTGGAAAACGGAAAATACAATCATTTCACTTCTGAGACTGTACCGTTTATCGTTACGCTCATGGAATTTCGTTTTTCTCTCAGGTTCATTAAGGCTTAAACGTTTTATGAAACTGTTGACGAGATTTTTGCCCCTGCCACAACCGTGAGTCAAATTACCGGCTACCTTAATGAAAAATTTCAACACAATTCGGTGCAAGAGATGGAAGCAAAATTGTTCATAAAACTCGGTCAAGTGTATGTCTTTTTCTTCAAAAAATTGTACCAGATATCCATTCATCAACAGCAAAAGATTTATCAATTGCGTCAGACTTATAAGTGTCGGTTGAAAGGCATAAATTGAAGACTGATTTTTAGTTGAGAGATTGAAATTTAAAAGGAAAACGGAAAATTGTTTCACAACTTAATTGAACTAATTACTTTTTATGCTGAAAGGAATATGCGGCGTTTTACGATGGAATAAGGAATTCAAAATATTTACGCAAGAAGTGGTATGTAATATTTTAGGCAATAAGTCATGTTAAAAATTTATCTAGAGATGCGGTAGTTAGAGTGTTGACGCGAAATACTAAAAAGAAAGTGTAAACGCTAAAGTCATGTGTTCCCGTGTCTATACCCTCGAGACATACGACTGTTTTCCATTATTTAATATTATTCCAGGATACAAATTTGCAACAAGGAAATCTTGACCATGAGGGACCAATTTAATTTCTTTCTCAATTTACCAAGGAATACATGTCGCCGTTCTGGGATAGTGCGGTGACAGTGTCCCAACCGAAATATTTAATGAGAGAAATCCTCGCCGGATTGTGACTTGAATCAGGTGCCACAGTTCGAACAAAGAGTGGGAACTCCGTTGGATCCGAGAGTGCTGGAGCTGTTGATCCGTATGATACTTGAACGATGTTCCAGTAGGGAACTATCTTGGCAAGAGTCTCCGTGACCTCGGAACAGGCCGTGCCCAACAAGAGTGGCATCACCACGCTGTTGTTCGAGGTGTACAATGCATGGAAAAATCGATCAACAGCTACTCCGGGATCGCACTGTAAAGACAAATATGAAATATACATTTTTATATTCACATTTTTATATTTTTTATGAATAGCGATCATATTTCATATACAGGGTGTCCCATTTTTGAAAAAGCATTAAGATGATTCGAAAAGATGAGGTCATAATGTTTTGTCCGAAACGATCCGCAGTGGTAGTATCCACGAGGTTTACATATTTCGGGAATAACAATGACTATATCTCTAGAAAAATTTCTATAACTTAGGTATTCTTCTCAATATAGAAATGTAATCAATGTATTTTTGACCCTAGAACCTCGTAATCAATTGCTTTGTCCTTAAACCCGAAACTGGGGTAAATAATTATTTCAAACGTTTCTTTAGCACAAAATGTTCCTCACATGCGATAAAGTTTTGATATACTCTGTTGTTTTCGTTATTTTGGCAACGATGAAAATTGCGTGGTATGTTGAAGTTGTTTCCGGTAAACATTTATTCATGAAAATTTAAGTGCAAGGGATAAAATTTTGAATTATGAATATTTTCATGAGTTAACTTTTCGCCCCAGTGTCGCGTTTTGTCTCCGAAAAACTGTGCGCATGATAGAAGTCTTAGTCATTTATAATTATATTTTACTGTCACTGTTCGCCTTCAAAAATATAAAAAAAAAAAAAAATAAAGTGAAATGTAGCCGATAATTAATAAAAATAAATAAAACAGCTGTTGCTTTATTAGAAATATTAAAATAACGTAATAAGACACAAAATTTTTTGATAATGTATTTTCGCTTCATGTGTTTTTCAAAAAAAGAACCAAAGAAAGTTAATTATAAGCACAGTTATGATTGGACACACATCTATATAACTACATGTAATCCGAAAATTGCGATAACTGGAGCGGTAAGAGGTGCATCGGGTGGCAACGTTGCACGGAGTAATCCAATTGCTATACCCCTATATAATATTCCGAGGGCGGGCAAAATGACAGGTTCACCCAGAAGAGATAGGAGCCTTAACACCCGATGGAAACCTGTCCTGCACGACGCCTCCTTGATTCTGGTAATCAGGACATTTAGTTACGATATCTTGAATTTTTTTTACTATGAAGTGCATAGATATATATTTTTTCTCTGATTTTACAAAATGCTAAGAAATCAATAAACACGTGTAGTACGAATACTCAAAAAAAAAAAAAAAATCATGCGATGATACAGGAAGTTCTAGACAAAAAAAATTAATTATGTTTCTCAAAATGATGAACAAAAAAAAAAAAGCTATTCAGAATTACTATCGCTGATAAGCCTTCTAACTACGGATTCGTTCGCATATTCATTTGTTCATTCAACAAATTCATTGGAAAATTCGGAAAAATTGATAGCTCGATTCTAAACTGGGGTTGAATCAACTTTACAATCTACATTTCAATATGTTTTGATGAGAACTGAACCGAAAGTGCTGATGGTCATCGTGAAATTCTTTTAACACGGAAGTGGAGAAATATATGATGAAATTTTCGAGACCGTCCAGACCTCTTGAAAGTTTTTCGTTTTTAAATGGCTTAGTCTCGTATTTGCTAATACATATATCGTCGTGCACACAGCTCCGGAGGAGAAGATAGTCGTGGAATCTGCGTTACTTCTCAACATATATCGTGTCACGTTACGCCCTTTTAATGGTGGAAACTGAAGAGTGCTTTATTGCCAACAGTGTTTTCGCTCTGACCCTTGAAGTCCTCGAAAGAGAGGAAAAGAGGGCAACCGCTCTCCAATTGTTTGTGCAGATGTGCGATGCAACTCGGCTGTGTGCTTTTTCCTTCCGACTTTCCGCAATTATGAATTTGTTCTTTGTGGTATTCTTGAAGGACGAAACGACCGCGAATATTGAAATGGGCCATGCATTTAACGAACTTCAGATTTAACATCAGATTTCTTTTCGACTTTTGGTTCGTTCTTATTGCTGCTAGACATTGTCGCAATAGATGCTTTCTGCTTTTTGAGTTTGATCGAAATTGCACAATGCACATATATGCTGTAGCGGGTGCATGGTAGTTCTGGTTATTTAATTTCTATCATACATAGTTGTTTTACGAATCTTATTTGGGCGCTTTTCACATACAATGAACTTCAGAAAGTTCATAAAACGTCGAGCAACGGAAATAAATAGAAAAGTATCCGGGGATACAAGGATGAGTTAACTCCACAGAAATGTTAAAAATAAACAAAGTAAAAAATGCAGCAAATCGATACGCTTATCGTTTATTGGCAATAAAAATAACTGACCAGGAGCAGCCCAATATTTATAGATAGATAATTTCGATTCAGTGCACATTTGTATTGTGGATTGTTATGAAATAATACAAAATTACAAATCTCGATGGATCTTGAAATGCCTTAACCATTGAACTACTTAAGAACCATTCTTTGTTTGCAAACATCTTTTATTAATATTTACCATATGAATACATGTCATACTATTTGTTTTCATGGAGACAAAGAGAATACAGAACAAAACGAATCAATGAGAATGTGTAATGGAGCCTGGGCTAATGATATTTTATCGGATAAAATTAGACGTTGGAGGAGATCCAGATCCAGAGCTCATGGCGAGTATAGCAAATGCTCTATCGTGGCTGTACCAGCGATGAAACCGACAATGTTGCTTCCCCTCCAGCATAAAAGCTTCCGTAAGACAATGGATAATGACCCACCTCCTACCACCTGCGCTGGAGCGGAAGAAGCTCTTTTATTTTGTGAAGCATAGTCGTAGTTACATCCGTATTGATAAATTATGAATTAAAATTTAATCCGTAAAAAAGGGATAAAAACTGTCATCTAATGTGAGGTGTTGCTGAAAATGAAAAAAAAAGAATTTTCATTAGCGAAGACGCAATAACATATTTTGATGCAATAATAGTTATTTATGCTACAAGTGCGGAGAGCGAAGAATTACTTTGCGCGTCGACAACTTTACGAGTTCGACGATGTAAGAAAGAGACAGGAACCAGAGTTTCTCCAATTGGCGAATAAATGATTGATTAGCCAATTGCGAATTCATCAACGTTAGTTGCAAACTCAATAGTGCAATTATGTTCCTAGAATCCAATAAGTCACGCACTAATGTCGAATATCTGTGATAAATCAAAGATCGGAAAACATATCTAATCCCTCACCATGATGTTAGTCTCTAACATTTCATATACTCGGATATTTAAGCGACGCATCTATATGTAAACACTAGATCCACTTTGTATTGAACGGGCTCTTGTCTCGACGACGTAAATCCAATCTGTGTGTGAATAGACTGCAATTGACGCGTTGAGCATAGAACGAAAAAGAACTCCGATTCTTCTTATTGCAGTTGATTGAAAGTGATGCACTCATGCATATACGAGAATGAAAAAATCGTTTGAAGTAAAATATCGTTCGTAGGTGTATGAATTCGATTCAGCATTTGTATATAGCTAGATGCATCAAGCACATACATAAACAACGTGAATGAACTTCTCGTATTACTTGTCTACCTATAACTAGGAGACGATAGATCCCGTAAAATGTATTTCATACTTATTCTAGACGAAGGTTCAAATGCCATATTCACCAAGTTCCAATACAGATCATCTCACTTTTTAACGTACTTGTATGATTCACTAGTCTGATATGAATAGTTTGTAGGTTTCGATTCAAAATGATCAAATAGCTGACTTGATTCGACAAGGGCTTGATACACATACGTACAATGCTGCTGTTACATATGATACAGTCATGCTGTATATACGATGCTCGTCATAGTTTATTATATGACCAATTATGCGTATACTAAAGTTGGCTAGACTATATGCTCGCATTTAAAGTACGGCGAAAGCTAAGGCGTAATTGAGACAACGACATTGTTGCATAAAATGAAATACAGTCAAGTTAAGTGAATGAAAAAATAATTTCAAACTATCCCGATTTTTGAAAAGTGATATAATTTAAAAGTAAACCTCAGCAGCAGGTTGAATTCAGATAGAATAATTTTTTCTAGTAAATTGGCGAACCAAATCGCCTACTATGGACTTTGCCTACTGGAATACTCATGGCAGAAGAAGTTTATCGTTCATGTGCAATTATAGCAAACATCACAGTGACACAATGAATCACAATGTCACCACCAACAAGCAAACATTAGCGACGCTTCTACTGTACTCATAACGCAGCCTTTCGGAAGTGCTGGAGACAAGAATATAACTGATAATACCCGTGACCGTGATATTGTTCGAGAATCGTGGAAGATACATTCATCCCCCACCACGGCGATTCGTTTTATTCCGAGATAATATACTCGAGCGAGCCTCGGGACAGCAGCCGACAGAGCTGTCAAATGTATTTGTCTCGAGACTCTACCGAATCTCTTGATATAAGACCAATGTCCATTTATTATTGCCATTTGCAACGCTCAGATATGATAATCTAATCGTTCAAACATCGTATAATTGCAAGACAAACGCACAATCTCGAATGCCTTCGGTCATCGAATGGGAAGAAGGGATTCTATTGAAAGCGAACGATTCCTTTACCATTCATGCGACTGTACGACTTATTCAAACACGCAATTTCTTGAACTAAAACGTTGAAGTGATTCCCGCGATTCCGGAACAAAGTGGTGTAGCAGTGTGATATGCAAAAAACATGATGGTCACCTCATCAGTTGCTTTGCTAACTTTGGCACTTGGATTTCTTGGTGTTCTAGTTTACGTCATACGTCATCTGACATTTTGGCGTTCCAAAGGGATTCCCTACTTGCAGACCGTACCGATCTTCGGCCTATTCTTTCCTGTTTTCCTGCGCCAACGATCCATGGCCCAAAGGACAATAGACAATTACAAAACATGTCCAGGTGCGAAATATGTCGGTTGCACTGACTTCGGAATGCCCGTATTGATTATCAAACATCCAGAAATCATAAAGGAAATAGTTGTTAAAAGTTTCGCTCATTTTCCGAATCATCGTGGCTTCGTCGAAGAAGAATTTGATCCTTTATTGGGGAAAAACTTATTTTCCCTCAAGAACGATCGCTGGCGTGACATGAGAACGGTTCTCACGCCGAGTTTTACTGCCAACAAAATGAAATATATGTTTCAATTAGTATCCAGATGTTCGCAGGACTTTGTTCAACATTTGAGCGAACATCCGGAGTTAACAACTGAAATAGATCTCAAAGATTTTTACACCAGGTATGCAAATGACGTTATAGCCACGATGGCTTTCGGTATAAGCGTCAATTCGTTAAAAGACCGCAGCAACGAATTTTATACAAATGGTAAAGCTGCCTCTAATTTCGGGGGCATTCTGACATTACTGAAGTTCGTGGGGGCACGAATATTCCCCAAGTTTTTGCAATTCATGGGACTATCGTTTCTTCCACGAAAGACCGAAAAATTCTTCAAGCAACTGATTTATGATACGGTGAAGATACGCGATGAAAAAGGCATCGTGCGGCCCGATATGATTCATCTACTAATGCAAGCTAGGGACAATGATAACGGCATAGAGATGACCAATGACGACATAACAGCCCAAGCTGTCATATTTTTTCTCGCTGGTTTTGATACATCGTCCCGTCTCATGTGTTTTATGTCGCACGTTCTTTCGTATTATCCGGAAATCCAGGATCGATTGCAAGAAGAGGTGGACGTAATCTTAGGGGATCATGATGATGGTATCACGTACGAAAAGCTAGGGCGTATGAAGTATATGGATATGGTAATTTCGGAAACACTTCGTCTTTATCCTCCACAACCTTTTACTGATCGGGTATGTACGGAGTCTTATGACCTTCCACCTGCAACGCCCGATTCCAATCCATACACTGTTCTACCGAAGACTCTTATGTGGATACCGATTATTGGATTGCAACGTGATCCTAATTATTTTCCCAACCCAGATGAGTTCGATCCGGAACGTTTCAGTGAGGAAAATAAAAACAAAATAGTACCCTATACATATTTACCGTTTGGCGTTGGGCCGAGAAAATGCATTGGTGATAGATTTGCGCTAATGGAAGCGAAGACTATCATGGCGCACCTCTTGCAGAAATTTGTTTTCAAACCCTCAAGTAAAACAACAAAATCGATTGCATTTGCCATTGATGGGTCGATGATGAGCCCCGAAAAAGGATTTTGGGTGAGATTGGAGCGAAGAAAGATTCAGTAAATTCATACCTATCCAACGAGACTTCGAATTAGAACCTCATATTCTTCATAAACGAATCAACAAACAAGAAAAAAAAATGATATAAATTGTACGGAGTTGAAATATTATCGATACACCGATTCTGATTGTTACACCGTAAGTTTACCGATTTAAATAAAATCGATGCAAATAAGAATTGCAGTATGAAGTTTTCTTTATGCAGAATAACAAATGTCACACTATTTTTATTCATATTTTCCAGGTAACATTATAACAATAAACATCAAATGTTTTTGACCCTCAATGTTTTTGTATATGATTGTGAACATCTGAGAATGATTCTCACGCCGAGTTTCACGGCCATGAAATACATGTTTTAATAGGTGTACGAGTGTTTGATGGAGTTTCTTCAGTATCTGCGTGAACATTCGAAATTAATGGAAGACAGATTTCGAGGACTTTTACATAAGATATTCGAATGATATTAATAGCTACAATGGCGTTCGATATAAGCGTCAATTCGTTGAAGTATCGCGAAAATGAATTTTGTACGAATATAAGAAATGCATTGCTTTCGCGGGATTGTTAGATCTAATCAAGTTCATGTTGAAACATTTATTTCCTGAATTTATGCGATCGATTGGTTTCGGCTTCTGCTACAGATTCACGCAAAAATTTGCTACGAAAATACATGATTCATCAATAGATACAGGTGAGGTATAATAAAAAAGGCATTAAGATGGCTAACAATCCCAATAACAGCTCAAGATGGTGTAGATATTCGGATGCATGGGATGCTATTCTCTATTTAAAAAATCAAGAAAATTAAATATGCCCGAGCTCATGGCCGGCCGTCACATAATATCACATTGTAGATTAAATATTTCCTTGCACTGTAGATGTATCAAATTTCGATGAAAAACATTGCTTATCGTTGTGTCGAAAAATCTTATTTTTATTTAATCATATTTACACTAAGAAAAGAGTTCAGTCGAATTTACCACGACTTCGTATTTCGTCTAATACTTCGAATGTATATAATATTTCCTTCGTTCAAGAAATTGTTCTCAAATATACGCGTGCCGTGCTTTGTCATTCTACCGTAATCGGCAAGTAGCCAGTGTTGCTGTCACAAAACGACGCAATAAAAGTTAATCAATCTACCGTTCGTTTCAACGATCTTATCTCACGATGATTGCTCAATTGACACAATCAAGGTCACAATCTCAAGTGTCATCATGAATTGACGAAATAAAAAATGATTCCAATAAAATTCAAGAATTCAATTGGTGAAAACTTGTATTTATGTTGTATGACAGTAAAGATTTGCCATTAAGAAGTCTAGACGCCTTGAGTCTTTGCGTAGAAATGCGTCGTCATGAAGTGATAAAAACATCAGACAGTCGAAACTCCATTGGCTTTCGAAGTTTCCACGTAGATTAACAACAAAACGAGCTATTGATTGGAAAGACTATAGCTCGACATATCAATGAGGAGATGCTCGCTTCGCAGAATCGCTGTAGATATAAAAAAAAGAGAAGCAATGAACAAACGGACACTAAGGAAGCTTCGACTGTGCTGATGACGTAAAAACATGTTCAGAGTTCTGGAGAGCACTATCTCACTGATATAATAAGCCACGGCAGCATTCAAATAGTTGAATCCAGCATTCGAGTCGTGAAGGCTGTTGAGAAATATTTCGATGCGTATATCTTTAAACTGTTTAGACCATTCGGAAGTGTAGAAGGGATTAGAAAAATAGCAACCTCCGAGGGTCTGCTACTGAATACTTGTAGTTTAATTGTCGAATATCGTTAAATAATCATAAACAACGATTAATTAAAACAAGTGAGAATTGTACAGTTCGATGTAATCCGAGTATCGAATCGACCGCATTAATTTTCTATCGTTACACTTCATGATTTCGCAACGAAAGGTGTCGCTAGAAAAGTGTTAAATAATAAGAGCCATAATGGTTCTACTTTCAGTTGCATTGTTTACTCTGACATTCGGATTTCTGGTCGTTCTTGTTTTTGCACTGTATCAAGTAACTTATTGGCGTCGGAGAGGAATTCCGTACGTGGACATCGTACCCGTAATTGGTATCTTAGGACCAGTATTTTCTCGAAAAAAATCAATCGCCGAATTGGTAATAGATGCTTACAACGCGTGTCCAGGCACTAAATATTATGGATCAATGGATTTTTCTGGGTGTCTGTTAATTATCAAAGATCCGGAGATCGTAAAGGAAATTGGCGTGAAAAGTTTTGTTCATTTTCAAAATCATCGAACCTTCGTCGAGGAGGATTTTGATCCCATATTGTCAAAGAATTTATTTTCCCTCAAGGACGAACGTTGGCGACAAATGCGAACGACCTTGAGTCCATCTTTCACAGCTAGCAAAATGAAATACATGTTTCAATTGGTGTCGAAATGTTCGGTGGACTTTGTTGAATATTTGAAAGATCATCCCGACTTAACAGCAGATATGGACCTCAGAGATGTTTACACGAGATACACCAATGACGTCATAGCCACAACAGCGTTTGGTATAAGCGTAAATTCGTTGAAAGATCGCGAGAATGAGTTTTATACAAACGGTAGACTTACCGCCACTTTCGAAGGTTTCACTAGAATAGTCAAGATGATGCTTGCAAAAGTATTTCCAAAGTTTATGCGGTTTCTTGGTCTAACGTTTCTTCCGGGAATAGCTGACAGATTCTTCAAAAGACTTATCTACGATACCGTAAAAGAACGGGATGAAAAAGGTATTGTGCGACCTGATATGATCCATCTCCTGATGCAGGCTCGGGATAATGAAAATGGCATAGAAATGACCAAAGAAGATATAGTAGCCCAAGCATTAATATTTTTCCTTGCCGGTTTCGATGCATCAGCACGTCTTATGTGTTTTGTGTCACACTTGCTTTCGTATCACCCGGAAATTCAAGATCGATTACGACAGGAGATTGATACAATTTTAGAGGAAGAGCAAGGAACCATTACGTACGAAACATTGGGACGTATGAAATACATGGATATGGTACTTTCGGAAACCCTTCGTCTCTATCCATCAACACCTTTTCTCGATCGAGTTTGTGGAGAAACTTACAAACTTCCACCTTCGACGGAATCCTCAAAAGCTTTAATCTTACAACCAAACGAAAGCATTTGGATTCCAATTTTGGGCTTTCATCATGATCCTAATTTCTTTCCAGAACCGGAAAAATTCGATCCGGAACGTTTCAACGAAGAAAATAAGGCCAACATAAAGCCCTATACGTATATGCCGTTTGGCATTGGTCCGAGAAAGTGCATTGGCGAAAGATTCGCACTCATGGAAACGAAGATTCTCATTACTCGTCTCCTGCAATCTTTCGTATTTGAACCGTCGGAAAAAACGACGAAAGTAATTACATTTGCTAAAGATGGATCCCTCATGGGGCCGGAAAATGGATTTTGGATGAGATTGAAATCTCGACAAATGCAGTAGACTTATCGAATATTAAGGAATGTGTTGTCATATTTTTTTTTTTTAACTTTTCAACGATTTTCACATCAGGGTCTGTATTTTTGTTTAAAAAAAAATGTTCAAAGTTGAAGTATTTTTTGGCATGAAGTATTCCAATTTTTCCCATTATCACGACGTAATAATATCTATTTTCATCGCCTTGTTATCCAACTCTACAACTGTAAAACCTTCGGTAAACTGTGGAAGTAATTGGATGTAGAAAATCAGGGGTTAGAAACAGAGAGATTTTTCTACCCGTTTATAATTTTTTTCATTTGAAAAAGTGCCACGGGACGATCACATACGCTTCGTAGCCCATAGTGCCAAGGCCACTTTGAAAAACACACAAACTCGTTACGGAAACCATCTCAAAAACCACTCAAACATTTTGATCAAAATTTTCGATGATGGGTCTGTACGCTATCATTATTCATCATTACTTTCAGCGATTACTTCAGTTTTTCGCCGAAAAACAAGCATCAATTTTACCAACAAATTGCTATTTTGTGAAAACTTTTTCATTTTTTTATACGACACGAAACGAGATCCGTTAAAGATCTTTGATATTCTGGAAAAAATGTTACCGGTACCGATGAAATGTTTTTTTTTTTGCTTTTTCCGGAAAGTTTGTGGACGATGTCGATCCCACATGCATGTGTACCATTTATGTCGATTACAAATAAAAAAAATGTTTTTAAAATAAATTTTTTAGGCTACTTGAAAGGTTCATACGATTGATGGATTATTCTCTAACTTTTTAAATTACCCTTACTTATCCCTCCTCGGCGTCCCGTAATTAAAATATATGCCAAAAGCTCAAAAGATTGAGGCTTTGTGAACCCTTGTAATCCTCGCATCGAGCCCTCTTACAAGCATTGTAATTTAGTAACTGGATATTTCAAAAGGGTAAAGGACAAAAAATATTAGTGTTTCGTGAGAATTTTGATACTCCAGCGTTTCAAGTCCATACGAGTTTACACTCCGTAACTGGAGCACTTTCAGTCGATATTACATACACGTACAGCTATACGCATGCATATATACTTACAACACGCATAGTATACATGTGTGTGTGCGCGCGTGTGTGTTTGTGTATGTGTGTGTGAAATTCGTTGCTTTAAAAGGCAAATTGAGAATTCCTTTTTTCACACCCAGTTTTTCTCATTCCCTTCATCCCGAGGACGCGTGTCACGAACAGTGCTCCAGGGAATTGCGCAAAAATACAACATATACTAAACTGCCGATGCGATGAAAAAACGAGCGAAACGAGAAAGTTTTCGAAGGCGTGAGTTTGACAAAAAGACTCTATAGCTTAGTGTATTCGGTATTGACTGTATATAGCTTCATTGCTAGGATTTACGCAAAAATGGTAAAAAAAAGTTGGAGAAGAAAAGATAGCCGGCTTATCCAGAAACCGTATTAACCCGGATTTCAGATTGAAAACGAGACTACATCCCTTTCACTCAGGGAAAATCCTTTCGAAGTCAACTTTTTTATTCAATCATCGCGTGCACTCCGTTTTCTTTTGTCTTGTCATTTAATTATGAGAGATTGAAACGTGTCATAATAATGCACGAACGGCCTAATACGTGTACGACGCATATTATCAGGATCCCGCAAAAACATGGGATAATCAAACTAGAGTTTTTTATAATTATCTTCATATTTCGAATTTTCATATCGAAGACAAAAAAGAATTTTGTCGTTCCGAACGGTAAGTTTCAATTTGATAGGAAATACGTGTGAATTTATACGTGGCATTTTGAGAGGAAATTATTCAACTTTTCAAATTAAGGAATTATCTATGCACATGCATACGCGACACATATTGACTCGTGAGAATTCATTGATTGAAGCCTCATTAAGAATAGTTTTTCTCTTCATTTTTACATAATAGGAAGAAAATGAATAGAAGAAGTAAGAATTAAAATTTAGAAGTGCATTCAATAATTTTAATGTTCACATGAGATGTTACAGTACTACACCGAGATTGGGTAAATTACGAACACCCTCCAATCACTTGGAGCACTCGGAGCAGAAGGTGGAAATGGAGAACTGCCTTCCGTTCCTTCGTGTTCGTTACTCGCTCATAAAGCTTCGCACACACGTCTAACCGGGAGACATTTTTTCCGCACACGCGAGGACCGCTTGAGTGAGAAACTTCAGCGTCTACTTGCCATACACATATACACTAGCGCGTGGTTCGGTTGAGGCAAACACAAATAAAAACCGTGCGGCGCCTGAGGCTTGCATTTAATGAGGCCGATCCAGAAGAATGTGACGAGAAGATTTGCGCAAAGAGTAAAAGGCGAAATAGGACGGAAATATGTCAAGCCAAGTGAGAATTTTACGCCCACGAGTTTGTAAGAGACTCGGCGAGAATTCGAAAAAAAAAAAAAAAAAAAAAAAAAAAAAAACAGGACGAAAGGAACATGTCGAAAATCACTTCTACTTGTTGCGCATCAACACCCTAACTTGCAACTTTTGATATAATCGCGATCAGTTTATAATCGCGTACGAATTTACTTGGTAAGATTTCACCTAAGCCGTGACTATATTACATTGTAATGAGTAACGGAAAATTTTTACATTACACATTACATTTTAATGGGTATTGCCATTTTTTTACATTACACATTACGTTGTAATGAGTATGACAATATTTTCCATTGCTTATTATATTGTGATGGTAACAGAAATTTTTTCCATTGCTTGATGTATTTCGAAAGCTGATAATTTCATTAGCAGTAAACCAAAGCTATTCAGCTACTACGATTGAGTCAATATGACCCAGCGATAGTATCCTCACGTTACTTGCCTACCAGGAAAGGTATATTATTATCAGTGATATTTCATAGGGGGAGGCTGACATTTCCCATAAACTCCATGAATAATGGGGTTTTGAAGTTTTTGTAAGTGCACGATGAAATTGGGCATTTTCGACTATTCGACGCACTAACTTCCACTCACACACACAAAAACATTCAAATATATTTATTTTGAAGTGTATATACCAAACCATACCAAACGAAGAAATTTACAATTGAATTTTATGAAATTATTTCTAGAATAACCCCGCCCATCCGGCTGCAGCCAAGTTGGTCAAGTATCTCTCTTTTCCTTGGTCGTTCCGCTCAGGCGACTGGCGCCCAACATATTTTCGTTTTATTAAAACACCTGGATTAAATAAAGCGATCAAGCGATTGAGAGTTTTGTGACAGCAAGTGACGGATATATTTAAGATCGTTAAAAATTGTCGTCACAATACATATTTCAAGTGAAACTTCTGAGCCGACGATAAGTCCGTTTCAGAATGTAACGAAAAGGCGTTACAAAATCCTGCTTTCGGACATGCATATCAGATATGCTGAAAGCATATCTCACAAAAAAATCCCACCGGGATTAGATACTGAACCTCGTGCTCACTGAGTTGACACATCACCTTCGCCACATACATACTGTGTGATACGTACATAGGAATACATACTGTTCAGTGTGCAACGTCATTTTTTGCGGCTGCGTAACTGACGCAACTTTTAAAGCTACCTAAGCACAGATCATTTTTTTATTTTCGTTGTTTACATAATTATTATTATTAAAAAAGTAAAGATTTTATTGTGTTCTATGGGTCATTCCATGCTAAACCGATTAGGCAGCGACCCCAAATATTTTTGATTCTGTTGAAGTTTTTTTTCGTTTTCAAGTAATTAATGAAAAGAGTTTTTCGGATTTGATTAAAGATTTCTCCCCATTCAAGGATAATGAATCCTTGAAATTTGGCTTGAAATTTTTATAAATGCTACTTTTTCTGATGGTCAATATTAATTTTATTGAATAACTATACTCTCAATAGCTACGTGGTTTTGATAGGCGTATAATGATAGGTCTATCTTTTATGAAATCACTGAATTAGTTGTTTAGCGACAGTTCTCTAATCACACCAGTCGAAAAATGACACAAAATGGTATTAGAATTCTTCAGTTATTACATCTCTTTACTTATCATTATACTCTCAAAATCATGTTAGCAATTTTTATAGCTACACATCGCGGAAATAAAATCAATCCCCATGCATATCTGTTGCTGCATAATCCCATTCTTGGTCGAATACTTCTCTCTGAGTTGTTTCGCAATATGGAATTCCTCGGCGAAATGGAACTGACCCCCGATGGCACAGTAATTGCACTGTGACATCAGAATAAACTTAACTCGCTGAATCAATGGAAATTAATGCATCGCACCGAAATGTCTGTAAGTAAATATGGCAATAGCAAAAGCTTCTCGAAGATATGATTCACGAATCGAGTTTTACAAAAGGAACAAAAAAAAATGCAGGTAATCAAGCATTATTATTGAATATTCACAAGTTCAAATAACTGTAAGTTCTTCAAAGAAACGCCCGTCTACTCGGAGCATGCATGTTTTTGAAGATTTTATAAATTCATATAGTTTTTAGAAAAAGATATAAATCAAAAATCGATAATACCCTACATAAAAAAACCCTTCTTTTTACTCGGTATGTTTTCGATCTGAAATCAATTTAAAACAGCTTAAAATTGCTCTGAGTCATATTTGTTCCATGGGTTCTAACTTATCGCTGCCCGAACGCAGTGGGGTAGAAAAAAAGTAAAAAAAAAAAAACCGAAGCGGTAAATGTCGAAAAAATAACCGAATCGATAAATCCCGACGTACGCTTATTTCTTACGTAGAAAAAAAACATAAGAATTTCTCAAGAACCAAAGGAATGCATTTTTGAGAACTTAAACATGACACATGTGTGTTTAAATACAAATATACTAAACGAACCCAATGTACATCGTGCACCAGGATTGTTACTTGGCCTCGACGAACAGAGGTCACCAACAAGACAAAAATAATCTAATCACCTGTTAAGAAATTTGGGTGTTAATCAAACCCGTCTAATTATATGTTTTGTACATTGTTACAGAGAGTAACCAAAGTCCACGTTGAATAATCCATGAACAAGCATATCAGATATCAGATATAATATCAAAACCGAGCATTCGCCCACTCCAGTTATTCGTTGAATAAAAGATGAGAAAGTTTGGCTTGTTTGGTAGTATATATTCCCCACAACAGATTTACGATAAATAGTGTACTATAAACTTCCCGATTTTGTATTCCGCACTCGTAAGAGTGTCAAAAAAAATCTAAAACTTTGTTACATAATAAATCATATATATTATTATGATGCAAATAAAATCGGTACATATATAAAAATATTTTTGTGCCATGAGCCTATGGCTACTTTGTAATAGAGCAAAAACTCTTCTCAAAAAATTTGGGACCTGCTTTAAAAAAAAAATTCAGTCGTTGCCCGGGAACTTACCTATTGTTTTCTGATCTTTTTTAAATTTCGGCTATAAATCATGATCATGTTGCTCGTTTTTCAGAGAATTAATAATTATTTTATAAAGAAAAAATTGAATTTTGGAAAAAAAAAACCACCTCTCACAAGTAGATTGACAAAAAATTGTTCAAAAAGTGAGGAAGCTTCTTTTGATGCGTCTTAGAACACACAAAAGTTTCAACCAAGTTAAGAAATGTAAGGTTCAGACCCAGGTTGCATCGGTAAGAAATGCTATATTATACAAAGATAGTGTGAATGGGAGTAAATATATTAACTGTTCTCATACCCCTGTATCATTGTGAATGAGGCGCAACCGTATATTCGGTAGGATGCCCATCTCGTTGATCCTATCGACCGCAAGACGCGCCGCTTGTAGCTCGCTCGGTCCATCGGGACGTGGCTCGGTGGCCTCGGTAAGCTCGAATAGGCCCAATATGGTTAATTCCAACTTGTCAACAAGCTCGTTGCTAGAGGCAATCGTGGCAGCTTCCCAGACCTTTTCACCGTCCTGAGGTCGTGTAGTCACAAGGTCGAGCTCATGTTCGTTGTTTGACAGTTTCGATATTACAGTCGATAATTGTCGCGGGTCGTAGCCAATACCAGCTATTGTCGAGTGCCTGGAAGTTGGTATCTCCATCACATTACCGTTCTTCTCTTGTTCTTCTCCTTCGTCAAGACGATCGATTATACTGACGTAATCCTCATTATCGTGAGGTTCATTATCGGGATCAAATTCATCGTTACTGGTGACCTTTGATTTCCGTGGGTTCTCGTTGTAGTTATGCCCTATGTTTTTATTTTTTTTCTCATCGTCGTTCCTATCAATAACTAGTTGCCGGTTTCTGCTATTCGTTGTAGTACCGGTGAATATTGTGCCCACCGAATTGTACGACGTATCCGGTAATAAAGCCGATGAAGTCGCTGAGGGCCGCGATGTTGTTGATAATGATGATGATGAAGAAGAAGCCTTCAAGTGCGAATCCAGGAACGTGATGTCTGACAAAACCGTCGACGATGACCTCGGAACATCTTCCGTCGTACTTTTCGAGAACTCTTTGAAATTTTCAAGTCTCGGAGGACCAAAGTGTCGCCTGTCGTACTTCTCGAATGGTTGAGTGGCTGCCACTACTGGCTTGTAGGTCGTCTCTTCTGCCGCCAACTTTTCCGTTCCTCTCGACGACTCCTTATCATTTTTGTCCAGCCAGTTCGATCTGACAGGTAATTTTTTCGTTATGTTGGTTAATGACGTTTCGACGTTTCCGTATTCTGGATTATAAAGTGATTCGTTGGATATTATTTGTATTTCTCGTGCGACTCTTGGAATGATTTTCACGATTAAAATATTACTCTCGTCCGAGGCTTCAGTTGCTCGATGTTTTGACGAAGGTTTTTGTTGAGAAAGCTGGTTGCGATGTTCATCCACGCCGTTGTTATCTCGTCCGGAAAACGTGCTAGAACTTTTCTCGTGTATTATCGTGTCGTAGGCGACAATTTTATTCGCACGAGTGATTCTCAAGCCGTTGGTCATTTCATGCTCGATATCACGAGTCACTTTGTCCTTTCTTTGGTCGAACGGTAAACTCTCGAATATATGGCTCGTCGTGTCGTATTTTTTTATGGCAATTTCAGTACTTCTGGAAATAATTGCGTTTCGTAATGCGGATGAATTCGATCCCCGAACATCGACATCCCGTCGTTTATTCGTCGTCGTTGATGCATCAAACTCGTTTGAGAATGCAGCTTCCACTGAACCAAACCGATGAATCCCGTAAAATAATACAAGCACGAATACGAGGATTTTACGAACCGACGAAACAAGAGAAGATGACAAATGACGGCGATATGAAATCTTCGATTGGTTGAAAATTGACCGTGACGAAGATGAAACATAGATAATTGGGAAACTAGCAAAGGTACGTGACTCCGTGTAAATCGGCGACGACATAATCAGTCGACGCGTTTCCTCGACTACTCGAACCACTCCTAGAAGATTCTTTCATCTGAAACATGAATCAAAATTGATGAATATTAGTTAACAATGATTTCAATATCTTAATACGTCTTCAAGTACTCAATATAATTGTATGCATTTAAATATTTCAATGCATAAAATTATGTTTTGTAATAAAAAGCTCGATTATCAAGAGTTCGTAATTTCGGATATAGCGGGTAAAGATGGAAGCGACAAGCATTCGACCGAGACAATGAGTTTGCAAAATCGACAAGATCAATATTTGCACGGCCTTCATCGATATCTATACTTCAATACGAATATCAACCAATTGATTTTTTCGCGATATGTAAGTGAAATAAATGTGTTGTCAGAATAACAGCTTTATTGCTCAACATGACTTGATGGCTGCATCAATTCTAAATGTTTTTTAATCTCAAATAGAATGCTACTATACAATCCATAATACTAATTGAACTCGAATGAAAATATTTTTTTATTTGCATTAATCACTTGGTTTCAGAAGAAATTTAAGTTTAACTCCGTATTTGTGTAACATCAAATGCCCAGTTGATTTGCATAAAACACCTGTAACAAACTAGAGATGCAAACGGCTTCGTGAGCCATTCAATTTCCGGAGGTTTTGGAATTAATCTCGTGGAGTGTTCGTATGTACGACGTGCTGTATGATTTATTTGTGTTGCGGTTCATTTGTTTGAATCCCAGCGTCAAATCAACTCCCTGCATTTCCCTTCTCTGCAGAAGATCATGCATGTCGCACCAACGACTGGAAGAGCTATCGATATATCTGGGCTTAGCGACTATTATATAATTAGTGATGGCATCCCTCGAAGTGCACATGCTTATTGAGATTACATAAAGTGACATAAAATGAACCAATCAGATACTAGTATTGTATACAAATTGGGTATGACGATTGTCAAACACTATTGAGTTGAAACACATACCAGCCACGAGCCACTGATTAATCAATAGTGCCTCAAGTCTTCCAACCGTTTTGACAATATTTGATGAATTGAGAATGTGGATTGACTGTGAAAAAGATCAAGAGAGTACGTTTAAGGAAATCGATGAGAAAGTAAGAACGAAAAAGAACGAAGCGATTGTGATTTTTGTACGGGAGGAATCTAGTTGTCTTGATAAAATTGAAGCTCTAATATCGGGCCATTACAGCGCCCTCCGGAATAACATTCGTATATTGGATGTGTGTAGAATACTTTCAATTTTTTGTCTGCCTCGTTTTCTCCCGCACCGTTTGAGATTGCGCTATAAGCAGAAAGTCGCCGCGAGCACGCTGAAGAAAATAGCTTTACGATATATATCCTTTGTCGGTTTATGTATTTTCTCTACTTATACGACAAATGTGAAGTTACGTAGTATACATGAAAATCACAAGTAATACTCGCCACGATTATTTTATGGGAAAATGAGAAACGACGCGATCTTGACTTTCTCATGGATCATCTCTTTACTGAACTTTGTGAGAACCAAGACGACGTGAAAGAAATAAAAATGTTCGTGCCGGGATTTCTCAAACCATATATAACTATACGAATGACAAATTAATCTTGCGTGTGTTTGTAATAAAAACTTTTCTTCGGAATTTTTTTTCCCGCCGTAATGGTTACATTAAGGCCGTAAAAATAAACTTATCAGAACATTCAAATGTCTCGTGACCTGCAAAAAAGATAGAATAAATATGTAAAAAAAAATTAAAAATAATATCAATCATATTTATCGAATTCATGTCGGTTGTTGAATGCATTATGTCTATCGAGAGCACCTTTTCATCGCAAATCCCTTCGTCACTTAGTAAATCGAAATTTTTTTCTTATTAAATAACACCGATAAAAAAATACGACGTAAAAAATATATAGAAAATGAATCTTGAAAATAAATGTCATCTACAATGTAAGAAATAGAAGGAGCAGCAACCTTCTTCTGGTCTGGCAAGAGATCGATTGTTGAAATATAGAGCGTCGATAGAGAAATAGGTTTGCCACATAAAAAAAGTGTGGACCTCTCGACCCCGTGACCTACCTCATAATATGAAGATATGCCGTATATCTATACGGGATTATGTATCGTCAGGTGGACGAGAAGATGGGAGAAAGCGAGGAGGATAAAGAGGAGAGAAAAGCATATAGCTGAGAGCTTACGTGGGCCCTGTACGTGCTTTATGTATACTTCTCAAGTGTTGAGATAAAAACGTTTTAGTTCCCAGCGAGGGAAGAAGAGAGAGAGAGAGAGAGAAAGAGGGAGGAAGCTTGAGACACGTGTGTATCAGCCTATCGCATACGACTTGACACGAGGCACGAGTAAAGACATTTACTGGAAGAATTTGAAACGCGATTATTAAAAACCCATCATCTTTCACTGGCACCATAAATGTAATATACGTCAATCTCAATAAACAAGAGGGAAAACTTCTTCTCAGTCCCTTGTCTGAAGGATAAATGACATAGAATATGGGAAAATTTTTGAAGTACTTAATAATAATACCTCAAATGAAATGTACCTCCAAATGCATTCCTAGCACGCCATTCTCAATTTGAACAAAATATTTGACACGTGTAAAAGTTAATAGAGCGCCTACGAAATTATTTGACAATTTTTATACATGCAAAAGTTATTTTGTACATTAATATTGTATTTATGTTCTGACAATCTCGTTCTTCCGAGTGTCTGGTCTGGACCAGTTTTCTTATCATATGAGCCCAGGAGAACTACTGAAAATCTATGTCTCTATAACCGGCCTTATTAGCCTCACTTCTCGATACTGAAGTCACGTTATGCCTTTTCATGAGAATGTTAATATTAACTACAGCCATTAGTACTCGTACAAATAATATAAGGCAGGCACGAGCAATTATACTTGTGGTTCTCTCTATATGTGGTTCCCTTATAATTATTCATCGGTGAATTAAATTTAAACGATTATTCGTATCAATATCGTTTCGAAAACTCCAATATATTTTCGATAAGTAAGTAACGAACAGGGTAGTTTCATCCAATTAAGAAGGTGAGCAAGTCCACGTAATGATGTTGTGGAAATCAACTAGCAAGTTTATTGACCGTCCAGAATGGAGATCGGAGAAAGGAAAGGGAGGAAGAACATCGTATCAGAAACCACATGCTATATACATAACGGAACTAATATCTCCCCAGCTTCCATATTATTTCTTGCCTAAGATGTTCCTTGAATTTTCGCAATCCAAAATTTCCTCTCGACTCCGTAGCGATATCACGCTTCGCATTTGCTCAACTGCTTCTGATTTTCTGCTCTGGACCATTTATTGCCTCAGCGGAAGAAAAGCCTTACTTTAGGATATAGAAAATCCTTCTCGATGACTTGTTCTCCAGGCCTTGCTTTTCCTTCATCCATTTAGTGAAGGATTTGTTCCAATCCCGGTCGTAGCCATGAACTTTCAATCTTTTTCCATAGCGTCAACTTTCCTCGCTCATATTATATTTCAGCTATACACATATATGAAATGCTTATATATTTTAAGCTACTGTAATATGGTGGCTTCTTATTTCTTTCGCTTTCATTTACTGGCTCCAAGCCTCTTGCTCATAATAACTTTCTACGTGAGGCTTCCCCATCAACCAGGATTTATACTTCTTCCTAGTCGCTTGGTCTCAAGGATCCACTGATGTCCTAACCACGCTCTCTCTCTCGCTCTCTCTCTCTCTCTCTTTCTCCCTCCCTTTCTCTCTTACGTGGGTCTAAGCACCTAGCTTCTTGGATATATCCCAAGCCCAAGCTCTTTCCCCAAAGAAAACCCTATAGTCGCATTAAATGAAAAATGAAAAAATTAATCTAAGCTTAGGGAAACGGGACATCTTAATGGGACTAGGGCCTGGTTTGAATAATAGGTCACAACATACGAGTAGCAATGAATTTATAAAGGTTTATTTAAAAGAGATTAGTATCTAAAGTTTGCCGGAAATTACTTTATACATGAATTCTTGATAAATAATTTCGCGATTTTGATATAATTTATGCATTCATATTTAGCTGAACATCAACATTTTGTAAGGTAAAATTATTATCATGTGAACTATTTTTGGGCGGACTATATATCATGTTCAGAGGTGTATGATTGTACATTTGATATCCAATTTCTGCGTGGGGGCGTAATTTGAATATTATTTTCTAATACCCGTTTATTTTATTTGCCTATTAATCATAGGGATTCCGCTGGGAAATGCAAAAATCTTTGAAAATCGAATGGGAGCAGAAATAATTCGTGCCTTATAAAAAAATGCATATTCGTCGGAATCTAGCTGTAGACATAAGTGAGAAATAATGTTTCGCGTGCTTTGTAATATGGGACGTTGAATTCATTGCAACAATGCAAATTTTGCACTTCTGTAAAATTCGAAACAGAACTGCGAAAGTTTCCAGTACCGTGAGCGTGCTCCTGTGACCTAAATCAATTAGCTATCGCTGCAAATTCCGGCACGGATATTAAAAAACATCGAATGATCACGAGCTTTCTTGCGATAACTTTGATTGTGCAAAATGCCGAGCAAAATGCTTCTCTAAACTCACTGTGTTTCGCGAGATTAAAAATATATATACAATACCTTAAAAAAATATGGCGGGATTATATTGCTAAGTCTCGTTCTCGATGATAGTTTTATATAGTCATGTTTGTCATGCTCGTACCACAGCGAATCGAAGTCACGATAAAAAAAAAAAAAAAAAAAAATTCGACAAATTTAAAGACGAGATTACTAATCTCACAAAAACTGTGGAGTTCTAGGTGGAATCTAAAGAGACAAAATTCAAAAGCAACCCAGTGATTGATGGTTCTGGTGGCTGGAAAATTCCAGGTAGGTGAACAAAATTTCAACCCTCAGAGATCTCGAAATACCCTTTTACAACCTTCAAACAGGCGGGTCAATCAAAGAAACGTCGTTCTTTCAAACTGAAACGGAAACCATTCTAGAGAACATTCCATTGCTTCTCCCGGAACTCGCAGCAACGTCAACGCAAACCAAGAAGACCCCTGAGTCGACGAACCAATGGTCATCCCAGAAATAAAACAGGTACAGTGGATAGCAGGTAGACGACATCCCTTCCGGGGGAAATGGCAAAAAATTACAGACGATAAATTTATCTCAGGTTGCTTGGAAGGATATAAAATTCCTTTAATATAAAAATATCGGTACTAAACTACTCAACTGAAGAACAAAAGTTCTCCAGAGAGGAGAAACAAAATAATTTAATTATAAGAAAAATTACAAGAGAAAGGTGCAATTGAAGAGGGTCCTTCACGTGAGGTTGAATGTGTTTCTATCTTTTCCTCGTACTCAAACATGATGGGTCTTCGTTTTATTTTTGGAGCCTAGAAAAATTGGAAAAAATGTACAACCTTCTCATTTAAAACTAAAGGACATTAAAGTTGCCCTGAGTCTGGTTTCTAAAAGAGAGTTCATGGGTTTGTTCACACTATTTCATTGTAACAATCTTTGAAGACCGAAATGTTTTTTTTAAGGTGTCATTTTATCAAAAAAAAAACTTCTCCATTTTTGGCATTATGGAGTCTCTGAACTATTCATTAGTCAATATATGTCCACAAAAATGATGGAACCCATTACTAACAGATGGTGTATTTAGAGGTTTTCATTGAGAAAAATTTCTTTTCAAAAGATTCGGGTGAGCGAAACATTAAAGAAACTGTCAAATTCTTACAGAATCTGGACTTTATCATAATTTTTTTTTTTTTTTTTTTTAGTACTTAGTTTACAAATTGAAGAAGCAAGTTCATAGGTTTTGTTATTGATTCTTTGAAAGCTACCAAAGGAAAGATCTTCCAGCTAAAAAGTGAAATCAAATGAAAAATCTGTGTAATCACTTCGAGGTGGACAGTAGCTACGAACTCAGAGATTTTGCGAAAATTTTCGGTTCACCTGGCCAGATTCATGTAAAAAATAAAAGGCAGGGTGTCAAGTCATCATCAGGGAACTGTACGCCGTGTCGTCTAAGCAACTGTACACCACTGTACATACGCATAGACCAGACTACACGAGCCGACACGGTGTGCAGTTGCCCGATCATGACTCGACACCCTGCCACTTAAAAATCACAAAAATGTTGCCTCTAAACATGTCCAGAGGGAATTATTAGAGAAAAATTATTAGAGAAAAATTCTGGAAAAACATAGATCGGTGAAAAACGAATGATTCGATTGGTTCAATTACATCGTATCAAAATTCAAAAGTATTTACGTGAAATCTTTTCTGGCTCGTCGTTAACGGGCTGGGGTGCATATTATGACGAGCACAGTACTTTTTGGTTTTTGGGGTGTAGAAGAAAAGAAAAAACACATTAAATTCTCAGAAATCATGCAGCCTTTTATACTTTAAAGTGTTTTGCCTCTGGTTTATCCGTATGCGAGGTTTCGCTTCGATTGAACAATAACACAACCATTGCATATATAAAATAGGCTAGTGGTATCCAATATCTGCACTTCAATGAAAGTCACGGAAAATATGAAAGTAGAGTGAAGAGTGAAAACTTTAGATAAAAGCTGAATACATCCGATCGGCAGATAATGCAGATTGTGGAGGCAAATGCAGCCGAGGATGCAGCTTCTCGTTATGCGAATATTAATACAGTGTGAGATCTGGGCTCTCAAGTTTTTACCCACATCGAAAATGAGTTCCGATCGACTTATTTGCAACTAGTCTTGACTGCAAATGCCTCAGATATTGTTGGCGGTATGACTAAGTAGTTTGTGATTTTTAACTTTTCACTCCATTAGTTGTCAGGACTTTTCCGCATGTCTAGATTGAACGTTACAGTGAATTTTAAACAAATAGATGAATGAACACACAACAAAAACACTGAATAATAAAACAACGCATTAAAAATTTCGATTGAATGAAAGTAAGCAACTAAATATTTGTTAACTCAAGTTGCGAAATTCACTCAATCCGGTTTGGATCTCACACTTACAAATCGAAAATACAATTTCTGTTCACGCAAATACATTCAAAGTGAAAGCAATTTCATCACAATCAGGAACAGCTACAAGTTCTACCATTAAGACCTTAGATAGAAGTGCAACATTTTTGCGGTATCAAGTATTTCGAAAACTTTGCAGAGTTATCCCATGAAAGTTTGAAAGCGGCTTAAAAGATCTAACTCGATTAAAATTCGCGGTAAAATGAATATTACCGTAGAATACCGTTACTTTTTATCAAATTCGTAACGTATCATTACAGGACAACAATGCTGCTTATTTAGGAAAGAAAAAATCCAAAAATATCCTTACCTCCATGGAATTCGACAGCCGAATTGTTCTTCCGTAGTTGATGCATTACAAACGCAAGGACATGCATATTTTGTCGATGGATCTTGTTGAATAGTTGGTCCAATTTGAAATACATTCGTCCTGTACGCTTCTGAATGTCAACGTGCAAAGCCCACGTCATCATTTCTCGCGTATACGTACATAAATGTAAATGAAGAAAAAGAAAGTTTCTCTTCGCAAGTAAATTCGTTCAGCACGTTTCCCGTTTGTTATTTTATCATTCGGTACGCGATTCTCGTTGGATTCTTCCAACAAACGGACCAGAACTTTGTTCAAATTCTTATGTATCCCTCCTTTTTCATTATTGAACAACGCGTCCTTTTGCGAAAAGCAAAAAACTTACAGAATTCATTGAAGTTGCCGTGAGCATTTATTCAAGTCTTGTATCTTAAGAAGAACTCGTCAATGAGATCAGCAGAACCAATTTATTATATCATTGTGGATCCTTGCTGGTTCCTTTGGAAATAAGAAAATTACAAAATACTATCTCGTTTCTCATTTTTGCGGGATATTTTTTCACTGAAACTTTCTTCAAACGTTTACGCGACTTTGAGAGCATTAATCACAAAGGATATAAAAAGGGACAGAGACAGCGGAAGTTTCGTAGTTCACTATTAATGGTGACAAGATGAAAGGTTTGTAACTAGTTTTGATTCATGAGGCGAGAGGTTTCTCACGTCACACGAAGTGAATAGTGCGAAAGACGAAGGTATGATTGTGGTGAATTCGATTTCACGGATCTCGCTATACAAAGCGTACACCGTTGCACACTATCTGCCTCGACACCCATGTATGTATCTGTATATCCTTTCTAGTTATTTGAAAGCTGTTAAGGGAATTTTCAGAGGCCTTTGTCAATTAGTTTTCCATTATCTTTCGAGCCACTGTGTTAAGTTTTCAACGAATATTGCAGCCCAACTTGAAATATTTCAAAATTTTCCGTGATTTATGTCAACTATTCTTGTTCACTGATGTATCTTTATTCTCTCAGTTTGGGACCCCTGAATGTGAGAAAATATCGTAAATGACTTTTTAAGGGTTCGTTGTTACGCGTCTTTGGCAAAACGATAGTACCGATTAATATGTGACCCGTGTCGCGTGGTAGCGGTTCGCGCACTATCGTTCTGTAGAGGGAAAAGCACCAGCATCCCTCATACGCCAACGGAACAGTCAGAGGACCGGAGGACTCTCGGGAGAGAGAACATGCTTGCGTATTCGATGCGCAGACGCTTTTACCACCCTCTCTCACCTCCTATCAGTTGATCCTCTCCCTCGAACTATCCCTCTCTCTCACTTTCTCTTTCTCTCGATCGCTTTCTCCCTTGCTCTCCGTCCCTTATGTACGTAAACTCACCTGCGAACGAGGAACTTACGTGGCGAGCTCTTACTGGGACAGCGCAACAAATGTCTCACGTTTTCATCACGGAAATATGTCAGAAACAATAATCTACAATCTTACACCTCGTGAAATGTTATGTAAGCAAGTTCTAATTACAAACTCTTTTGTTTGCTGTTCCACGTCTTTCAGCTTCATTCCCGAATACGTGATACAAAATGTTTGTTAATACAATTGTTCACCACAATGTATGCCACTTTAAAAACATGAAATTTTCCTTTTTATATGACGTATGAATTTTGGCTCATTTGATAACGTTCGATAGTAAATATCGCGTTTCAAACTGCTTAAAATAAAATTCGTTGATAATGAATCAATGATCACGAAGACAAATATGCCCGTGCAAAATATTAGAAAAAAACGTCTTTGGAGGAAATGCACATTTGAGGAAAATTACAGTTCACCGTACCGGAGGAAACACCTAAAAAATTTAACCGATTGGCTAATTTTATTCTTATTTCTCGAATAATCAAACAATTATATTGGATACGGTCTCTGCAATTTTTTCTACACATCAAAAATGAGGCAATGTTTTCTCACCAAGGAAGAAAATAAAACTTACCTTTACTGCCCGACGTTCCGTATATTTAACGCTAGTGAAATAAAGACAAATCTAGGGATATAGATATGAGTGCACAAGTCTTTTACAACAATGCTCGAGAAACATCGCCATCTTTATTATACTATATCCTAGGGTTGAAACTACTTTGCCCTCGAGACTGCATATTTTGTATTCACGGAAGCAGGTTCGCTTATAACAGTTATTGTAACGCTCTTTTTTACATCTACCTTGCTGGAACGTGCCTTAAGTTCATCCAAGACAACAAAAAACGTTTTTGAATTATTAGCTGGACTGTAAATTCAAATATTTCATAGTTTTTTTTAATCTCCTTCGTTCTTCTGATCTCCCTTTCTTTTTTTCGCTCTGTGTCTATATGATATCTGCAATCAGGTAATGTAATATATAAATGTAAGCGAAATATGTAACGAAGATTTATAACGACTAGCTGAGAAAGCTAATAAAGACATCAATCAATCTGTCTTCCTCTTTCCCTTCTTTCTCTCTATTTTTGTGGTTATAAAGACGGAAGTATGAAGACCTCCATTTCATTGAAACCTGCAATTCTTTTACCGTGGTTTCCTCCACTTCACGCTATGTAAAAAAATATATACTAAGAGTACCGAATACTTGTGGGCAGCGATATTATCATAGAGGGGGATTTCTCCGCATTATTTGATGAGTGCTACGAACGAGGGTTCGGAAGTGTGGGATATAAGACATCTGGGAAAAATTAGGAGACGCGTCCCTTTTTCCGATGTTCTACCACTCAAATCGATTGCAAGCCAAACATTTAAAACCACGCAAACCTGTCGGTAACTCATTAATGAAATAACAAATCTTGCTACTCATTTCCGCAACCAATCACACTCCGCTTGCATGTGCAAATTTGACTTTAAAATATTACCTAAACGCAATTACATGAACTACGATGCTTCTCAACTTATTAATAGTTTATAGTTGTCAAGCATAATTCTTTCAAGTATTCCTGGTTACAAATCTTAAGTATCCAAGTTCTAGTACACGAACGCTAAAGACTTACGTATACTTGAAAATGTCAGGGGCGAAGAAACTGTTCGAATTTTCTAAGGTGTTTCAACAGCCAAGTATGGTTACTCGAACATAATGAGTTTCCAAGTTGGGTCGAACGAACGCACGTCAACCTTTATTGGATTTTTACAAAAAAAAAAAAAAAAAAAAAAAAAAAAACATATCAACTCCAATCAAACTGGAAGGAAAAGTGGAAGTCGAATGAATACAAAAACGCTCTGCTTCCACTTTCCCTTTCCACTCGATAATTATATTAAAGAAATCAAATTGAAATCGAATTTACATATATATTAATTTTTTTATCAACTTTGTTTTCACGATATCTGGAGGAAAATAAAAACTTATAGAAATGAAAAAGAAGGAAAAAATTTTGTCGCCCACTATATTGTACATTGTATCTGATGTTTTTGTTTGCATTTATCACAATGTCTCAAGAATCAGATCTTAAATTCATGAATTTAAAGTAATTTCTTTTTTAAAGTCCATAATTCTTCATAAACAATTTACAATGAAACTTTCTTGACGTGTAGATCGAGCCAATAATTTAGCTTTTAGGCAGCGGAAAAAAAAAGATACATCGTCTACAGGCCTTTGCAGTTTATTTTTTGTATGTAAACACTTATATCGCCGCTGTGTATATAATGATAAAAGCTTTTTGCGAGAATAAGGCATCTCACTCCAACGCATACGCATGAATAATAAATTAGGACAAGATGATTGAGGTCCCAGCAACACCAAATACCAAAAAATTCGCCAACCATTCAGTTTTTATCAGAGTACCATGTTTTAGACAAAAAACATTTTAAACTATAATCGCGTGGTCTCGATCAAACTTGGCTGTATATAGCATGGCTACGTATTCTGAAACGTCATCACCTCTGAAATTATTTATAACGAAAAGCGTCAAAAGTATAAAGTATAGCAATGATGTATAATTCACAAAAACGTAAATGTCCAAAATGAAAATCATTTATGGCCGATTATAGATGTAAAAAATCCTAAACAAAAATCGCATACATCTGATGAAAATAAAATTCTTATGACATTTTCAAAATAATTAATCAAGAATTCTTTTAATTCAATAATATCGAGATTATTTTCTTATGTGAAACGTTACACTTGCTACCCAATTTTTGCTCTCATCAATAAGAAAATCGAGAACGTGACGACGCTGCCACATAAATCAACGGTCCATGAAGAATGGAAAACTGCAGAGAAACGAGAAGACGAAAGTGGATATTCTTCATTGTCCACATTGCTTGACACGTAATAATTCTCAATTATTTGCGCTTAGACTTGTTTGATGCAGTTACATGTATATGAAAGTTTCTTTAAGGTTACCTGTGGGTGGCATAGTGGTGTCATTTGTTATGATTTTCTTTCATTTAAAGAATATTATTTTCGCATAAATACTAATGAAACAAAAAAATTTCTTTGATTTTTAAGGAAGAATGCATGTATGACAAAGTATTAGATAATATAGTAAGAAGATTGTCTCATTTTTTTATTTCATCTAATTCGATCGTTCAATTTTGAGACCGGGCATTTTCAAACTGTTTTTTTTTTTCATACTTTAAAGAACTCATCGATCCTAATAATAATAATAATAAATAATAATAATTGGTAATTACTAAATTTATATTTTCCTTTATAGAAAACAAGATCGGGACAACTGAAATTGTAAATATTTCAAATGAGGATCTTGCGGCTCAGATTGAACGGATCGGAGACCGCCAGCGGTTCAAAATTGTTTGCCAAAAATTAGACATCACGACGATCTCAGATGTCAAGATCACTGAGCCGCAGGAAAGTCTCGTTTCTGTTGAGCATTTGCAACCAGTGTTGATCGAGTTGAAAAATCTACGATCAATAGATTTCGACACTGAACCACCTGCGAAGAAGTTATGTTATAAACGTGTACAAATTTCAATTACCACAAGTAGAACATTTATCTGTATTACATGTAAGCGACACGACACCGATGTATTTGAGAAAGGTTTCAAGAAAATTCTATATAATTGTACTTTACGTTCTCTAAAGATTTTGTAATTGCCACGGATTAATATAATAATAAATTATATTACAATTTACCTAGTTTTTTTTTTTATCCCGATACTTTCAAAATATATGCATTTATTTAATTGGAATGAATTTACTTCTTTGAAGAAAATTAATTCATTTGTTTAGATTGAATACATTTATTTGTTTGAATAGAATAAATTGTTTACTTAGAGGAAATAAATATATTTTTGAAAATGAATAAAATATTTATTACGTTCAAGGGGAGCGCGGTTGGTCTAGTGGATAAGGGCTCGGACGCGCAAGTCAAGGGTCCCGGGTGGTTCGATTCCCAGGCCGACCACTAATGAAAAATTGAAAATTTTTTCAATTGTTTCTATACCGCAATCCCCAGTCTATACCTTTCTGTGATGCTTGAGCGGTCGGTATACGGCTCCGGGTGCCGTATACCGACCGCTCATCGTGCGGATGGGTGGCCCCCTAGCCGTGTACTGGCTGGTTCATTGCATCACAGCTGAGGAGGTCCCTGCCTGAGACGCCTCTAGTAGCCGTGTTGGAGCGTACTCACATTGCTACCCGAGGATGATCAGTTAGAGACCGTGACCGACTGTATCGGCAAGGTTTTCAGCAGTTTCCCTTCGCCCTCAGCAAATGCAATACAGTAGGGGGAAAGACGGCTGCAGCCGCACAGGGGGGAGGAGTAGTGGGAGTGAGCCTCGAAAAATAAGCAGATATGGAAGCCTCGGAAAAAGTAGGGTAATGGTAGTACGAAAGGTGCGGGACAAAGAGGCAAGGAAAACGTAAAAACCCGACAAAGATGTACGTCAGGAACAACAAAAATAAAAATAAAAAATATTTATCACGTTCAAATGAAATTACATTTGGAACAAATGAATGTCTATTAGGTTGGTATTTAAATAAATAAGTTTCCCTCAGTTAAATAAATTTTATTGATTTTTAATAAATATTATTATTAACGTTTACTAACGTTTTCTGTTGTAATTCGCACACAAAATAAATATCGATTTTTTTTTAACCGCATTAGTATGTATGCGAGAAAATCGTGATGCTCTTCGCCAAGTAGTGTTCGCAAAAAGAGGCTTGCTCGTTAGGTTCAAAAGGATTCATGAAAAAAGTTGAAACTAACTTTACACGTTAAATCACGCTTAAAATTTCAACTTGGTAGGAAATAGGGCTGCTTAAACTAGGTCAAGTTGAAGTATTAGGTTTCGTGCAGAAGACTGTAGCAGCGAAGGAGGTGGAAGAGGAGAAGTAGATCAGACGACATTTTTAGGCGCATATGAGGACTTGTAGCTTCAAGTAGCCTTAAATGAGGCTTAAATGGAGTCGAATGCCTTCAAAATAGGCTTCAAATTTCGACTCAGGTTCTGAGCCACTAATAAAGCTGATGGGAAACTTGAAAAGAATTTTGTTCACCAGCAGTTTGAGTCTGTGGTAATCCATCTAGTTTCCGCGTAAAATAAAAACGATCAGGTTTTGAGACAAATCTGCAGTTCCGTTAAAAGTTGGTGATGACTCTAGTTACCAGAATTTTTTAGGATATTTCTATTAAAATTTTTCTCCGAAGTATTTCATCCAACGTTCGAAAGATCGGTTTTATCTTACTGATCGGTTCAATCGGACTAAAATCGAGAGATTGGGGGGGTCCAATTCAGTACTTAAAATTCACCGCTTTATTCTTTACATGGAAAAAAAAAAAAAAAAAAAAAAAAACAAATTCTTCAAAAAAGATCCTGAAATAATAGATTCCTAATTAATAGGAATTAATTAATAGGATAATTAATAAACAAATATAAGCAACAATTATCAAAATAAGTTACTGGATGCTCACAAAAAGTCGTCTCCTGTAAAAAATCTTTCCTCATAGAAAATCTAAAAAAAATCGGTATTTTTTCATGCGGCGAAATTTTCAATGAAATTGAATTGCATTCATATTGCAATCGCATAGAAAAATGTATGAATGAAAAATTGAATATTATGAAAGTGTACAACAGCAAAGTATCTAAATGAGCGCTTATAAACTCTTCCATGTGATTTTATTTCAAAGATTATTGGCATTTTTCACTATATCCTATTGTACATCCATCATTCATCTGCACAGACCTCGAAGTTCCGAATTACTGAAAAGTGTTCTGACTAAATCATTTAAACACATATAAAATTAACGTCGGATCATTCCGATATCTGGATTTCAGGTATTGAATTTCAAAGCAACGGAATCTGAGGACTACGTGTAACGTATACATAAATTCTTCACCGAATCATGCTACCTGGCTAACAAAAAAAATATTGCAATATCATTGCGGCTGTATCAAAAGTACCAACTCGTTCTACAGACGGCAGAGCGTTAAAGTGGGTTTCGCAGTATCCGTTTCCTAACGAAGCCATGATCAAATTACTCTCCATCCTTCGTCTCGCTGCAACGCTTTGCCACAACTTTATTAACCATGGTCCGTTCACTCTCTTCGTTTTCTTCCTTCATATAGAGAGCTCACGACTGCCATACGTGTGCATCCTAAAGTAGAGTTCGAGAAGCTGCACGAATATAGGTTTGGGAAGTGAGTAAAGCTTCTGGAAACTGACGACTCTAGAAGTGAGGGTAATTTCATCTTAGTTTGAGAGACTAATTCATCTCCACATGATGCACCAAATATGTCCTAGTCCTTTTGAACTTTGTCTTGGCCACTTTACATGCCCATTATTTTCGTAGATGTTTACAGCTCTCTAAGTGTGCCGCTTGATGATAGTTCTTCTTGTTCTGAATTAGTTTCTGAGTTATATAATTGGTAGGTGACAGCAGGGCTCCAACGTGGCCGCAATTATTCATGATTTTTATATATTTTGTTACCTAAATTTTGAATGATTCAAAAGTAAACGACGACTGGGAATAAATCAAATGATTGAAATCTCGACCAGCCACCTGTCAACTTCATCTTCAAAGAACGAAGTTGAATTTTTTCCGAAACAAAAAATTACGAACTTTTTTACCTCTTTTACTGCCCGCACATCTTATCCATACGATATAAGTGCATACGACGAGTGGTTCACTTGACCTGGAATGACCCATATAAAGATATATAAAAAGCTTTGCACTGCTTCACTGGCGTCGAGTGCAAAAGCCTATGTAGGATAGGGTCTAATACGCGGCAATGAACACTACGAGTGGGCTGTGCTAAACCTAGGCACACGAATGGGAGGGCCAAACCAGGAAGGGTGGAGGGAATATGTTGGTGATGAGAGAAAGAGCTAGAGGAGAATCTCGAAAAGGAACACTCGTGTTTCAGCTGACACGGCGTTACGTGACGGTATAATGGCCCTTGTCTTACCACACGACGGTTCAGCGTCTATTCAAGCTCTCTCTAGAAGACTTCCTTTCTACGGAGCTTTCCTCATTCTCGTCATAGTCCTGAAACCCTTATACCAAAGCTCGTACGACTGCTTTTACGATTAGTTGTACAGCAATCAATCAAAAATTACTATAATCCACATTGGTCGTTTCCATAATCTCTTCAACTGGCTAACTATCCCAATCATTATTTTTTGAATTGACATCGGCTTCACAAAAAACCTTGTAAGTATACAATACTTGGCTCGTATACACCTGAGTCGTCGAAGATATTGTGTTGATTATTTTTTCTATGTAATGACTATAATGCACGAAACCATTAAGTTTGTTCCTTATCTAAATTATCGGTTGACCAAATTGTTTGCGTGTCAGAAAGTCAAATGAATCAAGCTAATTCTTTTATATCAAACGTACGCTTTAGAAAATATGAGAAAAATTATTTGCAAACCTAATAGGTTAGGTAATATGTGCTGAAAATTCAATGTCGAATGCCGACCCATGATAAGAGCAGCCAGTGAATATTTTACACGCGCAAATGATAAAACGGAATCTTTCGATCAATTTTCATCGTCTCTGATTCCATATTCAAGATAATTTGAACAAGACTGTACTTAATACACATGCAACTATAGTGAACACTTAAGTTCGTACTTAATTGTAATCCATCTTTATTATGAGCAAAGTATCAAGTCTCCGTGTACTTGAAAAAATCTTTTTTTTTTTACGTTTTGCAACGGCCACCCATGTATATACCAATGGCAAATACCGGAGTGACCATCAAGAAACGAAAAAAATTGCTCTATCCTTTGTCGTGAGGTTGTTCTGCGTTTTTCTACCGCCAAAGAAGATTATATTTTTTCTTCGCTCTTTCATAGAGTCGACTGTTTTCATTGACATCTCGAAATCACAATCCAAGTCACACTTTTCCATTAAACAATAGCAGGGGAATTTCGTAGATTAAATGTAAAACTGGAATATTTTTTTATAAGCAAAGTTGTCACTTTATCATGTGCTTTAAAATTAAACGGTACTATTATACACAGGTCGGTTTTTTTTTCGTGCATTGGATAAATCGTACGCATTGTTTGGTTACGCCATCGCGCAAGTATCCTTTATTGCACGTGCAGCCATTCAAGTAGCAAATCTGAAAAAGTTAAGATCATTTTTTATTGAGCTCTGGGAAAATCGTGGGAAAACTCGTTTTACAGTTCACACATAAATACGATTAATGCATATACTTACTGCTGGACAAATTTGTGGATTCGGATTCGAGCAGGTTTTCTCGCAAGCTGGGCCGCACGGTTGCCGTGACTCATTTTTTCCACATTCCTCACCGGCATTAACGAATCCTAGTAACAAAGGCAATGAGTTTACAAATACAAGTCGAAGTAATCACTTCACCTTCTATAAACGTTGTTGTTTTTCGAAAAATAAATTCTCTGGATCGAAATGCACAGACTGTAAAGATTTATGAAAGGATCGAAAGAACTGGAATCAATGCAATCGAATATATAAATAATAAGAAAAAAAATCGTCACCAAAAAAATCTTATCCACGTGCAAACACATTTATTCCCCCTATAAAAGGATCCCCAATTTTTCATAACATTATAGATGAAAACAACAATTGAAAAAGCCGAGCTTGGGCGGTATTATTTTTCAATACTTGCTGCCATTGCGTCTTTCGATATTTATTAACATTTTGAAAAACGCATCGATCAAATTATAAAAAATCGTGCAAAACAATTTTCAAATCGTACCAGCACAGGCAAAGATCGCAACCAAAACAAAAATAACAACGAAGTTCTTCATGATTGAAGTTTGACTGGCGAAAGGAAGACTGCAGTTTCAACGCGTGGCCTTACTTTTATACATTCCTTTGTCTCTGTATTTGTTCAAAAAACAATGATCATCATAAATAAACAGACATGCAGATACTTTGCAACGTACGACGTTTAACGTTGGTTATTCCCCGAAGGAAAAAATCACCGACGGCGATTACTTGAAAATTAGTTATACAAGTGAGTTATAAATCAGCACAGTTTTTTTTTTCTTTTTTACATTAAACAATTCATATCTGCATAATGTATCATGATATTTCGATGGAATGAGTCAGACAATAGGTCAAAACAGTCATCTACGATGATGAAGAATCTTTAACATACCCATACTGCGCATAAATCAATAAAAATTTGCACATTATTAATCAGGTGGTTAACATGTTTGGATGAAAATTGGTTAAAATTTACGTTTGTTTTTTCACTAAATATCAGTACTGGCATTATCGGGTTTTTGATGTATGTTTATTATCGGTCGGATCTCAAATGCATTTTTTTCAGCAAAAAAAAAACAACAGGGCCGTCATTACGTGTGTACTAATATCAGTATGCATAGCGATTACGGCCAATCTGCGCAAGCTGCAGCACATGCACAAATATTTTGAAATCAAATTTACAGCCAAAAGCTAAAATAATGTTTTTTTCGCTGGAAGTTATACGTAAAACCAAAAGGATGAAAGCCGAGAATTAAGGAAATGGTGGTTAATTGAAATTTGTGTCAATTTTTTTACCTGTTTTTTCTGTTTTCATTTTTTGCGAAAAATATCAACTAGTAACAATTTTTATATATTTTTTGACATTTTTTATTTTTCCTGCGTATACCCTTGCGGGTTTTTAAAACCCCATTCCATCACTTCAGCCCCACTTTTCCCCCACTTCACTATTAATGTTTCTGTTCCTGCGAGTGCCCCCCAGAGTGTTGCCCACAGCCACTCTTTCCTTATGCACTACTGTATCGCATTTACACGAGGGCCAATGGAAACTGTAGAAAACCCGGCCGATATGGGCGGCTATATTTTAACTGAGTTTCAGTTGGTTAGCACCATCAGAAACGCGGAAAAACTGCCCCTTCGCTCAACAATTGATACGCGAGCCGGAGCATGGCTACGTGGACACCCAATCACGTACTATAGAGGAAAAAGTTTTATTTCTTCATTTTCAAACCATGTGAACATTAGTTATTTTTTCAATTTTTTTTTTCGCAATGCACTGAAACATGGTGATTGGTGATGATAAAGGAATAAAACTTTTTCGTACATACGATATTAATTATACAACCGATACTTTTCAAGTTACATTATGCAAAATTTGTCTAAAATTCGTGAAAAAAATACTCGAGATAAAAATCTTAAAAAGTTCCGGTAAAAGGAATCACGACAGACGCATCTTCAACTTCCTAGGGATTTCTTCCAAAACCTGGTTTCCATTTTATGCAGAAATTTCTAAATGTAGATTTTTTCCGCTCAAGTAGGAAATACTTACCAAAAAACATCACACTCTTCTAAAATTTTTAATGAAAGCTGAAGCTTCTCCTTTTAACGATTCAATCATAGAAATTTAAAGGAAATGATTCATCTAAAAAGCGGATTATTTGAAAGACCCAAAAAAAGTCGAATAACAGTCAATTACTCATACCACAAGTAAAAATAATCGGAAAAAATTCCTCAAGAAAAGTAGAATGAAATAGATTCCTACTCTTTACAATGGCCATAGAAATCAATCAATTAATCGATTGGCTCGATCATTGGATTTATAGGAAAACCCTTATTAAAATATAAAACTTTATGAAGAACTGTAATGATTGTCAATTTTCGTAAGCGTTCTTCCACGATTTCAATCTCTCGTGACACACCAACTTCCACTCGTTACGATACATTCGTAGTCAAAAACAAGAATGAGCCAAGCTCTCGTGTATAAGACATATTGTTCATCGTAATGCACGCAGAAGTTGAAAATTTTTGCATCATAACAAGAATGTCGGAGATAATTATATTATCGCAATCGAGATAACACGAATAAACGAATGACGGTTGTTGAAAGCGTTAAGAGAATTTAAAACAGTTCGAACTATTTTTAATCTTATACCAAGAACTTTGATACATTATTCATTGACTAACGTCATTCACCTATTGGTACTAATTCTCTCCGGGAGAACTATGAATAATGTACAAAGTAGTATATGGGGCATCTCATACCAAATCAGACACTTTTGGAACCTGACCCTCTTCGATTTCATCATTTAAGCCTTGTCTTGGTTTTACACCTTAGGAGAGAAGCTTTCTTGATTTTTTTTCCATTTTTTTTTTTTTGGCTAGCCGTTTATGCATAGTGAATTTTATTCAAAGTTTGTTATGTTGATTTTCAAACGCTTTATAACTTCGTTGAAAGCACCTGCGATAAAAAATATATAAACGCCACAACAATGAACGTCTTGCATTTTTTCAAATTATTTTTTGAATTTAAAGGAAAATTTGTTTTTTTGGTTGATTACCCATTCTAATTAAAAAAAAAAAAAACTTTGTTAAAAGTAAGGATTCTTACTGGGAGTACCATCGTGGGAAAATGTTTCCTATTATTTTCTTTAGAATATTGTATTGATAAATTTGACCAAAGACACAAACCGCAAACCATAATAACCTTAAGCTTATCGCCAACGATAATAGGCTGGTCTCGAGCACGCGAAAAAACAAGCATAAAATATGGTTTGTTTTATAAACAAACGAAAACTTCTTCTTTGCCAGCTGCCTATCTACTGAATATATTTTCCTTGTTTGTGTTTCACGTATTTAAATTCAGGATTGTCAAATATCGAATTACGATGGATATCCAGACATAGAAAATAATTTAAAATGCTTCGTCACAACAAAAATATTTTGACAAATTGTACTTGTAATTTTGACATATTTTACTGAAACTTTCCCGATACAAAATATATAAAAGGATATCATTACCCGACAATTCCGTATATCTTGGGTAAAAACAAAAAATATTATCATGTCCCGTGCGGTTCAACTCATCGTTCTCGCCATCTTCTTGATAGCACTCGCTTACACAAGTAAAAACTAAAAATACAATCAATCTATTTTAGGGTGTTACAATGTCAAATAAAAAATGTAATCGAAGTAAATTTCAATGAATCTTCTTCTTAATTCGTTTTAGGCGAAGCTCAATCGTGTAGCGGGGGACCTGATGATGAATATACTACTTGTGGCAGTCAGTGTCCACTGACATGCGAACAACCCCAAGAAAGAGTCTGTGAACGAGTAAGTACATCTGGAATCGGTTCAAATGGAATTATATTCTCGTTGAAAAAAAAAAAAAAAAAAAAAAAATTGGCTAAATTAAATTTTTATTGTTGTTTAAAATTCTGTTCTTGGATGAAATTTTTTGGATTTAGCGAATTTGGATCAGTTCAAGTTTATTTCTAAAATATTAGGCGCACATCCGTCAATAATATAGACAAAAACGTTTTTTTTAAAGTGCTTTTGAAACAACAAACATAGGGTTCAAAATAAAAAATTGAATAATAACTTGGAACTTATAAACATTTTCTATTCTAAAAATCACCTCTGAAAACGGAATTTGGGACAACAATAGGGTGCAAAGCATATAGTGTGTGTCGTGAAGAATGTGAAATAAATATATTGACCGAAGTAGTATCCTCTACATAGTATATAACTTAATTTTTAATTGACATTGCAGAGCTGCAAAGTAAACACTTGCCAGTGCCGAAGTGGCACTGTAAGACGTTCTGATGGCCAATGTGTTCAAGAGTCAGAATGTTAATTATAATAGTCAAGCGAGAAACCCAACAACAAAAACATCGAAGTGAAACTTTACTTATTGAAACCTAAAAATAACATAATGTACCAATCCATGTGTAAATTTATTTGTATTTTTTACGATGTTGTAGCGTACAGTTACACTCATTACAGTGTACAATTCAATGTAAATACAATCCTGTCGCAATAAATCTTGCTTTCATTTTATTTTTTTGTTAACCTTTTGTCACGTAGATAAAGTTGAATCCTTGACACATGGACTTCCGGAATTAGAAAAAAAAACCCTGAAAACAGAGATAATTTAACATGACATGCATGGATCGTGTCCATCACTCCTATCTTAATAGACTTGGACGACATTATGCAGTTACTACATAAGGTTACCGCTAACTATGTTGGTAAACTGATCATACTGATAATTCATAAGTGCAGTTTGGCATTGGTATCCATTTTGACCACATTAAAATAAAAAAAATGAGATAGAAGAAAAAAAGAATATAAATAAAGTTACGTGGCGCTTTCGAGACAATTAAGATTTACTTTTTTTTTTAATAAATAGACCGCTTTGAAAAAATAATAATAAATAATTTGTTGAAAAAACGTCATCCACATGTATATTATTTTTGATGATCCAATTAAGCTGACCATTTAATTCATTTGCGTTATAGCATACTTCAACTTGAAGAAAACGTTCCAGGAAACAATGAAAAATACCCATTTTCATAGCAATTGCGTAACCCGCAATTATTCGATGAAGAATAGCAATGATCACATATTTCACTGCGAGCATGAGAACAAACAATTCCATAATATAAAAAAAGCTATTAGAAATCATCTGATTCTTGCTTCACCATCCGTGTCAATGGAGACTATAATTTTAAGCTTTAAGCTCTGGTACACCGAAACAACTTCAGAATTTGACACTTCAGATTGAATTGCAGCAACTTCTGTCACTTTTGCACCCAGAATAATGCAGAGATTCCGGTGATGAATAGATTACCTGCTTTCGCGACCGTGAACAACCGGCCAGATTCATGAATAATCTCAAAGATATTTTTCAATCATTCATCATTCTTTTGCTGGAGTTTTTCTGAGTTCCATCCTTCATAATCGTTTTGTTATCCATATTCAGTCAATAAAGAGTTTTATTTACACAAACTACAAACAGCAAGATTTATAAAATTAAGAAGAGTAATATGAATAAATCTCTCTAAGAGATTTTGTCATTTCGTTCAAAAAAGAATCCGCTGAGACGGTTGTATCAGAGACTATCTCGGAGATTCTCTCCAGGTCTCGATTTTTCCATACAAAATATGAAACTGCGATCAAACTCGTATTAAATTGTGCATTCATTCAACTATTTGAAACTAGTGTAGCATTAGAAAAAAACCCCACGTATGAGACACACATGGAAGTGCTCCAAGCGATAACTGTAACTGGGGGATTTTACTTGATGAGTTTATCTTGATTACAGTCATATAGATCATCACGCATTTGTCAGCCGCAAAATAACACCATCTATCAATTGCTGTCTGAGCACGTCAACAGTTTTATGATTACGTATGTATACTTTTTTTTTTCAGATTTCAGTTGTATTATTAATAAACAAAAACAATACAAATTCAGATACTTTCTCTCCAACCCTAAATTGCATGGTTGTATGTATGTGTTATTCTTTCTTAATCTTCAGATGCCTACTAATTCCAATCTACACGTTATATATCCTAAAACTAATATTGATAACGAGGCGCGCGATCTTGACGTGACAAATATTATGAATGTGCAAAATACAACGCGTCGCACGAATCTATAACTCGCCAGAATGATCGTATAACCGACGAGGAAGACAGAGTAAAAAATGGCGCGTATACCGATCGTATAAAATGACATGCTCGCTCACTTATACGACATATTTTGCACAGTAACAAACCGACAAGCATCATGGCTCGTTCAGCTCAACTTACCCTGTTTTTCGCAATCACATTGGCGTTAGTTTTCTCCTGTAAGGATTTGTAACATTATTTATTAATTTATAGTTACATCATATTGTTTTAATCTATTTCGAAGTTTCACTAAGGAGTATATTTGATATTTGTTTTTTCTATGTTAGCTAACGCGGGTTGCCCAGAGAAGGTAGACTACAGTCAACCATGTACAGGAGGCCCTATGGATAAGGCAACGGATTGTGGCAGCCAGTGCCCCTTAACATGCGAGCAACCAAATCCAGGACCTTGTATTCTGGTAAGTAACATCATTCTATTATCTCACACAATGTAACCGATTTTACAGTAAAAACAATCTTTAAAAGTTTTCTTCTCGTACATAATTAGTCAATTTCGAAATTGATTTATGAAGCAGCCTTGATATTAGTCTGTTCGGTCTTCTATAGTTTACTTATCTTCGTAGTTTACTATCTCTAAGAATTTTTTAAATCTTGGACAGATTTGTATAGAGTCGGCGAGAAATTCTACCGAGTCTCTTGATCATACATACATAATCACTCATTTAGTCCACTCCCCATGACCATCTATTCTTACTTATGGACATTTGAGAATCACGAATTTATTGTTATTATGAAATATCATTCGCGTGTTGAAATCCTGTCGGTTTGATCTAATGAGTATAATCAATGTTTCAGAGCTGCAAACTAAACGCGTGCGAATGCGAATCTGGATACGTGAGACGAAAGGACGGCATGTGCGTTACTGAAGCAGAGTGCCCAAATTATTGACCTTCATCGGAATACAATTAAGAATCAATCAACAAAATTTTACGAAACATTATTCAGTTTAAATATATAATATCGCTGTACTACATTACGTTGTGGCGGCCTATTGTCTCCATTGATATTGTACCACTTATTAAAATCATTTCGTTGTCAAATTACACATGTATTTATCTTTTTTTTTCACGTTTTTACGTTTACGCAGCAAATATTGAATTATTTTCGAAAAATTCTAATCGACTTCAATAATCTATCATTTTCAAAAGATACCAAAAATAAGCAGTCACAGTGGGTCAATAAGCAATAGATATCAATTCATCACTCCGGCGATTTTTCACGTTAAGGAGGTTGAGGACCTAAACGAAAATAGCTAAAATGAACAAAAATTTCACAGCACATAGAGAACTGCATCAAGATACACCCAGAAAAAAGATTTATTAAAAAGTAACAAAGAAGTATATTTACAATAGATTTCGGTAGGTTAGGTGGGCCTGGGGTAATAGTCGAAATCGATGAGGCTAAATTCGGTAAACGAAAATATAATCGCGGATCGAACGTTGGCCGAAACGTTTTTACTGGTGGCCAGGTTGGAACTCCCTGCTCACAGAGGGCCCAACCAACTAGGCAAAAGAAGAAGAAGAAGAAAATATAATCGCGGTCGTGTCATTAATTGGGGTCAATGGCTCTTTGGTGGTTTTGAACGAGGTTCGAAAAATATTTTCGTTGAAACTGTTCCTGACCGAATCTCTTCGACATTATTAGCAATAATTAAACGCCGTATTAAACCAGGTACGACTGTTATGTCTGATATTGTGTTTTCCTTTATTTGTTATGTTGATATTATGTTATGTCTGATGTTATGTTTTTGGAAAAAGCCGCACTTCTAAATATTTATTTTAATAATATAATATTTATAATATTTATTTTCTGAATTTTATATTTAATATTATTAAATGTTCCGGTTGTGACCATTGGTACAGTCGTTTTACACGCTCAGCCATGGTTAAGTGCGTCTCCTGACGGAAACGTGATAGAAGATGGATGCATAACGAAATTAGTGGAGATCAAGTGTCCTTACTGGTGTGAAAATGTACCTGTTTACTATGAAATCGAGAAAATTCACAACGTGCCATATTTAGTTGATTCAAACAATAACGTAGATTTAAAATCGACGCATCAGTATTACACGCAGTGCCAAATGCAAATGTATGTAACAGGATTGCCACAGGGAGGCTGCGTTGTCACTCTGTCACGAGATGATTCCTTTTTAAAAGGTCTGATACCCAAATTACATGCATTTTACTACCGTTACTACTTACAAGCTTTATGTGAAAGCGATAAAGAAAATGTCCTTAAATAATTTTATTTTTCGTTGTAAAGCCATTAATGTTGTTAAGCCAGAGAAAAGCACACTTATGTGACCAAAGAATGTCCTGAAATAACTTTATTTTTCGTTGTAAAGCCACGAATGTTGTTAAGCCAGAGAAAAGCATTATGAGATCAAAGAATGTCCTTAAGTAACTTTATTTTTCGTTGTAAAGCCACGAATGTTGTTAAACCAGAGAAAAGCATTCTGTGACCAAAGAATGTTCCCAATAGTTATATTAATGCAATAGGTCTGCAGCTGTGATACGATTAAATAGAACATTGTGACTCAGTTATCCGATGTTTTATTTAGAACTGTAATTTAACATAAAAATAAATATATGAAATAAAATATGAGAACTAGTTTGGTATACAGAATACATGCGCAGTTTATTTGATAACACCTGTTTGTTTTTTTAAATAAATATATTTCCAATTCTTGATGAAATTAAACATGTTTGACAGCTATTAATGAATTTTGATCATTATACGAGTTGTGACGAGTTTCCTGTCGGTATTTTATTTTTCAGCAATTTCTTCATCTTCACTTGATTTTAAAATAGCAGGCTGAAAATTTACCAAAACACAACACATAAAAACTATATCGTCGCAATGTGGTAGCATACTTTAAGGCAATTTATCCAATATTTGATATATTCGAATTCTTTGCATAATCCGCTCGTTATGAATTTGGTGCCAAGGTATTTTGTACGTTTCAGCAACTTCTTCAGGAGAGTCGAATTCATTGTGGAGGAATGGTGGCATTACAAGTAACGTTCCTTTGCCACTTGCCTCTAATGCAGTTTTCACTGCTGGGAAACCTTTGTCACCTAAACCACATCGCCCGGTTCGAGTAATTCTAAAAATCCACTTCCAGTATAGTTATTTGCTTACTTACTTGTTCTTACGCCATGACATTTAGAGACGAATGAAATGTAACCGCCAGGTGTAAAATCCGACTAAAACTTTTATTGTGAACCTCTTTGTATATTGAGAATATAAGTGGACGCGATGTTCTACTGTAGACGGTTGTTCTACTTTAAACTCTGTACAATCAATAATGATACGCCAGTTTTCATAATTTTCTTTGAAATCCGTTGGCACTGTAGACTGAACGACACGTTTAGAGGGCCAAATCAAGCGTGCGAGACAATGCAACAGAGAAAAAAAAATGCTAAAAACCGTGATTCTATGCCGCTTGTAAAAACACTCAACGCTGAGAATGTTATTGGCCCACATTTAATTTTCATGAAAATTAATAGTTTAACGTTCGATGATGTCCTTAAATCGTTAAGTACTTTTGGATTATTTGATCGGTTTTGCTCCAAAACTGTCAACAATAAATTTAAAGTGTCAAATGTTACACCAGCAAGATCGAGTAACTCTTGATTGCTTGTGATAGAATCGAATCCATGAAACCCAGAATAAAAGTTTAATTTCAGACTTTTATCTTCGATGTCTGGACCGACAGATATACATCTCGGTGAACTATGTCAGTTCCACAACATGAATCTTCCATACGTTTTCTTGCAGAACTATTCTGGCTACTTGCAGACAGCGGGATGTTGGCCTGTACCTCAGCTTCCCTGCGATTAGTTTCTGACCCATGGCGATTATATATAAACGTGAAAGAAGTTGATTGAAGCTCCAGAAAATCTACTTGAGTTTCTTGATCTTTTCGGCAAAGGTTCTGCATCATCATTGATGAAAACAAAAACATGCAATAAAATCCTTAAAAATATATAATAATTTAATTGTTCAATTATTTATTGGTAAATAATATACTCGTTTGGTTATTTATAACTAAAAATTTGCAAAAAAATGGTACGCGATGGAATTAGTTGTTATTTTTGTATTTGTATATGCTTTTCTTTTGTGTTTGATGACCAGCAGCACCCGCTTCGCTCGTGCCGGCAAATGTCGGGACAGGCATCAATACATGAATCTATCGTGAATCGGTCGTACTTTCGACCGGCTATGAAGAAAAATAGTATACACTTCACGGGCAGAAGTTTGAAAGCCCTGATCTGCGCAACAAGTTGCACTCGGCTTCGCCTTAGGCATCATGATCCGCAGTGCAAGAATTTCAAACTTGCTGCCCTTGTAGTGTAACATACTATTTCCATTTGCTTTGCGATGACCGCCATCTTACATTTATTCGTATATATTGCTGGGTTGGTGATCTTCTTGTAGTTGAAGTGAGTGATTATTATTTTCGTTGTCGAGCATGTCTTTGTATCACATTTTTGCCGAATAAAGTAATTTTCCTTGGGAATTCATTTTACTAATCGTTTATCATCTTTTGTAAAATATTTTATAGGGTACTTCTTTGAGTTACGCCCCGTACGAGTCAAAGTGGTATCTTCTGGAACCTCATGAGGGTAGGGTACTAATGGTGTTTCCCTATCGCGCACGAATTCTTCTACAGTTAACTGCAGGAAAATTTATCGGATTTTCGCTCAAGCTTTTCACCAGTGTAAGCAATATTGTTCTAGGGTCGCTCGCACCTATTCAGATCTTTTTTTTATTAGTTTTTAGATTTGTTGGTTTTGATGTCTTCTCTCGTACTTATTCAGGCGATGTAAACTTCCATGGGCTATTTATCAGTTTTACCGGCTGTGGGAGAGTCTTGAACTGCTTTAGTCATCGATTATTTCTATAACACCGTATTGTCGGATTACTGAACTTACAAACATGTAGACTCGAATACTGAACACGATGCAATAAAACATGTTCTAGCATCTTCTGTTTGCTAAGTCTTAATTATTCTTCGAAAAAAGCTTCCATTGCAGGTATGTTGATCCTTCTGGATGAAATGTTCCCTCCCTATTAGACCATCCTTGATTGTATTATCAACCAAATATCACTTTTCATCATGCCTGGCCGCAGTGTTGTTTGTAATAAATATAATATCACTGTTGAAAAATAAAATTTTGAGGAAAGGTGATGAATCAGCAATAAATTAGTTTCGGTGAAACGAAAAACGAAAATATATATTAGGATTCGTACGATAGAGTAATTATTGTTATAGTATGTTCAAACAAGAGTCTGACTCACTATTCTGTCGTATGTTCCAACGAAAGTATGAAACTTTATCACTGTATTATACAGTATCACGCGACGTTCGTCAGCCACCAGATAACATAACATATCAATCACTGTCTGAGCAAGCCGAAAGTTTTATGGCTGAATTTAAATGTTTTTTTCGCAATCATTGGAGCTCCAAGTGATAATATCCGTGATCCCTTAACTCAGGATTTTTGAGTGATTATTTTATCTCGATTACTATAATACAGATCACGCTATTCACAGCCGTTAAATAATATAACATATCAATTGCTGTCTGAACAAGACAAAAAATTAGAATATTCGGATACTAATATTGATAAATAGGTGCGTGCATGACTTTGCCAAAAAACAACAATAACCCAACGTTATTTACTTTCTCATGAATGAAGAACGAATTTTTGCATAAAACCGAAATTTATAACCGCATGTGTATAATTTTTTAAACCTTTAGAAGATTGTCACTTCCAGTTGAGATGTAATCATCCTAAGACTAATATTGATAAGTCGGCGCGCGATCTCAACATGACATGTACCATGTACCACACATAAGTCGCATGGATCTGTAAGTCGCGAGTATTATCATAATAACCAACAAGGAACGGAAAAAAGGATCAGATGCCGATCGTATAAAATGCCATGCCCGCACAGTAATACGACACACTTGGAATTGTAACAAACCAACAAGCATCATGACTCGCTCAGCACACCTGATCCTTTTCTTTGTCGTCACGATGGCACTATTTTTTTCCTGTAAGTATTTCTAATAATATTTAGATATTGCATTGCTTTTGCTATTTTGTTATATTGAATTTTTAATTTACTCTTTCGCATGTTAGCTTCTGCATGGTACCAAGACAAGACAAATCCAGATCAACCATGTAAGGGAGGCTTTATGGATCAACCAACATCGTGTGGCAGCCAGTGTCCCCGAACGTGTGAACAGCCACAGCCACGATCTTGCATTCGCGTAAGAAACATATTATTATTTTACAAACAACGATCAAGTTCATAGCTAAAATAATCTCCAGAAGTTTTTCTTTCCTAAATAATTAGCCCATTTTAAAATAACTTCATGGAATACATTTGAGTCACTCTATTGGCCATTTCAAAGTTTACCGTCTCTAGGAAGTTTTTTTAATTTTATAAAAATTAACCCAACCTAGACAGTAATTAAATGATTTCATTCAGTCTGCCTTATTTCCAGACCATTTAATTTACCTCCTGAATGCTTAGAAATTACAAGTTGGTTGTCCAACTTAAATGTCATCCTCATTTTGGAATGTTAGTTGTTTGATTTAATTTTTATACTACATTTTACAGAGCTGCAAATTGGACGCTTGCCAGTGCATATCTCCATCCGTTAGACGACGCGACGGCGAATGCGTTTTTGAAAAAAACTGCTAAAATTTTACTCCGATTAAAATCCAGATCCACTGTTATACATTACACTGTGGTGGCCCATTGTCTCCAACGATATTGTACCGTTTTATAAAATCATATATTTGTCCAATTAAATAGATAATAAATCAGCCATTTGGAAAAATTCTAAGCAATCGTGTTTCAAGAATTTACTGTTTTAGAAAAATCCCCTGTGAGTCAGAGCAACCATAGGATACTACAAAGCGACTAAACTTTTCAAAGTCTATTTAAAAAATAACCTATCGGTAACAACCACATATGAACAGCATTATAAGTGATAAGATTAGTTGCTATCGAAACACGGAACCAAGGAAAAGTCATTCTCATTCGAAGACTCTCGAAGCGGTGTGCGACGTTTTCTAAATGTGTCCGCAATGTTACAGCTCATATTCTGAAAATAAGCTTCGACATCATTATTCCTTTTGCAAAGAGTGTAAAAAGCAATGCATTTTTGAAGTTGAATTACTGTACTTTCCTGAGGAAAAGTACGTACTAAGGAAAGTGCAAGGGAGCCTCAGGAAAAAGAGGAAAATTTGGAAGCCTCGGGAAAAAGGCATACGTAAAAGCCAGCAAGGGTATACGAAGGAACAATAAATAACTGAATATATCTATGTTTAAAGGTTGCAATATGATTCGCTTTCGATACTAAAATATCCCAATGCCTGCTCAAATTGAGCAATGAGCGCTTATAATGTTCTATATATAATCACGAGTGTTTCGGTATTTTTTCGAATTTTCCGAACGAGACGTTTTTCGAATTCATTTTCTCATAAGGGCTGTTTAAAAAGTTCCGAAAAATCTCAAGATATCTTTTCGACTCGAGGTAATTATATTTTAGAAAATGAACGCCGCTCATTTATAGATATTGAAGATGTATAAACCGAAATATGCAACAAAGATGTATAACAAATAGCTAAAAAAGCCAATATACATGATCAATCAATCTTTTTTCGCTGCAATATCGTCGTCCACTGTGAAAGCTTTGACTATTCTCGACCCCTCTTCCATACTCTATTTTCGCCAAACTACGTGAAAGGATCGCTTATTGTAAAGTTTTTATCAATATCGAATCGTTTGCAAAGAAATTGACGTAAGAGCTACCCCTTGACGTAAAGAGTTTTGTTCACAACTACTTTGCGACCCCTCACTTTTTTATTCTGAAAAAGACTGCCACTTTCGAAAAATCGATGAGGATTTAAAGCATACGGCCTTCCCAGTGATAAGCATTTATCAATTATTCACCATAAATTTCGCCACAATTGGAAGCCAAATGTTAAACGAACGTGGAAATACAACGATAAGACGAGACAGACTGTGTATCAGTCAGTAATTTTTGTAGCTATTATTTATACAAGGCTATACGAAAGAGTATGTCATCATAAACTAATTGTAACTTACACACACACTCAGTAATGAGATCGCGGGGAATACCCTACTACAGAATGAGTGTTTGCTAAGAAATTTCGTTTTTCCCCGAAACATCACGTATGTCTTATTTTTGCCTTTATTTATTTTATCATCATGCGACATTCCCTGTCAAAATAAATCTTTATTGCAATACGTACCGTCGAATCATAATATACACGTGATGAATTACGTATGAAGAATTAAAATTCACATAAACATCTGTACAACAGAATAAAAGCGTTGCAAGTGAAAATTGATTATCAATCAATTTCAATTTGCATAAAAATGTTGCGTTATCTAATGCCCCTGACAGTAGGGGTCAACTTTTGCAGGAAACCCGTTCGATTGAGTGCATTCCCAAATTCATATAAATACTGTAGAAGATTGATCGATGAGAACAGTTTCACACAACCGTTTGTCGAGTCTTTCGATATGTCTCGTGTTTTCATAAATCTCTTCGTAATCTCCTTGATGTATACCAGTAAGTTCAATTTGTTTCAATATGAATGCTCCGAAAAATACAGGCGTGGTTACTAATTTGTACTACGTTAATCAAATTTACAAGTTTCTAATGATTGTGCAATAGTTTTATTTTACTGTGTGGGTGTATAGTATTACATTCACTTATTTTTAAATGTTATTTTTAGTTCTATACATTGGGGAAGCAAAGACTACATGTGGTCCTAACTCTGAATTGACAGTCTGTGGGAGCCTCTGTGAACCATCTTGTACGCGCCGTGTTACAGCACAATGTCTTCCAATAGATCCAAGCGTAAGCATTTCTATTATTTTGAACTGCTTAGAAACGACATTTTATAAATTTCTTTCAAATGTATATATTTACTATACAATAACCATCATTTTTGTAAATAACTATAGGCATGCGAACGAACGTGCCGATGCATTAAGGGTTATGTCCGAAACAAACAGAACAACATGTGCATTAAACCAGCACAGTGTCCCAAGTGTGAATCTCAATACGGAGCCTCCAACTGATAAAACGTTTTGTATTTTTAATTATAACTGACAATAAATACTTTTAGTAAATAATCGAAAAACGTTACGTAAATTTTTGAATATGCATGAATGAAGTTGATGAATGAAGATGAATTACAACAGAATAAATTTTCTGATGGAATAAGTTTAGAGACGCTCTCTTTGTAGCCATGTTGACCATTTTAGAATTTTTCGTCGAGCGGAAACATTAAATTGCAACCTTCTCATGCAGAATTATAGCAATCGACGACATCATAAATACGCATACAGTTATACCTTACGAAATACAGCGCGCATGGCTAAAACTTTCAGAAAAATGCTTACTAGTCTGATTTGATGTTTTTGGTGGAACAATATTTAGGGACGTCACAGCGTTTTGACGCCACGTATAAAAAACAGTGTTCGAAGGCCAAAGGCAAAACATGCAGCATATTTATAATGTCCTTTATATTATTCCGTGAAATAAAGCTGCGATGAGTTTCTGTAATTAGAGATTTTATTGTTTCACCTAATTATTTACATTTATACCTTAAATGTTATAAAGAATTACATCAAAATATTAGTACCTGTAATTAGAAAAACGGCATTTACAGCTTCTATTCGCATGTTTTCTCCTTTTTTTGACAGGATTCCATACGGAGCGCTAGATCTTTGAATATCTTAAGTGCTAAGCGTGTGACGAGTCTCGGATTAAGTCTCGCGTATTTCTTTACATATATATATATACTTGAGATCGACCGATTTCTCCATACTTTTGGAATCCAAGTAATTTCCAATGGCCGAGGTTTAGAACTATAAAAAAAAAAATAACTCCCCCAATATAATGCGATCGATGTCCTTCCGATGGTTTTTTATTCATTTATCAGTCAAAATTTGATTTGTGTTTGAAATTTTACAAACATTCCTTAAAAACGACATCCTTCCTGATTACAGATAATTATTGTATAAATACGTATATGTCGAGGATCGTAGTGGTCCTAGCTTGATTCATTTATTTACAACTGACAGATAAAAAGAAAGAAGACGGAAGAGTCAGTCCGAGCTTTCGCTCGAATTCTCGATTCTTTCGAATCGAGATCGCTTGACGTGTGTTTGACATCGATGTCATAATTATCTAAAATTCGGTTAATGTTCGATCTTTTAATTGATAAGGGAGATTATACGTCCCTCACGCGAAACGGAAAGTTAAGTTGAATAGTGAATTCTAATCATTCTCCGACATATATATTGTATTTATACGGAAGTACTGTACAAAGTTGTCAATCGCGGTGTCAGCTCAATTGTTTTTTTTTTCTGTACCGTCACTAAAACCTATTATCAAAGAGAAAAAGCTCTCCCGTTTCGTTTGCTGGATACTTCGGCCACACGATTATCTCGCAAGGACATTTCTATCACACTACTATACATTACCAAACATTACTATTCCATCTAATTTGCGTCCCGGAAAGTATTTGTCTTTTTTTTTTTTCATATTCCGAGCCAGTTCGGAAAAGAGTAACTGCAGAATGGCTTCATTACCATTATGTTATGCCATAATGCGTAATGACGATTGGAATGCGTATCCGATACGCATTCCAATTCGTCAGCAAGGTATTGAAAAGTTTCAGCCGTGGGAAGCTCATCTTTACTGAGCAGAATGATGACCACTATGAATTTCGATTAGGTGATTCAACACTTGTTGCGTCTGAAAAGTTATGCGATTGTCCTTCGTTATCGTTCACGACATTACGGTGCCGGTTGCTATTTATCTATAATCGACCTCTGCTCTTGACTATTTGTTGCAGAAATTATTTGTCATTTGCATGTTTTTCCTTTTTAGCCACGTTTTTGTTGTTGGAGAACAATTAAGCTGCGACTTTTATGATCCTGGTACTTACACCGGATAGGCGTCGACGGAAACATCATCAAAACGATGCAAATTTTACATATCGAATGATTTTCAGTTCACGAAGCAAAGACAATATATAGGCTTCTGATTTATATTGAATATCGCTTTATGAAAATTTGGGTGTTTTCTGATCTGTTACAAACGCGAAAATTATTTATTTTTCTAACAAAAATATTGAGTTAATGTAAATATTTGTACGTATTTACAACATTGAGAACAACTACGATGTCTGAGATTTTTATTCCACAATGTTTTTTATCTTGACGTAAGCGTATAGCGTCCAGTGACACCTTGTTTTTATCTCAAGATCGCACAATGATATAAACATACAAACGAAACACTGCACGTGATTGACATAATCTTGAAACAATAACGTCCAGCTGGTAATGAGAAATACTGGAAGATTTAATTAAAACTGATCGGCGAGATAAAATTCACATCAGTGCTTTTCTATCTTTTTTAAATGCACGATGGCTCTTGTTGGATTTACTATTTTTCTAATGATGGCTTTATCATTCATTCGTAAGTAAATTTGATGGACAGCTGTATCTCAATTCAGTTTCCCAAAAAGTCTCTAGAAATAGGGGTTTAAATCATTTACAGTCGCAGATGATACCTCGTGCGGGAAAAATGAGAAGTGGAGTATTTGTGGTCGAATGTGTGAACCAAGTTGTGCTAATCGTAAACCTAATGTACAAACATGTCCTCGACTTGTAAGTATAATTTTCCTAACTGACATATATTTTCTTGTTCGAAACATTTATATATTTATGTTTTGTCACTATATATTTTTCATCCGAATTTTTTTTTATCAGCAATGTGCGGAATCCACCAACGGTTATCGATGTATCGAAGGATTTTACAGAAAACGTAAAACAAGACAATGTGTTCAGGCAAAAAATTGTTCCAGAAGACAAAACAAGCGATCCCATAATTTACAACTCTTTATATATTTCTTATTACTCTTATCTGTAGGACATGTTGTTTATTTATGGACTACTTAATTAATTATTTCATTACAGTGGAGCAGAATGAATTCCGTTGTGGTGATAGCGAGCAATTCGGAAATTGTGGTAGAATGTGCCAAGGAACTTGCAGCTATCCAAATGTGACGAAATGCACAGTCAGTATAGAAAATAAACAAACCTATAAATCAACATAAATTTCAACAGAAATTTCTTCTCATTTTCGTAATTTGTCTTTAAAAAATCTTCAAATTCAACTGATTGTACTAAAACACATAAATCCCGTGTTATGAGCGCGATATAAATTATATTCGAAATATGGATTTTCCGGAAGTATTGAATAGTAACTCACATTTCGAGAAAGTTTAAATTTAAATTCGTAAAGACAAAGCACATACGAAAAAAAAAAATGAAGGCATAGGTTATTCTCGATTATTTTTTACTACCTCGTCACATGATGAACTCGGCATTTCTACGTAAACCGAATCTTACGTGAATCGAAAGCAATTTAGTATCAATGTTACAAAAATGAATGCAATACTCAGCGAAGTCTTTTTAATAAGCGAATCGAAAAAGCTTGAAAACGAATTTTCGTTTGTAGAATTGCTCCTTCAATGTATGACTGTCAATGTATGGAAGGATATTTAAGAAACGAGGCAACTGATACGTGCGTACCCGCTTCGATGTGCCCAGGAATAAAGACCTTAAGGAGAAGCAGAAGAGCAGAAAAATGCAAGTCAGGAGAAATTATGGGTGCATGCGGGAAAAGATGTGAGGGTACATGTCAAAGTCCTCGCACACCGGAAATACGTTTGAGAATAGTAAGCATCCGAGCGAAAAGATACAGAGGAAATATCAATGAACGCATTTTCAAGCCCAAAATTCTGATTTCACGTAGAATCTAAATATTCATAAAAACTCGAATTTAAAAGAGCCAAAGTCCCTTTATCGGCTCATAACTTTTAAAAAATCGTATTTTAGGGGATATTTTTTTGTTCCATTTCTTTTGACAAGAGTCGTACGACTTCCAACTACCGACTAAGCAATTGGTGTAATGATGATTAACTTAATTTCCTATTCTAATGAAAGAAGATGTTTAATAAACGTTATTATTTCCATCATAGAGATGTAGAAAGTGGAATTGTAGATGTGACCTGGCGTCAGGATTCGTCAGAAACACAAAAACCAAGAAACGCGTCCAAACCTCAAGATGTCCCAGATGAAAGGAGGATTTTGAAAGGGGAATTGATAAAGAAATATTTTTTCAATCATGAGTTATTGACAAATAAAAGAAATTTGTATTTAGATTCCTATATACGATTCCGAAAGCCGTCGATAAGCTCCATCGCTCCATTTGCATATCACAACATCGAAAAAAAATGTAGTTAAAAATGATTTTGAAAAATAACAGTGCAGTTTTTTTTTCCTTATTTACTTTGTAACGAGCATATACGTTTTCCCGCGACAAGAAATTAGTATAATTATACGTACAGCTCTCATTGAGATAAATATGAGAAAACAAAAATTCCACCACTAAAATTGAATCTTTTTGTTGGTAAAATATTTCGAAAACAACGTTTAACATGTGTGTGCACAGCAGCCTCGATCAAATGTAAAAAATTGTTGACGCTATGTCGAGACATCGACACGCGGAACTCACGGAAAAATAATACCAAGAATCGAATAAAAGGATATGTGAGAGTAAAAATGATTCAGTACCGTTGTAGATTCCGACAATTCTAAATGTCTCGCTTTATATTCCTCATTTTCTCACTAGTTGTCGTGTCGTATGCGCGTACGTACAGATTAATGAAACACATTTAATTTTATAAAAATGATGGTCTAGAAATTTTTTAAATAAATTTACTAACAATTCTCATTGCAGAATCTTACGGATCTGATGAATCTTATGAACCTCGCGATAAAGCTTGTGGTTGTAATGAGGTCAAGAGTTTGTGTGGACAGATATGCGAACCATCTTGCAACAATCGCAAACCTCCTCTATTAACATGTCCCAGAATTGTAAGAACATTTTACTACTCGTATCGCATATCCATTAATTTAATAAATAAAATAAAGTTCTTATAACACCTTGTACATTTTTTATTTTATTTTTTCAGGCATGCACCAAAGCTACCGAAGGTTGCCGATGTGCGCAAGGACATTACAGAAATAAGGAAACGAAACAATGTGTTCGACTAGATCAATGTCCAGGTTAGATAAAGCGAGAAAGTATCACTATCGAATAACAAATTCCGAAACTTGAAACATTTTGATGAAAGTTTAATATCCCATCCGAGAGTATTTATAAATGCTTCCAAATTAACCTGATAATTTCAAATAGAAGTTCCTCCGTGTGGTTGGGCTATTATTTCTTAAGAACAACCTGAATCTTCAGCATCGTTCAATATTTAATTTATATGAATCAATTGTTTCAATGCGATATTGTTGCACTGAAATATTTTTCATTGAAAAATTTGAGCTGTGTCGTCATTAACAAAATTAGTTTTGCGTGACACCAGTACTTATTGTATCGTGCGGATTTTTTTTCCTATTTTTTATATTATATTTACACCGCTTCATGATTTTCTCCAATTTCAGCTCCTGTAAAAACTACAACGACCACAACGCCGGCAACGACTACAACGCCTAGAACGACCACAACTCCGCGCCAATGTGGTGAAAACGAACAAGAGGGTAACTGTGGACGAATATGTGAAAATTCATGCTTGGAACCAAACTCGAACAAATGTGCATTCACCGTGAGTAGTTGCACTTTTACTCGAACATAACATTCGTTCGTGCAAATATGATCAAATTTTCAATATACATAATCCTATTTTAAGCTCGTGTAAGACAGTGACGTTTATAATTGTATTAATTGTCAATTTCAAAGAAACAAAATTTTTTACATTTTTTCGAAATGCGTATTATTTCTTGAGTCAAAGTCGATGCATGTGATTATGCACTTAACGCAAAACTACCGCGTGATGAAAATATCCGAACGATGAAAAACAAAACTAAAAAATGCTTTTATTTTACCGTAGACTTGCGCTGGTTTGGGCTGCCAGTGTAAAAAAGGGTATTTAAGAAACGAAGCAAACGATAAGTGCGTCTTAGCTTCTCAATGTCCAAAAAAATGTAAGAAAGGCGAAATTGCGGCTGCTTGCGGAAGAACATGCGAAGGAACATGTGGAAGCCCTCAGACCCCGGAAAAATGTTCCCTAATCGTGAGTAATATTTTTTGATATATTGACTTGTCATTTTCCAGTTAGAGTCCTAAAGTCAAGTATTAACACAATTTTTCAATTGGTCATAGCCATCATGAATAAATATTCTTCTTAAACTTAAATATAGAATTTTCATCGACATTCAGCACTGATTTTTCATTACAAAAAATTGAGAACTGAGTATATGTGTTACTATTTTCAGCGTTGCGCTTATCAGGACTGCAGATGTGATCTTGAGTCCGGATGGGTCAGAAATACAACTACTGACCATTGCGTACAGATCAGCCAATGTCGTAAGTATTTCATCGTAGAAAAATGAACGTGTTTTTTGTTTTCAAAAATGTATTATTTTTTACGTCTAGAGCGTAAATTTATTTCCATAACTCAAAAACTAATATTATTAGCAAAAGCAATGATAATTTCAACTCAAATAAACGTCACTCTGGACTTGAAAATAGAATTTATATTTGTATAAAATCGTGAGAATTTATTTGAATAATTTCACTAAGGTCTTTTCGTGCCCCGACAAAACATTTTTTTTTTCCGACCGGATAAGCTTACGTCACTATAATTGCCAATGCTGCTCGTATCTCTCAGGGAATTCCCCGCGTTAATACACGTACATGTATTGTTGATGTAAAAATGCGGAAACTCATTCGCCTTGGGTCGAGAACGATTTCACATAATTTCTATTGCAAATTGTTTTTCCGCTATTTCGCGGAACGATATCGGCAACGTTCGTAAAATCTTTTACGGAGATAACGAAGACAGTTGATATGGTGGGAAGGGAAATGAGAGCATAATTATCGTAATCATATTATCATAACCCAATAAACAACCGAGACCATCTGTCATAAGACAAACGATAAAAAATCAATGTTTGAAATTCGTCATGATGCGTTGAATGTATAAAGTATCGAGCGATTTTATTTCGATAACAAACAAAATCAAGCTTCACGTCATGGAACTCATAACGCTTAATCCCTTTTTTAGACAAAAAAGAACCAGTATGTTACCCGAACAGTGAATACAAACAATGCGGGAGGGTTTGTGAACAAACTTGTAGCAATCCATTAAAACGTCTATGCAAAGTAGATGCATCGGTAAGTACATGATTTTACATCATTTATACTTTCTCGTTAAGTAAATATGACCATTCTCCAGAGATTTATTTATGTTTTAGAAATGTGTGGGTGGCTGTACATGTTCGGAAGGATTCGTAAGAAATGAAAAAACAGACGAGTGTATCAGAGAGATTTCTTGCCCCCAACATAACCATCTAAAGCCGACGGAAAAATATGAGGACGAATCATGCGAAAGCGAGTTCAATGAAAGAGATCCTTAAGTCTAAATTAAAAGCATTCGAAAGTATTTATCTGAAATGATAAAGAAAAACTTAATACAAAAGGACTGAAATAAAATGTAATGATATACACAATTTAACACGATTTGGAACGCGAAACCTGAAGAGTCTGCGTCTTTAATTGAATGAAAAACACTCCGGTAGAACGCAGATTGTGTTATCTGCGAACGATATAAATTGAACCGTAGCTTTTTTAATGTAATCCAAATTTGATCTTTGGCGCGAAAATTGTGGTACATCTTCTTTTTTTAAATATTATAACCACAGTGAAGTTAATCATCGTTAGCCGGCATTGAATCTTGTACTAGTTCCATCTATACTACTCCTACTAAGAGTATTAATTCTGCGAAGTGGCCCAGGCCAATTTAGCAGAATGTAGGAATACTGTGATACAAATAAGTTCGGTAGGAACTTGTGATTAATGAGTTAAAAACTATAAATAAACACGATTTATTTAGAAATTATCTTCACTTCATTCACGTCTGTGTAAATAATTATTTTTCAATAATATTGAATAACAACCTTATGCCATTAAAAGCGGATTTCGTTTTCGTTTTTGCGCACCTGACGAGAGCCGGATTCAGTTTGGCACTTCTCCCACCTAGAGCAGACCTAATGATTTGGTCCCAAAAATCGAGGTCACATTTAATCGTTTCTTTCGAAGAACGAAAGCATAATTCCCTCGAGGGGCGAGGTGGAGTAGTGCAAATACCGCTTGGCACATATTAATTGCATGAAAAAATTGATAAAAAAAAAAAAAAAAACAGGTGTGACAGGTAAACATTTCATGTGTACATTTGAATCGTTTTCACAATCTGGAAGTCATCAAAGTGCATGAAAGATGCCAGCGAAGTATCAGTGCCAATGTAGACCGACAACCCTAGCTTTCCTTTCCACCTTAAAAAGAAAAAAACAACGCTCTCGTAATCTTCAGTACTTCAGTGATCGAGACGTATAGTAATATTTAGGCTAAACAAAAGCCTCATTATGAGTTGCACAACTTTCGCCGTTTTCGTGAGTTTCGCGGTATATTTCACTGGTAAGTTATTTATTGTCTACAATATGGTTCAAATACCTTTTATCGAAATCTCCGATGACTAATAATTCGGATATGGACGCGGAATATTTTAGAGAAAGCATTGCTATTTTATCAGCAAAAGTTCATTGCTACGATTAAATCCATCGCGAGTTCATTGCGATCGCGCCCCGATCTTCCCATTTAAAATGTATAGTCGGGTGATAAAGAATGCTCAACTGTACGATTTTTTTTTCGATAAATAAGCTCCGAAATAGCTTGAAATTTTACAGACATAGTTTGATTAGTCGACTATACACTATATAAATGTCAATTTTTTTTCATATCTCCCAATTTTCTCCTAACCAACCTTAACTCGAGAATTATAGAGTGTGGCGCAAAATATAAGAAGGGCAAAGTTTCTTATCTTAAAAATTAGAAATCGTTCAAATTTTTCAGAATTTTTTTCGATAACTCTTCGAGTTCTGATAGAGAAGGGTTTTAAAAAAATGTCGAAAAAATTGTTGCAGTGGGTACAGCGGTAAACTTTTTATCATGCCTCAATTTTTTTATAATCAATTACGAAAATGGAACTACGGCAAATTTGGGATCCAAACCGGGTGCTAGTGGTCCATGCTTCGCCACTGTACTCACCCCACCACATCTGAAGCACCGCGATTACGGAGTTCTCGCGATCCCACCCATATTCCAAAAATGATTGAAAAGACGTGGAAATTTCACAGTACTAATCACATCGATTGAAAAACGAAAAGAAATGTTCACCCTGTTCAAAATATTGATTGCTTACTTTTTATGTTATCCAGTAAATATCAATGGCTATGAAGTGGATGACAGAACAAGGCCTTGCCGCCTCAACGAAATCGAAGATTATTGCGGGATATTATGCGAGGATAGATGCAATGCAGTTCGCCCTGAATATTGCGCCGGAAAAGTGGTTTGTTATTCCCAATATTGTTTCTCTTGTTTATTTATGCCCAAAAATTTCATGGCGATTTATGCTCCAACATTTTTCATCAAATTATATTTGAATAAATACCTTTATATAACGCAAAAAAAGAAAGAAAGAAATAACTTATTTAGACCTCTCCTTCTGGGTGGCTTCTTTTGTTTGCATTATGAAACCGTTTCGCCGGGAAAAATTCGAATAAAAAAATGGAACTTTTTTCGACACACCCTAAAGTGCATACACTACCAGCCAAAAATATGGGAACACCTGACGAAATTTTTTGACGCACTAAAAGTTAGATTACTCAGTCGAAAAAACCGATATTGAAATTTTGCGAACGATGCCTTGAAGGGAACACATTAAGCTTCATTTTGCGCTTTTGAAAAAAAATTTCCGATTTTTTTTTTTTAGTCCAATACGTATTTTTGAATATAGCGTTTTTCAACATTTTTTTTACCGTTTCAAATTGCGCGCATATTCCGTGGAAAATTTTTCCAATTGTTTTTTCCATGGAAAACGTAAAGGGGATGGCAGTAGCTTTAATTTCGTTTTTCAAAAAGTTGCGTGCGATTTCTTTTCGCAAAATTATTCTATTTTTTCTTAAAAGCGGCTGTTTTCCGAAAAAGCCTCGTAACAATAAAATCATGAAGTTCCAGTGAAATTGTCAAGGGGATAAAAAGATGCCAGCGAGCATCCTTTATTCACTAAAAGCTTCTCAGAATCTTTATTCGAAATTTTTTTTAAAATAATTTTTAATTGAAATGTATTTGGCCTAATAGCGCGATGCTCGCAGTTTCATTCTTTAATTTTTTTGAACAGTGAATGTTTTAAGTATCGAAAAGATTAGACGACAAATCAAAAAATGAATACGAACACCAATACTATTTCGATTGGACCTTTTTTATGGAACCATATAATTTCTGCTCAACAGCAATGCGGATACACAGGGTGTCGTTGCAAAGATGGATTTTCTAGAAATCCGTACACCAATGAGTGCGTTGAGAATGAACAGTGTCCCGTTGATGGATGTGCTCGTGGTGAAATACGGGCCACTTGTGGCAGAGCTTGTGAAGGAACATGCTCAAATTCAATCCCACCAGCAAAATGCCTGACGATGGTCCGTCAAGTTACGCGGTTATAGAGAAAAGTACAATAGATTCAATTTTTATTCCTTTCAAAAACATTATCGAACATATTCTGTTACAGCAATGCCTCGATTGGGAATGTCGTTGCGATAGGCAAGCAGGATTTGTGAGAAACCTGGTCACCGGAAAATGCACGCGACTTGGCGAACCCTGTAACAAATTAGAAGATTACAAAGGTTACAATAATGGATTAGCGAAGAATTGATTTAGCCAAAAAATGGAAACTGCGATCCCCGTTCCCGTACTAGTAATTATGGCAGTTCTGTATTTTTTAAGTTATTATCATTATGATGATTGTACAATATTGTTATAGGAATGTAAAATGAAATTGAACAAAAAATATGTTTCTTGTATTTTAAACTGAATGATTCATTCACACTGCTATGCATTTTTAGATAAAGTGCGAAAGTACGCCAAAAAAAAGTAATAATTCATAATGTGCTGTAGAGCCTAGCGCACACACTTGCGAATACAAAAGGTGATATTTCTCACATCAGATAATAAATTAAATCACGTACAAGATACAATAGACAATTATGAATCATTATTTAATTTTTTAAATAAAAATAATAAAAAATTATCCAATTTTCGAAGTTAATACAGCCTTTTATTTTTTTTATCTCTGCGATTTTTTTGCACCCAGTACGTCAATTTAAAAATGCCGGTTTTCACAGAGGACACCAGTGAAGGTGACTCCTCCTCCTAAAAGAGTCTCAAAACGATTAGTCAAATGGCTCTGTTCGTCCTTAAATTCAACTCCTATACGGGTATCTGAATCCCTTGATTCAAGAATAACACTTCAAGTGTTATTCTTGAAAATCAAGAAAATGGATGTCAATAAACTAGAAGATGAAATAATAATTCCAAAAGTAATTCATCATTTTTATATATTATATATTATTTTTTAGTATGATAATATGAGACCGCTGTGGAAATTTGAAATAATTTTTATGCGGTAGAAATATGAAAAATATTTATTGTTATGTAACATAGAAGCTTATAATTCTAAATAAATAATAAAAAAAAAAATAAAAAAATGATCGAAAATTTGAATATAATAACAATTTGTAGAAATCCCGAATTCATTGTCGATATTTAATACTAAAGAATATACTCGGTAAATTTCATTAAATTCAAATCATTTAGAGTTTTCCTATGCTTTTAACGCGGTAACATTGTTGTGTGTAGCCAACCTCCTTAAGTATCCACTTTTGTTGGCTTTAGCATTTTTTTTAGTGTACTTAAATTTAATTTTTGGTTATATAAAATAAAAAATCTATTGAAAAAAGCTTTGAATACGTTGTAAAATAATTTTCAAGTTGAAATATTCAGTAGTTTATTTTTTATAACAATTTTTGTCACTGGGGTACAAATCTATTCCATGGTGGCAAGTACGGAATTCTACATGGGGTGTGGCAAGTAAGGGTTAAAAACAAAGATCTGAAATTTGTTTAGTTGAGTTCTAACGATATGAACATCGATGCGATTCCAATTGGGACTCCGTATCGAAAATGGCTTGATTTTGGTTAACAGAAGTGCAGTTACACCGGTTGTCGTTGCAAAGACGGATATGCTAGGAATCCGTACACAAAGCGTTGCGTCGAACGTAGACAGTGTCCTCAAGACGGATGTGCCCGTGGCGAAATCGCAGGTGCCTGTGGCAGAGCTTGCGAAGCAACGTGCCCAAATCTATCCGAACCAGCGATCTGTCAAACAATGGTCGGTCCAGTTTTGTAATTGAAAAAACAGAATACGACGGACTCCATTTTCTTCTTTCTATGAAAACATTATCACAAATTATTATTTTTTCACAGCTGTGCTCGGATTGGGAATGTCGTTGGGAAAAGGATTTATGAGAAACCCGTATACCGGAAAATGCGTTCAAAAGGATGAAACCTGGGAGCGGGTATCCGCTTATAATCCTCTTTTATCAAACTTTATGTCACTTTTCCGCGATTCCGATTGGTTTCGAACGATATTTCTGGCCTAAAAGGTCACAATGATTCGCCGGTTCATCAAAAAATCGGCGACAGCTTAAATTCGTTTTTAATGAATGACCAAAAAAAAAAAAAAAAAATAGCGTCAAAGTATTATTTTGAGGAGGTTCACGAGTTAGGCATGCGTTAGCCGAGTTCTAAGTTTAATTGTTTAAAATTCGTATGAACCTTCTTAACAATAATACTCAACTATGGGTAAAATTTCAGAAAGTTTTACCGTCTAAAAATCGTGTTATTTGTTGTGAAAAATCGTATTTTTTCGTAACTTCCCACAAGGCCTCATGTTGAAGTTGCGATTCTAAACACTGAATATCTTGAATACTAGACGGTGAAACCTTCTCAAATTTTTTACACATTATAATACGCTGCTCAAGAAAATTAACACAAAATTTCAAAAAATTATCTAGCAAAAAATTGTATCTGATGATTTTGTCGTTACTTTGTATAAACTATTATAATTATGGCGCATGAACTTCGTTAAATTATCTCAAAGATGAATTAAATAAAAATGAAGTATCAAAATTTCTTAGCAACTTTAATAAAAATATTACTAACTTTATTAAGCACAAAGAATAAATAAAATCATGAGAATCAAATGAACAAATCGGAAAAGCGTCATTTTTTAACATACTGGACTGTGAAAAAGGAAAAAAATCTTTTAAAATTATTATTATTATTATTGTATCAGTAGTGAGATAACGATACAAGGGAATAAAGAAACAACAACAACCTTCGTATTTTGAACTGAGCTGATTTTATTGATACTCTGGGAAAAACTCCTTTATACTTTTACCTTAAATAATGACTAAGATTTAATGAAAAACTATGAAATATGATTTCCTCTTAAAAACGTCGTTGATAATGTTGAATATTAAAGTCGTTAGTTTATACGAAAGTTTTAGGGTTTTAAGGGTATGATGGGCCAATAATGAGGGCAAGCACGATCTCTGTGTCTGTCGATAGTTGCATGTAGAGCAGCTTCCATTGCCATTATTCTAGGACCCGCTTCGCCGTATAATAATTCAGCGTCTTTTGTTTTGGCCCGTATACGAGCATTATACGTGATAAGAGTCATATCGTCGCTCGTATTTGTCGGCGTCGTATTTATTTCCATCTCCCTCAAACGTTTCAATTCCATTTTGTGACGAATACTTTTCTCTAAGAAATCGAGCATATCTTTGTCAACTTCAAATTCAAGATTTTCGCTATTTTCATCCTCGTTATCTCCGTCATCGATTTCCGACTCGTTCATAGTTTCTTCAACTTTATTTTTCTCCTTGGTTGCGTGCAAAGTTGTACATCTTCCTAAATGGCTTGCTTGGATACGTATCTTTCGCCGGAGTATTTCGTTCTCATGTTCTACAGCTAAACAGCGAGATTTCCACCAAGCCACGTTGTGTCTGGTAAAATTCATGATTATTATTCAAAACAATAAAATTCATCATTTTTCCAACTATTCTCGTTAATATTGAATAATAAAGTAGTATAAACGCATAAGAAAGACTAAAAATGTGTCAGACGAAAGGAAATTTGTTAAAGGACAAGAGAGAAAGTGTATTGTGCAGAAAATTCTTCATGTCGGTGCCAAAAAAATCACAATTTTCTCAACTTTTTTCCATTGTTTTTGTGCACAAATGAAAAACTTTATACACAATCAAAGTACCATACGGGTTTTCATAAATTTCTTTTTTAATTGCTCAAATCTCTTTAAAAATCAATTATGTTTCTTCCAATCCTGGATTTTCAATTACATTTCCGTTTTTTTTTTTTTTTTTTTCATATACGATGAAAAGATTTGTTTCTCAATACACTTTAGCTGTTGTTCAAAAAGCAAAATTGATTTTAATATAAAAAGCAAAGGAAACGTTGTTTCATGCATAAATTTATCTAATCAGTTTATAGAGAGTATTTATTTTTAAACAAAAATTCATTAATCACAATTGGTAAACAAATCAAGAATCAAGACACTTCTCCTATTTGTGAAAAAGCAATAATAAATGCCTTAATATAATTATGAAAAGGAACAGCAAAATTGGTGGATCGAGATAAAAGTGTTTGGGTTGAATTTAAACAATGTAAAAAGCAGAATAGGAAGCAAAAATACGAATAATAATTGCAACCGTGCGGTATTATAAAAATAAAAAAAATCGTAATGTAAAGAAGTGAAGATAATATTTAGGAAAAATAAAAAAAACAAGCGCTACTTCGAACGATCTACTGGTAATGAATTTAAGGTTAACTGGGAGATTTTGTAAAGAAAAAAAATGATGGTTTCAAATACTTTCATACCTTTGTTGCCAATCTTGAGATTTTTTATAATTTTCCCAAAAGGTGTTTGCGAGCATCGTATAATTTTGAGGATCGTAACTCGTCATACTTGACATATTGTTAGCAAATGATGATTTACGTCGTGTCGTTCCTTTAACCTCTAATTTTTGTCGTAGTCGACGTTGTTTGTTTTTCAAATATCTCTTTCTCTTGCGAGACTTATTTTTTTTCGTACCTACCAGTTCCATATTTACTCGAGAGTCAAATCCATCGCGATATACATGAATATGAATTCGGTGGTCAGCAAAGATCAACTTGTTGATGTAAACAAAGAAATGTCATGCTAAGATCTTTGAGCAATCGGGGTTTCGTCGATCAGCTGTGTTTACGAGGGAAAATTTAGGTTACAGGGTAACGGCAACGAATTCGGTTGGGCGGGTAGAGGAAGAGATTATAAGGCAGCGACTGAACAAACAGCTTACAGAACTTGCAGCAAGTTTTGAAATACTGTTACTGTCGCTCGTTAAGGACAAATGAATGGATAACGTAAGAACAAACATTAGTTATTCGTTCCAATTCAATAATCGGTTGCGTTTATCACAAATAAAGGAAACAAATTTGGGATTCAACGAATTAAATTTTTTTTCATATTCATATATATCGATAATATTCAATCGAAGAGTTCTACCTTATCAACGTGCGAAAATACCGTAAATGGTAAAAAAAAATAAAGAAACATAATAATCGAACTGCAAACACAACAAGTAGATAGGATATTTCGTAAAATATTTACAAGTTTTCGAATACGTCAAACTTCATGAAGTCTACTTATATTTCGAAATATATACAAAAAACCTTCTGCTCAGTCGGTAGTTAGAGCTATTCGACATCTTTTTTTGTTTTTTTTTGTTTCGTTTTTTTTTTTCGTCCGGTTTTGGTAGAAAGGCTCGATTGACAGATCGTTCATACGAGGGTCATCGAGCTCCTATCACACTGACATAAGGAGTTTATCGAAGAAGTAAGCGATAAAGGCCGAAAACCGCTTGTTTTTTTAATTCTTATATACTCTAAGTCGTAAGATATTTTCGTGATCAATTTCAGTGTGCCTGCACGCGTTCAATAAAATTATTAGCTTGTCTCATATATTTAGATCATATTATTTACCGTCGAAATAAACATAGCAGTGAATTGAAGGTCGTGAATATTTTTAACTATAAATTAATTCATCAGCATTACATGAATATTGACGCTATTATTAATACTAAATTTCACCTGATCGACTGCAAAGGAACCTCAAGTAAGTCCGAGTAGCCTCGCAACCGACCATTCCCGATAACTTTCAAAGTTGCTTGTTGAATAATGAAGAATATGTGCAAATTTCATTTTGTTGTTGTTTTTTTTTTTTTTTTTTTTTTTTTTTCCACGGCGTTATAACTCGCGATTGGTGGGAGAAAAAGTTTTGGATAAAATCTGTAGAAAATATTATTCTCTACGAGTTCAACTATTACCGGTTTTATTATTGCTTCAGCCTTTCCCTATAGATATTCGACGAAAATTACATTTTTAACTTTAAATCGCTATAAATCGAAAAATATCCACCATCGAGAAAAAAGTTTCGTATATGAAAAATATAGAAAACATACGACGCGCCGTTCACGAAATGATATTATATAAAAACGTCTTTTTTTTCTGAATAGTTGCTGATAAAACAGTGTCACAAACCCGACCATTTTTCAACAAAATACTCAATCGGCAATAAAACCCATAAATTAAAGCATCAAACATAACCACAGCATGTCGATCGATCCAGTAAGTTTTAAAATTCGAGGAACAACAGTTTTTAATGTATATCACAAACTTCGAAGTTTTATGAAAAAAATGCATGATTTAGGAGCATGAGAAATCGTACTCACCGAGTGCATGGTGCAAGAGAGCTCCTGGTCCAAAAGTTCTCGAGCTTTTTTCTCAATTGGGTGAAAAAGGTGAAATTTCAATATTACGAATTGAAGGAGGTTGGAGCGTTAGACCGATTCCAAGTTTAATTTTTTTAAATTCTTATGAACCTTCTCAACAATAATACCCAACTGTGGGTAAAATTTGTGGGTAAAAAAAAAGACCTCAAGTTAAAGTTGTGATTTTAAACACTGAATATCTCGATTACTAGACGGTGAAACCTTCTCAAATTTTTTTATATATTAAAATACGATATGCTCAAGAAGTTTCACGCAAAACTTCAAAAAATTATCTAGGAACAATTGTATTTGATGATTTTGCCTTTACTTTGTATATTTATTATCAATATGGCGCTTCAACCTCGTTAAAAAAAAGAATAATTTTTTTTTTGTAATTTTCATAATAAAAGAAAAAATCATAAATATCTTTCATTTAGTTACAAACAAAATTCGTTCGACGTTAAGTTGCGAGGTGGACGTTCCGTACGGGATTGCTGACCGGGCGAAATACGACGTTTATGGAACTAATTTGCCAAATGGTATCAAAACCTGAAATACATGTTTAAGACAATATTTACGTTTATTCGATTCTTAAGTATAAATTTGTGTCTCTCTCTTTCTCGTATACAATTGATGAACAAAAAAATTAGGTCCAATCCATTTTTTTTTCCCCAGATGCTCCAGTTTTCATTTTTATACACGGTGGGTATTGGCAAGAGCTGAGTAAAGAACTGGCTAGTTTCCACGTTGAAAACTTCGTTTCGAATGGAATCAAAGCCTACAATATTGGTTACAGTTTGTGTCCAACAGGTTAATATTTATCGATTTCTTAAATTTTTTTTTTTCAATAATAAGATTGAGAAGAAAATGAATAAAAGTTTTAATATCCGTTCAGAACTTTTTTACCATTTCGAAATTTTCGTCACAATTAATGTTCTAATTGTTTTTTTTTTTTTTTTTTTTATTGTTTCAAAAATTTCTATTTCAAGTAGGGATCACAGTCTGATTTGTTTTTATTTTAATGAAGAAATATAAAATTAATTGAATTTGTCGATTTTCGTTCAAATCTCTTCTCAATTATGTTCGTAAAAAAAAAAACTGTTTTTAATGAACTGTTTTTTTTTCGTAGTTACTGTCACCGAGATACTCTTGCAAATAAAATGTGCGGTGAAAAAAATTCTTGAGCAAGCTCGAGACATCGGATCGAGGTGAGTAAAAAAAATTGGCCGATGACGTTTTTCCTTATTTTATAGCGGATTAACAATTTTTTTTTTTAGCATACAAAATTCTCTGTACTTGTAAACAAGACACTTGATTGAAAATATCTCATAAATTTTATTCCGAGTTATATCTGAGAATTTAATTTTCAGGTATTGAGATTTTTCTTCCCCTTTTTTGGCTTTTGAGCAATTTTAATAAAAAAAAAAAAAAAAAAAAAAAAAAACACAAATTCATAACACTAGATTGTTGGGAACAAGTGGATTGCAAATTTTTTTGCAAACAATTTAATTGTAAATATAAAAAATATGCATATCCGTAGTAACCAGTTAATGAGCGGCATTACAAATTTTTAGGTATTTACTGTACTGCATACTAGTCAAATGAGTGCAAAATTTTCAAAACGCTTTTAGATCAAGTTTAACGAATCAATTAAACGTATTGTTAGTGAATTTATATTACAACGTGTTTTATTAACGTGGAAAAACATTAAAAACGATAGTTTTGCAAAACTGTCGTCTGACAAATGCAAATTTCCATGATTACACTTCACTGGGATATTTCAAAGAATTATTTGTATTTTTAAATCGATTTTAACGCACCACGTCTCATTTTGTTCCTCAATTGATCCTCTACGGATCCACCGCGTAGGTTTTATTAAAAACTTAATCGTTTCACTGTTTATTGAGTGAAGAAAACTTTTTCATAAATAATTTTTGAACGAATGAACTTGGAAAAAATGTAGGTGGTGGGTTCGTAGAGAATGAGTAAAGGAACAAAATGAGACCAGGTGCTTCAAAATCGGTTCAAAAATACAGGTTATTCTTTGAAAAATTCCAGTGTAAATGTGTCATCATGGAAATTTGCATTTGGCAGTTGATGGTTTTGCAAAACTATCGTTTTTAATATTTTTTTCACGTTAATAAGACATGCTGTAATATAAATCCACTAATAATACGTTTAATTGGTACGTTAAACTTGGTCTAAAAGCGTTTTGAAAATTTAACACTTTATGCAGGACAGTAGTTACCTTAAGTGCAATAATGACGTTTTCGAGATTAAATCCTCCATTTTTCTGTATTTCTTCAGAAAATTAACTGCGAGCTCTTTGAAAATAGTCCATTCGATCACCGTTGAAACTTTTTATCATGAAAATGACGATAAAAAAATTGGCCTTTTGTTTTCCTTGTGTCTTGTAAGTCATGGAATTGTTGAAGATGCGTTTGGATCGGTGGACATAGCGTCGGGGCGCATATGGCTGCGAGTTTGCTTCACGATACCGAATGGCTCGATTCTATCAAGAGCAACGGTTGTCTGAAACTTATAAAAGGTGTTGTTTTAATTTCTGGAATTTACAACCTCGAGCCTTTACTCACAACAAGTTACAACGAAGCTCTCAAACTTAGCAGGTAAATTTTTCACTCACACTCTAAATTTACACTTTTACATTCGCTTTTTATTATTTTTATACATCTGTTTCGGCCTGAGAACTCGTACTAGTCAATTATTCGTGCTAGAAACGTCAATAAAAATGTTGCATCGAAAAAAAAAATCTTCATAAAATCAAAACGTGGTTCCATTGAAATTATGGAACAAAAATTTCTCGTAAATGTTTTTTTACAAATTTTACTCACGCGAAATTTTAAAAACCAATTTTTTTTTTTCAACGTTTTTCGCATCGAAAATTCATCAAATTTAAAAAATTTTCAGCCATAAAGCAATATTCAAGTTTCTTAAATCTCGTTTCGTTGTACAGTTCGAAAAAGAGAAAGAAAACGAGGCTTCGAGACAATTTTTTCCACGATTTTCATTATTGCGATTTTTCTTCGCAGATCATGCACTTGAATTTGGGAAAAAAAAAAAAAAAAAAAAAAACATTCGGAAGTAGGCAGTAAAAAAATATTTTAACATTTAGACTTTTTAATATTTTAGAATCGGACTGTAAAATTTCTTGACATTCTGTCGTGATTCGAAATTCATTAAAAATGATTTTAAAAAACGGGAACGTGCGATAGTTGTGAATGAAAAAATGAAAAAAAAAAATCTTTCAAATCGATTCTCGCATTCGATTTATTAAAAAAATATTAAAATTCGAACTGTTTTAATATTTTATAAGTGAGACTGTAAAAATATTTCGCAAGAAGAGAATAAAAATAAAAGGAATTTGATGAATTCCAGAAACGAGATTGAAAATCTGAGTTTCGGAACACTGGAGACCGCTGCGTACGAGCCCATAAGGAATATAAAAGTTATAGTGACAGTGGGTGAATGCGATGCGCCAAAATTCGTACAAGAATCGCGAATTTACGCTCAGGTATAAAAAATACATAAAACAGCCAAAAAAAAAAAAATAATAATATAAATTTTACAAAGAGTTTAGCATCCAATTATAATTGTTGATTAATTTTTTATTAAAAAATGTTTTAGAAACTGGTCGAGTTCGTGGACAACGTCGAATTCAAATTGTTACGCAACGATATTGATCATTTCGACATTATTGAGAATTTAGTAGACACTAATTTTGTACTATCGAAAATGATAGTGCAAATGATTTTTGAGCAGTGATTCGTTATTTCGAATTGATACGCAACACTGATTGTGCAATTGATTCTGATTTTTTGTATGTCAGAATTGTATTTTTGTCGAAATTTTGATTTTTTATTTAAAAAAACATTATTTTCATGAATCTTTAAATATATATATATATATATATATATTTTATATTTCTTCATAGTTTAAACAATAAACTTATGATACTTTTGGTAAAAATAAACAAGCATTTAATACATCACATTCGGGCACTATCACTTTTTCTCTCTCTCTCTCTCTCGCTCCAAGTCTCTTTAATTTTAATTTTATTATAACTAAAAATTAGGCCAATTATTTTTTTGGTGGTTCATTGCTCGGTGGTGTCCGGACGTATTTTTGTCCGGTATGTTTAAGATTTTGTTGTCGTTGATAATTGAGTGGTGTGTTGTTACTCGTGTGTGGCTTCAAAACAGAATTAGTCCTTTGTATTGGTTGCCAGGTGACGGATTGATCAGTTCTGATTGAATCCGTATTGTTTGATGATCGTGGGTTTCTTTGCACCGGATTTTGAATTGCTGGGTAGGCGGTTGAACGAGCACCAGTAGCAGCAGCCACCGTTGAATTTCCGGACAATTTAATAAACCGTGGACTCTTCAACGTTATTCCTTCTGCTTGTATCGACGAAACACTCAACGGACGTATCGTCGCCTTTGATACGTTCTTTAATTGCTGTTGAACAGAATGTAGAATTTGTGGATTAGGAGCAACTCGCAATCTCACTAGAGCCTGAGAATTTGAGGGCTTTGCTTGCAGTTGTGGACTCTGCTGGACGGGCTCTAAACCACCACGTTGCACATTCGTTGTTTTTGCCAACTTTAATGGTTGCAACGCTGATGATATTTCAGCTGTATTTGCTCTTGGGAAATTATTCTTTGATCTCGGCTCGTTATTTTTATTATTAAGAGCTTTCGGTAGATTATTTTTCTTATTATTATTATTATTACTATTATTACTATTAATATTCTTGTTATTCTTGTCTTTCGTAAAATTATTACTATTGATTCTTATTTGATCGTTATTGTTGGCTATTTTGACAGCTGTCAGCTGTTCGAGAGATGCGTTTTGCACTTTTTTCAGACCTTTAACTTCAATACTCAACGGACTATCCAACGAGAACACTCGACGATTTGCAAGACTTATCAATTGGTCTTGCAACGGTATATTGTGCGTGACGTTTTGAGTCGTCACTTTTTCAGTCACCGTCGACGTACTTGTCGTTGACTGACGTAACACCGTTGGGGATGATTGGGTATTTTCAGCTTGTGCTTTTGAAGCTGCTGCTGCTATGATCTTCTGTATCAACGGATTATGGAAAAAACGATTTGGAACGAATTGGCTTTTTGCGGAAGATGTTTTTGAAATTCGCGCTATCGAAACGTTTTTTTGCACCGATGAAACTTGGTGGAGACGGTTTTGAGGTAATTGACTATTTCCAACACTTCCTTTTGAAGCTGCTGGTGGTCCAATGACTTTTTTCACCGATGTATTTCGGTTAAGGCGATTATTTTGGGAGAGTTGACTTTTTGCAGGTGATGTTTTTGTAATTCGTGGTACCGCAACTTGTTTTGCCATCGATAAATTAAGTTGAGCTTGATTTTGGTACGATTGAATTTTTCTGGGACTCGTTAGTGTTGTCGAAGAGTTTTTTTGTAATGAAAAACTTTGTTGAAGACGATTCGACGAGAACACTATCTGTTTTCCTAACAATGTGTTTCGCTGCGGACCAGCTTGGGGCTGTCGATTTTTGACAGGAGATTTATTCGAACTTGAGCCTATGCCAATTTGTTTCTGCACCGATGATTGTTGAGGACGATTTTGGGATAATTGTCTGTTTCCGGGACTTATTTTTGAGATTGATGCTATCGCTATGGTTTTTTGAAACGATGGACTTTGCTGAGGACTATTCTGAGGCGATTGCTCTGTTCCAGTATTTTTTTTTGAATTTCGTACTATCGTCATTTGTTTCTGTATCGATAGATCTTGGTTTTGATGATTTTTCAACGTTTTTCTATTCTCGAGAGACGATTTAATTTTTGATGCTATCCCAATGATTTTTTGCAATGACAATTCTTCATTAGACATTGTTTTCGTTATTTTTTGTATTTGATTCGGGGATGACTTATTTGGTGATCGTATTATTATGGTCGAACGAGTTTTTTTTACCATCGACTTTCTCTCTTCTATTTTACGACTTACTTCCGCAATAAACTTTTCCATCTCCGGACTCACAGCCTTCTTCGTTGTTATCAAAGACGAACCAACTTCATTGACGATTTTTGACGATTTCAAAACTTTTGGTACACTCATGGAAAGATTTTCGGGCTCGTCGTCCAACAAATCAATCGTTTCAGCGTTCATTGTACTTCCGGGAACTGCCACCTTGTCCGAATCTTCCGGGTTCGATTGTTGACTACTCGCCCAGGAAGACGGTGGCTTTGCGAATGATCGTATCCTCAGTATTTTCGGTTGCTCGATCGAAGCCTCGATCACCTCTTCTTCGGCATCAGCTTCGGCATGATTTACTACAAACATCAGAAAGATCATTTCGCGGTCTCTCTCCCGATTACCTTCTCCTTTATCTTATTCGCCATTTTTTATTTATTCCTTTATTTTCTTTCCTCTGTCAATGATTTGACAATAAGCTGAAAGCACAAACCTTCGAATTTCGTCTCCTCGAAAATCCTCGACTTTGGCGAGTCTTCTTTTTTTTTATTTTTTTTATTCGGCACTTTTTGAGCTAAATACAGACACACACGCATACGCATTCAAAGCACGGGAACGCGAACAAAAAATTTGTTCGGTACTTTTGAGAGCGCGAATTTTTTTATTACTCAAAAATCCAGAGTGCAGGAAATCCAAATGGCCATTTTTTTTTTTTTTTTCAATTATTTTTTAAATTATATTTCAGGGGAAACTTCAATGAAAACGGTAAAAAAAATGTTTTTTTTTTTCTAATTCTTTCAGAAGAAATTGTGACGTTTTATTTTATATTTTGATAATAATTTTTTTTTTTTATTTTTTATTTTTTTTTATGGAAACAAGAAAACCAAGGAATTCCTTTATTTTTATTTGATTAATTTCTATATGCGACAATTTTTCTATGACCCAATAATTTGTTAAATTCATGATTTCCAATAAATTTTTAGACTCACATTAAAAGTAATTATTGAAAAAATCATTTCAGGTATTAAAATTTTTTCCGAATATTTCGTAATTAGCGAATTTTTTTCTATTGTCGAAATATCCTTTGAAGCACCCTATTTTTTTTTTTCAATGATTTGTCTTTGTCAAAGAAAAATTAAAGGAAATAGAAATTCCCTTTATTTATAAGAATCTATCGAATTTTTTTCAAAGTTGATTTTTGTTTTTCTAAAGAAGAATTCTTTCATTCCATGCAACAGTCAACTTTCCTGTTTATCGGAGTGAGATTTTTCGATGCTTAAAAGTTTATAAGGATCAAATTTTGTTAAAAATATGATATAAATTTTTTTTTTAATGTCATCTTACGGTTTTTCAGAACTGCTGAGTACCAAAAAGGCCTGATAAATTAAATGCATTTCCACATCCAATTGTCAGCTCCTATTTTTTGAATTTTCTTTAAAATAACGAGAAAACGAACCTTCTATTTCCAGCGTTTCCTTTCCATCGCTTGCGCTCGTTTCGTTCGATGATTTTTTTGCTTCATCGGGCAACTTTGTAATATTGTCGATTTTTTCCGCACTCGCTTCGACGGTTTTCTCCTCGTTCTTTACGTTCTCCTCCTTCTGTTTCTTTTTAGCATTCGTTACTCCGTCGTCGAAGTCTTCCTCCTTATTTTTTTGTGGAATTTGAACGTCGGGTGTTTTCGCCAAAATTTCGATCACTACTTCGGAGTCGTCCTCGGTTTGATTTACTAAAAACATTTATTGCGTTATTAATTCTTTGAAGAAATAACAATGAATTAATTCAATAAAGAAAAAAAATATCTTTCTTGATAAAAAATAAAAAATAAAAAATAAAAAATAAAAAACAAAAAGAATCTTTTCCTTTATGAAATTTACAATCGAGGGAACATATTTGAACTTCTACTCGTGATTACACGCTGATTATTCAGATTATTTACAATTTAGGATTTGAGATACTTTCTATAAAAGATTCCTCAGTTTCACAAGCGTTTTTTATGAGAATTTTAAAAGTTCACGTTTCTAGCGATAACTTCAAACGTTTTTTTACGACGGCGGTTATCGGAAGAGAGAAAAAAGCGGGAACTTAAAGTGATAAATTTCGGAGATTAAGCGATAAAAAGTAAAACTTAAGATATCTAAGACATTGAATCAATTATAAATCTGTACAATTTATATTTAAACATTTGTTTCTATTACTCGTAGGATTTTAACAAAAAATTCATACATTGGACAGAAATTTAATTTTTTTAATTAACTTTAACCTTTAGCTTTTATTGCACATTTTTTAAAATCATTTTTAAAAATGTGAAAATTATATTTAAATATTTTTTTCCATCACGACTCAAGATTTTACCCAAAGATTCATACATTAGTCAGGGATTTGAGTTTTTTGCACGACGATATTAAGACAACGACCTTATTATAAAATTCTTGATTATCTAGGAATCATATAGTTGCAAAAATCATAATATTGATAACGAGAAATGATGGAACATTGAAAATTTTACGTAACCAACAAATTGGTTTACTTGATCGAAATATGTGGAAGAATTTAGAAGCACAAACCTTCGATTTCCATGGATTTGTTATCGACCAAAGTTTTCTCCGTTTGTTTTATGCATTTTTCTGACTCCTCGATCGTTGGTTTACTTTTTTCAAGAACGATATTTTCTTCCATTACCTGACCAACCCCGATTTCTGAAACTTTATGTTCTGTGTCTTCGTTCAATGGTTTACAATCGCTTTCGGATTGAGGTAACGTTTCTGAGACTTTTGTTGAATTTGTCTCTTTCTCGTTCTCACCGGAACTTTCCTCCGAATCTTCGTTGCCGGAAAGCTCTGCGTCGCTGACATTACGATTGGACTTTTCTTCATCATCATCGTCTTCGTCGTCATCGTCGTGTTCAGATTCGCTGTGAGTGCTCTCACGATCTCCTGCATTTCTTTGTTCCTGTTTTCGAACATATTCCTCGAATATTTCCGACGTATTTTTCTCAGCGATTTTCTGATTCTCTAATAACTTTTCCGCCAATGTTACATCCGCTGCAGCCGGGTCATCACCTTTTTCAAGATTTTCGGAAAATGTGTCCCAGTAATCACGTTGGCGGGCCTCTTGCAAATGCTTTCCAAGTTGAGTAAAAGCCTCTTTAGCTGCAATTTCAAATTTATTAAATTATTTATAAAATTCGTTGCAAAATTGACATTCGTTCAAATCTAATTTTTATTTTTCTGCCATTTTTCAATTTTTAGCCATATTTTGGCTCCAATTATCGGTTAAATTGTTTTTCTGATTTTTTTCAAGAAAAAAGAAAAAAAAACCATAAACAAAATGTGTAAAGTTAGTCAAAAACTAAAGAATTCGTTGAACCTCAGAAATGAAAATAAAGAGATATAAGTTTTTTAACGAGGTTCACGCGCCATAATAATAATAATATAATACAAAGTAACGGCAAAATCATGAGATACAATTTTTTACAAGATAATTTTTTGAAATTTTGTCTTAATTTTCTTGAACATCGTATTTTAATGTGTGAAAAATTTGAGAACGTTTCACCGTCTAGTAATCGAGATATTCAGTGTTTAAAATCGCAACTTAAACTTGAGATCTTGTGGGAAGTTACGAAAAAAGACGATTTTTCGCCACAGTTAAGTATTATTGTTAAGAAGGTTCATACGAATTTGAAAGAATTAAACTTGGAATTCGTCTAACGCATGAACCTCATTAAATAAAAGTGTATTTTAAGTAAGAATTATACCCAATTGCTGTTGTCGCCGTTTGTCTAAGCCAAGTTTTTGTTCGTCGTTGACTTTACCAACGCATTCAAGGATATCAATGTAATCAGGAAAAATGAGACCATCAATGAATGATTTTCCACTCATAGCTTTTTTCCGATTGTACGTTAACTTTGAATTAATAAAGCTATTGATTGCTTGATCAATCGATGGAATTTGTGTAACTCTCAGATGTTTAGGTCGTAAATAAGCTCGTCCAGCATCAGGATGTTCATTCGTGTACTCGCATAATTTAGTGTACAATTCAACCATTTTGCTTTTGTAACGTTCGAGTTTAATGTAATTGCTGTTATTGTCATCATCCAAATCGACTTCTGAAACTTCGAGCTGCTGTATACGTTTGGCACAACTTTTCATCGCCATTTCAATGGTTTTTATTTTCTGTCGAAGTCTTCGAGACTCCCGACCATTATCGACATCGTCGTGGTTTTCCTCCTTCGACGATTCATCTTTCCCATCAGCTTCTTTGGTCTCGGCCACATTCGTCGTTCCTTTTTTCTCCTTCAATTTTGAGGACTCTGCCTGTTTCCTTCTGAATTTCATCTCGTCAGCCACTTGGCCTATGAAATAATAAATTCTTCCTTTTGCCAATATTTTCTCGCGTGTCTTGTTTAAAAAATCCCTAAAAGTTCGCGACCTCGAATAAGCTGGATCCAATTGATCATAATTGCGTTTGAGCTTGGCAACGATTTTTTCCATTTCTGGGCTACGCTCGAGCTGGAGACAAAGACTGAGAAATATCGCGAATGTATCCTGTTCAACCGATGCGGGTTCTTTCGTTTTGACAACTAAATGTGGCTTTGAGCAAGATTTATGTTCTTCCAGTGTTTCTAGCTCGTCAGCCGTGGATTCTTCATTTTCCATTGGTTTCCAAGGTGTCGACATAAACACCATTTCGTTGGGCAATGGTTTGTGCTTTTTTTTCTTGGGTTCACACGGCATAAATACGTCCGGTGTCTTAGAACAACCTGCCACTGGCTCAAAAGGTTTTTTCCCATTTTTCTCATCCTCTGATTTGACGGAAGACTTTGATAAATCACCGTTCTTCACATCACAATCTTTCAAATTAGATTCGTGAGATTTTGGCTTCATGAGCTGTAGCGAAGTTATTCTTATGGGCTTTAATTTTTTTTTCATTTCATCGACTTTTGGCGAGCTCTCTTTGTCGAAATTCTCATCTATTTGTGAACCATTGACTCCTGGATTAATCGGCTTGTGTGGTGTTTTCAAAAGATTCTTTTCCGAAGAAGAAACCTTCTCGATATCCGTTCTAACTTTATTTTCATCCTTCGAACAAACGGAATTGTCCACCTCGGAACTGTGTTCATTGTTCTTGCTCGTTATTTTTAAAGATTCCATCGATAATTGCAATTTTTCAGGCTTGCCGCTAACTTTGTTGTTGCTGATTCCATTGACGCTTCCATTTTTCGATAATTTCGTAACCTCAACGATCTCGATTTCCGGTGATGACGAAACCTCTGGAACGTATCGATTGTCATGGGTTTTCGAAGGTGTATTTTTTATCAAACGCCCAAATTCTTCGGCTAATTTTCTAAGACTATCAGATTTTGTGCGATGGCACTTTGGCGTGTTGTTTGTTGGCTGTTCTTTTGGCTTTTCGTTGCTGCTCGATCGAGCGTCTGATTCTGATAATTTTGCTGTCTCCGAGTGACGTCTTTCCTGAGGTTTTGCGACCAAAACTTTGGATGAATTTTCTATCGGCGTGATATTTATATTCGGCAAATCAGAAAATTCTTCTCTCACCCAATTTTTGGTAGGATTTTGTGTTTTTTCTGCGGTTTTATCAACTTTTTTTTTATCCTCCAAATTTCTTGACGCTTTGGATTGCGACGATTCATTTTTGTAACTGACGTTCTGTTGCGTTCCTGAGTTTGACGATTGCTTGGATAGCAAATTTCGCGACTCTGCATTCCTGTCCGGGATTTTCGTTTTGATCGAAGACGTAACGACGTCGTTGCTATTTTTCGATGTTTTCGCCTCATTTTGAACAATCCCTGAATTCGATTTCTGCTTTAATTCATTGTTGCTTTGTGGAATCGCAGTTTTAGCGACGTTCAATTTTTCTGCGGACACCAACTGCCTCGATCCAATTTTATCGGATCTGCAACTTGATTTTGAGGTTCCGTTGGGCGATTTTGAAGCTGAGGAATTTGCCGCTTCCTCGTTGAGACCATTGGAACAGATCTTTGGTTTTTTTATCTCACTTTGCCTGGATTCGTTAGCGACAAGAGTTTTTCTCTTAAGACTATCAGGCTGTCGCACTTGCGGTTTCAAATCCGTTTTGACAGGCTCATCTGTCTTGAATTTCTAAAAAAATGGGAATTTTTTTCTTAATTTTCCTCGTAATTAGAAAGATAAATTATTGAAAATTGATTTGATCAGTAAATTCCTCGATGAATATTGTATCGAGCGAGATTATTAAAAAAATTCCCGCCGAAATGACAGCGTTGCGAAATATTTTCTTCACTGGTAATACATCAAATAAATAGTAAATATTTTACCTTTACTGAAGATTGCACTGGGACAGTTTCGTCGTCGGACGATAAACAAATCACATCGCCACTGTCCCCCATATCAAAAATCCGATCTTCAAAATCGATCCTTCGGTGCGGCTTTAATAATTCGATATTTGTGTTTGTTTTTTTTTTTCTTTTTTTCTTATTTCCAATTGAAATTTATTTCAATTACGTTTATTTATTAGCTCACATGGTTCACGTTATACGTAAATTCTATGGTGAAACTGGTCGGAGAAATGCAGGTTTGAACTCGCGAGAAAAATTTAGTCACCAATTCATTCACTTCTTACGTTCGCGTTGTCGTCTTACCGTCAACTTGAGAATAGATAAGAAAAAAAAAATCACTTGAAACGGTTGGTTTTTACTGCCTCGATTATGTTAGTGTTGGTTCTCATTTCATTATCAAGTATTCCTCGAATTATGCGCATTTCAATCGTTTTGCAAATGGCACATATTGGACGTATTGAATAACAAAAACCGGACAAATCCTGAAGTGTCCAATTGAATTGCGTTATTTCTAGGGATTATTACAATATCGACCAATGGAATTGGACTTTATGTTGGCTCTACGTTCTGGCGACTTGTCCAAGAGGAAATTTTTGGCGCGTTTCATGAAAATTCATCTGGACATTCACTAATGTCAGAAATTTGTTATAAAATTCATCTGACAGTAACATGACGTCCCTTACGGATTTGATGTATCGTTAGAGGTTTAAAATCATAAAGTTCATTTGATTGATGCTCTTTGTAGTCGACTAATATTTATTTGACATGATGTACAATGCTCGCCTATTTTATGACATCGAAATTCGCGCTTGTCGCATTTACACATTGAATTAATCAGCGACTTTGACTTCCTTTGTTTGGCGTTTGGCATCGCAGTGTATACGTAGCTTTAGGTTTCATGGGAATTCATTTACAAGGTCAACCAGCTGATGACTAATTTCGCTAAATGAATCAAATGAGAGACGAAGTAACTATGATTAATGTAAGCGATTGACCACAATTATTGTCTCAAAGTTGATTTCTACTTTTGTATTTTTTTGTGATTACATATTGCATTTACTGGATATTATTTCTGATATATTGTAAAATCTATATTTAAGACGAGTTGGCAACAAACAGGGCGTTGGATCCAAGATCACAAGATATATTTGCGAAATAAAAAAGGATAAACGAAAAGCGTCTGTCGCTCTCTTTCTGTCAAATGCGTCGAAATCCTAACCTAAAAGAGCGACTTCCCACTGAAAAAAATGGATATTGTTGACTCTGAATCGTATATGAATTATGAAAAATTTAACGAAGATTGACATTTCTGAATGATGATGAATTTATATTGTTTTATTAGCACAATAAAATTTAGTACGAGGTTAATTTACAAAATCGGCGCCATGTTCTATTAGTTCGTTTGTTCAGCGCGTTAGGTTATGGCGTTGATATTTGGAGAGGCTCAGCAATATAGCACGACCGTCGGCAACGAAGGAACGGTTTACGTACGGTACTCCACTACTCCGGTACTACGTGGTCCAATGCAGTTGGAAAAAATGGACGTTGGCGTCGTGTTTTCGCCTTTGCGGTGAAGCCGAGCCTGTCGATGTTTCTAACGCGTTTTCAGTGAATAAAATCCAAGTTCTTAATAAATTTTATTGTAAATATACACTGTTGAAGACCCACACGGTAAATAAATATATTTAAAATACGACCAGAGTGTATGAAATTGATGAAGTTTTCATCGAGAGTGAAATATATTCTGTGACACTTTTCGGACATTTTTCGAGCCACAACTCGGAATTTTTTCCCTTCATCGACATTTCATTTTTAATTATTTCGTGTGCAGTGATGAGTTTTTTAAAAAATAATAAAAAAATCGACAATCGTAGAGCGTATGCGTTGAAATTTTTTTCATTTCGGAGCAGATGCATTTTCGATGATATTCATAGCATTTTTTTTTTCCACTCGCCCGTATCGGCATCGAGCGTAGCGTCAGAACGTCCATTGTATTTTCTTACCTTTCGTTTTGTTTTTCCAAATCAATAGTGAGTAATCTGTTGAAAAAATGTTAAAATATTTTATTTTCGTAATAGCAAACCAGGGATAGGGGAGGCATTTGCAGTTTTGTTAACGGAACATGGCGAGTCCTTCGCCACAGCCATCTCCTATGCAATTGCCACAAGCGCAAAGTCCTATGGGCCCGCCGCAACAATCTCCTTCTCACTCTTCATCCAATCCTCAGGGTAGCCCCATGGGCCCTCCCCAACATCATCATCACGCCTCTAATCCAGATTATCCTGGTGGTTCGCCCATGCCTCCGCAATCTCAACAACAACCTCCTCCGTCTCAGCAACAACAACAGGGTTATCCTATTCACCCTCAACAAATGCCGCCCAACATGGGACCGCAGGTTCGTTTTTTTTTTCTTTCTTTTTATCAGTGATCATTTTTTATCAAATAATCTACGCTGCGTTTTTCAGAATTATTCCTAAAATTCAATAACTCTGTACAAAACGGCAAATATAATTCTTCTGATTTTTTCCTGAAGAATAAAATAAATATTAAATATTGAAAAACATGACGTTGAAATTTCCAATGATATTGAAGTTTGCAACGTTGGAACCCGATTATTTTTTTTATTATTTATTTTTTGAATCGTCCTAATTTTTCTAGTAGATTTAGTTTTCAAATCGTAGAAAAATGTTGTTCAATTATTGTAGAAAAACACGCATCACAACGATGCAAACTTCAACATCATAATTTCCATCATTTGACACACAAAATTTATGAATTTCTTCAGTAAGATTCAAAATTTAGATGCCACAAAATTTACATTTGACGTGGTTCACGGCGTCATAATTATAACAGTATATACAAAGTAACGGCATAATCATCAGATGCAATGTTTTGTAAGATATTTTTTTGAAATTTTGCGCTGAATTTTCTTGAGCATCATATTGGAATGTGTAAAAAATTTGAGAAGGTTTCACCGTCTAGTAATCGAGATATTCAGCGCTTAAAATTGCAACTTTAACACGAGGTCTTGTGGGAAGTTACGAAAAAAGATGATTTTTTACAACAAATAACTCGATTTCTAGACGGTAAAACTTTCTCAAATTTAACCCACAGTTGAGTATTATTTTTAAGAATGTTCATACGAATTTTAAACAATTAAACTTGGAATTCGTCTAAGGCATGCTCAACGCGGAGCCTCCTTAAGGATGTGAAGTTATTTGTATATATAGGCGAAGCCAACATTGTTGTCCCCATTTTTATTTTCGGGGGAATCTTAAAAATGCAGCTTCTGAGCCGAACGTTTAATTAAACACAATTCAGCTTCTTTTTAAATTTCGTCCAAATACCAAATTCATTGAAGTTTCTATTTTTTTCAAAGTTCCCTGTGACGCTAGTAGTGATCACTAGTTGTACGTGTTTATCATTTCGTGACAATAAATTGATTTAAAAAATAGTTTTTTTCAATGATAAGTCATTCGTTTGGAGTGAATAATTTTACATTTTAAATGCATCAATTTTTCTCTTTATGAAAATAAGAAAAGCTCTATTTTATAGTAACATTTCCATCTTTGAATAAAAACAATGCTCCGTTGAACATTAATTGGAGAATCAAATTGGCTGTACAAAAGTTATTTCCATTTTAATTTGATTTCTGAACACAAAATAATGGAAAAAAAAAAAAATTTGGCTGCAAAAACAATGAAGAGCTAGAACGGCGTTGAAATTGAAAGAAGAAATCATTTTGTATAAAGTTGTATTTGTATAATAATGAATGAATAAATGTTTTAATTGATTAAACAGAATCAAGGTGGTCCGGGAGGTCCAGGTCCTATGCCGCAGCAGGGTAATGCCATGATGCCCGGTCAAATGGGTCCAAATGTTCCACCGGGAGGTGGTCACATGGGTCCGGGAGGGCCAGGTCAAGGGGTATCAGGTGGTCCTGGACAAATGGGCCACGGTGGACCGAATCAAATGGGACCAGGAGGCCCAAATCAAATGGGATTGGGTGGTCCAAATCAAATGGGACCTGGTGGTGGGCCAGGTCATATGGGACCGGGAGTGCCAATGCAAATGGGTCCTGGAGGTCCAGGACAAATGGGACCTGGTGGTCCAGGGCCAATGGGGCCAGGAGGTCCAGGTCAAATGGGCCACGGGCAAATGGGTATGCCAGGACAGATGCACGGTCCAAGTTCGATGGGACAAGGTGTACCGGTTGGACATATGGGCTCGGGGCAAGTAGCTTCGGCTCACGGTCCGCCGCACATGAGTCAAGGCGGTCCAGGGCCTCACATGGGACCGGGAGGTCCGCAAAATCCGCAAATGGGACCTGGTATGCCGGGTCGCATAGGCGTTCCTCCGGGACTAATAAACGCCAATCAACCTGGTCTATCTATGAGCCCGAGTGGTCCAGGGCACATGGGACCCGGAGGTTCGCCCGGAGGTCCAATGCCACCGAGTGGTCCATCGCATTTGGGACCGAGTGGTCCGAATGCAATAAACTCGAGTCAAATGCCTTCAGGCTCACCGAGTCAAATGGGTCTTAACGGACCGGGTCAAATGGTTCCACCGGGTAATGCGGCCCAAATGGGATCCAACGGTCACGGCCAAATGGGTCCTGGTGGACCGGGCCCAATGGGACCAAATGGGCCGCAAATGGGACAGATAAACATGGGAGGTCCGGCGAATCAAATGGGAATGAGCGGACCTGGTGGAATGATGAGTATGAACAGTCCTGGAAGTCAAGCTGGCACTAATGGACCCAGAAGTCAAATGGGAACCGGTGGTCCACCGTCTATGGGACCTGAAAATGGTCCTGGTGCTCAAATGGGACCGGCAAGTGGTCCGGCTAATCAAATGAGTGAAATTCGCGGACCCATACCTCCGAATGAAAGTCGTAGCCCTATGTTACAATCTGATTCACGTGGACCTATGGGACCGATCAATTCACCCGGACAAATGCCCAATCCCGGCGGTCCTGGTGGACCAATGAGCTCCGGAGGATCGACTCCGATGGGACCAGCTAGCGGTGGTGCACCTCCTCCTACCAGCGGACCTACGGGACCTGGACAAATGGGACCCAATGGACCCGGCAATCAAATCATTCAACCTGGACCCGGGCCACATGGACCTGGTGGAAATTCGCAAGGCTCTTCTGGACCTGGACAAGAAAATCTCAATGCTTTACAAAAAGCTATCGATTCTATGGAAGAAAAAGGCCTACAGGAAGATCCACGTTACGCTCAACTCCTCGCTCTTAGAGCTCGCCAAGGCAATAACTTGGGCGACAAACAAGCCTTTAGCTCCCAACAGCTCCAGCAATTACGGTATTTCAATAATTTTTTTTTCTCACTTTTTAAGTCCATCGAAATAACACTTTTTCCTCATTTTCTCGCTTATTTCAAGGACCATGGATGCAAATTTTTCTAGCTATAAAATTCCTTCTAATTTTTACCACACAAAGAGAATAGTGATATCTAATAGCTCGCGCAATTTTCAGGAGTCTTACCATGTAGAAGTTGAGATATTGATTTATAAAATTGTCAGTACTTTCTCATAAGATCACGTGTCAAAAGTTCCTATTTTCAACGTTAAATATTTCGATTTCTAAATGGTGAAGCCTCTCAAAACTTTGCATACGCTTTATGTAACATCGAAGAAGCTTTATTTAGTTTTTCAAAAAAATCCATCGTAAAATTTTTTCGAAATTTTTTTTCAATGAACTTGACCTCGCAAAGTATTTTGTATGTAAGAAAAACTGGAAAGAAAAATTCAGATTTGACCGTTCGCCGTACAACGTCCTTAACATTTGATTTGTGACACTATTTCAAATAATTTTGTTGTCCATTTCCTGAAAATATTTATTCATGGAATTTAGTATTAAATACTATTTATTTTGTTCACAGTGTGCAGATAATGGCGTACAGATTATTAGCAAGAAATCAACCGCTTTCGCAGCAGCTTGCACTAGCGGTTCAGGGTAAGTTCGTATGACGTTAAAGTTTGCATCGTTGAAAGTCACGACATTTTTTTTACTTATCGGAGCTCGAAATTATCATGCAGTTTGGCTACGATAATAACAGAATTTTTTTTTGACGAGTAGAAACTGAATTTGCAAGAAAAATTCGAACGAATTCGAAAGTGAAAAAAAAAAAAAAAAATGAGTAACAAAAAACTTTTCGTTTCGCTCCAACATTGCAAACTTCAATATACAATTAATTAATTTATTCTCAATTTTTGTTGCTTGTCCTGCTATTCCTCGATCCAGGTGACTACTCATGCTTTTGTCACATTTCCTGAGCTTTTATTTTGAGAGTCCAATTAGCAATTTTTAAGGATGTATTGTTTTTAAAAATGGAAGTCACTGAACGATCTTAAGCGATGAAGATGAAATTTCCAGCTATTTTTTCACTGTAAATGCTTTTAGTTTATAAAACAGCGAAAAAAAAAAATATCCGGACATTGTTCCATTGCTTTTTTGTACGTCTACTTATTTGTAAGCTTCAAAACGTCTAAAAAGTTTCATTACTCGTCACTACCATTTGTTCGGCAAGAAATTTGTCACACAAATAATGGTACAAAAAATATTTTTTAAATAAACAATAAAAAAAAAAACTAAACTAAAATGATAAAACTCTGTCGTTCAAGTAATGCACACGTCGATTCTTTTCAATTATCAGTCAAGTGTTCCATATTGCTTTGCACGTTTGTCTAGACGTTGCACCCCCGATACATCCTTAAGAGATATTAAATGAAAAAAAAATGAAAAACCGGCATAAATGTTGATTTGTTGAGTCAATCATAAAAATGAGAAATTTAGTGACATGACAGTTCGTCGTAATGATTTCAAATCCCAAATTAAAAATAACTCTAGTTTTTTGTTATTTTTTCCTTGAAGTATATAAAAATTGGCTGTGAAGAATGTAACAGTGAACGTTCGTTATTTAGTGAAATTACGTGCAAAAGTAGAGTAGAATGATCCTGGGTTCACTGGTAACCGTGAAATGCATTTATACAGGAGGAGCACCTCCTCCTCCTCCTCCTTCAGGTATGGGACAGCGTCCTCCAGTTGATCCTGCACAAGCAGCGCCGGCTTCGTCTGGTCCGCCGATTCCTGTTCCTAACGCGTTAGGACCTAACGGTCCACCGAGACTTGGTGCTCAAACTCCTCAGCAACATCAGCCCCAACAACCTGTACCAAAAACCAATCGCGTGACTAGTGTCGCAAAACCCGTTGGTTTGGATCCACTTTTGATTCTTCAAGAACGTGAAAACAGGTAATTCGTTTATTTGGAAAAAAAATTTTTTCAATACTTTTACAATTGAATCCATTTTTCTGCATCGCAAATTTTTATAGCTTTGACAACAATTATAATAGCAACGTGACCTTATAATCGTTTTATTGATTATTTTCAGAGTTGCAGCTAGAATTGCTCTGAGAAAAGAACAGCTGAGTTACCTGCCAACCAACATGTCCGAGGATCTTCGAATTCAAGCTCAGATTGAATTACGAATGCTCAGAGTGTTGAATTTCCAGCGTCAATTACGATCTGAGGTATGTGACTGCTGAAAAGTCAGGCTCTATGGATATTTTAATATTCGCTCATCTCAACATTTTTCGTTGATAGATTATTGCGTGTACTCGTCAAGATACAACACTGGAGACCGCCGTTAACGTAAAGGCTTACAAAAGAACGAAACGTCAAGGTTTGCGAGAGGCTCGAGCTACGGAAAAATTGGAGAAGCAACAGAAACTCGAAGCCGAACGTAAACGCAGGCAAAAACATCAGGCAAGTTGATTCAATGATTAATAGGAATTCTTGCAAAATAAGTTTATCATTTTTGTCTGAATTTTCAATGGATTAAAAAATTTTTTTTTTCAAATTTTCGATCCAAAGATTACCAGGAAAATAATTGATCGAAAATCTTTTGCTTATCGTTGTTTTACGTCTCGCAGGAGTTCCTTACTTCGGTGCTTCAACATGGCAAAGATTTCAAAGAATTCCATCGTAACAACGTGGCGAAATTGGCTCGTCTCAACAAAGCGGTGCTTAATTATCACGCTAACGCCGAAAGAGAACAGAAGAAGGAACAGGAACGTATAGAGAAAGAACGTATGCGTCGTCTCATGGCCGAGGACGAAGAGGGTTACAGAAAGCTTATCGATCAAAAGAAAGACAAACGTTTGGCTTTCCTACTCTCACAAACCGATGAGTACATCAGCAATCTTACGGAAATGGTTAAACAGCACAAAATTGAACAAAAAAGAAAACAAGTTGAGGAACAGAAGCGGAAGAAGGTATCGGTTAGCTATTTTTTATCTTCCTCCAAATTTTTCATCTATGACACATTGTGTTGAATATTCAACTTGGCGGAGTTGTTGAAAGAAGCAGTTGAAAAAAAAAAGAAAAGAAAATCAATTCCGATTCACATCTATGATTTGAATTGAGAAAGTGATTTTTGCATACAGATACGGTAGAAATTGGAACAAGATTGTTTCTGATTAGTTTTACATCGTATTGTCCAGTTTCGCTGTGTGTCAAAACTGAGATATTTACCCTCGTCCACGAAAATGCGAAAGAAAAAACTAATTATTCGATTTGACAGAAGAAAAAGAGACCACAGGATGGAGAAGAAGGTGCAAACGGCGATGATGTTCGTGTTCCTGTCATCGAGATTGCGACCGGAAAAACGTTGACCGACGAAGATGCTCCGCTGATGAGCCAACTCCAATCTTTCCTGGAGTCGCATCCGGGTTGGGAACCCGTAGAATCCGGCAGCGAAGACGACACGGATGATGAGGAGGATAATGAGGAGAGAGATCGCGACAGAGGTAAAAAAAAAAAAACAGCAAAAATACTTTTTCATTTAAAAATCTGCGTCTGTGTTCTTTTTATCTAATTGTTCGTTAAAAAAAAAAAAAACCAAACAAAAAAACAGCTGAAAAAGCTCAACTTGCTGCCGACATGGCGGAGGACAAAATAAAGAAAACTCTACAAAAAGCGAAAATCGAGGACGACGAGTACAAGACCGAGGAACAGACGTATTACAGTATCGCTCACACAATACACGAAAGAGTTACCGAACAAGCATCCATTATGGTCAATGGAAAACTCAAAGAATATCAAATAAAGGTACGTTCAGTTACGAGATTGAAATACATATTGTGAAAAATTGGTTTATATTCGGTGTTTAACATATTTTTATTCATAAACGATAAACTCCAGGGTCTCGAATGGTTGGTATCGTTATTCAACAACAATTTGAATGGTATTCTTGCGGACGAGATGGGTCTCGGTAAAACAATTCAAACAATTGCTCTCGTTACTTATCTGATGGAGATAAAGAAAGTGAACGGGCCATTTTTGATAATCGTACCACTTTCGTGAGTAATGAAAATATATTTTCGTTCTTTCTATAAAAAAATGTTTAGTGCATCATCGGTGTAAAATTTGGTTAAATATTTGGATTTAATTTACAGAACTTTGTCGAATTGGGTGCTCGAGTTTGAGAAATGGGCACCGAGTGTCGTGGTAGTTTCTTACAAGGGTTCGCCAACAGTAAGAAGGGCGATTCAGGCACAAATGCGTACAACGAAGTTCAATGTCCTTTTAACAACGTACGAATACATCGTCAAGGACAAAGGTGTTTTGGCGAAGCTTCAATGGAAATACATGATAATAGATGAGGGTCACAGAATGAAAAATCATCACTGCAAGCTGACGCAAGTATTGAACACTCATTATCTCGCGCCTCATCGACTTCTTCTCACCGGTACACCGCTGCAGAACAAATTGCCTGAGTTGTGGGCACTTTTGAATTTTTTGCTTCCATCTATATTCAAGTCGTGTAGTACTTTCGAGCAATGGTTTAACGCCCCGTTCGCAACAACCGGTGAAAAGGTCGAGCTCAACGAGGAAGAAACTATTCTCATTATTCGGCGTTTGCACAAAGTTCTCAGACCATTCTTGCTGCGTCGTTTAAAGAAAGAAGTCGAGTCGCAACTGCCTGATAAAGTCGAGTACATTATCAAGTGCGACATGTCAGGACTTCAAAAAGTTTTGTACAAACATATGCAGAGCAAGGGCGTTTTGTTGACCGATGGCTCGGAGAAGGGAAAGAAAGGCAAGGGCGGTGCTAAAGCTCTGATGAACACGATAGTGCAATTGCGAAAACTTTGCAATCATCCTTTCATATTTCAAGTTATTGAAGAAAAGTATTGTGAACATGTTGGCACCGGGGGTACGCCCGTTGTATCTGGTCCCGACCTTTATCGCTCTTCCGGCAAATTCGAGCTTCTCGATCGCATTCTGCCCAAGCTTAAAGCAACCAATCATCGTGTATTGCTCTTCTGTCAAATGACACAATTGATGACCATTATGGAAGATTATCTCAGCTGGCGAGGATTTTTGTATCTTCGTTTGGACGGTACAACGAAAGCCGAGGACAGAGGTGATCTTTTGCAGCGATTCAACGATCCTGGATCAACGTATTTTCTGTTTCTTCTGTCCACGAGAGCCGGTGGTCTCGGTCTTAATCTTCAAGCTGCTGATACAGTCATTTTATTCGATTCCGATTGGAATCCTCATCAAGATTTACAGGCTCAGGATCGAGCTCACAGAATAGGACAAAAGAACGAGGTTCGAGTACTCCGATTAATGACTGTCAATTCTGTTGAAGAAAGAATATTGGCAGCAGCGAGATACAAGCTTAACATGGACGAGAAAATCATTCAAGCTGGTATGTTCGATCAAAAGTCCACGGGATCGGAGAGACATCAATTTTTGCAAACTATTTTGCACCAGGATGATGCCGATGATGAGGAAGAGAACGAGGTACCGGACGATGAAACCGTCAACAAAATGATGGCGAGAACCGAGGGAGAATTTGAGTTGTTCCAAAAAATGGATCTTGAGAGACGAAGAGAAGAAGCGAAATGTGGAACTAACAGAAAATCACGATTGCTCGAGGAGCATGAATTACCAGATTGGCTCGTCAAGGACGACGAGGAAGTTGGACGTTGGGCGTACGATGAGGACGAGGATAGATTTTTGGGCAGAGGCTCCAGGCAGCGTAAAGAAGTTGATTATTCGGACAGTCTGACGGAAAAAGAGTGGCTCAAAGCTATCGACGAGGACGGTGTCGAATACGAGGAAGAGGAGGAAGACGACAATAAAGAAAAGAAAAGGGGTCGTAAACGAAGAAAGAAGGGCGAGGAGGACGATGAACCGATACCGAAAAAACGTCGTGGTGCTGGAACTTCCGTTGATCCAAAAATGAAAAAAGCTATGAAAAAACTTATTATGGTAGTCGTCAATTATACCGACAGCACGGACGGTCGTTTGCTCAGTGAACCATTCATGAAATTACCCTCAAGACGCGAACTACCGGACTATTACGAGTTAATCAAAAAACCCTTGACGATTAACAAGCTTTTGCAGAAAATTGACGAGGGAAAAGTAAATATCTTCCTTTTATTTACACACAAATTTTATTTATTTATCTTTTTTTTAACTCGTTTCATCTATTGAATTTTTCATTTATTCACAGTACGCTGACTTTGACGAACTCGATAAGGATTTTATGCAATTGTGCAACAACGCCCAAACTTACAATAAGGAAGCTTCGCTGATACACGAAGATTCGATCGTGCTTCAATCGGTCTTTACGAATGCTCGTGAACGCCTCGAGGCTGAGGGAACAAATTCGGACGGTGATGAAAGAGGTTTTTATCATTTTAAATCCATCAAATACAGCTTCCTTCAATAAATTATAAAAATTAATAATTATCGAATAATTAAGCAGAATGTACGGGTTCCGCAGGTAATGGAGAAGACGGTTCGGATGGGGATTCGAGTGTGCGAATGAAGATGAAGATGAAGGGACGCAAAAGCGAAGGAAGAGGAGGTCGACGAAGGAGGGTCACTAAAAAATATATATCGGACGACGATGACGATCCTGATGATAATTAAGTGATTCTACTTCGATATTCCTTATTTATACAAAATTCATTTAGTTTCGCAGAGCTTTTATAAAAAACTAATCAATTATTACGTAATATTTCGCGAACTCGCAATTTTGCGTGCTTCCTTATTGAAAACGATAAAAATTGAGTATTTTCGTGAACAAATCATGAAAATTTGAGTCTCATTAACGCTCAAAGGATCGTTGAGCCCCCGATTTTTTTTTTTTAATTATTTTTTATTATTCAATCAGTAAATGACGCGCATAGCCACGAATGGCATAATAGATAATCGTGTGTACAGCAGAATTTCGAATCCACAAACTTTGTCACTTTCCGTATTAAAACCTGACGTTTTTTATTTTCAATTGTTCATTTTCTAACATAATATTTAATCGCGCTATTAAATCGTTAGAAGTGGTTAATCGAATTAATTGAATATATATATAGGTGGATGGTGTTTTAGAAATAATTAACGAGTTAAATTCGTTGCTTCTCAATATTGAGATTTTCAGTTTTTTACATTGGTGAAAATTCGTTTTAACTAACTCACGTTTTTTCTTCTTTTTTTAACGAAGAAATCTAACGGTTTTCCATGACATATATTTCAAGATTTCAGCTCGAATTTTCCTGCTCCAATTCATGTCAATGTTTAACAAACTGTTTCGTTTGTTTTTTTGTTTTTTTTTTTTTTCACTCGGACCATCAATGACGATTATTTCACAGAACAAAGGAACTCTTAGTCTTTCGTAACAAATCTATTGAGATCCGGAATCTCGCGATCAACCCATAAATATTTTATATGTATACATATATATATATATATGTATATTTAGGTCAATATTGCCAGTTTATAAATTCCCTAGGAAACAAAACAAATAATGAATATCAAGATGTATGCGAGACTCATTGTAACTTACAACAATATACACTCTGAATAATTGAATAAACGCTTATGAACGATCGAATATAAACAATTTCATCAATTTTTTAAATCTTTATAACAAATCTCGTCGCATTGTTCATGACTTTTCTTTATTTTCGACGGCATTTTCATTCCTCCACACATACCTCAGTCAAAAATCTTTTTGTTATATCACAAACTACTTGAACAATTCAGAGACGCTTGAAAATGTCCAAATGTTGAGTTTCTCGAGTTCACCTCGTGAAGAGCGTTGAAACTTGATGGAAGACGCGCGCCGTGACACCTGGCGGTAGCTTGTGGAGATCGTTGGCGAGTTTTGCAATACCGCCAGAAAGGGGAGAGGGTGACGAAGCTTTTCGTCGTCTGATCCATCACCTTAAATATATGAAATGAAATAACGCGCTATCATGGTTATCGTTGTCAAGGATGAAAAGTTTTTAGACAAGCTTTAAAAATCGTGGTGTCACCAGTAAGGGGATGGGGTACTACAGTTGATCTTTTGCAAGAGGCGGTAGATACAATTATGATAGAACGTCGCTTAGGTAAGTTCGTTTAATCATTCAATTTTTATACCAACAGAATTTTAGAATAGACAAGAAACCATTTGGTGTTAATAATAACCTAGACTTTGATGTGATCGTTTATTCGAATATTTCTCACTAAGTCTGATCAAATGAGTAACGTAAGAAAAACATCAGGTTCCAGAAACATTAAGAACATTTTTCCATTGAGAATCTTCCCATTGACAGATAAATCCATGGTCCCTGTGCTTGGATTATCTTTTTTTGTCAGGCTGTTAAGAAAACGTGGGCTTCTGGCCAGAAAGATTGAGGCGTTTTTTGTTCTTACAGTCCAGACGAGGCTTATGTACTTCGGAACTTCGGTCTTACGAACGAGCTTGACGAGTTAACGAGCGATCACATCCGTCTTTATTTTCGTAAGTCACAGCTCTAACCCTAAGAATTCGAAAGAATATTGTGATTCTAAATAATTAAAAGGAAAAAACATATGTTTGTACGATGTAATAAAAAATAAAGAAACACAATTTTTCTACAAATTAATCTTCTACATTTCAATGTAATAACACGTACATGGAAAAAATTTGTAATGTTGTTCTAAAACAGCTGTAGAGTCACGTGGTCATTAGAGACGTTCCTCGAACGTCCATCACTGCGTGGTTGGACGACCTTTTTCTATCGTTTTGTGCATTTATTTTCATTGCATTAGTCTTATTGAGAAATTTATGCACTCATATGTAATGTATTCGGTTCTTTATATTTTTTTTTATATTGATGTCACATTTGCATTAACATTTCTGGAATTTCGACTGTGAAATAGTATTACGCATCTAGGAAGGGCAAGTAGACTACTTCAAACCGGTTTAGGTAGTCTGAATTCACTCCCGTGGTGCGTATAATATTTTTCATCACACATGCGCCGAAAGTTGAACTTGCCGATTTCGGAAAGTTTAATCAAGCCTATTTCAAATCATTCCAATTCCATTCATAATAATAATTTCATAATCATCGTTGCTTACAAGGGGCTTGTGTCTCTGCCCTTCTATTTGTTTGGGTTTGTTCGACTATTTCGTATAAAAATGTTATCGTTGTATTATTTTGTGGCTCCGTGTTATTTTTCGACGATGCTATCCCGACGCCCTGACAAAATATCATAATGAATCAAATGAAAATAATTGAATTTCGATATTTTGTCGTGTGATATTTTTTTGGGGTGATATTTTTCCGTGTAATATTTATTCGAGGTGATATTTTTTCGTGTAATATTTATTCGGGGTGATATTTTGTCATGTGATCAAACGTCATGGAACCTATTTTGAGGACCCTAAAGTATTGTTTAAGCGAGAAAAAAAAACGATTTTTCCAAAATCCTAGATTTGTGTTCCCTTTTATTGCATCAAACTTCTTATAAAACTATTGTGATAATTAAAAACTCGTTTGACTAGAATGCAGCAGGTATTTTCTTTTAAATGACCACTGATTAAACAGGTTTTTTTCCGAATTTTTTTCACTGTCATGTCTCGGGATTAATTGAAATTCCGTGTAGCATCAAGCGTCAGCTTGTGAGATACGGAATCACGCCCGGATGGCTACTCAAATTGCATGGGAGGTAAAACTTTACACGTGGTACACACAATGCCAGAGAGTGAAGAGGAAAAACAATCCACGTTTATAGCTTGTTGTAAAATGGGATCGACGAAAGGAAAGTCGAGAAAGGTGACAAAAAATATATGTAGAAAAACTGTAGGATCGATCGAATATTGCACAAAAAGGATCAAGTGTTACTAAAAACTTTCTCCTTTCAAAAATAAGTGAATTTTGCGACTGCAAATATTTGCTGAACTGCCCGTGACATAAATTTTTCCCCAATTGAATCGAAAAGTCTACTCATTTTATTTCAGACTGAAAATTTCGTGAGAAATCCCAAAAATTTATTTTTTCGAAATCACCCTAAAGATCGTTTCAGAATCAAAAAAGCTTATACAAATATGGGACAAATTAGCGCGAGGCTTATCCAAAAATCTTAATTTAAAAAAAAGCGCTACAAAAATAGAAAAAATATCGATCTCTGCCAAGACTGGATTTTAAAAAAATCTAGAAATCCTAAAATTTCAAGTAATCATAATTGATTGAAGAACGAGAGTTTGTAACGAAAGTCACAATGGCTTTCCGTTTCGGTAGTTCATTTAAGACTAACTAAGAAACTAACGATCATAATAATCTTACCGTGAAATATTTGAATGAACGAAAAAAAATGATATACTAAATTAAGTTTCATGAAAGGGAAGCAACATGATGACAAAATTAATCATCGCTAAATGCAAGCCTGTTATCCTTGAGCTTACGATATCCATTCAGTGTAACGCGCGTTCTCTCGAAGGGTGGCTTTTCCTTTGGATGGGTACCGGTCTTGAATTGCCAGATATCTCTCTCTCTCTCTCTCTCTCTCTCTCTCTCTAACTCTCTCTAACGTCTGACAATGAGTTATACATCCCCACGAAGGTACTTGGATTCTCTCGATGGCGCAATTATTTACACGTGAGACTGGGAGATTTTCGTTCGAGCTTAATGGGTATTCGAGTCGTGAATTCGGCTCGTTTTCCATTGTCGCCGAATAACTCATCAATGTCAATTCTAAGTATATCTGTTCGTTACCTTAACTATAAACACGAAAAACGAAAAGGAAAAAAAATACAAAAATTACATCGAACACGTTGAATATCTTTAGAAAAATCGAGGGATTCCTCGTGGTTAAGAGGAAGCTTTGATTAAAAAATGCTCGCAGCTGTCCTGATATATGTCGAATATCCACATTTTTCAGTGTCTTTGTTTGTAATGTGCTGCCACTATCGTGATAAATAATGATTTTCATAAACGAAAACTAAAGAATGAGTTCCTCAACAATGACTCGGGAATCATAGACGAGTGATTTAACCCTTACTTACCACATCTCTGTAGAATTACGTACTTACCACCATGGGGTAGATTTGTACCGCAGTGACAAAAATTGTTATAAAAAATGAACTACTGAATATTTCGACTTGAAAATTGTTTTAGAACATATTCAAAGCTTTTTTAGAAAGATTGTTCACCTTATACAGCCCAAAATTAAATTCAAGTACATTAAAAAAAATGCTAAAACCAACAAAAAAGGATACTTAAATTCAAGGAAATATAGGCCTGGGGTAGTTTTGTATCCTAAGGCGGCAGGTCAGGGTTGAGGCAGTGGTCTGGTCTAGAAATTTAGAAGAATCGATTTTTTTCTTCATTTTATTATTCCTTAGAACTTCCTTAATACGCTCGTGAAAACTGTTTTTTGATAGCTCAAGAATGAGCAGAGTACATACCTACATACCTTCAGTAGCCTCTTTCTGAAGACTGGTGGCAGAATTGAGTTGAACAATAATTTTGCCCACATTTTATACCTCGTCGAATACCCGAAAATGTGTGAAATATCGTTAATCGAAGTTTAACAGGCCGCCATTTAGTAATTTTTTTTTTTTTAAGTACCAATTCTGGTATCAGTGCACAGAACACCAGTTTTTGGCGGACCATTTTGTTAAAAGATAAAATACCATATAAAAATATTGAAAAATATTTTTTTTTTCTTAATGTACACACATTCTCAGAGGTACTATAAATACGTACATTAAATGTGACGAAGATAACTTTAACGGTTTAAAATTAATTTCAACCCAAAAATGACGTTTTAGACCAGGCCACTGCCTTAAGGTTGCCTAATCATATCAGCCGTGACCACTCTATATATGTCAGTTTTATTTCCTTTTTTACTAGAAATCCAAACTTTTGCGCAACGTAATGCTCGATCTACACGGCGAAGGTCGAATTTTTTATATTTAACACAGTTTTTATTATGTCTAATTTTCGAAATTCCTGTGTTTCAATGACGTGAGTTTTAATGACCTGTGAATATTGAACTTCCGGTCATCTTTCTCCTAAAGGCAATATGTGTCAACAACTGAAAACCCTCGAATTGTTAATTTCAATACGTAAAAACAAAGTGATCAATATTGTTGAAATTTCGGAAACCAGTGCACAAAGTTTCTGTCGACATAATATAAAAGCTTTAAGTCCCCCTCTTGGAATCCTAGTAACGTTCGATCCTCTTTGATGACAAAATATAATTTGTAAAAAAATCAATTCTTTTCAACAAACAATGGAATTACCGATAATAAAACCGTGGAATGTCATTTGTCCGAGAAACATTAATCAGTGTCCAGTCCACAGATTTTTAAACTAGTTGGAAATTCTGTACTTTATGATCAAGAGGATACTATGGTCTTCGTTGCTAAGAGTGCACTATGTTTCGTAATCACTGATTATATTCGGGCTTCGATCCCTTATAGATTCCAACCGGTGGAACTATTTAAAAAAAGAATATCCTGAATGATGTTAGCTGCTCACAGCAGGTCCACGCGGATTGTTGGTCGCAGACACGCTGCCTCATGCCTGCTGATGGCAATTTCAGTCCTGTTTTGAATTTAGATGGAATTTAGGCAAGCTGTTACGGGTACCAACCATCCACATACCCGTTTTCACCCAACCCCTTCCGTTTACTCGTGAACCAACATATATACACCTATAATAACTAATATATATTGTATATTGTATAAACGTATCATATTAGATATTCCACGCCGATTCTACGTCCAACTTTTAATCCCTCCAGTTTTACTATAATTTTTTGACACTATTCAGTTAAATTATCATTTTAAAAAACATACTTTTATCAACTCTGATATTTCATAATCTCTAATGGATCAGAATAAACATACGGAACTAAATAGCAATGGACATGTACGCTTTTTAAATTCATTTCAAAACTTATTCAATCTAGAAGACAAGGACGTACCAACGGTATCAAAAGTTGTCGGATAATTGTTACAAAATAATTATGACGAAAAAGCAAACGTTTGGTAACGTTTGATATTCAGATTCAACTCCCGTTGTGTTTTATGCTTTCTGAGTTTTATTACGATCGTTTTGTAGTTTTCATGGTTGGAAAAACCAGAAAATAATTGCAAGGTTACAAATAATGCATTAACGGTTTTATTGTCCATTTAATTTGATGATTTTAATGAAAATTATTTCCATCATAAATTGAAAAAGTTCATTAAATTTGAATTTGAAAAGTTTTATTGGAAAATATTTAAACTTAATTTATTCCCATTGAATTATCGATATTATAGATTTAATTAATGGAAATTGTTTAGATTGGATCATAAATTCATTAAATTGATTGACTTAATGAAAATTATTTTCATTACGAATTGAAAATTGGATGATGAATGCATTAATTTACTTATTATGCATTCTTATATTCAGAAAATAACTGCAATCAAGCCGTCAAATAATTAGCCAACGATTTTTGTGACTTAAAAGCAACGCTTGCTTCGATACATTATAAAGATTTTTTATAAATTTCTCTAGAAATGTACAAAATGAATAATTAAATATTTAACGGTGCAGAAAAAAAATTTAATAATTTAATTGGAAAAATGGTTGGAATTGAGTTCGCGTCAAAAAGCCCATATTTTAATGTGATGCTATTATCCATAAGTGACGCGTATCGTATATAAATGTTTATAATATGTATCTGTAATGACATATTCAGTACAGCCTGGCACATACGACATTTAGTATGGCGTATGGCGTATTTATAACGGCACAGAATACCAGCAACGATAAAACAGTTGCACCCCTATTTGCAAGCACGTCCCGCAGTTACGGTAACGAGCGACCGTATGGTTGACCCCGTTAACCCCTTCTCGCCACGGCCACCTGTCCAGTTTTAAAACTTGGAAAAATTTTATCTCATTATCCCCTTTCCAGAACCAGCAAAAAATATTTCGATGGTTCAAATTCATTGCATGAGCAAAAAATATAGCAAGAATGTTCATTTTTTACTGACCCGAAAAAAGCATACACGTGTTCATATATTTAATTGGGTTTTATGAAAATAAGTGAATTTGATGACGACGAAAAAAACAATATTTTTTAAACGTAACGAACACTGTGAAAATCTGCAAAAATCCATGATTCTCGATTTAAGAAAACAATTAATAAACTTACGGAGTAGTAAATCTTTTGGAATAGTTATTTATACTACAAGTGCGAAAAGCGACGGATTGCATCGCGCGTGAAGTTGCCATTTGAGCCGAAGGCTTACGATGCGTACTCGCACGAGTATACGAGTGCGAATATGTATCACAAGTCGAGGCGAATGCGGAAAACGCGCGATTTAATTCGCTGTTTTCCGCACCTGTAGCATACATAATTTTTTCATCACACCGTTGTTGATGAACACCATTTTGACAATTCTGCCCGCGGTTTGAAGTAGTCTACTTTTCCTCCCTAGGTGCGTAATATACTATTTGTGATACCAGCCTAACTATTTCGATGTTGTAGTTAAAAAAAAAAAAAAAAAAAAAAATAATAATAATAATAATGGTTTTTTTTCAAATATATTTAATTCCAATAAGAAATTTTCGATCCACGAAAAGTGTCCACGAAGTTCGTTTGACAATTCAGAAAAGCTAGTCCGTAGCTTATGGAAGGTGTCTCAAATATTCAGGTATTTCCTAGAATTTTCCTCCTCTTCACTTTCCAATTTGATATGCGGAGCACCTTTAAATATAATCACGAGCATTTAACAAGACGACGTTCAGCATAAGATATCGATAAGGAATAATGAAAAATCAAAAACTTCGTTGAGTTCAACGTCCACTGAGTGTGAAAAACACACCCACGTTTTGCAAAATACTATTTTTCTTCTTGTTTTTTTTTCTCGTCATCAAAACCTTGAGGGATAGAAGGTTTTTCAAATGGAAATTTTCTTAGTGTATTTTGTGGGTGATTGATAAGTTTAAAAATCATCGGTTCGAACGTGAAATTGGCCCGCGAGAGGCAAGATTTCCTCAGGAAAGAGGGTGAGATTTGAGGGGTGGTGATCGATTATAGCAGATGCTGAAGGTTTTTTCCTCCCTGATTATAATACAAGTTCAAAATTTATAACTATATATTTACGTATTATACAGTGTACAGTATGGAATTAATGCAATGGATACCTTTTACCTTTTGCAAGAAGCGGGAGTAATGGTGTGGGTTGAGACTCGTTTCACCCTCACGTTCTACCGCAAATGACGTCTCGTTTCTCGACGACAACGACGACGACTGCTGCGACAAAGAAAACGATATAGAATGCACAGTAGTACTACTCCACGAGCTTTTGTTGACGTTCAAGCAAAGTACGTCTTTTAACACGATGCTATACACTCTGAAGTGTTTGATATTGGTAGAAATTCATCATGATATGCGTTATTTTTGTATATATGTATAAATTACCATACATCATGAGTGTTCACAAATGATATACAATTATGGCTTTTCTATTGAGTTCTTGGAAAAGTAGACATGCATCAGATGAATTTTCTGCACAAATCTTCATTTTCTCTATTTCCTCTCTCTCTCTCTCTCTCTCTCTCTCCATCTCTGTTTGTCTCTTATGTGCAGAATATAATAATATATGAACACTGAAAACTGGATTTCGTTGAAAATGCAGATATTTTACGTTCAACAAGATTATTTTGATGGTGATTATTATTGTCATTATTATTTCAGGAATTAGCTTTATTTTACAACAGTATATGTTTTTGTTTAACCAAATATACTGTTCAGATGTCTAAAAACTTGGTAAATTTCTGAGAATAGTTTTGTGAAACATATTTGACGATTTTCAATTAAGAGTAAAGCGTTTTTTTTTAATATCTTTTGATTTGTTTGTAGTGTTCTTTATTATTATTATGAAATACTAATAAGCATAACGTTTCTATCGATCCTTCAGATTAGATATTTTATATTTTGTTAAGGGGAGGGTAAGGTCAAATCATACGAAAAAAGCCATGTTTTTGTGATTTTTTTTCTGACGATACAGTTAAAATCTCTTTACCCAACCAATGGTACATTCAAGTATGACATTTGAACAATGTATTGACAAATTTTTACAAAGAAATATTAAAAAATACAGTAATGGCAGCAATTAATCGGAAGCGTCTCGAAAAAAAGTAGAATTGCGGTGCCCCTCATAACTTGGTGCTGGATTATCTGAAATCAAAAAATTAAAGTTCATTCGTTAGATAATAGTTTTCTCCAGGTAACGCTGGGAGGGTTTTTCGAAATTCCAATTTTTTTCATTTTTTCGAACACTTTGAAGGGAAAAATACAATTTTTTGGGAAAAAATCAGTCAATTTGTTATTGCTAAATAAAAATTATTGACAAAAAAAAACTCTCCAGCGTTACCTCGTGAATTATGTACAGAATAAGTGTTTAAGACAGCTGGAACTATCAAACTAACAGCGGGCCTCCGAATTTGGGATTTCCAAGCGACCAATCACAGCCCGAATAAACAGGCAACAATAGATTCGATATTTCGATACATTCGATACATTTAAGCCGATGAACTTTTTATGATAGGATGAGAGGATCAATGAAAATTAATTGATTCAGAAATTAATAAACTATTGAGAAACTGTGATACTAACGACTCATCAATTTTGTCAGTCAAAACGTTTTTTACATATTGTCAAACTCCTAACTACTACCATTGTAGAACAATATTGGGAGAATGAATGTTTGGCTGAAGAAACAAGACGAAAGCTTTTGCCATTCGTATATAATATAAATAAGATTGGACCGAATTGGAGGGAGCGAGGATCAAACGGAGATCGAATTGGAGTCGAATGGCCCATATATATCTAAGCATATACATATGTAGACACGTGAGAAAGGGAGTGTGCGCGTGTGTGTGTGAGAGAGAGAGAAAGAGAGAGAGAGAGAGAGGGAGAGAGAGATAGAGAGCGGGAGAGGGCGCGACAGAGACGATACTTGGGCTGTGTGGGACCGAATGAATCGCTCCTCGTTCGCTCGTATATAAGGCTTAGAGCCTCGAACGGTTATTACTCGTGATTTAGTTCTAGGCTCGAGAAAAGCCTCTCTTCTTCCTTCGTTCGCCATCTTCTGAGCCATCTTCGAGGAGGCTTGAAACGATCGTGCTACTGTCCTACCAAATTTATCATCTACTATACTCGATCGAGCTCAAAAAAAAAAAAAAAAACTTTACATCCTAACGGAATGAGGAGAAAAAAAATAAGATACGTGAAAAAAAAAAACAAAATTAGTAGTTCGATACCTGACGATGCACTTGAGGTATATAAGGTATTTCACGCTTGGATCGAGCGACAAAAAAAAGAATAGTAGCGATGCTCTTGTTTACGATGAACATTTACTCTTTGCGGATTCACCGAGATAGAGCTTTATATATTGTTTCAGATAGTCGATAGTCCACGTTTTTGTACTTTACTCCGTACGATAAACTTCAGGACAGGTGGTTGGTGGACGTTTAGAAAGTCTCGGCTTTCCGTTTCAAAGCGAAAGAGGCAAAAAAAAGGTACCAAACGATCAGGACGTAGTAACGAATGGGTTAGAATATCGATTTGAATTTTCAAGCGTGACCGAAAGGACGAATAAAAATTGAAAGAAAAAACTGTCAAGATTAACAACGACTATAAGCAGTAGACGCTTCTATGTGACTTTCAAAAAATATCGAACTTCATTGGAGATATTATATTCTTCATTCTTTCGAGCAGAAATCTTTTTTAATATAGATTTTCATGTGTATATATTTATAATATTTATTTTCAATATTTTTAGTCCAAACATTCATGGTTTCATTAATAAAAAAATAGTATGCAGATTTCCTATCAGATGGGAAAGTAAATTTGCATTTCCAAGAGTAATAAATTTACGACTTATATCGAATGGAATCAGTATGGAATAGTAACAATAATACTGTCGTAAATAGTTAAAACGAAAGGAAGATCGAGCGTGACTACGATTTTAACTACGGGACTTGAAATTTTTATATTATGTAGCCGAACACTTTTTTCCCAAAATTTAAACAATATTGAAAATTTCGTTTTTGCAAATTAAAATTAACAAGTCGAAGGTTTTCAGTTGTCAAAATATGTCGCTTTTTGGAGAAAACCAACCGGAAGTTCAAGAATCACAGTTTTGCTACTTATGTATCCAACTTCGGTCATTAAACACCAGGAATTTTGAAGATTAGACATAATAAAAACTGTGTGAAAATATAACCATATTTAGAGTGGTCACAGCTGATATGGTTGACGAACCTTAACTCGCTTTTCTATGATTCCCAAGTCATTGTTGAGGATGGTATTCTTTAGTTTTCGTTTTTCAAACTAATTATTTACCACGATTGTGGCACATTAGAAACAATGACACTGACAAATGTGGATATTCGACAGAAATCAGGAGAGTTAAGAGTATTTTTTAATTTGAGCTTTCTCTTGACCAAGAGAAATTCCATTGATTCAAAAAAAATTAGATTGAAAAATAATTTCGGCCGTAGTACTTGGCGAGTTCGTACCATGAGAAATACATTACGGGATTCTACCAAAGCAAAAAACTCGTCAAGTATTACGGCCGAAATTATTTTTCAATGTAATTTTTTTCGTTTGAAATTTTTTTCTCCACGTTTTGTTTTATCTTGATTTTTTTTCTGGACTCTGTTCTCTTGACCGATTTTTATTTTTGTACATTGGTGACTTTTTTCAATAACCAACTGATTTTGCTTTTTATTAAATACTCCATCCTCAAGAGACAATGAAATACTTGTCCTATTATTGATATTTAGTACTGAATGTAATCATTCTTGATCTTGCCAATTTTTTGAAAATTTTGTACTTTTTTGGGTAGTTTTTTCTGTGAAAATTTGTTAAACTTTTTAAGAATTCTATCTTACGAAAAAAAAAAAAAAAAAAAAAAAAAAACACGTGAAAATAAACAAAACGGTATTCGAACGAAATTAATTGATACTTTATCCTGAACAACCAAAAGATTTTTTCCCGACTGTAAATTTCTACGAGGATATAAAGTTGGATTCGTACAGAGTAATACAAAAATATATATAGGTATCATGTTGATCGAGGGCAGTGGGATATACAATGGAACCGCAGAAAGAGATAACGATGTAGAAACAATCGTAACATCTATAAATCCATCATCACGTACCAAAATCCGGATCACGACTGACCACCGATGGTTCACAACAGGGTGAAATAGTGTAGAGAGGTGCTGGGTTTTGCTTGCATCGAGAAATCTGCCCTTAGGGAGAAGCTATCGGTGGTCGATTCATGAAAATCGTCAAACCACAAAAACGATTCGGTACCGGTAGATTAAAATCCCGAAATATATCGAGAGAAGTATAAAATAAGAGAAGGATGAACGAGAAACTCTCGCTCTGGATTTAGTGGGATTTTGTATGATCGTCCATATCGAAAACGTTTGCCGTTGCCGATATTGCCGCAATATCACATTATTATCGCACACGATGAATTCTAAATGGAAAATACGTTACGTGTATATTCACGAACACACGTAAGGAAAATTATGCCCGTGTATGCCAGTGTGTGTTTGAAAGAGAGAGAGAGAGATAGAAGAGAGAAAAAGAGAAAAGCAGAGATAGAAATTGTGGGTGTACGTTGTTGAGATTCCCGTATCATTTGAAGCTTGCCTCAGTCGTTGGTGTGCGTCACCAGTCATGGGGATTTTGTGCATCTGTTATACACACACGTACGAAAAATAGGGAGAAAATAACGCCATGGTATGGGCGAGCTTGACGATTTATTGCGGTCTGAGTCAATGCCCCCGCGCTCCCTGGCTCGTTAAGTGCACTCGGCAAAAAATTAAATCAACACGCAACAAAACTCGCACATGCTCCTTCTCTTTTTTTTTTTTACATTTTCCGAATGACTAATAGGTCCGCGAGGGTTGAAAAAAGTTTGCGTGATATATTGGTGCTCGTTAAAAAAATTAATTCATCCTATCGGACAAATAATTTAATTTTTTCAATATCACGGTTGCTCAATACACGGAGATGAGAAAAGTTATGAAAAACTATTCATGCAGGGATGCTGAAAAGTAAGAGCTCATCGTATTGAAAGCTAATAATAAATTATCTCTCGCCCTATTCCCTCGGCCGGAACACTTCCAAGAAACTTCAAATTTATCAATTTTTAATCATTTTATCACCATCTTTACTGATTCAGGTTTAATAGTAAAGTTTTTGAATGGGTTTTGGTGGACTTTGATGTGCTTATAATTTTGTTCCAGTATTTAAATTCTTGTATTCAGACATTGACGTAAAAATGTGCGTCTCAATGAATATTTCCTTATTCGAATTAACAAAGGATTAAGGTTTATTTTTGTTCTATCAAAGCATCGGCGTTCAACATTAATTTATATTTTGTATATACATTCGTCAGTTAAATTTTCAACATTATCCCAGACTAATTAAGAGCATTGTAAAATGATAGAGAGTAAAACAATATTTGGCCAGTATTATCATTTTTATACTTGTGACGATGCAGGAACAAGATGGAACAGCAACGTCGTAAAAACAGCAGAGATTCTTTAACTCGTGATTTTTCCTTCTGAACTGATAGCAAGTCGAGGAAAAATTGTTAAGCAGATGAAGGAAAAGATGAAAAATAATAATCGAGGGTAGTAAACATTTGGAAAGTGGAGTATTTAGTTGTAACACGAATACGCACATTGGACCAGTTGCAAATGGTCCAAGACATGCGGGATTAGGGAAGAATGGTTTGTGAAACGAGGAGGATAGTAGGAGAGCGCTTTAGGGGATGAAATTCCTTAGGACAAAAGGTCGATACAAAACTTGGTTTCTCGTGGAGTTGAACTGCAGTAAGAGATTCACTTCGCCGAGTTTGCCTGAAATGCACCAGTTTGCAGTGTGGATATTGAGTCCTGGGCCGGAAGGGACAAGAGAGCGAAAGAGAGAAAGAGAGAGAGAGAGAGAGAGAGAGAGAGAGGTATGAGAGGATTTGAGGGAGAGGCTTACAACAACTGCCAGAGGATTGGGTTCGGGATAACTGTACATACACACATCCAGCCAACACTTTATCCATTAATGAAGTACCTTCATCAATCATGCCATATCTCTGCATGGACTTCGCGAGGTTCGCGTTTTCCGGAAGCTCCAAAATCCCGCGGATGCTTTTGGTTATCCACGCATACAGATATACACGCGTGTCTACCAACAAATGGTCGTTCTGCCAGAAACTATACGAGTTACGACTTCCTCGTCCCGTCATATCTCGATTTTTTACATTTTTTATTTCAATTTTTCTCGTCGAGTTGCAACACTGGACTTATTCTGTTATCCCAATTACTATATTTATCCATTATCCCATTCACCCTTGTTTTCAGTAATATTTACATTGCTGACTCATATATTTTCATAAAATACGATAAAATATGTATCAAGATGACCATCACATTTATTTTTCTCTTGCCCCGACTAGAAATTTTCGTAAGGATGCCCCGATTTCGCATGAGGACCGGACAAGTTTATCCGCGAAGCAAAGGATATTGTTAACCACAGCAACGTGTGGACATGTATTTCATAAAGGTGGAGTGTAAAAAAAAGTTAATTTAAATTAAATTCAAAGTTGAACTTAACTATGGATAATCATTCTGGTGAAGAAGTATTAAAAAATTAATTCAATGATCCATCTGTATAACCCTGTGAGGAGGACCCAATAGGCCGACCCGATAAGGTCCCGATGGCGCCGGATCGTTACCAGTCTCGCTAGGTCCTTATCTGGTTTCTCAGTCAGGACCGGTCACGTGACAGTAGATCCCAGGTCAAAATATCCTAAACAAAACATCCCAGGACCAAATGTCCTCAAGTCAAAATATCCCACCGCACAATATCGCCGGGTGAAAAAATTCTATGCACATAAAATCCTATTTAAAACATTCTCATAATAACGCAAGGAAAGAACGCTAATGAAATAACGTCCAACAACAAACGGTTACATGTTGCAATTAACAAGGTAATTAATTAATAATTACTAATAATTAATAATTAATAAATATTATCAATAATTAATAAGGTATTGGTAAAGGTAATGTCACGATTATGGGTGTGTGTGTAAATAGTTGGGTGGGTTTGGGGCACCCTCGGGTCACCCTCGATTTAGATAGATATTAGATAAATTAATTCAAAATAAATTCTTTAAGCATAATATTTGTAAGGATATTATATATTTTGTCTCCAGTTATTTCGTCCTCAAATATTTTATCCCAGGACATTTTGTCTCAGAATATTTTGTCCGGTATATTTTAGTAGAGGATATTTTGTTTCGAGATATGTAAACCGGACACCGTCAGGACCTGATGCTCAGATCAGGATTATCTTATGAGAACCGTGGGTTGAATTTCTCGTCGGATCGACGGTTGAATGTCATCAGTTGATAATCCTCTTATTTAATGGGTCATTGGAAAACAAAATAGAGTTCTCGTCATAATTCTGCAAACATTTCTATGTTTTTCTTATCTTGGAATAACATCTTTTGCTTTGCGATAGTTGAAATTCGACTGATACACTGGTCGCTTAATTCATAACTTTCTGAATGTTACTATTTCGCTCCACAAGTTTTTCCAATTTGTTTATAACGATAAACAGAGCATATAACAATATTTTATTACTATTTTTCGTAAGCCTTCAGCTTGATTTTTGTTTCATAGATAATCCAATTCGTTTTTATTTTCATAGATAGAGCGTCGCATACGTCGAATCGTGGCGGTATCTTGAATTAAATTCACTTTATCGAAAAAATCTGAGTGGTAGAGTTAGTGATGATTATAGATATTTCGTGTGTTTGGTTTATTTTCGGAAGCGATAATCCTTCAACGGAACAATGACGTTTTGAAACTTTGGCATGAAGCGTTCGGGCTGTCTTAACGGCTTGATGCCACAGGAAACAGGAAACGATATATATTCAAAAATCAATATATTCGTAAACGTACTCCAGTTGTCACTATCGTGAATCTAAGAGAACCGGATATTTGAACTGCACATGTCTAGGTCCGTAAACCTAGGGTAGGATTTTAGACAAGCTGTAAAATCTAATTGTGGTATCAAACACTTGTGAATAAAAGGACTGAAAATTTTGTATGTATTCTAGTCTGGATATGTGTTGGTCTTTTTCGGTCAATGAATTGATTTACATGTGAATGGAAGTCCAACGTCCATTTGTTCAAATTAAGCGGTATGTCCTACAATCGAATTTGAATGGATTTCATTTTGGATTCGTACATTCGACTTGCAATAAAAAATTCTTCATTCCTCTTTACATTCTGGGTTTAAACAGAATACGTTAAATTTATAATGTCAATTCGTGATCTCAAAAAGAAGATTTATTTTTGGTGACATATTGGAATGTTATTTTTTGAAAGGGTGCATTCATTAGAAATAGCTTATCCCTTTTGCGATAAATAAAGTCAGGGATAAAGTAATTCCTCGTTGAAACAGACTGCTCTTCTTTTTTGTCTCAACGCGTACAATATTGGCTTGAATTTTTGATGAATTCCACCACTGATTGCGCAAAGGATTCAAAGTACATGGAATCGTCGAAGAGTCATTCAGAATTTATACGCTAGAGATTATTATTTGAATAGTCGCAAGAAAACCACGTGGCGTTCAACTTGATATTCCGCAATGTCGATCATCCAAGAAAAGTTAAGAGAGAGTCGTGAGAAATCGCGTTTCAAAAACTATCTCTTTTTCATGCTTGTACATATACAATCATCATTATATATATATATTACACACATATCAATCGTATACCAAACCGAAAAGTCTCATGAGGGTTGTCGGAGTTGTGCGACGATGCGAACGGAAACTCTCGTCGCGACTTAGCCAAGAACTCTCTCGTAGTAACTATCCTACCACTGAGGACAACCCCCCCGGACGAACGTCTTGCTGCGGGCGAGGAAATTACGTGTCACTGCCACGCGTCAAAGAATCCTCGAAGCTGTTCTCAAAGCGTATATACACACATATATATATATATATAGGGCTTGTGTCGAGGGATATCTCCGATAACCTCAAGCATTCTGTAACTATATATACCTTTTCCAGATGTCAGAACGCATTCGAATATACGTGCGAATGATTGTTTGGAAAAGCGACACTTTCCAATATCGTAAAAACATGATTTTTTTTATTGTCAACTTTAAATTTGTCTTCTACACGTTGAATAAATTATTATAAAAATCATGATATTATTTTTACAAACACTTGACATGATTGACAACGCTTCAAAAAGTGGTGAATACATGGATTTTTAAATATTTCTCCAAATTCACTCACGAATCGAGGAAATTATTTTGAAAATACCCACAGCTCAAAGCTCCGTAGGATCAAAGCTAATAAGGTAACGATTTCAGTTACGTCATTAATGTTCAAACAGTCTTTGTAATAACATCTAAAAAACATTGAATTTTCTTGTGAAACGACGTGACAGAATTACCAGTATAAAGTGTGAAACGAATGCTTCATTAAGTCTCTCAACCACGCGCTCATTAACGACTGGATCAATTAATCTTCTACCGGTGTTCTCGCGGTATTTCCATTATTCCCTTAGCCCCATGGCCTCCTTCCGACATCCCCGTTTCTTAGTTTTGTCTTGGCGCAAGCATTTCGCACTAATTATGCAAAAAATATTCGCCCCATTATTCCCTTTCTGAAGTCGGTTTATAAATCACTCAGTGGGTAATTTATTAATTTGAAGCTTCATGTTCGACGTATGGGGAAGTATGGGCATATATTGAGGCTCGTTATGTTCACCCAAACAGCTTAAAGAATGGGAAGGGCTTTCGAAGGCTTTTTTTTGCGCGAGCGTGACACTTGTTCGAAAATAAATAGAAAAAGGTACAGAAAAGACTAGAAATAGAATGAAACAAAGAAAAAAAAAAACGAAGAATCGAAATGGATGGAAGGAAGCAATCCGGCACCACGAATTTTTCTGGCAGCTTAATTACTGCGTTCCGTACGCTCGATTCTACAATTGTCAATCGGTGCGCAAGAGCTTGGGGCTATAAAGAAAAATAAAGGTGGACAGAAAGATTGCCGAGTGAAAGTAATGAAAGAAAAAGAAGAAATATCTGATGCTGCTGCAACGATTCGGATCTTGGATCAACGTTGAAATATGGAAAGAGAGGATTCGATGTCGTATAAAAAACGACTACACTATAGTTACGTAAATACAAACATAAAACCGTAACATTTTCACGTTTCACGAACTATGGCTGCTGTCTTGATTAAGCGTAGCGGAAATCGAAAAGAATTATAAACGTAGGTCATTCACATTTTTATTTCTGCACCGATCGGTTATTTGCCATCAGGATGGATCAAGAATGTCTAAATACACGAAAATCTATATTCTAAAAAAGTTCATTGCTAATATCGCACTTGACGCAATCGGTCGAATAAAAAGAAAATAGAAAAATAATCAATATTTCACATTTTCTTCGTCATTAAAATTACTCTCGATCTTTTTAGTTCAGATACGAACAAAACCATCAACAAAATGTATCTCCTTCGATTAATATTCCAATAGGGATCGAGAGGAAAATATTTCAAAGTTTGAGTTTCATATTGTATAAAAAAACATTAGAAAATTTCAAACCATCGTAATGCTGAAAGATCGAGAAAACATAAAAATTTATATTTTTATACAACTGTCAAGATTAGATATTGATCGCACCAGGATGGAATGCCTGAAAAACGTTTGGCTACGGCTCAGTGCAATATACCTATGCTTGCCTTCTGGTCCATGTTCAAATTACATACGACCTGTATATATATATATATATATATATATTAATATAAATAATACGAGAGGAACTTTATACCGCGTTGCATTCTCATAAGGAAATACCAGCGCGTGGTCGTGGCTTCAATGCGCGGCCACTAGACAGGAGAATCCTGGGATTCGAAGTCGGTTTCGTTCGTGCGAGCGAGAGTCGACGAGCGTAGAGTTTTGTGTCGTGGAATATTGCTCTTCGTGCTGCCCTTACAAATGTCCTCGTGTATATATATTTCATATCCCAATATACAGGCATAGAAATCAAGATATCTTAGTATATATACATATATATTAATATGAAGAATATAACATAGAGAAAGAAGAATCTCCACATGGACAGATCGGACAATAGCGCTGTCTTCCTCTTTTTCCTCGAAAATATCTGGCTGATGGTATAGAAACTTCCGGTCACTAAACTCTTTTTGTGCTTTTATACGTTTCGCGAAACGGCAGTGTCGATTATTGTTACTGTGATATTATATGAAATATGTATTTGTATGCACCTAATCGATTGGAAAAAAGGTTTGTGAAAAGGAGTGAAAAACGAATGGAGGAGTACCGAGAAGTCTGCAAACCTAGTGAATAATTTCGTCGATGGTATGTAAAAAAAAAAAAAAAAAAAAGAAATTGTTGAATTCATAGAGGAATTGTTGTGTATTCAGCTATAACTTCCAAAGTCATAACTCGTCAAAATTACCAAGGAACAATGGAGATTATGATGATGATGATGATGATGATGATGATGTATGGAATAGAGAATTTACATAGAAAAGTTCTTCATGATGGTACACGATATGCTTCCAATTATCGAGAAAACAGGATATTCTCTTGGGCTCTCAAAGTCTTTACGATGAGAGTATAAAGAGCGAGCATCGATGCAGAAGAATCTTGCCTTCTGAACAGCGCTATCAAGAAGTACGTCATACAGATATATATTCTGAACTACGAGAGGTGGCAGTTAACAACCCGCTTATGACATTCTTGAACGATTGCCGAGCGCATGAAGAATTTCTGATGGAGAGGCAACTTTTCTTTTCTTACTCACTCACTCCCTCTCTCTCTCTCTCTCTCTGTCTTTCCCACTTTCTCTATATTACCTCACTGTCGTATACTTCGCCCCTTCTTGCATCTTCTCGCCCTCAGGCTTGCCATCCAGGAAGTACCGTGTACACTCACTTACTCGTCCCTTTATTCCGTTCGGCAAGTCTCGAAGTCTTCCTGTCCGCGTCCACGAACGCTTACCAACGAGAATTTCACCCTCCACAGCAACTGCGGTACTTCCCCGTCAAGAGATTTTACCCATGTAGGCCACTTCGTGTCGTCTCGTACCCGATTTTTTTCATAGAGAACCACCCAAAAGTAACCTCAAGATTATTTATCAAATTATCTGCCACATTGTAAACATTTATTTAACAATATAGATCATATTTAATTGGACGATAAAATTGTTCCGATCTTGTGAAGAAAAAAAAAGAACTTATCGTCAGTAATCAAATGAATAGTATTTATCAAAGATTTCCTAGTACCCAACGATTTAGTATGTAAATATTTAACGAGTTTTCATATAAAATATACACCAAAAAGTGAAATAAATATACACATACTGTTTGTATCATTTAAATTAGGTCTGACAACAGAATCTTCAGATATTCTACGTGTGTACACACCAATATTTACATGGATGAGATCCCTTCCAGATGACAAACGTAGAGCGATTTTAGTTCTGTATTCAGTGCATTTCCAAAGCAATCAGAACAATTGTTTTTGCATCCCAATAATACAGATACTTATGTAAATGTAATCGGAGATATCTTTCACGCTTAACGGCCGAAAGTAAAATTCGTTGGGAAGATTTTAGGCATTTTGTAACTTGATGTATAGTTGATGAGGTATTGATTAATCAGTAATGGTTGATTCGGTGAATTGCAAAAATGAAGCATCAGACAAGAGAACGTTTTAAACATTTTCCACTGAAGGCGGAGGATTCCTTGAAATCAAAATTTTCATTTTCTTTGAATCGTCATGAAGTAAGAATGTCGTTTAAATGTAACTTTTGGGATGGCCTGTAGAGTCAAATCTGTAGACCACGTGCCTTCCTCTCGTTTTGTACCGAAACCACGAGATATGTATTCAAAACCTCTTTCCGGGAAAGCTGTTTATGCAAACACTCTGAGAACATCATATATTCCATCCACGAGGGCATCAACGATCCAATATATTAAGCCCCGACAGGTTAAGAATTTATCAGGTGATACACGTTCACGGATCCTTGTTCTCTGCTCTCATTGAGCTTTGACTGCTGTGTGATGTCTTACATAGGCAGGTATTCTTTTTATGTGAAAAAAATGTTATGTTATAGGCCAGAAAATCAGAAAATTAGGTAATTGCCCATCCAGATTTGATGTATTGTGCACATCAAAATTTTGATGTTGTACATTTGATCAATGTTTCAAAATCACAAGTTTTTGAACCTCATCACCATAAGACTGTTTTCCACCTGAAATTGTCTATACGTCATCATCCCATTGTCAGCAAGCGACTTTGAAAAGTTTTCTGTCATATGCGGATGTGGTCAGAGTTTGGAACAGTGCTAAGAAGAGATAGAAACAAGGGTTAACTGTTGCGTTTAATTAGGTAGAAAGCTCACAGAGGTTGGTTGACATCAGGGCTTTACGAAGAAACCGACCCGAGACAGGTGGCTCAAAGTTCGCGTCCCTTTTACCTGCTCAGACACTAACGATGTAGCTACTTAGTGTTTCATCTCGTTTCCTTACTGTTTGCACTTGTACTACCAGCTGAAAAGCTTGTCAAGTAATTATTACACTATAATACCACTGCCCTTGTAACCGTTCTCCCATCTCTGATAACATTGCTCGTACTTACAGGGTCGGCTGTATGTGATGTCATCTGTTTACTTCGTGGTTCCCTTGTTATCAAAGTGTTCAACCCTCATTTTATCTTGAATCTCTACACTCTACTCATCCAGCAAGTGTTTTGGGTTATTACATTCGAACTTTCAACGTTGTGTACAAACGATTCACCAAGAAAAGTTTGGTCTTTTTTATTGACTTTCATAGACCATAGAAAATAAAAATGCTGACAACCTCAGGGTCGACATTTAGAGAAGCATAAATTGTACTGTAGTTGAGAATGATTCATCAATATTCTGTTATTTTCTAGATCTATCAGTTAACCAAAAGCCGTTAATTCAATAAAATGTTAACAAGGGTTCATTAGCAAGAAAAATCGTTCTAATTTAAGGGCATGGTATATAAATTTGTGGGATTAATGTCAGGCCATTAATCAATACCAATGTACTCGTAACTTTATGCTTAATTGGCTAATTATTCTGTGAAAATAAATGGCCCTCAATATAACTGTTTGTATTGCGAGAATACATAACGATATCCAGAGAAATATTATGAGGACTTATTGTGAAAAGTTATGGCTGCCAATTGTTGTGAATCTATGCCAGCCACTAGTAACTTGAATTAGTCCACGTCGTGATATGTTTGTTGGGAGAAATGGGAGATTGCAGGAATAGAAATTTTCATTGTATCCATAATTTTCCACTTTCCCAATTCTCCGGATTCAATGCCTGATTATCGATTTATGAAACATTTGATATACACTCCCGCTCAAAAGTATGGGTTCACCCATCGAAATTTTTAGCCTCGGTATCAGTTTGATATCTCAGTGGAAAAAGATCGTACGAGGATTTAAAAAACACCGTTTTGAATGTACAGTTTTAGCTTCAGTTCGTTACTTCGGGAATTTGTTTTCAATCAAAAATTAAATCTCTGAACTTTTTCATACGTTTTTTTTTCGTCGAAAATTTTTAATTGAAATGACGCGAAGATGGTGATAAAACGAATTAAAAAAATGCCTCGCACCTCTAAAAAAAAATGTTATGAGAAAATTAAAATATTATGTCGAAAAAAAAATTTCGCAAAAAAATTGTGGAATAATTCTAGCTGGTCCATCATGATTTTATGTAACTTTCCACTCTCTTCATATTTTCTCTGAACCTCCGCCGTTTTCGAGATACGCCGCATTTAGTAAGATCTCAATTTTCCGCAGAAATCAGAATATTTTTGCGAAAAAAAATCGCACGGTACTTTTCCAAAAACAAAAATGAAGCGTTTGATATTCCCTTCGAAACAACGATAGATTAATTGTGAAGAAAATTTTCTAGTAGACGGGCGGCTCATTTCCAAAGCGCAAAAAATTGTCGACAAACTGCCCTGTTCAAAAGCATGTGCCAGCTAAAAAAAAAATCGTAAAAAACATTTCGAAGTGGCAAACTGAAGCTAAAACTGTCTCCTTCAAAACGGTGCTTATTGAATTCTCTTACGACCCTTTCCCTCTGAGATATCGAACTTATACTGGGGCTGAAAATTTCGATGGATGAACCCATGCTTTTGAGCGGGAGTGTATGTAACTCTCCAGATATTTTAAAATTATACTATTATATGAATTTCTAGAACGAGGCTTGATAGCTTTCGTACTTGATTAGAAAATGTGATTTCAATGGTCGTAGTTGTCATGGTGACAAGGCTTCGTTGTAAAAATTGAGGATAAAAGGAAATGATGGGGGAGAGAGAGAGAGAGATAATAGTGTTCGATAATTGTTAGGATGGGATGTCGAAAAAGGTTTTCTCTAACTTTTCTTTTGGTATCCACGTAAATTTGAGATCCACCCAGATAGTTTTCGTTCTCATAGGCCATCATCAAGTTATCGAGTGTGCCTCGGAGCGTTACTTCGACGAGAAGAAACCTGTACACGTGAAAGTAGAGCCAGCTTCGTTTTTTCGATTAAATTTACACAGTTACGGACTTTTAATTGTCCATTAGTGCCTGGCTAATAAGCCGTTGGTGGACAGGACCATGGGCAACATATACAGCAAGGCAAAGGAGCAAAGAAAGGGACGAAGAGAAGCCTGGTGCTCGAGACAGAGTGAGTAAAAATAGTACGAAGGATAAGAAAAGCTCCGAAAAGTGAGCAGAGAACTCTATTTTTTAATGTACCAGAAAATTGTCTTATATATAGTCTAGTGGATGAAAAATAATGAAAGTGAAGAAACAGCATCTTCTGTTTTTATACCTTCAACGATAATGAGATTTTCATAAAAAGTTGTTGAGTCTCCTGCTCGTCTATACTTTAAAATACAAAGAAACATTGAGCGTGTATTTTTTTTTTTTTTTTCAGTATCTCGTAGCAAAGTCGATTAATAGTCCGATGGTAATTTTCAAACTACTTTGTCGAATAATTCAGTAGGCAACGAAGGAAGAAAGTTCGGTAATGGATCTGTGCAATGATGAAAGAGGAAAAAATAAAAAAGTTTGTCAGTATAGTTAAGAGGGTTGTAATTACAAGAGTTATCGAACTTGAAACGAACGCACACACTACCGATTTAATGTTTTCTCTCTTGACTTTTATCCATTCATCCTTTTCATGTGATGCTTAATTGTTGCTTCACGTTTATGTTTGCACCGAGTTTCCTAATAAATTTGAGATCCCAGTGGGGTGGAGATGGGCATTCGCCAAGGGATTCGCGGCACCACACACTGTTTTGGCCAAATGTTCACAATACCAAACATAGAGTCAGTGTATCATATACGTGAAATTCAATTCAACATGCGGTCTGGTTTTATATACTTCTCTGAGTACCAACGTGCATGCGCATCTCCCATCTCAACTTTCTCTCTTTGCAATCCGCGCGCACACACAGTCACACGTGTATAAACTGAGAGTTTTATGTGGCTACGATCAATACTGTTCTACGATAAACGATGACCAACTGAATAATAAAAACGTAATGAACGAATGAGAAAAGGTGACCGAACAAAAAAAAACAGTTACTCCTGACCAACGCATAATCCAGCGAGAATCAAGAAAGCCATTTTCGTTCTGAGAACTCGAGGGGTAGTATTATTTGCAAGGCTATAATAACGAACTCCAACGTCGATGTCGAAAGCATAAATGTATAGAAAGAGAAAAAAAAATGATTGGAAGGTGCGATATGGGCAGTGTAATCGACGATCCACAATCCATTTACTGACATGAAACAACTTGATATTTACACGCAGGTTGAGTTAGCCAGTGATGGAACAATTCTTGTTTTATATCATAGAATTTTTTGTTTTTTTTTTTTTTTTTTAAACCTTTTAACTGCCTTATACGTAACTCGACCAACTAGGGATTTGGGTAAGGGTTGAATTATGCATGAATTATTTCAGGATTGTCTCTAACGTTTTATTTAATTGTTTGTTTGTTAACTGTGTTGTTTAAACTTTTGTTGCATAGAAAAGTTGTACAGTGGAAAGGCAGTGAGAAAAAAAATATACCACGTAGCGATTCAACGATTGAAATTCTGTGTGTAGTGTTCGAATATAAAAAAGACAGTTATTCCAGGTGAAACTATAGCCGGTTTGATGGATATATACAGACATCATGAGACTTTGATACGAGGCATTCAATACAGTTGTAAAAGTCTTTTTATGGCAAGGACCTAAGGATCAAAAATACTTACCCCAGATGTCAGAGTCACGTTTCACATTCTACTGACCCTCAGTCTCGCACCACATCCCGAATAAATTTCATCCACCTCGAGTCAGGACTCGAATACGGTTTATACAATTTTGGTTTTTTTTTCATTCTTTTTGTTTTTTTTTTTTTTTTTTTTTTTCATTTTCTTTGTTTTTTCTTTTTTTTTCTTTCATAGACCAACTTTATATTAGGAAAGTTTTTATGTTTTCTTCATGCCGGAGTCTGACTCAAAACGCTCATCACTGCTGGAGCTCACGTCGCTTATCCAGCAAGCGAAAAAAATTTCACGAAATACATCTTTCTGAAAAGTTGCAAGTCTTTCATTCTCGGTCTATATTAACACTGCGATTTATATACATATCATAATTCTATCTTCCACTTCAGATTTTTTATTATAGAAATTGTGAAAATATCCGAGAAGATTGAATGGTAAAAAAAAAAAACGAAATTTATCATCAAAATGTACATGTTGTGTAATCAACTTTTTCAATCTTGTATATTTGTCTTTAGTTTTATCAAAATATTTATGTTTCACATTGATATTTTTCATTGTCAGTAGCGTTTGACACTAAGGATTGTTTTAATCATTTGATATTAATGAGCACGAACACTTTGATGTACTGCGTAAAATTGATGTTGATATTACCCTTAACGTGATAATTTTGAAGGGATGGTACGAGTTTCATTCTACTGTCGTAAGATACCGTATCACAAGGACGATTTTGGTGTCTGTTATGACGAAAACTTTACTCATTAGTCCTTTCCCAGTTTTGTAACTACTGCGTCATTTGGACCGCCCGAAAGAAGTGAAAACCTACTTTTAATGTATCTTCGTTCCGTTTGTACTATAAAGATTTTAGCATCAAGTTGATGATGAAAATACGCGGAAGAGCGGAACCTTATTCGGTGCAAGCCAATTACAAAACCTATAATTGTTCGTGTCACGCTATAGAGAAACTTGAACTCTTGTTTCTCAGCGAATTCTTTATAAACTTAAACAAATACAAAGTGTTGTGGGATTCTGTAACTCGTAGGACACCCTTTCGAGGTATTTTCATCGAATAACAAGAGTAAGATTGCAACAAAAGAAAGAAAGGAAGGAAGAGGGAGAGACCGTAAATACGAAACCTTTTGCCACAAACTCTATAAAATGGACAAGTTTTGTTTTGAAACGAGAAACAGAAGAAACTAACGCTTCTGGATGTTGAGAAAGTGCTCATTGTTTTCAGTTTGGGGCATTGGTTAAAGTTTTCAATTTAAAAAAAGTATATTATTTCGCTTACCGTTCAAACAAATGAATTTCATGAAGAAAGTACGGTTACTGTATATAAACACATCCAGAACATAAATATATATTTGGAATCAGTGTTTTATTCGAGTTTGAAGTTTCCCTAGGGTTCGATTTACCGTCTGTTCCACCTTTTTAAATTTTTTCGTTGTTCCTTTTCACGTTGCCCTTTCAGCGCTGATTGTTACAGGAAAAATCTTTTCTTAATTCCCCAGTCGAAATCACACGAAAGAACGAATAACGTGAGAGCACTCATTGATTCACGTTCCTTTTGCGAGTTTTCGTAGCGACATCACTAGGGAATACGAAGGAAAAGAAAGAAAACACGTAGGCGAAAAACTTTGAACATTTAGCAGTCCCTGCAAGTTCTTTACGAGCCTGCCAATTGAGAAAAAAATGGCGACGAAGAGGAAAATTTATATGTTCGATTCATTAGGTGGACTAATGAGCCATGGTTCTACTCAATCAAACGTACGTATAAGAATACCATACAAAAGCTTAATTTTGCGAAAGATGTGTGTGTGTGTTTTTTTTCCATTCAAACTATTCTATTTTGTGTGAATGGTGATGAAAAGCATTGAAACCTCGAGAACTCGCGGTCAAGAAGAATTCCTAAGAAACCGCTGACTTTAACTGAAATCGCAGCATTTGCGAAGTAAAAGCTCTCGTCCTTGCGTAATTATTGAAAAAAAAGCCACGTGCAATTATAAATATATTGTCCTAGTGGTTACAATACAACAGATTCGGGCAAACAGGAATTATAATAAATAAAGTTCGCTTAATTAAAATTTTTCATTTAGTCGAATATGATTTAAGGTAAAATAGCTTCGTCACTGCAGTCAAATGAGTGTTGCATTTTTACAATAGGTTTTGTATTAAGTTTAATACAATAATTATGGATGGAATTGATGAAAAAATCATTTGGATTATTTCTGATGATTAATTGATTAATTTTTTTGTTTACTTTTTGTCTATTTCTCGCCATTAAAATAACGAAGTTTAAAAAAAAAAATTGAAAAGCTCAAATTGTTGGGAGTTTTTGAAGGAAAAAATAAATGATGGTACATCAAAATCGCTTAAAAATTATGGATTAAACTTGTGAGGTTGTTATGGATATTTTTAATTTTTTTATTACAAGAATTTATTGATGTTTTGGTACACTTTATCATTTAACTTTATTATATAATTTACTATCGTTAATAATTGATTGTACGCAATGGACGTCGGAATTCTAGTCGAATTTCGACGTTTGCGGAGGTAATTAATTGAGCCCCGATAATGATAGCAAAAAAAACTTGATATAGATATACGTAAGAATTAAAGATATCAACAAGAGACATTATGCTTTATTCGGCGTTCGTACATTTTTGGAGTGTTCGGTACTTATCTTGTAATTGTTTCGGTAGTGTCGACTTTGGTGATAATTAATCTATTGCCAGGCCTGGACGCGATGACGAATGTTATTCAATGACGATGAATTGTCCCAAAAGATGACCTCAACAGCGTACCGAAAAAGCGTCAGTGGAAATGGTAAAGCAGACACGTCTGTCTCCTTCGACGTTCGGAGTAAGAGTAAAGTGCTCATGGCTTGAATTCACGTTCATCGATAATTTCGAAAAGTAGCAAGGATAGTACGTCGAAGATATACTATCCTTATTATAAAATATAGCGTGTACAAAAGTCCCCCTCTCGACAACATCGTGCAACTAAATATACATATTTTAAATCGCTACAAGGTGTCGATGAATATGTAACATTAAATGTGGCATTTATCAGTTAATAGTGTGACGAGGCACGATCCAGCAATGATGAGCGAATAACAAGGTGATCCGAGTGGGACTCGATCCCGGGACCCGCGGAGTCTGAGTCCGGAGCGCTGCTAACCACTGCGCTAGGGCCACCTATATTCTAACTCATATTGCCAGACCGTGGCAATAGTTTTGAAAAACTATACACCCTCTGCAATAGGAATCCAGCGTCAAATTTATTGAATTTTTGTATTGAACTTTGTAAAAAATCGTTATGAAAGTTTGACACTTGTTTGACAAGTGTGAAGCAAGTATTTTACCGTAAAAAATTGTGTGTCAGCAGAAAGTGTAAGATATTCATTAGATGTTTGAAAAGTGAAATTTTATAAAAAATCTAATGCAAGCATCAAAACTACTTGAGAAGATAAAAGTAGATTAAACGAACAATAATTAGTTCGATTTCTAGTGCAAAGCTCTTTTTTAAACTTTTCGTTCATACAAATGATGAACTACCCCATTTTTTGTCCTGTTTAATCCAATTTCAAATTTGTTTGTCCAACAGACGAGATTTATTGATGTCTTGACTGATATTGCGAAAGAGTGTGATGGACTGTTTGTGTTTTCTGCGTTATTTGAGGATGCAGAGTAAACGGATGACTGAACAGGGTGAGGAGGTAGGTTTGAAGAAGTAAATTTATGACCGCTCATTTATCGATCCGGATAAAGGATAACAAACGAGACTTTCCACTTTTTTTCTCACTGTTTTCTCTTCGTCTCTCATCTGCCTCCTCTCATTCTATATGTACGTCGCAAACCAGAAACACGACAAGTTTGCCAAATGTTGGGTGACTGTGAGAGTTTTTTTTGTTCACATTTCCGCGTCAACATTCCTCCCACACACTAAAGTGCGAAGTACAACAGAGCAATAGCGCGATAGCACGCGAATCACTTCTGCAGTTCTCGTGGGTTCGCTTGATAAGCAGGATTTTTATCGCGGGTCGTCGAAGTGATTAGAACTTGCCTTTTTTTTCTGCATTCGTCACGCTTTTCACGTTTTATCGATGCACGTTCACTGGAGTGTTAAAATAAAAATGAAATCGTGACAATGTGTTTAATTCGAAAAAATATTCTCTATTGGTTTGGAAATTATTTGTTTTTTTTTTTTTTTTTTTTCATTTATATATAATTGGAATTTTTGTGATGACAGAAAAACGTGAATATTGTTATCTCTTGACTCATCGATATACGACATTATTAAGTATTCGTGTGGGCTATAATCATCCCATCAAATGTGGCATAAATATTAATCGTGCCCTTATAACTTTCGTAAACACGAATTTGTTTCACGAACAAATACGACATAGCAAAGTTTAACTTCCCTTCTTTCTTTCTCCCCCGGATGAGAAGAATCTGGAAAAAAAAGTTGGCGAAAGTTGAGTACAGTGAAGAGAAGTGCGATGTTTTTTTTTCTCACATAAGAGCACGTGTGGCAGATCAGTTTGATTCTCGCATAAATCACTGTAACGTATTCGACATGAAAAACCTAATCGATTTTTCATTAAATCAAATCCCGATTTATTTAAGTCGTATCGATAAAACAGGCCCAGGTACGATAAAACGTTTAAATATTACATTAATTATTATAAGTCACTTTCAATCATACTTTAAGGAAAAAAGTAAATGATTTCTGCTGTTTTTCAAACGAATGGGCATGACCCAAGTGTTTAATATGAATCAGACTTTTTGGTGGTGAAGGGAATAAGGTTACGTTCAACGGCTTTGCTGTGGATATCCAGAAAGAACTCATTGACTCGAGGGAATAGCTGCAGTTTGCTTTTATACCAAAGAACGTTTCAACTTTCTTCTCGCGATAGAAAAAGAGAGTCCGAATTGAAAAAGAGACAAAACTAAAAAGACAGAAAGAGCGAATGAAATAGAAAGCACAGAAAGCAGGTCGAGTATATATATTGAGTACATATGTACTCGAATAAAAATAAAATAATCAGGCTTGAGTTGACTTCGGTGGTTGCGTTCGAATATATATGTATGTGTTACAAAAACATATCCACGTACGATGCTGTGCTCCCCTACAATTCAGTATGTACACCACACCGAGATTACTATGTACATATATCCATATCTATACATAAATTCGTAATCTATGTATGTATCACACACATATATATGTAACATTTGTACATAGCAGCGTGCCCGGGGAATTTTCAGTCTTAAAAGTTAATGGAGCAGGATTCGTGCGGTCGTTCCCGTTGCAGAAACTCTACTTCGGTTTCCTACCCTCTTGCCTTTACCTCTTCGGGGTGGTTTCTCTCTCATTCGTCGTTGTCGTCGTCGTCGTAGTGCAACCTGCGGAAAAGGTAGCGTTAGTGTACGAGAGAGTATAGAATCTTCGACACTGTGACCACAGACGAGACCACTACGAATAAGCACAACGAGAGGAAACCCTATATAACTCGGGAGAAATGTTATTTTTATTTATTTGTCATATTACAAACGTATACTCTTTGGATTTTTACGATCTTTTCCTACACTGCACTACAATTTTTCTTTTCAATTCATGTGACCCAATCTGAAGTATGTCCGCAGGAGTTTTCCACATCGAATGTTACATTCCAAATCGTACAAAGGGCGCAAAAATGTGTGTCCAAATTTCCGATGTACTTTCTCGATTGTTTTTTTCATTTTAAAATTTATGCGTTGAGAATTTAAAAAAATCAAAAATATAAACAAAAAAAATGTTCTTTGGAACACTCGGATTCCTGTTGTCGTAGCAGTATTTTCTAGATTGTTTAATGGAAATCGATTTTCTTGCTGTTATATAGTATAATAGCAGTTTTGGCTGGCTCAAGGCCCACCAGTTTTCGTGTAAGAAAGCGCTTGGCAAGCGGACGATCAGCTACTTTCAAAACCTGCCAAGGCGTTGCATACAATTCCTATGCACTCTATTCTCATTATTTTTCTTTTTTTCTTTCTCCTTCTACCTCCCTCTCTCTCTGTCTATCTATATGCTCAACTTTTTTTATGCATTTCTATCCGCATTGTTTTTCGATCTTGTCTCCAATTTGCGTGAGTGCAGCGAAACGCTTCCAAAAGTGTATCGGTGCACCAGAGGCGTCCATTTAGAAGAGAGTTAGGGATTAATGGTCGCAAATCTTTGAAGACGCCGAACCTTTCAAGCCTTTTGAATATCAACTTACAATCTGCGACTGTCGTCTTTTTTTACAATTTCAAATAAATAATTCTGGAGTGGATCGTTAATGGTTTTCGAATCAGAGTCGAAAGCCTCTCCTGGGAAATGTTTTCCGTGCATATGAAATGGTCCATATTTGTATGCACATAAATATATGCGCACAAGCAGCATTTAGTACATAGCGGACCCGCAAAGTTTCACGCTCATTACTTAAGTAACGCGAATCTAGAAACAGGCAGAAGCGCGAGCATGCAGCCGGGGGACGGGGCAATTTACGATTGTCCTCTGGCCCGACGAGCCAGCAACCCCGTCTCTGTGAGAGTGTCCCCAGTGTGGCGGCCGCGATTTTCCGTGGATTACGTGTTCTCCACATTACCCCTGTTCGTGGAACACAGCTGATGGCGATTCCGTTTGGCTCATAATGTATATACGTTGGTCTTCTCTTCCGAAGCTTCTAGGCTTTCCCCGTTTCCCACCTTCTCTTTTCCGCAACCCTTCTCTCTCAGACAGACTCTCTTTCTCTTTCTCCCGTTTTGGTCTCGTTGGCCCCGAGCCCCTTTTCAAACTTCCGGTGGCGCAAAACTCGTTAGACAAATTCCTAGACTTTGTGCTAGCGAAAGAGGAAGAGAGAGGGAGAGAGAGAGAACAAGTAAGGGAAAGTATCTGGGCAGTATTCAATCTCATATTCGCTCTTTTGCTCACGCTTGTTCTCTTCACTCCTCAGTTAAAGTTAAATTAAATCATTAACGAGATTTCGCTTTTGCTTCTCAGCGTGTTAAAGTGTATAATTAATGCGTGCGGTAATTTCCGCAAAAGTCACTCATTACGGGTGCTTCCTAAATCTTTCAATAACAACGTTTCACGTTAACTTCATACTCACGCACACAATGAGAATATGAGATTTTTACATGATATATAATATAGTAATTCAAATTAGTAAGTAGATTTCCATCAAAAGCTTTCCATTCAAAGTCGATTGTAAATCTTTATATTATGATTATTATACCGACTTCGTTTATGCCCTAAGGTAGTCCAGGGTTCTTAAGACATTATTTTACTCTCGCTTTGACTATTTTTTTAATGCTGATTTAATGGAGCTGTTAGTACTCGAAGAGTTAGTGACTCTCGTAAACATTCCATCATTACGACCTTCTGGACTTTAAGATCCTCTTTATACAGTACGATCTTTTGCATTAAAGAAACTGTGCGTCCCTGATATCACATTATACATAACATTTAAATCAGAATTCATTTCAACAGATATGTCATTAAATATCACGGAAGGAATGATTTTTTAATTTTTTATATTCCTCACTTGTTTAAATTCTTTTCTCTATCTGTATCTATCGGTCCCTTTAAAAATCGATAAACCTCTGTAGTATAGACCAAGGTGGGTACTACATATGCTTCTTGTAACGCATATGAGGCGATACTTCTTCCCAGGATTTTACGAGCCAGGAAGGGGCCCAACATAAATTTTCAGTCCTTGTAAGAAAATATATCCGTTTATATGTATAGATATATTTATCGAACCGTTCGCACGTGAAGAGCCTCGCGATACACGTTCATCGTTCCATGAAAAGACGAGAAATTGAGTATACTGTCGATGTTCTCTACGAGCTTTTCCTACAACTACCCTCCGCTATCATCATTTTTCGAAGATCCATATATGTTCGATACCCAATTCATTCCGGTAACGAATTACACTTCTCACGATCGAACCTCGTGTTTCACGATACTTCTTTATACTTTTTCCCCCAAAAGTTATATATATATAAATAAAATTAGACAACGCCGAAACATATATCCCATTAATTTCATATTGGTTTACTTCAATCTTTACACAGCTGCTTCTCGTTTTATTTAGTTTTTATTATCTCATTTTCAATATAAGGTTCCAACTTTCAGAAACCAAACTTCGTACGCCTGAGATATATGTTACGTAAGTTTATTTGAAATACATGTTCCATAATTATAATAACGATATTTACTTCTTTATACTGATACGAAACGAGCTGAAATAATATTGATTAAGATTTTTTTCAATCCCATACTTTTAACTTGTTTCTAGTTGAACGTGACAAACGCTACTGACTCATAAATATGCCTTGGGGTTGATAACCTCAGGATTGAAAAACAAATCAAACAAAAAAAGACGGCGCAGGTAAACATCGCTGCGAAGTACTGTCCAGTAGATGAAATAAAAATGAAGTATAAAAGAGCGCCCCATACGAAAATGAAAAATAATACGCGCCAACACGTGTATATAAATAAATATTCATGGAATAATGGGAAAAGGTGGGTCTCATGTATAATTATCTGACAATTTAGTTTGGTTTAGTCGCTTAGTTTAGTTTAGTGACAGTTGGGATGAATAAAAGTGTTAACACATATGTGCAAGAGGCAGAAAACTTTACGATGTGAGTGTATTACGAATGGGATTGACGCATTGCTGTACAACAAGCGAACAAAGTGTATGCCGAATTGTCATTATAGCGTCGACGATTGTTTTTCTCGGGCGTGTTGCATTTGCACGCCAGAATAACACGCGATCCAACAATAACATTTTCCATCGTGAAGATTTCTACAGTACGAAGGATTTTATCGAAGTGTTTATTGTTCAATACATTTTGATAGCTCGAAACGTAGCAGGATCTTGACTATATAAATTGAAAAAAAAAAAAATGTATATCGAAGTCCAAAGCAAATACCTCCATTTCCAACGTTAACTCAAGGCTACTTTGGACTTATCAGAAGTAACCTAAATAGACATAATTGTCTGAAAAATGAAGTAATTAACAATCAAAGAACTATTATATTTTTGAATATTTGACACCATTTATTTGCTTGCTAGTCATGAAGACGTCTTTACGACTTTCACTCTGCTCACGTAGAAGAAATTTAAGCCACTTATACACTTATGATTTTTAGATAAAAAGTTATAGCGGGTAAATATAGATTTACACAATGATTTGAATATCAATGTTACATCAATCATTTAATGAGCGGGGAAAGTATATAAGCGTTCGATTCGATTGGTAGTGACTTCTGATTCTTGCTTTACAATGACAACTTCACCTGTACTTTTCATCGTTATAGCCTTTCCGATAGTTTTTTCTCAAGCCAACAACAACGATAATGCTGAGCTACTTGGTAAGTATCGGTGAAATTAATAACATTTGAGTTTAATAAAATATGTGTGATAATTAGTCTGCATGGTTATAATTTTACTCTATAAATATAATGAAATATCCATATATTATAAAGTGGTTTCTTTTTCGAATAAGGGATAAGTAGCTACTGCGAGAAGTCACGGCAACATCCTTTGTGGTATCCTCCAACACCGGTCGAGTGTTGTGATCATCGAGGACAGTGTGAAGATTTTATAAAACCAAACGAAACCAGATTTGGTCTAACAAATCTAGACCGAAACTGGCTGAGACGTCATTGCACTTGTGACCTAAGATTATGGCATTGTGTGTCCGGACCTATGACGCTCAACTACGAAAACATATTGAAGAGAGAATTTGCATTCAACCAAGAAGTTTGCTTCCGAAACGCTCGCCGTCTTGTTAATGGGTTAGTACGAACGAATTTTCGATTTTTATGATTCTCATATTTTTATTTGTTCTTCGATGATGCTTTTTTTTTTTCATTTTTTTAGAAAAATTACTATGGATCATTTCGAATTTGTTCCTGTTATACACGTGCTGTTCAATTCGCCTGCAGCGCGTATCAGCTTGGCGGGTAAGCTTCTTCGTCCGCCGACAAATTGAAAAGATTCAAAAATTTAAAACAGTACAGTTCGACGCTTCTTACGAAAAGTACCACGTTTACATGTTATTTGGCATGTAAACGTGCTACTTTTCGTAAGAAGCGTCGAGTTATTTTGAATCCCACAAAGTAAACAACATACCGTGATTCTTTTTAATATGTAATAAATAAAGCTCATTATGTAAAATAATTTTTTTGTACATTGTGTGTAAATAAATTTTGAAGCAAGTGTATGAAAATTTGCGTGGCCCTGGACAAAGTGTTTTTATCGTCGGAATCTTTTATAATTAGCACTCCAGCAGAAACATATTTTTCTTTATTCAATATTCCCCTTAAATTATTCTGCTACACTTATCTTGAATTAAACGACTGTATTATTCAAGAATCGTCAATATTCAACGTGTTTACACTATATCTGTAGTTCGCGCCGTCCGTAGATAAATTAGAATACATTACTTATATCCTCTCATATTTATATATATATATATATATAATATCTCATATTTATATGTTATATCATATATATATCTTCATATCATATATATATCATCTAGAGACTCGGCAACGTATTAACGCCAAGTACAAAAGAAAAAGAGTTTAAACGGCCAAGGCAAGTCGCGCCGCGTATCTATACTCGAGATTCGGCCCTTTTCCGTTACGTTCGAACTTCAACTCGATCCCATTTAAAAATGCGTCAACGTAGCGAAAATCTAACGATAGTTTATTGATATAAATCGTATTTTTCGGAAGTAATGGTATAATTAATTTTTTTCCTACGACCTCTAGAAGTGTGTGAACTCGGATTATGACCCGAATCATTTTCGATTTCCAGTATCAAATATTATTCCACACTCATACATACATATAGGTAGAAAGTATATATATCTCATATTTATATATTTATATCATATTCTCTTGGATGTTCGATGTGGAACAAAATTTCGAAGGAATAGAATTGAAATGAATTTTTAAAAAGTTCGAGGCGAGTTTTTTTTGCTCAATTCAAACGATTCATTTATTTGTACCCATTGCTGTTGGTATTATTAATTAATACTTTAATTAAAGTGTTCAAGCATTTTATACAGAATGCCTACTTACCTGGGCTTTTAATGAGAAGTTTTATCCATCAATACTCTTCATCCATTAGGGAGAAACGATTATTTGTTGAGAAAAAATGACAAGTTCATGTAAATTAGTTTCACTGGTGCTGGGAATTGAAATAATTGTTGGAGGCACAGTAAAAAATTTCATCGTCGTTCATGACAAGTTTTATTTGAAATAAAATGAAACTTCGAAGCCATTAGTCATTGATATTGTTACAAATAATCGACATTCTCTTTTATTATTATTATTATTATTATTATTTGCGTTTTAATGTTGTTTCCGCAGGATGTATATACGAAACTATATAAACAGTTATAATTGTGTCATTCTCTCGTATCCATTCGTTCAACATTACGTACACAAATATATATACGATAGTGTTTCCATTATAAGTGTTGTCTGTGATGAAGAGCACGTCTCGGTCGAACGAGACAATTCACCGTCAGCCAAATTCTCGTTAACTGAAAGCAGAACAATAAACAGAGATTGAACGCGTGAATGTGCAAACAATGAATGAGTTTAATAATCGAATTTTTTTCATGAACGATGCATGCGAACGGGTTGAGAAAACGAAGTGAAAAGATAAGAAAAATTAGGCGGAGAAAAACAATTTCATTTTTGTCTGTTTTTGTTTTTTTTTTTTTCATTCTGTTTTCGATCTTTTAATTATTCGACACTTTTCGGTCTGTCGACTTTCGGCTACGGTTCAACTAACACTGCATAGATACTTTGCTGAAATTGGTGTGTACTCTCGTGATTTAATTTTCTATGGAGGAAAAGGAGAGAATAACAGTTGAGTAAACGTACCATGTGGCAATAGGGAGATAGAGAGAGAAAGAAAGAACGTACGCGAGTATATACGTTGAACCTGGGAGCGCGCAAGCTCACGCGAAGGAAGGCGGGAAGAGAAAGAGGTAATTTCCTCGTTGCAAACTCAGCGGCAAAGGGACACCCGGCAGGGAGTGAAAGCTCGCGCGTCATTACCTTTCGTGAAGTCTAACGAACCGAGAGTCAACCTTGTCCCTTGTGGCACGAGAAATGTCGTAAGCTAAGTTGAGAGATTGAGCCAGCTGTGGGAGAGACTCTGTGTACGTTGGAGTGTACGAAGAAATTTGACAAGTTACCAATGGTTTTCGACCTCAAAAAATCGACCCTTCGAAAAATTCGCTTCGATTTGAAATCAGTACCAAAATCCATTTCTTCCTCAAATCCTATCTCATACCCCTGTTTTTCATTGAACTGCAACAGCGGAGAATCAGCAGTACGTGATCTCTAATTCGTCTGTTTACTCAGGCTGGTCCAGTGGTGCAGAATTCGTAAAACAGAGTAAAACACGAAAGTTCTTTGGGTCTGGTATTCCATGTGCAATCACATTGCTACAGGAAGAGTCAGCAAAAATAAAGAAAGTGATAGATGTGGACTATTGTGGAGGAGTTTAAAAATCAGAGATTGTAGGAGAAAGCCGTCTGATCAAACACGAAACCTCGACTACTGTTCTTTTGCTTTATCTATTCACATTTAGATGCGTTTTTTGTTCATCTGCGAAAACTTTTTATGAACGAAGCACTTGGAATAATATAGACGAACATCCTTTACAAACAACGCTTGAAACGTCTGTTTACTCGATAAAATTGATTCGAAACTTTAAGTGATGATATGTGTTTGACAAATTAGGTACATTTTCTAATAATTATTCTTCGTTTGCTATTCAATTTATATTCAAGTTCTTTTTTTTTTTAATAACGGCAAGATTAAATGTTATAAATGGTTGTAAATAATAATACGATCTATTTTTGAAACTTGATATGATCAAAAAAAACCTCCGTGCATGTGATTTTCATTGCATACAATTGATCACGTTATCATAACGCTATTCATTTTTATAACTCCATCAATTGATCCATTGTCCCTTCTTTTCTTTGAATATTCGAGGAATTTTCATTGCACAAATATATGTGTTTATTGGCAGAAAATGAATACTCGAAGGCAGAAATAATTTAGCACCGTGATCTGTTCAAGTCCTTGCTGCGTCTGAACATTCCTGGATTGCACTACTTGCCACCTGTGCTCTATGCACTTTACTCCTCGTTCTACTTGCTCGCTTGGGAATAAGACTTTTAGTCATTATCACTGTACTTTAGTAATTTGTTTTGTGCTTGGTAACAATATATTGTTTACAGAATATATATTGCACGATAAAATATTAAGGAAATGAAAAAAAAAGCGAATGAATGTAAAGACTGTTTTTTATTCTGTACGATCATTAGAAAACAATATCGCCGTCAAATTTGAGATCAAGTTTATAAAACTGCCGAATCAAAAACTGAGCTTCCATTGTTCAAATTTCCCGCTTTTTCTTCTACTGTTTTTAACTTTTTTGTTTTCTCATTTTCCACACGTAAACAATGTTTTTGCAATGGACAATGATTCTTGAATATAATTACCGTGGAAAATGTGACGATTCATGAATGATCATTTCGTCCAGGACATCTGTCGAAGATTGACGATTGAACATTTTTATTCTCAAATCCTCGTACGAATATCTTGATGAGAATTTCGCGTGTTACACGGTGAGCACAATATAGCGAGTACTATACAGCCACCGAGAAGAATGACTAGAGCGACAAGGAAGAACCAAGTTGTGCTGTTCGATCTCGGTGGCACGATTTTTCTGACGATCGACAAATCAGCCACTTCTTCTTCGGTCAAACCAAGACGTTTCGCTTTGGCGAAGAGACATCTCAAACGTCGAGATGCTTTTTCGCAAGTCATTTTTGTATTTTTATTTTATTTTCAATGTTATATGAAATATCGTTGTTTGACACAGAAGGATTGTAAGCACTGTTATGTTTCGTTGATTATTTTCTTTCGAGTTTTTGCTCTCGGCAATTAATTATTTATATTATCATTAAAATTAATTTATACTCTCCAAAGTATTTTCGATTTAGTTATTCGTTGTAACCATTAGCTTTTTCGCGTATGAAAGTCTTACACTCAACTCTGAACTAAGTTTGATAAATATTCCAATAATCCTTTTATTTTTCGTGTGCGGAACATAATTCTCTGCTACTACTTCGTACAATCAATAATAATTTACGCGCAGAGACCAATCTCCAGAGTCTTCGTTTCACACTCTCGTTTCTCTAACTTTCCCATCGATATTTATCATTCTCGTGGGATTGAGAATTTATTTGCCGCTCTTGGGATCGTTTGGAATCCCACAGTTGTCAACCACGCGTCGCACAACTCTGTCACTTTAATTGCTCTCATAAACATCACGATTCCTCCGAGGTTATCAACCTTTTTCCGTAAGAACTTTCCCTTTCGTTTCGTTTATTGACATTCAGTGATCGCCACTTCACGATTTACTGTTTTCGTTGACGAACTTTTCCTTTTTAACAACAGTCAAATCCATCGAAGAAACGTAACGAACATTTTGAACGTTTTCTTTTTTTAAATAATATCGTTAGAGGTCTTTTGACATGGGTTTACAAATGCAGATTGAATAATTGGTAATGAATAAAATCTCCTCAATTAAATTCAAGATCAAGTTTTCGATATTTGACAAGGTGAAAATCACTTCAGTTTGGCGTTGACTTTTTTTTCAACCCTCAGCAACAGTTATGATCTTCTTTTTGTTACAATAATTGATGATATAAAAATAACATTTTAATTGACAAATCCTTTGTCGATTGATTCCATCATAGTTCCATAAAATAATTAGTTGGAAAAATAAAATGGGCAAAGAGTCGGTGACCACGTGGGTAAGTCGTGAAAGGGGGCACGCCGCGAAGCAGCGCGCACATTCTCGACGGGCGTCGCGACGCTTACTGCCCCTTCGACATTCCAACAACCCTCCTTTATGGCCATCCATTCCTCCCACCCTCTTTCGTCGAGCTTCGAATCATCCCCTCCGAAAGTTACCCCTCTCGTGTTTTGTGATGCTCTCTCTCCCTCGCTCTCTACTCACCGCCCTATCGTCGTCGTAGTCGTCGTCTCGCACGCGGCTCGCGTATATGCATCGCGACGCATTCGAATGTCCTACGTGAGCCGGAAACACGTCGCAATCTGTTCCACAGCCCCCTCTTCAATTTTTCTTCCTTTTCCTTCGTTGCTCTCTTATTTTTCATTTTTCTCATGTCCTGCTCGAGTTTCCTATGCTTTTTTTCATCTTTTTTTCGACATTCATTTTGCTTCTCTCTTGTATTTATTGCACGATGCAGTACGAAGCTGGTAGGCACGTTCGAAAAATGAAAGAAAAGACACTGCAAGAAAAATGTGACGACTGCAATTTTTTTTTTTTTTTTACTTTTCGTTTGATTTGTTATTTTTGTTTGTTTTTCATTAACTCGTGTATCAAAAGCAAGATATCGATATTGATAATATTCGACTTTAAGGTCGATCCAAGAAAATTTCAATATGTTCTCGAAACGCAATGGTAATACGTGTTGGAAAGTTCATTCGAATCATTCGTTTTATTGAATTTGCACATTAAAATTGGCAAATAGCTGTTAACCCGATTTACAGAAGTTGATTAGCCCAAACTGACCAAAAAATAATCGTTAAATACTTTAGTCGTTTTTATCGCTTTCCTTTAACCTATGCAATTATAGTTTTATTATTTTTCAATAGCTTTTTAATGGAGATATTACGAGTAACTGGGCTTCATATACGATATAATAATCATTGTGTTATCGCATATCTCATTCACTCGAGTACAGGATTTTAACACAGTTATCAATTTATCGAGTACACTTAAATTTATCTGTTTGGTCCATTAATGTGCATCATGACGGGTATTGTTTGGAAAATTCAACTGTATTTCCATCGATGTATTAACACATTGAATCACAGTGTAATTTTCATCGTATTTTGTAGAACATAACAGAAAATTTTATGTACAAAATAACACAAAACTCGTTTTACCAAATGTGCTTTGTATTCATTTTATTTTTTCCATTATTTTTCATGACGTGTCCATATGTGTTCATATAATAAATAATTTTTGTGTCAAAAGTCATATTATTTCATGTAGAAACAGATATTTATTGTTGGGAGACATTTTGTGGTCCATTATTGCGTAATTCAGTGATGGTTTCAATTGCTGCATTTGATCCTTTGTTAAGGTGTGTGTGTGGATCCGGTGGATAACGTGTAGAGCATATGATAGGGATGTCAAAATAGTGGGTTGATGGGTATAACTACTTTAACGATGTTTCTGGTGTTTCCTCGTCGTCCGGTTGTTGATGGGAATATATGAAGCATACTCTAGCTTCACGCAAGAGTTTGGTCGTTATATGTTATATTTCTCTTATACACGTATTTTCAAAATATACACATATAAATGTAGAGAATACAGTGTGAATAGTTGTTAGACAGGTTTAACGTGCGAGAAGAGCTTGAAAAGGGTGGCGTGGAAGGCGATAATTGGCCGACGGTAATAATTATAGCATAAACGTTAGTTCGCTCGCGGCGATTAATCGCCCGTCATCGTGTCGAACTCGTAAACCGGAAATTCTCATCTCTTCGTCCCCGTTCATCCCTCTGCGTGTGTGGTTCAACGTCACGGCAAAGTGCACTGATGTTCTGCACCGTGGTGCGTTACATGCGAAATGTATTGTAACGGAGGGAGGTAAAATGGCATAGGATTCGAGGCATGTCAGGAGTAAATTTTCGGCGAGGATAAATGAAGTCTATTTTTTAGGAAAAACAGATCTTAGGTAAGCTTTATGCGAGTATAGTTGCATTTCAAATATAATAAATCCATATTTCTTGCTATCCAGCAGAGATTGATGATGCAACGCGAAAGTTAAATGTACCGAGCTATTTTTCTATCCTTACAGCCACCTTTTTTTTAAGTTGCATCCTGAATATGGATTTACAATGTACATCACGTTTGCACGACTATACGTCTTGTTATAGTAGCTGCTGCTAGGCCGGAAGTGGCTGGATTATCGCGGCTGGCCGACGCGTATTCTAGCGACAAGAACCTCTCACGAGAGTTGCATTCTCGAGCTCACGAGGAGTTTACAGCTAGTGTAAATCCGGCTTTAACGAGACCAGACGCCAAGCTCGAGAGGAACTACCGAAGAGAGTGAGATAGAGAGAGATGGAGAACGGTGACTCCGTGAAAGGATCGAAAGTTTCATCCCTGTTATAACACGATATAGTATACCCGGTGGAGTCTCTCGTGTATTCCCCTTTTGCTTCGTTGGACTAGCACGTTTTTTGAAGCTTTAAAAAAGAAAAAAAAAACTATACAAAAAGGTAGAAATTCGAAACAACTTTAAAAGTTCGACGCCGGGAAGTAGTGAGCCTGCAGTGTCCAGCAGTATCTACCAAGGCAAAGTGTCAGCTCGATCGATAAATCGCACTTGCGGTCCACCTCTAATCTTGATGAAGGATACTTCGTGAGAGGGATCACAGTCTGTCAATATATTGTCATTTTATTTCTTTTTCGTCCTGGAATAGCAAGAAAATCTGCTTCAAAGTGTACTTCCTTTCCAATAATCCCGATCGAGAAGTTATTCTTGAGTGTGCAAGGTTAGTCAAGTAATTATAAGTTTATCACTGAGTTTGCAGCATTAAATATGAAAATTATAATAGTTCTCGAATTATAGACGATTTAACATTTTCGTAGCTTCGATTTGTGGAATCGTTTTCAATCATTAATACTTATTCGCCTTTTTTGGGGTCCCTATGAGGATACTTTCGTACACACACCGATTCGATTGTGGTGAAAACGTCGAGAGCGAATCCACCAGGATGAACGATTGGACATGGTTTGGAGGAGGATAAAAATGATGAACGAAGGGACATGAAGGTTTATTATAGTGTGGGAAAAATTCTAGAAAGAAACGGCTGTCCACCGCGAATGTGGAGGGTGAACGGTGTGGAAAAGTGACGTGAAGTATGTATCCAGCAATATCCTATACATAAATACGAAACACCAATAGGACTTTCTATGCTAACTTGATAAATGTTTTGGGTTCCGACATTTAAGTGCCCCTAAATCATATTTTATTCAAAAGTACTCTATGATTCGATATATATATATATATATATATATAGTTCCATTACCGGATGAAAAAATGTATCGCATTTGCACAAGAGTTCAAAGAAACTGCGGAAAACTTGTGACAGATGCAAACGGCTGTATTTTACTGAATTATGGTTGGTTTGCACCATTGAAAACTTAGAAAATCAGCCTCCTACGCAGCAATTGATTGGCAAGCTTTTATACATGACTAAACGGTTACCGAACCAAGTATTGTCTGCGTACGAGCCTCCTTGATTTTTTCAATCACCAAGATTAAAATTCGTTACAAAAATGTGGGATCAGGGAACAAAAAGTTCGTGCTGATTTTAGCGTTAATTTTATAAAATTTTATCCAACAATGAAAGAAAAAGATTGATGATAACAAAACAAAAAATACAATCTACAGCAACAGATAGTGATAACGTTGACATAAAATTCCTTATATATTCATATATACAGACTGTGACCTATATCAATGGTGTGTTATATAAAGTAGATGAGTAAAAGAGCCAAGATATGAGAAAGAGGGGAGAGAATGCGAAACACAGAGGCACTCGTTTTGTCCCATCACAGTATATCAAGTACCACCGGGAGACTGCGCTCTCCATCAGTTTCAGAAGCTCGCAAAGACGAGGACGCATTGTGGAGGAAAGACATGAAGAGCGGAAATGAAACGACAGGAGTGAGAGGAAAAACTGAATCAATCTCGTATCAAGATCTTTATTCACTCAAGTGGAAGAATAGATCAGATTAATTCGGTCGTTTGATGAACGTCAGAAGGCGCAGAGTTATTGGAATCGTGTTTAAATATTGCAAGATGACGACAAAGAAGAGAATCAATTGAAAATTATTCTGTATATTCACAATTTTTTTTATTTTTTATTTTCATTGTTCCTGACGGATACCTCTTCAGATTTCCGCAAAATTTTTACTTTTTACAATTTTCCGAGGTTTACTTCCACTACTCCGCCCCGTGCGGCTGTAGCCGTCTTACCCCCAACTGTATCGCATTTGCCGAAGGTGAAGGGAAACTGCAAAAAACCTTGCCGATACAGTCAGTCACAGTCTCTACCTGACCTTCCCGGGTAGCAATGTGAGCACGCTCCAATACGGCTACCAGAGGCGTCTCAGGCAAGGACCTCCTCAGCTGTGATGCAATGAGCCCACCAGTACACGGTTAGGGGACCACCATCTGCACGATGAGAATCGTCCACGGGAGGTACCCGGACCCGTACACCGACAATTCAGGCGTCACAGAGAGGTGTAGACTGAGGATTGCGGTTGAAAACACTTGAAAAAATTTTCAAATTTCCATTGGCGTTCAGCCTGGAAATCGAACCCGGGACCCTCGACATACGAGCCCGAGCCCTCATCCACTAGACCAACCACTCTCCCTATCTTTGTTCAATAATTTTATTGTTTTACTTTTTACGTTTTAATGATTGTTTAAAAAATACATAGAAAACGGGTCATGCTTTTAGTTGATGAAACTTTTTTTTTTCAAAGACGACAACAATATCGATGATAAAAAATAACCCTCGACTTGTGAGCCCGAGCCCTCATCCACTAGATCAACCGCTCTCATATTCACAATTTCATTTTTCTACTGACTTCTAATTATCACTGAATCGCAAAGTGTATACAATTTCCAATAATTAGACTTGAACAAAAAGCCATGTAATTACAGTTCGATATTTACTACATTAATTTCTACACTCATTATTATTGTAGCAATTCTCATGATAATTAAGTCGAACCAAATGTAATATATATTGAAATTTATCAGTGGAAACAAATCAATCATGAAACAATGTATATTTGTCGAGCGTATTGTCGTGCAGATGAATGAAATGGTACGAACCGATTCCATTGAGAATATATATGCGAAAAAAAAATGAAAGTCGAGTATATTTAGCATTGAAATTCGACAGGTTGTGGGAAAGGAAAGGTCCGTTGCTGTCTCGTGAAAGGAATTTTCATTGGGTCGCCACTAGGGTGGTGAAGATCGGTCGAACGGATGCAATAAACGTTGCTTGATTGCGATTGCCTGCATTAGATCCCAACGGTTGAATTGTGCAAGGCTGCGTGTGCATAGTGGTAAACGAAGAATTCCATATATTTATATATACATATAACCGCACACACACCTCAATATATAAATAAGAGGAATTCCACGTGAATTTTCCAGGCCAAAACTCTGATTTTTTTCAATATGAGTATGAATTTTCAATACACTTTTTCGCCAATGAAAAAAGCCTATTCGCGATTTATCGTAAATCATTTTATTTATTTATTCATAGCCTTTAAAACTTAGATTCTATACTTGCCTCTGAACTCAGCCTAGAAAATACTCGGAAACTGGGAACATATAGGATATTAAAAGTACTGCAAAAAAAATTACTCTATCATTTGTCCAGTCTAACTCTTACATAACTTTTAGCCAAACATGTAAAGTAAAAGAGTCGAATGTCAGTATTACAACATCCACTTTTTCTAGTCATCCTTTGGCTATTCTTCAAATTCGCCATGTAATTGTTATATTCAAAAAAATGTTCGATTTATCTGTTTGCGATAAATAGAAGACCAGTCAAGATGCCAACAGTTTGAAAACTTCCTTTGACGAAGATCAGTCTGTACACCTGTTAATTTCAATTGAAAATAAAATGAGGAAATATTTTCATACACTCAAAATATTGACTAGAAGGTGTGAAAACTCGTAAATAAACCCAACAAGCCTTTCTATTGGAAAAATAAATCTTTAAAAACACCTAATTTTTATAAATAGTGTATAAAAAGTGTCCCTCAAGATGTATTCGATAAGGTTGAATAAAACTATTTTTTGTACTCTCCAATTTTATGTATAGAATATATAAACGTAGAAATTTATCTATAGGTACACGCTGTTAGTAACATTATTGTAGTGGATTGTATTCGAGATAACGCGAAATCGTTGTATCGTCGTCACGTTTACGACGCCCTTATAACGAGTTGTCTGCTTCATCTAGAACACACTACATAATGGAGAGTCAGATGATATCGCAAAATCATGATCGATTTGACGAGATAGCGAGCACACCACTCCAATTCCCTCGATGAACAAACAGTCGAGAGAATTGTTGAACTGGGCGTACACAGTTTATACCGTTATTGTTGATTTCCCGTGGAACTTGTGTGACAAAAGAGAATATTATTAAAATATGACTATATATAAATGTTACGACAATTATTACCTTTGACAGTGATTCGCAGAGATGTAAGATATATATATTTATTAAAAAATTGGTGCTGGAGTTAAAACAAAAAAGAAATGAAATCCGTTATTTGCAAAATTCAAGCAGAGTAATTTTTTTTCAACTATTTTTTCCTCAGGCTAACGAAAGCTCTTATAGTGAGAAAATGGAAAAAATCAGCTCACATTTGGCCAAATTTGTACGGATCAAATTTTAATGAATGAATGGTGCGAAGAAAGAGAGAGAGAGAGAAATGCATTAACGATAAATTAAGGAACAAAAGAATACGGATAGAAAAAAAAAGAATATAATATAACGGAGGTCCTGGACAGAGAAATGGTGAAGTGAATTAGCGTCAAAAGGAGTAAAGAAACAAGAAGAAAAACTGAAGAAATAGTACATAAGGATGAGTTACGAGGAAAAGACAAATCACCCGGTATTTCGAGCACGTTTCTGAATCACATTATTTAATTAAAACTGCAGGAGGTCAGAGAAGCGAAGATTAAGGGCAGATGGTGCGGGTGTTATACGTATACGTCATCACAGTGAAGAGCGAGAGGAAGAGAAAGGGATTTGGATGAGAAGAGAATTGGAAGATGGAGTATTTGGAGGAAAGATGGATTTTCAGTCGTGGCGAAATTAAGAGTTCGTCGACGAATCTGGGCGAAGGAATGCAAACAAAAAAATCCTTTTTTTAAAGTCCTTTACGAACGATCCGATGAAACGAGAAGTATGTAGAAAGAAATTAATCGAAGAATTTGGTCAAGTGGACAAAGCGACGAACGAACAAGTATGTTGGAGATAGAGAAAAGAAGGGAAAAAAAAATAAAACAAGTTCTTGTGATAGGAGGACATACAGCGAGTTGGAGTTTCGACGATTCTAAAGTTATAAAAGGAGTCCTTTCTGCTACTTAGAGAAAAATAAGAGAAGGAAGAGGCGGGATGGCTTCGAAATGAGTTACGAGGGAGAAAATTCATCGGGACAAGATCGAATCTCCGTTTCTTGTTTGTGTATGTTCACTATCCTCGTATGTACATAGATTGGTTCGTCGTGAAACGCGATCTATACGTCTTAAGATTTCCTACCGGGGAATGTTCGATTCTACTGTCCAGGATTGGGATGTCGTTGAGGATAAAATGAAGACAGAGGAAAAAAAAAGGAAAGATACCACCAAAGAGAAAAAGAAAAAAGGCATAAAGTGGCATAAACGTGTCTGTGTGAGTGTGCGAAGAAGCCCAAGAGACAACAGAAAAGCGTCATCAACCGGCAAGATCACTTTGGTCCAGCTCGAACATACTGCCTTTCCGAGGACACTTATTATTGGATAACTCGAGGGAGCCCGCACGAGAAAAGACCATGTGGTGTCATAAAACAAAACGGAAGTTTCGCAATTTGGCAAAAGTTTCGTGAGAAAAATGTGTACCACAAATATATGCCCTTGTCACTCTCCTATATCAGGCATTATATACACGTGTGTCCTTTATATCGCAGCGCTATAAATACGATGAAAAAACTACGTGACACATATGACTTGAGTCAATAAAGTTTCGTATCTTTATAAATATTACTGTGTCTAATAGACAAATACTTCATTTGAAATCAAACCGTTTGTTTGACACTCAATTCATTCAATTCAATGTGTCCATTAAAAATGTTATATTTACGTCCGCTGCAACTCTCAATAAAAAAAAGACAATAGAAGTGTAGTAATTACTTTCCAAAAAAAAATGAGATAGAAAATAACATTGTTCTAAGTATAAATTTAAGAATCGTTCTAAGTATAAATTTAAGTAAAAATAAGAACACTTGTTGGTTTGAATTCGATTGTGTTTGAAGGCATATTTACTGAAATCATTAATTTTAACGGATATTGTATTTCCTTGTATTCTTAGTAAAAATGTATTACAAAATCTTACTATGTGTACCCAAAAAGAACACATTTAACTGTGGTTACGAGAAAGATAAAAACTTTTGTTAATCGAGTGAGGTTCAGGAATACGTGCAAATTTATTTCATAATTCATATGCTTCGTTTTTTGGGGCACTAAAAGGTTTCTGCCTATTGTGAATCGTCACTGTTTAAGAGTATATTATATTTACTCTTGGGAAATAAGTTATCGAAGAAAGGTTTTTCATTGTGTATTTGTGATATATAATATTACGGAGGGTGTACAGAGGAATAAGGAAAGTTAAGAAGGTCCAGAGTACATATACGTATGTATACACATTCATAAAAAAATATATAAAAGTTGTATGTATATATACAATAAGAAAAGTACATCGAAGAAGTTTTCATGGTTAAGAATAAAAAGTACAAAGCTTTCATTTATTCAACATCACAACAATATTCCAGAAGTTCACGGTAAAGTAACTCGTGGCAACTGAATCTGTTCATTAGCATTTCGCAGTTAACGGGGCGCTTTGAAACGGGGCACACTAACGTTCAGAATAAACCGGGATGGGCGCACACGCTTGGCAATTAATTACGAAGGCAGTGATATACCGTAATCTAATATCATAAATAATAGAGAGTGCGAGAAAGGAAGGGTGAGAGAGAGAGAGAGAGAGATACGAAGCTTCTCGACGTTCCAGGACTGTATAGTGTGGACCTAGTACAGCCAAGTCATTATTTATTCGACGGGAATTTCTCTGCACATTCGCCCTCCATTTTGCTCTTTTGTATAATTATATCTTTATATATTTGTTTCTCTATATTTTTCTTCCCCTTTGCTCTGCTTTTACCACCTTAAAAGCTTCGAAATCGCCTTCACACACTGAACATAATACGAACATTTCACATCAATTTCCTCCTTTATGAGCTCATTAGACAATAATTTTATCCACTTATTTATAAGAATTTCGAGACAGCGAAGAAAAACTCCATGTGACGATTCAATTTATCAGGCGCATCTGTATTCCTGCAGTGAATAATTATTAAATGAGGGCGCGTTGAAAAATATTTTTAGTTGATGGTTATTTCGCTCAACGTTTGGGATGTTGCGAATGAAAGGCTTTTAAGGACGAAGCATAATGGAAAAGGTCGAGGAGCATGTAGGACAAATTTTCTCCCATTTGTTAAATCCTCTACCAATTTCCGTACATAATACACTTTATCGACAGTAAAAACACAAATATATATCTGTATCGTCTAATATTATCGAAGTTTTAGTAATTAATCCGATTAAATGATATGAAATCTTAAACGAGGCGAAAATTACGAGAGCTTTCGTTTTCGATCGTGAGCAAAGAGAATATGTATTTATTCATTTTTCTTTCAAAATCATACAGGGAGACTCGATGTTGAAAAAAAATATTAACCAGCAATTCGAATTGACCGCAAAACACATTCATTTCGCACAACAAAAAAAAAACTAATTTTCGCTTTTGTGACTATCTATTGAATAATTGATTAAATTAAATTTAGAAATGATATTCATTGGGGGAGAAATATTTACATGACTCTCGAACATTTCACGCACGAGAAGAGAATACTCGTTACGAGCAGTTTGTTCATACGCGCGTAAAATAATAACTTGTGTGTACATAATACTCGTCAAAGTAGCGAAACGAATATTTTGCCAATTTTGAACGCCCTCTATTGCTATACGTTAATGGCGAGAAGCATCCCATCTCTACGTACGTTTAGAGGACTGCATTTATGGAGGAAATCCCAAACCGACCGCCTCCCCGTATCCGCCCCTCTAGTCGATCTCTTCCGCGTCCTCTCGACGCGTGTGGTTTCAATCAGGTTTCGCTGCCACCCATCACTGCTGATGCTCTCGAAGCTCTCACTCTGCTCTCGGCCTATTTATTTTCCATCAAATTACCGCGGCCACGTACCAATTATGTAAACAGGCACGTAATTCCCGTATACCAGTTAAAACGATATATCGAGCGAGATCGGGAGACAAGTCTTCTATTTATATCTGTATACATATATTATACAGAGCAATCACCAAGTACTATACATTCCTCATACCCATATCTGTACCCATTTAAATTTACTGAATTATTTGACAAAGCTGATTCATGCGATACAGAAATTAGTTCCGAACGAACATTCGAAACGAAAAGATCGTTGCTTTATTCGGTTCGTTTATACGAGTTAAATACTTCCAGATACCAATGTGAGGCTTAAAATGGATATTAACTATTCGTCAAAGCTGACCTGAATGAAAGAGGAAGCGAGAGAGAGAAAGAGAGATTACGAGAAATCGTTAATTAATCGAAACAAAGTTTGATCAATAATTTCCAATGGATCTGACTTAACCATTATTTATAAATGAATTCGAGATAATTCCGACTATACTTTTTTGTCTCTTATTCGTCTTTGTTCAATATTTTAATTTCTTTTTAATTTTGTTGTTCCTGACGTATACCGTTTCAGGTTTTTACGTTTTTCTTTGCCGCTTTCTCTCGCACCTTCCGATATACCATTACCGTCCTTTTTCCGAGGCTTCCATATCTCCGCCTTTACCAAGGCAACCACATCTACTTTTTTCGAGGCATACTCCCACTACTCCTCCCCCCTGTGCGGTTGCAGCCGTCTTCCCCCAACTGTATCGCATTTGCCGAGGGTGAAGGGAAACTGCAGAAAACCTTGCCGATGCAGTCAGTCAGAGTCTGTACCTAATCTCCCCGGGTAGTCCCGTCTCTTCGCGTCGATGGCACGGTTGCCTGATAAGCTTGTAAGACTCACCACCTTTCATTAATCAAAAAAAAAGGACGACACGAATTTACGAGAACCCGCGCGCCACCTTAATATTGCGCGGTGATTTCAATAATAACCTTACACGTTTTTCTTATTAAAAAAAAGTAAAATGGTATATTTGAGAAAAGATGTACAGATGTTGACTATTCGAAAGTATTCGCTAGACTGTCTTCTGTGATTGAAAATTTCCAGCTGCTTCCAAAAGGAGAGGGTTGAAACCTCCACTCCGTTGTTAAATTCAAATTTTACGATTGGTTAAAAATAACCAAAAAACTCAAGTAGAAGGCCTCGGAATCACGAATCACAGAAGGGTCATCGGTCAATATTGTCCGATACATAAAAAATTGACCGAACAGAAAAATTAAATTATGCTACGGTTTAAAGAAGCGAAGCGCGACATAATAAAAAATAATAGAAAAGGATATTGCAGGCAGCTGGCAAACTTGACATCTTGATGGAGGTAAACTCTGCGTTGATTTAAAACAGAAACAACTGTACGTGTCTGCAGTGACGGGAACAAAGATTAAATTAATAGATCCCCAATAATAAAAAATGGGTTTGCCCGCATGTGAAATAGTAAAAAGTCTTTAGGCCCTCGTTTATGACGATCCCGTACGAATGGGTTTAGCGGATCTCACGGTCCGTCGTAGGGCAGGTAAATTAAATTAAAAAATATTCTTAGCTACGTGTATGCTGCTTGGCACGCAACAGTAGCAATGTGAGCACGCTCCAATATGGCTATCGGAGGCGTCTCAGGCAGGGACCTCCTCAGCTGTGATGCAATGAGCCAACCAGTACATGGCTGTGGGGCCACCATCCGCACGATGAGAACCGTCCATTGGAGGCACCCGGAGCCGCACACCGACCGTTCAGGCATCACAGAGAGGTGTAGACTGAGGATTGCGATTGAAAACGTTTGAAAAAAATTTCAAATTGTCATTGGCGTTCGGCCTGGGAATCGAACCCGGGACCCTCGACATACGAGCCCGAGCCCTCATCCACTAGATCAACCGCTCTTCCTATCTTTATTCAATAATTTTATTGTTCTACTTTTTACGTTTTAATGATTGTTTAAAAAATACATAGAAAACGGGTCATGCTTTTAGTTGATGAAACTTGTTTTTTCAAAGATGACAACAATATCGATGATAAAAAATAATGGTTTGTACGTTTTTGTGAAGTTTTCAATCCTATTCTTGATTGAAAAGTTTCTGAGAGTTAAGTTTCGGGAGTGCGTTGATGAAAATTTAGTGGCAAGTTCTTGTTCTTTGAGGGATTAAATCACTGACCCATCCACCCTTTCGTCGTACTCACCCCCATCACCACCTTCGTGTGAATGACACACAACCAACCTCTATATACGTTCCTGTTAACTTCATATTCGCATATCTATATATATATATGCCTATATATTTATAAATTCATATATATATATATATATTATATCAGCGTAAGTGCACGACCACTGATTTGCATACTCGAAGCTCTAGGATTTACCGAACTCGCGAACGATCCTGCGTCAATATGAGGCGAAGTGGACCAAAACTCTCCTTACGATGATTCGATTTGCTCGTAATTATGCAGCGCCTCGCTTTAGCACAGTATACTCAAACTGATGAAACCTAAGCTTTCATACAATACAGAAGGGGTGGGGGGGAGATGAAAAAGGCAAAGCAAAGACTAACTAGTCAAAAGAGTAATGTTCAATAATGGAATTTCTATTTTCGCTGATGCTCTTGAACTAATAAAGAATTAATTTATAGATCTTAAACGTTTGTGAGAAGTATTTGTAATGAAAAAAGTTTAAATTTAAGAGCATTAAGATTCTAATGAAAATAGAATATTCTAATAAAATACATTATTGACGAACTTTATAAATCATCCTAAAATATCAAGAAATCATTTTCGACACTGTAACTGAATTTCAAACTTTTTGTAGTATTCAAATATTCATAAAGATCCGAAATAAACCGGAGAAATTTATTATTAAGTACGTTCCAATCTTTCTCTAGTACAATTTATAGTTGGATTTAATTACAGAAAAACTATACAAATATAGAATCATGTTTGGTGGGAGAAAAAAATGCTTACTTTTTACATTGGAATTCCCGTTTTTATAAAACGCCTAAAAAATTAGATAATATTGGAGCCAAAAGACGAAAGCAATTCATCCTTAACCTTTTTATACTATTCGCATAAAATTACAAAAAATCAAGATGATTTAGAAATGAAAAGTCTCGTTGAAAATAACAATATGCACGAGTAGACATTCGGGAAGAGAATAGCAGAGACTTCACGAAGTAGTTCCTTCAAGTAAGATGTCAAACTTGAATCCTTGAGTTTTCCGTATTGCAGAAATGTATGAAGCTCAAGGAATAGCAGTTTGTCAAGAGAAGGGTTGGAGAACGTGGAAAACTTGGGAAGCGATGAAAATTGTCGAAATGTTTAAGCAGTGAAGAATGGAACTGTAGGCCGTGCCAGATCCAGGAGTTTCATTCGCAACAGTGAAGTTACGAGTTTGTAAATAGAAAAGAAAAAAATTAATGCAGGTGTGAGGAATGTGGATTTTAAGAAATGAGTTGGAGAAGAGAAAAAAAATGGTGTGTGGGACAGTCAACTAGAGAGCATTATCGTGAAGAAAAAGTGCGGATAAAAGAAAAGTAGATGAGACGATGCAAACAGAGAAAATGTTCTATCTCGATCTTTCCATAGCACATACTAAAGTTATTCCCTCTGGTGTCGCTCGTGGTTCACAGAGTCGTAAATTTCTTTGGCAAGCTGGCCCGCGAGTGTCCTTTCGACCCCCCTCAACGCGTAGAGAAGAGAAATGGAGTAAATGGGGATCGAGCGATTGAGGAGAGTCTCTTCTCGTCCACAGAGATCCACAAGTTATGTCACACTTTTTCCACTTTCTCAAGAGTATCAAAACAAACGAACTTAACTTTATTTCGCTTTAGTAATGACTTTTCAAAGAGATCTCTAAGTCCAAACCAATTTTACTTAATTGCATTAGAAGTTTTCTAGATTACGATCGAAAAACTCGTTTTATTTCTACTTCATTTGAGATCCACCCTCTTTAGGAGTAAAATATATTTGAGTTGAATCCTCTTTATGAAGGATGTATAAATAATTCATCATAACATGACGCGCCATTAAAGTCGAGGACCACCCTTGTTTTGGCTTCAGCTATTAAATTAATGATTCGATAGTCCTTTAATGTTTCTAGACTTAGGCTGTAAGATCTCATAATCTGCGAATATGACACTCGTCGAATCTAATGATTGTAGGGGTTTAGATTATGAGAAACTGGGATAATAATGAGGTTGGTAATACGTCTTAAAATAGTTCTTTTCCTTAGTTTTCGTACGTAATGAAAGTCATTGGGCGAGAAAACACATAAAAATATTTGGTTATTACAAAAATTGGAATAATCTCATATAATTAGCCAATACTTTTATTTTCTTTGTATATTTATGGGCTTTCCTCGGGTGTGCTGCACTTGCGAACCTTGCCGTAACCCTTCCATTCACCAATCTTGCACCATGTAGTAATATTTTCCACCAATCTCGGGTATCACGACTTTACACTTCGCGCTAATGAAAATAGGTAGTAAAACGACGTAGAGTATTACCGGTAGCAGAGTCGTACGGAATGAGAAGGAAGGGCAGAGAGAGAGAGAGAGAGAGGAAATTACTATGGGGTCCGGTGTGATTAACGACGCCAAGGACGTATAACATGGTCCGAAAAATTCTTTAACAGATCTTCGTAACCTCGTTAAGTTTATGAATGTGCAGAACATGTTGAAATTTTCATTTTACAATAGAATATGCTGTTTTGATGGAGACAAAAGTGTTTTTAATAGTTATAAAAAGTATCATTACTTTGTATTTACTTTTTTTTAAATTATTCATTATTTTTTGTACATTCACTAAACTATGAAAGGTTTCCGGTTGAGAATTGTTTAATTTTTCATATTATCTACTCATGGTCGATCGTTCTTTATTATCCTGTTTTCGTTTTTCAAGCAGGAAGACGCAAGACGAACAAGAACTCAGTGAAATTGCTGAATTTTTCTCAGTCTTGATAGTTTATTCACCCAGTGTATTCTTCCCATTTTATATATATATATATATATATATACTCCATGTCGCACATTCGCAAGATGAATCCTTCGTCCCAAAACCTTCGGGAAACACGTGTTCATATATATGGATATACGTATATACACAGGAAGCTCTGTCATTTCTTGCTACATGCGCAATATATTATAACTAATATTATTATTTCACTCTACGTTCCATCTTCACATCTTTCCGGTCGGTACAAAGTGTCGGTTATCCTCTTACGAGGTTTCAAAATATAGATATAAATGGTAGCGATATTTACTTGATGAAATGAAATACTTTTGATCGTGGTGAAAATTATTTATTTTTCATTTTAGATATTTTGAGGGGTTGAGTTTATAACTCACCAATCAATTAACCTACTTTCAAAAAGATCGAATTTTGCAGCACCAGTTTCGTCTGTACTTTATACACGAATCCAATTTTCCGTGCCAGTGGATTTTTCCAGCATTTCTCTCTTTGCATTGAGAATTAAATATCGGGCTGACGTTTTTTTGTGTTTTTTTATTTTATTATCGCAAAATGTTGATTTTTTAAATTTTCAATCGTAGTTATAACGAAGTGATATTTAGATAGCGAAATGATTTTTAGTTCACAGGATTTCAAACGAAATGGATTATCTGTAGACGGAAATTTCGATGTCCAATATAGTTCTGATGAATTTACTTCTTTTTATTGCGTCTCATTCTGCATTGTGATGATCATTGCACCCGTTGTCATCCATAAAAGACGAGTCCCAAACAGAAATTGCCATACTAGTAACGTTTAAAAAAAAAAGCCACCTGCACCCTTCGTCCGTTTTGGCATTAGCCTCATTTTACACAAGTTTCCAAGGAAACCGAACTTTCCTCAAATTTACATTTTAGTTGGGAGAACGATATCGTACAATAGGTGTATGTGCATAAGGTATGCGAAGTGCGAACGAGAAAATTCAGTCAGCATTACTAGTTCGGTGTTAACGTTTCTCGTTTCTGCCTTGGTAAAACGCACACGGTATTACCAGCAGATTCTGCCGGTTTTCCTTTTCTCCCAGTACGTAAATACATATATATATATACAGATATATAGATAATATGTAAAATCTATGAATGTAATTGCATATACATTTACACATAAATTCATATGTACAATTTATATATAATGTATACATACATAAGTTCTCATACGTACGTATCTACTGCACGAGCGAATACTGATCGCTCCTGAAAACTCGAAACTCAAATTCACCTATGCCCCGACGCAGAATAATGCTCGGATTATATAGTAGAACTTTCAATAAGTTATAAGCTCGGGACGATTCCCTCTCCAAAAAGATATTTTTTCGGGATTGGGCGACTTTATTGAGTGAAAAAAATCTCCGTGGGTCCAAAACGATATATGAATTTATGAAAATAAGTTCTTGTTTTCTCAACTAGTTAATTTGAAAATTCGATATTTTATTCTAATTATTTACATTTTATTAGTGAAGTAAAAATTCGTTTACACATTATTCGTTTTTGATAAAATATAGCTGTGTGTATAAATGGAGTGAATTTTAATGACGTCAACAAGTGCCTGGATGTGGTATGTGGAAAGAAACTGATATCTTGTCATTCATCGTCATAAAATTTTTTAAATGATTGAGTATATATTCGCATCGATTATTGAAAAAAAGGCACAGTTCGTGATGTCGAACCGAATGAAAAATATACATTCGATCGAATGAAAAGAGAATTTCGACTGTACGCATGATCGACGAAATACATGCATGAATGCAGTAACTATACGGAGCGTATGGAGATATGCGATCGAGTGAAGTGGAAGAAGGTGGAGCGACGTGTGTGCTTGTGCAAGTTACGTGGTAAATAATCTTAAACTGTCAAATACACTTGGCACACAAAGAACAAGCAACGGTACGTCGTTTATATTGGCTTTTAATACACATACATATGCGTGTAAAACACATACGTAAAAGAAATCTATACACAAAAATCTATATGATACGAAATAGTATATTCGTAAGCTGTAAACATATTTTAGATTACTATGCTCTTCAGATTCGTTCAAAGTTAAAGTCTCCAGATGAAGATTGAATAAAACGTTTTGGAATGAGTGTGTGACATAACGAATTTCACCTACAGCGAATTAATAGCAATATGGCAATGAGTTGTCTCGTTTTAATGGACATTGAGAGATGAATCTCTGTCGTGTTCGGTTTTTCGTTCGATGAAGAGTCGCTATCAAAAAAAATTCAATCGTGTTTTTTATTTTGCCAATATCTATGCTAATCAGACTTGCAGATATTTTATATACGTATAAAAACATTATACAGGATCTCGTGTATACGTGCAATATACAAATATGCATAATATAAAGCCAAGTTGAACGGGTTTCGAAGTTTGACGAGAGAGGGTTTATTTCGCGCTTGCGTGCTCTAATTATCTTGTCTAGCGAGTGTATTTGGCTTGTACGGGTTTTGGCAGATGATGGCTCAGACTCCCTCACGGAAAACTTCTGTCCCACAAACGCGAGCATCATCTCGAGATTTAATTGGCCCGAGTAATTGGCCACCATGAAGCCACGCGGCTGCCCTGAGAATCAGTCTCTATAAGTCTATACTCTGTTTCTCTATCGGTTTTCCTCTTTCTCTCTCTTATTCTATATATCGTTAATCATATCTGTTCTAATGGGCATTCGATAAATAAACGTCCTGTGGCATCGTTCTCTAACTATCGCGAGACAAAGAGTCTCTCGTTGCATATAGAGGGGATTTCGTTTGGAAAATGACATTTTTATGCAATTCTGTTTTTTCATTTGTGTGGAAAATTATAGTGTAGTAAATACTTAAGTAGATACCAATCTCATTTCGTATGGAAGATAGGTAGTTTAAATTTATTCATTTTTTCGACATATCTCGTGCATTTTAATCCACCAACGTTGGGGTATTGATTATTTATTTATAAGGAATTGCTACTGTATTATAAACATTATTTTTATCTATGTCGTTCTTGCCTACAAAAAACATCATCTACAAAATTTCAACTTTAAATAAGGTAAATTGGGCATGGAATTGTTCATTACTCCATGGACTAGTTCCAAATAATGAAATTCTTCAATCGATCAATTTAGCATGAAATGACGCGTACATATGTGTGAAAGGTTCGTGAATGCTCGAAAGCTATATTATCCTCGTTCCCCTTTCTATCTTCCATGTCCATATTATCTATAGCTATCGTTCGCTGGCGTATGGACAACGCGTCGGGGCGAACGAGCACGATTTATATCGTATCGATGGGTGAACGAGCGCCGCTCCTGCCTCAGAGTCGCTTCATCAAACTAATATAGCATCGATGCGATGTTTCTCTCCCATAGTTTCGATTAGAATTTCTCTCTACCGATGGTTATCAGAATAACGTCGACTGTGCGAAATTTTCCACGAGTCTGCGTGAGAAATCAACTCGTTCGCACGAAATGATCGGGAACTCGTTCGTAATTGATGATGGATAACAGAGTCTAGGACAGGAGCGTCTGCAAATACTCAAAAAAGCTTCTGTTCATTTACAAGACATTCTTCTCAATTATTAATCGAAGCTTATTCATTATTTCCGATCAAAGATTCTCTGGAACTTCATTAGCAAACCGTTCATTGAATATGTGAGTGAAAACCTCTTCGAGGTCTGCGAGATTGAAGGATTTTACATTGATCAAAACATTCATGGTAAACAGATATTTAATGTTATGATGGTGGCGTCATGGCGATAAACATCGTTTGTTTGTACCAATTAATGTGTGTTAAAAATGCAATTAACTAGACTAACAATCTTAAATGATGACTTCTTCAATCAATTTTCGAGTTCCAAGGAACTGGAACTGGATGAATTTCGGTCTGCGTTTCAATCTATCAAGTGGGAAAACACGACCAGCTTGGCCAGGGCAATTAGTCAGTCGATCGGGCTGGCTGGAGATGGCAACGAGGGTGCAATCGAAATACATGACCGAATTGGTCTGAGAATTATTGTATGTGGAAACGTAACGTTCAGGTATTATACGATATCATTCAAAATATGTATAGATGTCTAAAGATCTATATATTTTCCATGTGCAGACGATGTCCTGCGGCATGCTCGATGCGTGCCAACGACGCACTAACGACCCGGCGGGTTGATCTTATTAACGTTTCTATTGTTAAGTTTATATGCCCGGGTTGGGATTACTGGAAGAGTTAGTATATCGATACCAAGACAAGGTTCCCCGAGGATAATCGAAGTGAGCCGAGCCAATAGGGGATAGCGAAACGCTCGCGAACAGTAACTATGATATACATACAGATTCACCCTCGTATTACAAGCCAGCGATGCATCATCGATGCGGAGCTTCCATCCGCGTGTTTCCAATAAACTGTACTCCAGCAGCCGTTACTGTCACGTCATTAATCACCCAGAACTCTCAGGCTTCTCAGAACTCAAGGTTCGTAGGGGCGGAGGATACGAACATCTACACGAAAAAGGGGTGGCTCTTCATCAGCATAAAAACAATTGGACTTTTGATGCACATCATGTGATTTTTTAGCCATACACGAGATAAGCCGTTTCAACAATGATTCGATAAAGATGAAAAAACGTGACATAATCACGTATTCTTGACATAATCCAAATACATAAATACAATAAGTCCAAGAGAGGGCGGCATACAATGTAGTGCCGATACTGGCGCAGAATAAGCACTACATTGTAAGCCGACCATGCATCCGCGCGTGTATATACGGCGTCAACAATCAGTGTCCAGAACAAGTTGGTCGGAACACCGAGAAGAAACGATCGCTAGTTTAAAAAAACAAAACTAGTGCATAGTTGGCAGTGTATTGTAAGTCGATACGGTATTCCAGCGCAGGCTAGTCAACGGCGAGCACCATAAGTCCAATGTGCGGACGAATGCTAGTCACCAATGATTGGCGTTCGTAAGACGACACTGGCCCAGTCAGCTGGGGTGGGTGTCGGATGCTGGTGATACATTTAAGTATAGGTCAAATAGCGGTATTCATTAACTAATACTGGCCCTAGTCGGCCAGGTCGTCACATGCCGATGCTTAGCCTTAGTACTAGTTGAACATTGGCAAATTTGTTGGCCCATATTTAGGTCCAACATGGGGTGTCAAACTCGTCGTTACTCAGTACCACGTCGGGCATCGACGGTATGTCGACGGTCAGCAATTGTTTTACGGGATGTGTAACACGATATAGTACATGCCAGAGATCGAAAGGCAATGATGTTAGAGCGGTGTTAGAGTGGAGATGCGACAGTGGCACGTGATCCTTGGCATACTTGCTTTAATTGGTCGAATCAAGAGGAACCCAGTTTGGAGTGAGGATAGGGCACATTAGCAAGAGGATATTGGGATTTCGCACGGAGAAAGCGAGTCCCGTCCATCTTCGTAAATGATAGTCCGGAGCATCCTTCGGTTCACAGAGATCCCTTCTCCTGCCCCCTCAACTCTCTTGTTCAACCAATATCCCAATCGCTTTTCTCATCTACAGTTGAGGCCCTCGTAAAACAAGCCTCTTCAGCATAGAGTTATACCAAACACCGATATAACAGCACATCTTGTACATAGACAAGTAGAATTTAAGCATGAACCGAAGGGACCTAGCTCCTATTGGGTTAGGATACAACGCCTTCGACTATACCTGCACCTTGGACGTCCTCTGTACGATGGATACGATCCTCTAAAGCTCAGGAAATTGATTGGCTGCCAGCAGCCTAGTTCGGTATCCACATATATACACCAATATAGACGATCGTGACCCGAAGTTCTCAGGCTAGGATTTCACCTGCGGAAGCTCCTATGACCCACCACAAGATGCACATTAGGTTGTCCACTACAACTTCCATTCCCCCCTTCCCAACATCAGTTTCCTTGTAGATTCTACTCACCGTCAAGTGAATATTGTCCTAGTTCCGGGCGCAAATGTTGATCAAACCTTGTTCCATACTCACGTCTTTCGAGTTGACGAAACAGACGATGACCGTTTGATGATACAGACGCGGAACTTTCCATGGCGAAAGTTAGTGAAAATCTGAGGTTCGATCCTATGTTGGTTATTCCTACACACCAATTTTTTCACATGCTCATGAACTCATCAATGGTCTGAAGACAAATTCTAAACAATAATGGAAATTTTGCTGAAGTGCTTGGAGTTTCTCGTAAGGATCCACAATTCTTTTTTTTTTTAAATCAATCTCCAGTATGTGTCATATGAGAGTGAATTAAATGATTCCCAAAAATATGAATAATGTCAAATGCAACTATTCGGAATCGTGTGGTAAAATAGAGATGAAATGAAAATTAGAATTTCATTTCATCTCTATTAGGATTTTCCAATTAGGATTTTCGGCCAGGGTTAATAATCTCTGTTAAGTAACGTATCATTTTAAAAATACGTATAAAAAATCACCCTAAAAAACGTATATGTATCATTTTTCAACTTTGTGTTGTCATATCATACCGACAATGGCATTATAGGTAGTATCTGTGTTCGTAAGGATGTAGATCGGTACGTGGGTTAGATGAAATTCCCGTGATGGTAGGAAATTTTTACGATAAAATCGATAATAGCAGTATCGTACCTACTGATATTTGATCAATAATAATTCAATATGAATTTTTAACTCGGTGATGTCATGCCGACCGTCCGTGCCTCTGATAATAAGATCGGTAGGTTAGGTAGGATGGAATCGGTAGGTTAGGTATAATGAAATATCAATTTCCCTATAAATGTTTTTAAATAAATAATTGCTCAATTTTTTCGTATGGATTAAAGTGCGCCATTGATGTGCTGCATATAAGCGTGTACATACGTAAGTACATGTATACGTGTAAATGTATACGAGTACATGTGACGTCCAATAATAACGGTACATGGACGTCGTGTTTAGAGTCTAAGAATGAAGAAAACGGAAATTTGTTTCCATTTTAGACTTTCAGTAGAAGTTCAGTTTTCATTACGCTTTACCATACTCTGGTGCCTTTACCCCCTTTACTTTGGTGGTGAGGAAGAGGAGCTGCAGCGTTGAAATAGGCCTAAAATTTCAACTGGGGAATTATTAATCGTTAAAATAAAGTCTAGGCTCGGAAGAAAAATTGGACCATTGCGTAGTCAAGCTTGAAAATGGTGTACCTTGAATTTGACCTAAGAATTTTCTTCATCAATCAACGTTTTTACGGAAGTCTAATTCACGGACTATTTAACGGTAGAGAGGTTTACTTATTCCAACGTTTTTCCAGACTGACGTCCGAGTTCATTCAGTTATGCAAACTTTAATGGTTCATTAGTCGTACATAATGAAGCTTACCGGGAAAAGGGGAACGAGGACGGGAAGTCAAGCGTGTTAATACAACTTTTGCCGTACCACCAATGTACATTATATCCGATAGGTAATATTGTCGGATTCGGTGCAGTCGACTGGTAGAGTGTTTCGTCTCTCTTATTTCTGATTAAGGCTTGTCAGTGTCGAAAACTCTGGGAATAATTACACTGTCGAAATAGTCATTGTAGATTGGAGAAGCATTGTTGTCACTTCTACATCAAACTCTGCATTGTCATTTAGGCTCTACTGTCGTTAGCGGATTCGACAGTGAATCGTTTTGGACGAGACATCGTATATGCCAATCATGATACCTTCAGCCTATTGATGCGGAGAAATCGTTAGTGGTGTTCCTCGTACTACACATAAGCTTGGAGTCATATACTAGATCTGTATGGATAGTTGAAAAAGATCAGGCTGTTGAAAGTATCGATTTCCATCGGCTAATTTACCTGTCTGGAAGTCTTGCGGCCGTATTTTGCGGCGACTGGCGTTGAACATGTGGCCAATCAATAGAATGTGTGTGCATAGTTACATCACAAGGACAAAACTTGTTTTGGTCCCACATGCAAACACACATATATTGTTGGAGGTGGGGTTTTGAGCTGACTTCGACGTGGTTCAAAGAGCGTCGATACAGGGCTCGGTAATGCGGTCAAACTTCAGGATTTTCAGGAAAATAGGTAAAAGCGACTGTCGTTTGCTAGCGAATCAATGTTTGCACATGTGTTACTAAACTCAATCCTTACGATGGATACATTTTAACGGTTCACGTATTCACAACAAATGATTGTATGGGTTATTCGTACAGTTAGAGAGGTAAAAACGAACTCGTGATGAATAGGAGGATGAGTGCAATTGCAACAGCCAGTTGGTGAGAAGAACAAGCGGGGTGAAAAGGTAAAAGGGGAGAAAAGCGTATACATATATGACTATACATATGTGTATGGTTCTATACTATACACATGCATGTATAAATATATAGAGACAAAAGCGTTTATAGGAGAACGAGGGTCGCTGAAGGGCTGGTTTCTGTCCGAGCCGCAGACTCATTGACACGGTGACGTCTGACGTGTAATTTCCTAGAGGTACCACAAGCTTTTCCCATCCTCTCCATCGACCCTGGAAGTAACACCGGAAACCCATTCTCCCTCTCGATTTACTCGCCTCTTTCTGCTACAGGCACACACATCTTTCATCACACGCAAAGACACCAACATCTAGAAATAAACACGCACAAGCTCGGGCTCTGGACTCTTGGAGCCCTTGGGACGTGCACTGACCCGTGCTCGGCCAACAGACATGCAGATATCGCAGGAAATAACGAGAGCCTTGCGAAGAAACAGCATACCAGGCATACATCGTAGTCTATCTACGAATCTTTATTTTTTTATCATTTCTTTTTTACTGTGCTTTTTTCCTATCCTGCATAGGGAATTCCCTTTGGTTCCATAGCATGATCTCTTTTGATGCCTCTTTTCATCAGACCTTCACTTACTGTTGTGAGCTCACTGTCTGTATCTTTGGACAGGCTTACACGCTGGTTTGATGGTTGGACTGCACGAAAATTACTCTCGCGTAAAACCTTGTATTTTTGTTCAAAACAAAATCTAGGGATAAGCTTCCGCTTAGCCCATACCCCCCCTCCCCCCCGGTTGATCTGAAAGTTGTATTTTGTATTTTGACGCGCTGATAATGAATATGACCTTCCAAATACCCGCAAATTGTATTTTCAAGGTCAAATCGATTAAAAGTCGATTTTTTTAAAAGGTTTTTCATGGTTATTGCAATAAATGTGACACTTATAGAAAAATGTTTCCAGTAAGAGTTGTAGGCCGTAAGAAAGTTGACATTTTTTATTCCATCCGTTTTTTTGTGTAGAATCAGTGGTTTCTGAGAAAAATGCTAATATTATCTCAAATTTATATATATTGACAAAACTCTATTAGTTTCAATATGAGAATCCACTAACGATCTTGAAAGGGCATTTTTTTTTAATTTTTTTGTAAAATTTTTTTTTTGTATCTTTTGTAGAGTGTATGAGTTTTTGGTAATGACTTGACTTTTTGTTAGATTTTGTAGCATAATAGTTAAATTTTGTACTTATTTACTGGTCAGTTGGTCTCCATAAGATGTGGTTTTGTGACCGAATGGCGAATGTCGAATATCGATATAATATCTATTTTGCTCTTGTAAAGACGTGAAAAGGTAAATGCGTAAAGTTCACAGCTTTATGCATATGTGGTCTGTACCACAAGCCCTTTTTCTACTGAATGATCCCTGGCCAGCCGTGGAAATGTGTTCCCCTATTGTTCCCGCAAATTCCAATGTGCAAACTCTATAAAGGATTCTCTGTGGACTTTTTTCTCCCACTGTGTGGAAACCTGCGTCGCTTTTATGCGGGCGGTAAATATAAAGGGATCAGCATTAGCCACCGTTTGGCTTGAACCAACCGGCTCGGATAGACGAAATATACAAATCGTCGTTGCAGAGGCGGATTCTGAGTATCATCGCAAATTTTTGCTTTTTGAAGCTGTTTCTTTTAACAGAGAATATTTAATTAGAAGTTGTGGAAAATAATAGTCAGGATTTACTGTTGGAATAAAGAGTTATCGATATAAATAATGGAGCACATTATTTATCTGGAATGTCAATTAATTCCATTATCAGAGAATCGAAAGGTTTGTTCACACAGTTGAAAAATGTTAAAACATCGTTGATACACGTAGCTTTGCACGTTTCCAACAAATTCGGCACCGTTCGAGGCCTAATAATTAATAATGCAGGGCAAGAGATAAAAAAATTCTTTATCGATACAGAGATAACTGTTTACAATCGTCATGGGACTATGTTGGTGGCAGTTCGATCGATTTAGCAGCGAGATTTCGTTTAAGCGGACATCGTCATCGACGTACTCGTTCGACATGTGGACAAGAGTATGAGCTGACGTTTCTACGAATATGTAGCCAACACACATTCACCAATTGGAGCTGAACAGCGCAAACACCCGACGAAACTCGATTTGCGAGCTGTTTAATTTCCCACTGGTTATTCATTAGCCAGTTACCAACTCGTTATTGCGAATCGTTGAATTATAACGCATGCGATTGTGTGCTGCCTATAGGAATGAAATACGACGCCATTGACGTCATTTTCTGCTAACATGTTTTTGCCATGTCCAACACAAAATTCTCAAACATCTTTCGTACAGTTGTACAGAAAAAAATTTTCTACATTTATTTACATTATAATTATATTCTCTGTCCCATAAGTGGGAACAGAGATTCAATTTTCATTTATTAGTAAGGAATGGTAAGGAAGCACACATGTGAATTAATATTTAAAAACAGCAATTTAAATTTTCAAATCACGATTTTGTTAATCCTTGATCGCCTCTCACCTCATCATCGATATAAAAATAGAAAATACTTGTTCTTGTCTGATGTTTCTAACTATTTATCTGCAAATAAAAACTATTTGTTTGGAGCACCACTTTGATATAATCATCAAATTAATTTACTTCTCTAACCCGACGGTACTACTTTCAATTAAATAATTGCTCTCTGCAGTGAATCCTGGTCTCTTATCATCGTGCAATTAGAAAAAAAAAATAATATATATGAAATTCTATACATGATGAGCGAGGATGGTATCAAATTTACTGTAACGATGAATCCATTTGATATCTTTGAACAGACAAAACGCGAACACCCTCACGGTGGTTTATACAATGCTATACAAATGCACATTGTCGTACCACAGAGCGTTTCGGCCATAATTAACCATTAGCTCAGCGGTCTGGAACAATGAGATTGGCAGCTACCAGCTCTCGTTTCAATAATACACCACGTTTCGTATTCATTCCGGGTGGCATTGTAATGTTTATGATATCGGTATACAGAAACGAGGTTTATTGTTGATAATGAATCACATATCGTCACAGTGACGTTTCTTTAGTCCATGGCATCAGAAATCTCATCGACCACATGCGCAGTGAATATTACGTGAAGCATAATATTGAATCAGTATTAACATGTGTCTGTTTCAGCTGTTTGGCATGAATATTATGAAAAATTCTGTCGTTCCCAATCACATAATCCGGAATATCATACAAAACAACGACTGCATAATGTTCCTCTAATTTATTCCCCTGTGCCTACTGATTATTTTTTTGTATTTAAAAAAAAAAAAATCATTTAATTCTTGTAATATATTCTAGTAGATGTCGCAAAAAGGTATGGGAATTGTTATCGTCATGAAAAATGTATAAAAACGCTATATACCGTTTCATTCCTGTATGGGATTAAAAGCTATTTTTGTCAGTGAAAGATTTATAGAATTACGTTCAGTAGTTTTCGAGTCAAATAAACAGACAAATAGAGACAATTTGTTCACCTTTCGAATTAAACAATGAAGTTTTCGATATCTGTTGTAAAACCAAAATAAAGTGCATCAAAAAATATCTGTGCGAAAACAAATCAGAATAGGAGAGTAATAACTTATCTCCTTGATTATTTATCAATTTGGACGACTCCCTGCTCAAAAAATTTATTTGCAAATTTAATACCTTTCCAATACTTATTTGAAAATTTTAATTCGGCGTACGCGTCGAATTCTCATGAGACGAAGTTTCTAGGCTCTAGGTCTGGAGTTAGATCTGCTCAAAAGCTAAGTCTAGATTGAAATATTAATCCCAGAACTCGTGAATTACAAGGGAATGTATAAAGTGAATGAAACGTTGAATTCGATCATATTACGTGACGTATATATTCAAACAGTATAAAGTAAAATTGAATTTTACGTCAGATTTCATACGAAGTGAAATTTCGTGCACCTGCAATTCGTTACATGGTTAAGCATCAGGCCACGATGTACATCATTCTGATAGCAGTAACAAAAAAATATCACACACACATATGTATATATTTAAAAAATACAAATCTATATTTATATGAAGGAAAAAAAGTAGTCAACGCAGGAAAAGGAAGATGTATTAGTACTGACTGAGAAAGACGAAGCTATAAATTACAAGGAGAGCTGGTTCGCCGAGCACGTGAATTTAATCCGAGTTACAAATGGAGTGTCCGTTCCTCGGACCGCTCGTAGCTCCAAAGCGAAAGACAGACAGAGAAAGAGAGTGTGAGGACTGAGAGGGTGGGAGAGAAGGGGCGATTTTGTGATCATATATATAGATATATATAGATATTCGATCGTGGAATGAGAGGATGGGCTTTTACTTGTCTGACCACATGCTCGTGTCAAGTGGTGGCATCCAAGCTCCCCCTCAACCCTCTTGAAGCTTCGCGAACGAGCGAAAACCATGGTCGGGGATGGCAACGTACGAAGGGTCAGTGCGTTATATCGCTAGGAAACATAACGGCGTAACATGCAAACTTTTACCTGTTAAATAGCTCCCATTCGTCCATTTAAACATTCAAAACACATCTACATACATAATAATATGTTCTTGTACCATACGTAAACATTTTCAGTAGCATTCCCAGATCCTCTTTTCACTTGTATCTCTCTGTACATATTACTGAGACGTGTACCTTGTTCGCCAGACCGGAAGGCCAATAGGATTCGAATCGCTTCCTTCGCTTCACAGAACAAATTACTACACACGCGTGTTCTACACCAATGTGTACGAGTAAACGTCTATGCAAATATAATGATCCTCCGAATGGCTAAAGTCTAGTGTCTCATTAATATTACCTGCCGAAACATCATTTTTATCTTCAACTTATATGTTCCGAAGTAGGTCTTAAAATAATGGCCCATGTGTGACTCATCGACATTATGGGTCAACTAGATGAAAATGACTAAAGTTTATTTTTTCAAAAAAAAAAAAAAAAAAAGAAGAAAAAGCTATGGTTAAATAAGGTTTGTTGTATATTTTGGTGCAGTTTTTTTGCATTCTTTTCTATTTTTAATAAAATTGAGCATCGAAAATAAATTGAGCAGAGAAACGTTTCACCAGCCTATTTTGTCGTCGATAATTTTATAAAAGGAAGAACAATTTTTATCTATGGGCGTTTTTAATACTTCTTTCAGGATAAAATATCCTACTTTTTAAGAATTTCTTTAGTCTCCTCTCGGTTACTTGTAATTTGGCGGACGAAAAAAAACATAGAATAAAATTTGCACGTAGTTGAAAATAAGGGGAAAAAAGTCCAAATTTTCGGTCTAATTTTACAAAGGTTTCCAGAATGAAGAGAAGTCCAGGATAGTTTTCCTTTAAATTATTCAGAGGCATGTTAAACGTAAGCTTTCGCTTCATGGGCCGATTCCTATTTGCATCAGTGAGAAGTATATGCAGACTTGAGAATAGCTCCTTTGAGAAAAGTTTTTAATTCGAACTGCAAAAGCACCTCTTGGTAACTTTTGTGTCGAGTATAACTAACTCGACAAGGACAGCGAGTGAGTGTATGGACGGAAATCGATCGCGAGTAATGAAAAGTTTTTTCGTTTACAAGTCTACGCTCGTAAAATATTCTTTATCTCCATTGCACAGTCTAATAAATATAAATGACTGATCATGGCTGTTGTAAATTTTTATTTCGTTCCGATTACCTGTGCATTATTGGTGTGTATTGGAGCTATCACAATTGAGCTAAGATAAACCTTTTCACTGATTGGGAACGTGCGTGAAATGGATAACAACGGAACCATTAACCATTGTGTACTTCCTGAGGCCCCGTGCAAATATCGAATAATTCCAGATATCATCAAACACAAATTTTCATGTACATTGCCTCGAAAATATAGTCTATATAGAATCAACAATTATACTGTTGCACGTATAGAACAAGCTGGAATATTCATTAAAAAAATGTAATCTTCCATTTTTTAAAGGAAGCTCATGATTGCGTGTCAATTCGCTGATTGGTTTTTTCGGATTTCACTATTATGGAAAAAAAAAACAATCTCATGGAAAATTTATTTATCTTACAAATGAGAGATTTCAAACTGTATCCAGTCGCTTTATTGGTTGAAACTATAGATTAAATTTAAAAAAAAATTTTTTATTCATTTCAATGTGTACGTACTTCATAGTCGAAATTGGTAATTTCTTTATAAAGCGTATCAAACGTCATTATTGACTTCAACCGATCCTAAAATATCAACTACTATTGAAACGTTTGGTCGTCATTTTCACGTCAGTTGGCTAAATGGAAAACTGTTTGGAGACTGCTCTCTGGGTACCACTTCTCTTTGAGATTCCTACAGGATGCTCGAATGGTGGGAGAACTTTTGTCAGAATTGATGATTGATGATGGTTAGATAAGAAGAGTCTATCGTTGAAAAATGAAAAAAAAAAGAAATAAGTATCAATTCAGCATCAAAAGACGCGGTAGCGGCTCGACGCCAAGTATTAAAAGGAAAAAATCAGCACGAGCCCTGCCGCACTCTTACATACTCCAATATATAGTCTTTTTGTGACGTCACAATGTTTAAAACTTACAGAGTTCTCACATTTTTCATTTTCAAGGTATGTTCGAAATGTATGAAAATCGATGCCAGGAATGTGGGATGAAAATTTGGCAACAGAATCCACCAGTGTACCATCTGGCGGCAAAGAGAGAAAGAGAGAGAGAGCAGTTTGAGCATCGGAGGGTTAATTCAACACGCCACGTTTTATCGTTCGACGATGGTTATAAAATTGACTGAACAAAGTACCCAATGGGGCAAGTAGAATTCTGCTTTATCCTCAATGAACAAAAAAAACTATTCAATAATATTTATATTCATGGTCAATTTTTTTTTCAACCAAATAAAAATTAAATTACCCAAGTTTCTCGCCTGTACCAAAAAGTGTTTTCATTTTTCAAGTAATTCACTCCTGAGAATGAATAAATTAATAATGGATAATAATCTTTCCAAGAAAAAAACCGAATGAATTAAGAAACTTTATTCCCTAATATTTACGTACTGTCCGGTATTAAAATGACTGATTTTTCGTAATGGAATACTTTTACTGAAGAAAAAAGAAGTTTTGAGAAAGTAGATCTTTCGGAAAATGAAAAATGTTGTGGCTATGTATTCACCAAGTTTATAGATCTGTAAAAAGAGACATTTGAAAATAACTAAAGAAAACAAATGGTGAAGCAACGTTCAAGCAGTGTGACCGTATAACGAATCGAGGTTGAGACGTATGAGAGGAATGAGAATCGAAGCGTTTTCAACGATCTTGGAAAGGGACCATCTCTTGACGTTCCATGAGAAAAGGGCATTTTAAGCTTGTTACCTGTTGGGATAAAGCTCGTAGGTATATACGAACCATCGGGAAGTTTCATGAATAGCTTGGGTGTAATATTAGGGGCACTTTGAAGGGTGAAGTTACACCAATAACAGAACTGGGAGGTTTCACAGCTATGACGGTGGTAGAGTGTGCCGGAGCTCGAAGACCCGGCAATAGAATATGTAAATTGGTCGTCTAATGGCCGGGTAAGCGTTCCTTCCAAGCTGGATAGGAGCAACCCTACCACGGAGCTTTCTCGATCGTTGGGTATATACGCAGTGAGGACCTTGGCTCTCTGCCTCGAGAGTAGTCTGCGAAGATTTTCCTGCCGTGTGTCTCGGCAATAGTTATACATATACGTAAATGCATGAACATATATTTCTTGTACTTTGTTCTATGGTGCATCTCATCGGAGAAATTCGTAAGGCATGTCACAGAAAGAGTTTACATTCTCTACAGGAGAAAAAACCAACAGTTATTTTATGTCCGCTTTACAGTCCATCTTATTTTTTACGCTCTTGTGCTCCATTTGACTAAATTATGTTTTCGAGGTAACGCAGAACGAAAGAAAAACTTTGGCAAAGTTTGGGGGTGGTTACGGCGCTGAACACTGGATTCTACGAATAATCCATGTAAACCAATGCTGAGTTTCTACTTGTAAGTTCCCTCTGACACTCTGAAAAAAATTTTCGACTGTTTTTTTTTTCAGCAGATGATCAAAAGATTGGGAAAAAGAACTCAATGCCGGGAGCGCAGTGGATCACGCGATCGCTGCAGTAGTTCAGGATCCATATAAAGTGGTTCATATGGAGGCAAATATATGCTGTAACCTGCTGGAATGAAGACAAGAAAGAGTCAAATTTTCGAGGATCGTAAGTCTTCTTCAGTTATCGTGTCCGGTTAATCCTTTCTACTTTTTCTTCTACTTCAGTTCGATGCTAAACGTGATAGGAATTTTGCTTCTATGCAAAACGAATATTCAGCGATAATTAAAGTTTCGAAACGCCCTTCGAGATTGAACTTTGCAAGTTCCGTATCCAACGATCTAGGAACTTTGAATGACTGGTACGAAGCACGGACTGTTGGAAAATTTACGTGAACTAAGTAATCAAGCTTTGTCGTGCGAAAAGTACTTTATCGTTGTGTCTGAAACATAGCACTTTGTTAATACGCATACAATTTTCTTGCTAAGATGGTAGGAATCTTGAAAATCCGTTGGAATCCAGAAATATTGCGCTGTGTGTATGGAATTGTGCGGCGTAGGAACATTTTCATTAATCCACAAATGTAACCGACTTTGTGTGTGCGTTCCACTTTTATCATCCGTGTTTGAGCGAGAATAAATTTCGTCTGTACGCAGAACAGCTCGACACGTGGATACCTTAAATATATATAAATGTATATATTTTCTCGTGGTAGTACGCAATTCGCGGAGAATTTCGAGTTTCACGTTCGCACGGGAGGAGCTTTTCTCTCGGGGCAAAACTCGTTTAGTTCTCGACGAAACGCTGGTCTACGTTGAAGCCTGTGGATGCAAAATTCCAGAGTTTTAACTCTCACCGAGCGCTCCAGAGATTGTACGTACAGATATACAATGTTGCTTAAAAGACTACCAGAGGCAGAAGCAGCGACCCTCTGACGCCACAGCTTAACCGCGTTAAACTAGAAGACGAACTCGAAAGGCGAACATACTAGGGCCGCTAATCGGCCTTCCACCCGATTATTCGTTTATTCAGACTGAAAAATAATTCAACAAATTGGTGATCAAAGAACACTGAATGAAGTGGAACACACGTTAATGGAATTAGCGAAGCTATAAAAATAATTTTATTCAACTAGTTCATGTTGTTTTTTCTGCTATTTATACTTTAGATGCACTATGAAACTCAACCATAATAATTGGAACTTTTTGGAGATAGAAAAAGTGGAGTCAATTAATTATCCAGGATCCGGACGGAGTTTTCACCCATGCAAGTGTATGTTTGAAAGTTTGTTTACGTATTTCATGAGCCTTCTCGTATTCCAGGAGTTAATATAAAATTGTTCTTATTTAAATTTACGTACATGCTCGGAAATATCCACCGATGTCATCATAAATTGACGGAAACAGGATGCAAAATGGTGCAATGTTCTCAAATGTGGAAGAAAAATATATACGGAATTTGGTTACATGAAAATAAAAACGATGCCATAGTCAAGCTGGAAGTTTTTGTGCTTGAGGAAGACCCATCTGTGTTTGTGAGATGCATAAGCATAAATAATCATATGTATTATTTATTTATTGTACCAGATAGAACGGGCTATGGTTTCGAAGGAAACTTTTGCGGATTATGGGTTGAGAGAACCAGACAGAGAAGAAAAAAAAGAGGAAAAAAAGGTTCGAGAATAAATAATTCGTGAGTTTTGCGAAGAAGAGGGCGGGGCGTGGGAATAGGTAGTGAATGGAAGAAACTGCAGCGAAGTCCGTAAGCACTGGCGCACTCGAAGTAACTATACGTTTGTGTAGGACTTGCTGAGATTCTTCGAACGAGAACGTATATAGAGTTTAGGGGATAGTGGTAAGAGGTGGATCCCATGCAAAACGGTAGATCCTGATCGAAATGGTGAATTCACGAAAGTTTCAACAACCGGGCTTATCTCCCCCCTAGTCGGACGTTGAGCTGGAGCTAATAAATATTTTACTATCTTATATCGTTTGTTAGCTTCTTTTGTTTTCCCATTTGTATTTGCTACGTGAACTCCTGGAATTTTCAGTCCTACGCTCATCCGCTTTTCTCAGCGTATATAAAACTGTATAAGACTCTCAAGCTCTCGAGTTGCATAAGATCAACATATTCAATCGGAAATTCGTTACAGAGCAATGCGGAAGGCGTTTGCTTCGGAATGAAAATGATTTTTTTTTTTCAATGCAATATATTTACGGACCAATTTACTTTTTTCTTTAATTTTCGGTAGAGCCTTAATGGCTTTTTATTGACCAGTGACGGTTCAGCGTTCAAATATACGCATTAACGCAAATTAAACTTTGCGAAGGGTGAAAAATGAACACGAGAAAAACATTTGGACGACTCTGAACCGTAACGATATTGAACACATTTTTCAGTGGATGCGAAAGTAATTATTGTAAGCTCGGGTATTGTGGGAGTTTTTGATTGGCGACCATGCACCTTCCGACATTCGTTATTACTTTTTCCTCCGTGTAGATTTTGTTTTCCTAATTTGTACCTTGAATGTAATGCGAGAAGATGATATTTTCATTTGACACATTGAATCACCTGCAGCGATAAATTCCTCGTGATCAAAGCGACAATCTCTGAAGGGAAGTTAAGACAATATTCGCACTTTCTCTTCCACCACTTTTATACCTTTTGACATATATATCTGTGTGGAAATGGGAATAAGGGGAATGACAGAGACTCGTAGCTGAACGGACAAAGCGACTTTCCAAGCCTCGACGATAAGGTACTTTAATGTCGCTCTTCGTGTGCAATGAAGTAAAATGCACGGCTTTATTGCGTTTCAGGATTTCAATCTTGCAACTGGTATTATACCGAGTACGAAAGCCTCGTCTATAGAACAGTCATACAACGCTATTCAGCCTGTCTCAAACTCTCCTCACCAATGACTCAAAATAACGCAGCTATAAAACACAAGAAAATCTTGTTAATACCTCGTGGTAAAGACATCTCGAGATATGTCCCGAGCTAGTTACGTCATAGGAGCTTTTATTTTCCTGAAATCTGAATATGTGCACGGTTATAAAAAATGTATATAAATCTCGTAAACTCTCCGAAATGATAAACGAAAAAGAGGTGCACAATAAAAATGAATATTGATGTGATTCAAAAAATGTTTGATTCAGTGCTTAAAGTTGATACGTTTAATATAAATTGATATAAAATAGGGTCAATATCAATGTGGAATGGCATATTTATTCATTTTTTATTTTATTTTATTTTCAAAATTTAATCTGCTGGGACTCAATTCCGACTGAATTTTTTTTTACGTCTAAGTTATTAACTTTTTCGAAAAATAGGTTATTATGATTTTTTTTTCTCAGAAATTTGTAGGGTATATGAAGAGATACGAAAAATGTAAATGGGAATAATAAAATCTAGCGATATAGAAACGATTACAATCGATCGAATTTACGTAAGTTTTGTCGTTCTGTGCACGATAGAGATTTGGAGACATTAGAGGAAAGACTAATGGCATTCCGTTGATTAATGTGTTCCGTGATTAATCGAGTTATCAGTTTAATCAGTGCTCCATAAACTACGTCTTAATTGAATTACCTATTGATAAGAAATAATCAGTGGTCCTCAAAGTTCATTATGGATATTCTGTTCATATATATTTTTCACGGTTTACATACAACTTCTTTGAAAACTTTCACCAAAACGAGAATGGAAACATTCGTCGAAAATTCACTCAACTTTATACGAAGGTCTACAATTCACAATCGTAGATAAGAATATATCTCATTAACGAAAATAATCTGAGGCACTGTATTGTACTTAATCAATATTTGCTACTCAACAGAAACGATGATATGAGTGTCAAAAAAATAATCTTATAAACAATATTCACCCTGAAACAATTTACTATATCAAGAGAGAAAAAACTTTGCACAGGCTCAAGATTATGCTAAAAACACCAACACATCAGAAGATTGGCGTGTCTGTATACGACACAATATAACCGCGTGTGTTCGGTGATTAACAGAAAAGTGTTTCATTGAATTGATTTGTGAAAATATAAAGTAATTTAAAAAAATCCGCGAATTCGTGTAGCTGGATTAATTGCTATAAAATATATCGAAACACAACCTCACAAATTCAGTGGCAGACGTTCTAAAAATGTGTGAACTCTCAAATTAATGGTGTTGACGTTTGGAGCGTGGAACGCGACGAGTTTTTTTTTCACGCATGTCCCTTATATTCTCGTACCAAGTCAAGAGACATTTTTTTCGCCGTAAAAATAATATTAAAATCAAAGCTAACGAGTGAATAAACGTTTATATATTTTTTTAGATACGATTGCACATTCCCAAGAGCTTTTATAAACGGCTTTTATTTTATTCCCATTTTTATTTTCAGTCCGATGAACTCGGGGTTCGTGAAAAGGGTGGAATTGCTGTCAAACAAGGCTTTGATAGTAAGCGATTGAACGTAAACCAATCGAAAACTCATGACCATGTCGTTTCCCTGGAGCCGGAGGCTACTACTTTAAAGCACGAAAGTCTTTGCTCGCGCGTTTCCAGTACATTAAGTCTTTTGTGGCGGGTGTGATCCTTCATTTTCTCGAGAAACCTATTAGCGAAATAATAAGTTAATGCTATAGTCATTTTCAATATATGTATGGTCTCGATGTTTGTAATGTTTGTAAAAAAATGGAAATCTCGTCAGTTTTTTTTTTTTTTTTTTTTTTCAAAATACGAATTTGATGACAATTTCTGGGAAAAGGTATTGTTTTGCACTCACTGAATGCAATGTAGCATCTGCACTTGATAATATGATATTTCTGATAAATTTTTCCACTAGAATCGATATGCATGTAAAAAATATCGGTTAGCCCGAAAATTACAAATGATCTACGTCCGCGACCACTTTTACCCATATTCTCAAAATATGTAACACATACTTCATGACCCCATGCGTTTTAAACAGGTTTTCGTGGCTGGATCGTTCAATACTTTTGAAAAGCACATAATAGTGCGCTCCTATAAATCAAGTTCTCCCGTAAATTTCATGCGAGTGTAAAATTTCGCTTCTGTGCATTTCGTTGGATTAGATTTTGTGCCCTCGCGATTCGATCGATAAAAAATCGTCTAGAATATACGTGCGTTTCAACGCATGCAAGTAGATTATGAAATTAGACTTTATTGTAAGCTAGTTCACATATTTATAGCTCGTAATAAAGGTTGGATGCCTTTATGCAAAAACTCAGTCATCACGAGAAAAAAATGGTTTATAATATAAAGGAGTTCGTGGCACTGTGAAAATCGGGTACAAAACTCAAAGACAGTCACATTTGTGCAAAGTCACTCATGCCTACTGAGCAAAACTCGGACTTTATAACACTTTTTTTTCTCTTAGAAAAATCTACAAGGATGCAAAATCTTCTAAGCAAAAATTCTTCTGCTACATATTCATACATATACATAGAGAAAGCTTCAAATACTTTAGTCAGTACGACACGATTCGCCCATTCCATACGGAAGACCATAATGCAATAATTGACTGTACAGTACCAACGATGCAGCAAGGTCGAGAAGGGGTGATAAAAGGAAAGGTCCTTTTATTATTATTATTTTTTATTTCCTCTCTTTCTCACAAAAGAGTCGAAAGAGCAAGAGCTCGCAAAGACACGTGCAGATGGACGCTTCTTCGCTCGAGAAAAGCTGAGAGAGGTGAGTAAATGAGTAAAAGGGGACATGAGAGGAAGAGGAAAGTGGAAATTCTCTTTGGATCCATCTGCGGTGTGCACGGAGGAGAAAGCAAGAAAAAAAAAACCGAAGCAGAGAGGTCGGTAGAGCGGTAGGAACTCGTTGAACAAAGCCAAGACCAGAAAGTTGTATTATAGTCACGTGTAGTAGCCGAATACACAGCAGCAAAAGGAGTCAGACAAAATGGACAGTTGGGTCAAAAAGAAAGTCTGCAAAAAATTGAACTTCATTTCACTTTCATTCGGTGTTGTTAATAGCACGATTGGGACAAATTACTTTAGCATTTTTGGCTCTCATGCCGTACGAGAAATTGGAGTTATTTAGCTTTTCAAAAGAGTTTTCCTTCATTGATAGGTCATGGCTTGATAAGTTTCATAAAATTGCTTACATAGAAATTACAAAGAAATATGTTTTCATTCTCTAGTCTTTCATGAAGTGACCATTAAAAATTGATAATTAGCAGCATAAAACAAAAAAGATTCTCTATCAGATCTGCCATCATTATAGCAAATAAAAATTCCCTGTATCGTCTGTTTTGAAGCTGATTTTCTAAGGCACGTCATTTCTAAAACTTCGTGAACCACTTTCTGTCCGTATCTTAAGAAGATAGTACGACAGATGTGGATTATTCGTTTCGGAAAGAAGTTTCTTCGTACTGTCTCAGCCTATATACCAGGGCAAAGGTAAACCAGTAAAAGGTGGAACGGCTGATTCAAAGTGAGAGAGACAAGCAAGGGAATGGTGATGTGGGAGGAGAAAATTCGCAGCAAAAACTCGGAATGTAAATCAATGGTTGATAAGGGTGGTTCTTGTGCCCCGCTAATGTTATTGAAAGGTCTTGGAAGAAGGGCAGGAGTAAGAAGATTTAACCAACGCAATAGGAGGGTTCGCTTCGTGCTTGTTCCAAAGAAAGCGGATGGGAAGAGTAGATATAAGTAAGAGCTGAGTTCGTTCCGAGAGGGCACAAGGAGGAAGAATAATCAGAAAACGAAAGGTACGAAAGCTGGGCTTCGCAAAGTGAGATGAAAGGCGAAAACAACTACGTGAACTGAGTACAAATATATATACAAATACATGTAAAAATAGGAAGAACGACTATTCACAGAAGGGTGGATCACACCCTCTAACGAATTATTTATTCACCTTTTTTACTTCAGAGGAATTTTTAGCCTGTGTACAAGTTGGAGAAAAACCTTAAGACGCCTATACACACGCTAAGAAATTCGTTAAACATTTTTCGGAAACTTCTCTTATTTTTTAGTTCGAATACCTCACTCGCGTATAAAATCTTACTTGTTTCCCTTTACCACCAAGTATTTCTCTTCTTTCAACTTTTCTTCCCTTTAGATAAATTATGAATAAGTTACGATTCTTCCCTTCGCTTAAGTATATTTTCAAACGTGTGTTACAGATTAAAGAGAATTTCAAGTATAGTAAAAAAAAAAAAGACACATCTCGACGCACTACTTTCTCGCCTATGTACTGGAACACGAAATTTTGTAGATAAAATTGCAGATGCTACCTTCACCGTTGTTTCTCTTCATTCGGCATGCGGGGGAATGAAAATTTTTGTGTTTTTAAGAAGGGGGGCTAGACTCAGCGATGATGCCTATGTTAAAAGTATAGGAAATTTCAAAAAGCTTAGAATCGAATAAAATTAGGTGAACATATTCTTTAGTATTAAATATGAAAATGCACTTTTTTTTAGATTTTTCTTTTACATAGTTCTTGAGTAATTAATATACATTGCGTGCAATAAATACTCTAATTACTCGATAACTATGTAGAAAAAAAATTCGAAAAAATTTGTGTCTGCATAATTGATGCTGATGAACAATATCACCAGATTTTATTAACTTTTTATCATATTGGTGTATGTAGCCAGTCTCCTTAACCACGGACGAACAAAAAACGATTTGATTCGTTTCAAGTTGCCCAAGAAGCTGGCGCTCAAGTTCTATTTTAAGTTTCAACCCCATTTTTCTCGATGTATTGACAAGAGAATTCGGAGAAAAAATATACGACATTGAAATTGTCATTTGTTAGACAGACTATACGGCTAACGGAAGATCTTTCGAAATTTATTTTTCAAAGATTTCTCTGAAAACTTTTGAAATATTTTCATTGTCTCTTCTTCTGCTTCCATTTTCGATATTTTTACTTTACATATGACGCTTTAGTCGTCAGAATATTTTTTCCATTTGATATTTTTTTTTTGTGAATCAATTTGCTGATTTATTTTTCCACGAAAGGACACACGCAGCCAACCGTAGTTACGGGGTTTTTTGATCTTATGCACCATGAGAACATTCGAATCGTAACGTATATAAACAGACTCTGCATATACAGGCATACGTATGAATTTAACCAAGAGTTCGAGGACGGATTTTCAAAGGGCGCTTCGGTCTGCCAGAGGGCGTTAGATAGCGAACGAGAGAGGTGAACATGGTATCCGTTCTCGCGTATACGCGAACCAGATAAAACAGAAAAACATCGCAGCTGACACGCAATTAACGCCTAGCGATAGAGGGATGGGCAAGAACGAAAAGCAAGGACGACAGAGAGCGAGAGAGCGAGAGAGAGAAAGAGAAAGAGAGAGAAAGCCTGCGCGAGGCAGGTTGGCCTGCAAATCGTTGGGAACGAGTCGTGATGTGCGCGATCGCACTCAGAGAGCTTTATACATCGTACAATTTACTGGGCCGTGATTCTTTCACACATCTCCTCGCCTGAACTCGACTCTTTCAGCAGTGTAGTCCACGTGTTTTTTTCTCTAAATCGCTGTCTTTTTTTTTTTTGTTACGAAGAAATCTTTTTTATTTTACTTTTTCGACATGGCTATGTGGTCCCTGGTCGATTGACTTTTTTCGCGTCCGACTTGCAGGCTTTTTAGCGCAGCTATGTTTACATTTTGGAAATAAATGTAAGTGAAAAAATGTTAATGCGTTGGCGCGTTCGAGCGTTTTTCCTTCTCGTTCTTGCACGTTATGGTCTCCGCCATAAAATCCTAAATAGACAAAATTGAATTACGGGATATTTGCTAAACACTCCGTCATCGATCGTAGCTGCGTCGTTTTGCTTGTCTCTCATATCTTCTTCCGTCCTTTTACTGTCAAATTTTTTTTTTCTACTGTATATATAAGCTATTTCAATAACTTCCGTTCCTCGCGAGTTTCAAACTAATATTCCAATCCGCGGAATCGTAATCCTACCGCGTCTACCTTTAGATGTGTTTCATTCGACACGATCAATTTCCACTAATGACTCAACTTTCCGACGAACACAAATATTATATCTTGCACTACTACTAAGGATAACTCACATATATCGAAAGTCGTCGTCCCTCTTACACTACCAAACAAACGGTGTCGTCTTCCTTGTCGCCAGGCGGAAATTCCTATCTGTCTTCGAACCCCTCATTCTTCCTGTAGGAAAACCTCATCGTCCTGGCGTAGTGCAGTTGCATGAAGAATGGAAAGGGGTGAGAACTCTGCGCACAGAGTTTTCATCGCACCCACTCGTACATCCTCGAATTTCTCATTGTCTCTCTCTTTCTCTCATAGTTCTTTACCCGTAGTCTGATCAACGTTCAGGGAATAGTTTGTGGCGCGTTTGAATCATTGTTTCTCATCCTTCCTCCTCCTTTCTTCCTCCCTCAACCCTCTGATGCTATTCAATTAAGACGAAGGATTATCGCGCTTTCATCGTTTTCCCAGCGGCACAACGAGGGCGTTTTCAACGTTTGTATATACGATCCACCGACCTTCGTATAACTAGGAAAATTGAGAAGAGCGAAGCACAAGAGAAAGGGAGACAAGAAGAATTCAGACTTCGTATACACTAAATACTTTTCAAAGATTCTCGATTCTCAAATCAAATTATTATTTTTACTGTTATTATGATTTTTATTATGTTCCAAAAACTCATCGGTGAATATCTAACTCCAACCAAGTACCCGTTTTTATGTTCCACCTGAAACAGATGCCCTTTTGTACGGGATTTTGAATTTCATGAAAAATTGGGTTTTGAATTTAAGTTTTAATACCGATTGTTTCATCCAGCATAGCAAATAAAAGCTAAATTATTAAAAATATGTATAATAGAAGCAAATCGAGCGATTCTCACCCGATTCTCACCCGATTCTCAACCAGCTCTAATAGCTCTAATAGAGCTCAACCGCTCTAATAGGAGAACTACACTCCGCTGTTTCTACTCCCAAAATTCAAAAACCACCATGCTCCGTTATAAAACTACGAAAGGAAAATTCAATTGAGGTCATTGACGAGGATGAAATTGAGTCGCTCACTTTTTTCAACTCCCGACTGCCCGTACGGGCAAAAACCCGGTAATTATGCGATTGACCGTGATCAGCTGATTTTCACGACAATTTGAAAAGAAAATATCAAAAAGTGTCATTTGACGCAGAAAAAATTGAAATATGGAACTAATGCGGATTTAAGTTTCGATGAATCACGTTCTGTTGTATTTTTTTTCTTTTTTTTCCAAAAAATCCATAAAGTACCATAAACCCTTATCACAACACTGGTCAGTCTAAACAATGTAGTTGTAAATATTTTCTTGAATTTAGGCATCAAAACGGATTCCACTCAAACTGAAAAATGAAGCTAGTCATCATTCTATTTTTACAGTAAGTATCATGGCAAGTGTCAAAAAAGTGTCTCTTCTTAATGTTTAATTTGTTCAGTCGTCATATCGACTTTTACATTATTATGACATCGATGCAAGAACGGTGGCAGATAAGTGTTAAAAAATTGATGTGTTCCAAATTACCCGCAATATTCCCCATGTGCTGCACTTCCTATATTCTGTGTATCTTGCGTTAATTGTACATTCTTATATAGTACGTGAGCAATCCATTGCATGTTAGCTATTCTTTTCTTTTTTAAGCAAAAACTAGACGTATTGCACTAAGAAGGATCGCATCGATTTCACGAGCGAGCAAGTGAACCGCCGTGCTTGCAGAGAAGAGTATTTCTCGGGGCCCAAACGAGAAGGACGAAAACTCTCGCTAGCGTGCTCATTCTAGCTCCGTGCTGCGAGGATTGATTTAATTACCGTGGGAAAGTGGAAAGGCCGTGCGCCCAGGCACCTTTTCATATATATATAAATACGTAGTTGCCTATCTATTTTCTATTTTTCTTCTTTCACCATCTTCAGCCATGGTTTCGCACCGTGAAACGAATAGGGTACAAAGTAAAGACAGACAACGATAGAGTGACAAAGAAAAAGACTAAGAAAGGAAGTACCAAGTGCGAGTGCATGCGGCACAAATGCTCACTCCCAGATCTTCTACAAGAAATAGTGGCTGTAAAGAAAATCGTACGCTCTTTCTCAGTTCTTTTTCTCTTTATCTTTCTTTCAAACCACCGCTACGCGACCAGCAGTCCTGACAAAAAACTCAAGAAAATACCGTTCCTAGCTCCCTTTTTTCTATTCCGATACTTGTCTTGTCACTTATTTCTTCATCCGAAACCTTTCTATCTTTTCTCTCGGGTGAAACGCGAATTACTGTGTGAAATGTTTGTCCAGAGACCACCTGTGTGTGGTCGTAGGAATATTTGTTTTCTTTTGTTTTCTGTTAAACATTCATTACATATTTTATTATCTCTTCGGAATGAGTAACCATAAGATTGCCAAATTATTTCTTATTTATCTTTGAGATCAGAAGTTATTTGTTGAAACTGCATTTCAACAACTTCCTTCATCACATATACCGTTTGGCTTCCTATTTTTGTTATCTTCTTAAAGTTTTCAAACAGCTTCCATCGATCTGACATTGAGAACTCGATTGATTGTACTTGAGTTCGTTCAAATGCACTCTATATACGAAGATGAAATTCTAAACTTTTATCGTATCCTATAGCAATTAGATATTGGATACGAACGATAATTATTATTCTAGATTTGAGGCTTTCACAGCCATTGGTGTTTTAAAATTCTTCGGCCGCAATACACTGATAAACTACACGGCATCCATTCGGAAGCCTCTAATAAAAATTTGTGCAATAATTATACGTTGAAATTTACGAGCCACCCTCAGAATTACGGTATGACGTCCGCTTCCTATGATACCATAGTAATAATCATTTGTTTCATAGTTATCTCATTCTGTGTACAATAGAAATGCGTTTAATGAAACAAATAATTTGTGCTGCTGATGATTACATTTGAGGTGTTTTATGAAACCATTCAATTTTCTGATTCATGTAAACTTTTAACTCAGTGAGGGCAAAATTTTAAACATGATTGAAATAATCGTTGAATGTAAGTCTAAATGAATGTGAACCATTTTTTTTCGAGTCTCAGCATAGTTGAAGATGTCCTACGATAATATGTACGTCAGTTTTTGCACGAAGCTGCAAAAATTAGATACTGCGATCTAATTGATGAGCCAATTTTTCTTTTCCAACTTATAGTTATTGTTAAATGTTACTGCTATTCAAACTGCTTAATATAGTTTGTTATGATGTACAGGATCTTTTTATTGGCGACCAGATTTATTGTAAGTCACCGATTTTTTTATGAACAGGTTTCAAAGAAATAATGAAAGTACAAAAACCCTAGATTTTTTCAATTGATTTGAATGTTATGCGGATCCCCTTTAAAATTGTTGAAAAACGAGCACGGTGTTCTGGGCTTGATTGAATTTGTTATGTTTTTTTTTTTTTTTTTCATTTTTATAATACAGAATCCTTCAAAGCTCAATACACACTCCTACCAATATAAATAAATGAACACAGTAAAGCCTTTTCAAAATTGCATCCGCCTCGAAAAATCAAGGACAGCTGCAATTTGGTTATTATTCTATGCTGCTCGTTGTAGAATACATACAGCAGAATATATTGCATGAAATTTGATATTTATTAGAGATTGATATATAGATATATGAAAAAAATATTTTAACCTTTGAAACGATTTCAACAATCAGTACTAATAACAGAATGTGAACGGTGGTTTAGTTTTGCTCGAAACTGAAAACCTCGATTGCTGTACGGTTTTATTTCTGCTCGAAGCTCAAAACCTTCATTGCTTTACAGTTTTTTGTAGGTCTATAATTTGGATATGAACTCTTTACACTCTGATACTATGTTTTTTTCCAAGCATTCATGTGACCTATTCATCATCTGAATTTGAAAGACATTTTAAAGTACCGATAAGTAACAAATTTAATTGTTTAATCATCGATGCAATTTACGTGCGACATGAAAAATGTTTATTTGTGAACCGGTAGTCCCGCCATATGGCACGCAGATAACATGGTTTACGAATACCTTTCCCAGTAAAGGGGTTAAATGAATTCTCGAAAGAATCAACTATTTGAAAAATCTACCAGATTCACCCGTATGTAACAATCAATATTGTTTTATTTTATTGAACATTTGTCTGAATGAGGAATTGAATATTGAATGACAAAGCTATCACCTAATTGAACAACAGAATGTGCTTTACCTTTTTTTTTCATAGGATGGGTTGGCTGGCGTGTATTTTGTTGAATTTTAACTTGTTCGATTTTACTTTGGATATATTTATTTTGGTAACAGGAAAATTCGTCCTCGGAAAATTCATCCCGGAAAATTCGTCCTCATTGCACGGATTTGCCTAAAGATAGTTTATGGGCCTGGGAGTGACGAGAAGGCTACTCTGCTAATTTTTATAATCATTTTATTATATTTATTATAGATAAATTTCATGTATTGATATATTTTTGGATATATTTTAATGGGGCGGTCCAATAGACCCGTAGAGGCCAACACGGCAGGTAAAATCCCCCCGCCCTGGTGGTGGGAGCGAGGGAACCAGGCATTGCGCTGCTCGCGATCGGGGACGTGGAGCTTGTGACCGAGGTCACGGCATCTAGGGCCCCAATAAAAACGAGCATCAGAAAAGCGGAGGCCAGAGCAAAGGGCAGACCGATCAGGACCCAAGCTCTGGCACAAGAAGTCCTGGAGGAGTCTCGGAGAGGAGTCCGAACAACACTCGACGAGACTCTAACAGGCCATACAACACCACCCCTGGAGCCGGCGGAAAAGCATGCGGCACCTGGGGTGTAAGCAGAGAAGGGCAATGGCTCAAAATAGGAGACAAGGCCCCTCCCCGCACTCCCCAACTCACCTCCTCCGTCCCAATCCCGCAACTCGCTCCACCCATCCCTGATCCCCCCCCGGGGGGATAGGTGCCGGGACATAGTGGCATCCCAGGCAACGAACGGGCTGATGCGTCAGCCAAGAGAGGGGTCATGGAGCAGACTCCGGGCAACCCACATCGGGTGGGCATCACCCCGGACCTTGTGAAAAGGGAGGCAGACAAATGGGTTGAGGACAAATTTGCGAACCCATTGAATGAGGAATAGAGGATGTGACATACGAGGGCACTGTTGACGAGGCCCTCTAGCGAGCTTGGAACAGTGCTCACCGAGCTTGACAGGAAGCACCTAAGGCTGATAACAGGCTTGGTGACAGGGCACTGGTTCACACGAAGGCATGCAGTGAGGTTAGGGCTAACGAATAACCCAACCTGCACAAGATGCGAGGAAGCAGAGGAGAGTCCACTGCACCGAATACTGTGCGGCAAAGGACTGGAGGGCCCTAGAAACAAGCTCTTCCGGGCCAGGCAATTCAACGGTCTTAAAATGGGAGAGAAGGAGGTACGCAGGCTTCTGCAATTTGCAAAAGAAGCCGGCCTGCTATCCGACCTCTCTTAATACGTTTGCCCCCGAAGGGGCTCGGGCACAATGGTCTAGGAGACTGAGCGCCCGGCAATACTCCCTAAAAATAAAAACAACAATAAAAATAAAAATAAAAATAAAAATAAAAATGGAAATGAAAATAAAAATGAGAATAAAAATAAACATAAGAAATTTATTGGCATAATTGATATAAATTTTAAAGCATGGTTCGTCATTAAACTTGAAAAAATAATGATGCAGACACTGCATATTTTTACGGTCTACATACATTAGCCTTTCACATTGAAGAGAACGGGCCCGGTTTACTGTGCAGCGATAGAATAGGCGGTAAGGAAGGGGATGAGCAACACAACTGGGATTTCTCGGAACGTCGCGGTAAACACGGAATTACCGCGTTACCGCGAGAGGAGGTCTGCTGATAAGAACAGTGATAAGTAAACGCTTAGTGGAAGCGGACACTTTGTTTATTCAAGTATTTATAAAATCGAATTATTTATCAGCACATATGCGCAAATACACGCGCTTAAAATAGCAAACGAATCAATATAATCGAGCTTGGATAAATTTCCTTTCACGATGAGTTTACTTTTACACGTATTTTTATTGTTCAATGTATAACCAATGAAAATTTATATTATTTATCTATTGGATTTGGTATTTATTATTTAACTTGAAACAACAGTGTCGAGCTTTAGATATTGCGAAAATGAATGTTTGCATTTTGTGATTAAAATGAGAACAGAAAATTAGCCGTTCGGCAGAAAGTAAAGTAGGAATTTTCTTTATAGGAAAAATAAAACGTGAAGTGATATTCAATATATGCGAGACGATAACAAAACGATAAGAGGTAAATACGATGAACGTATTTTGAAGAACCAAGGGGTGATTATCTATGGTCAGGATAACGAAACCGCAACAAGGGTTTCGTATATTTTGTTTGTACTTTTTTTACTTGCTGACCGAGATAAAAAAAAACGCAAAAAAGTCATTGAGACGAATAAATAAATTGGTCTGCTCTAGATCGAAGAATCCAGTGTTCTATTCGTGCGTTAGGGTGGGTGGCGCCGCAAAACTTTTACGAGCTTTATCTCGACATACGCTTCTGTACAGATAGATGTGAGAGTAAAAACTGTGCGGTGAGGATGTTTCACCTAGCGGTGTGGGAAATTGGATGATCCTGCAGGCTGCTACTATTTTTCGAGCTTTTCTTGCTTCCCTTTTCCGCACTCTCTATTCTCTGGTAGAGGCATGAAAAATTCATTTGAAAGTTCGAACTAACCCCCGGATCGCAGGACGCTCAACGATCGACCTGATCGTGTTTCGTTCAACTATTAAGCCACGGAATTAGACGGGGAAAGAAAAAGGATCTGAGAACAATTATTTCACTCGGTACAAAGTAAAAAAGAAGACTTAAACCAGTAGAAAAAGGAAATACGAATGAGTTGAATTAAGAATTTACTCTTCGAGTAGGTTTAATCTTTAATTAATACCTTATTGTTACTTAATTGGACGTGTTGCTTCTGAGTGGAAAGATCTTTGTATTTTTCTGCAGAAAAGATAATGCATGCTTTAAATCTTTTACGATATTTCAGAACAACATTTTCTTTTCTCATTATAGCGTAAAAAATGTTGCATTAAAAGTTCACCAACTTGAAAAATTTGATGGAAAAGTTGGAATTGTGTATATTTTCGAATAAGTAATTAGAAAAATTTGTACCTGCAGCGAAGCGCTTGGATGATGATCAACATTGAAACCATCAACGATAATGGAATGGAGAAATTTTCTTCGAGCAAAAACTGAAATGTTTTTATTAAGGTAGGAAAAACCTTAATATATCGCCGACGAAAAAAAAGCGAATGAGAAAAAGATCATAACAGAAAAAAAACTCATATGTATATATCAATAAATATATTCCACGGTAGAAAATTTTACTTCGAAATTTGTTGGATTAACTTTTTAAGTTATCATAATTTATCTGCCCGAATGATTTGACTATTTGAGATGTAATTGAGAAAGAAAATTTAAGTGTGTCAAGTGAATGTTCCCCATCGATCCGTAGCAACGAAAGCATCGTTATATAGACAAATTGGAAGAGGGAAAGAAATTCTACTTATTGAGAATCGATGTTACAACATATAAATATATATGTGCCTTGGATATTCTATACAAATTCTACATTTCATTTGGAGCATCTCATACAATCTATTATATTCCGGATATAGGGCGTAGCATACTCGTGCCACGCTGGAATAATCCACCAAGGATAATCTAGTTATTTTTTTCTGTATCCCTTGAGCATTCTACAAATCAGTTTTCAAATTTTTTTCTCCCATCAACATCGAAAGAAACGCTCGTCGGTTGTGCGTCACTTGATCCTATTTCATTAGCTAAATTGTTCATCCTTACAAACGATTAAGAAAATTGTTAGGATAAAACTTCCATGATATTTTATGACGCCTCAATGAAAAACTGACCTTTGAAAAAATGTGATTAAAAAAATGAGTGTATGTAATGTGACGTTATTCTTTTTGAGTAACGTCCTGGTAATGCTAAAAAGACAAAACTCTGATATTTATGAGCAAGCACAATAGCTCGTAAAACATTTAGGTTTCGTCGTTATAGTTAATATTATAAGCGAGCCAAGGGTAAAGAATAATATAAACAACGTAAAATCATATTCCGATCAAACAATAAATAGTCGGTGCCCTGTCTAACGCTCGCACAAATAGTTAACGAGACGGACCTGTCAAAAATGTGGGAGAAATTTCGGAATAAGAAGAGCGGTAGGGGAAGTCGAACGGCTCAAAAAGGACTCTCGATTTCGTCAGATTTTCGCAGAGTACCGAGCGTGATAGACGTGTCATGAGGAACTGGGAAAAATTACTGTGAGTTACCCCCTTTGTCACTTTCCGTTTTTGGTTGGCGAACTTCGTAGTTCATTAGAAGTTCCCGGTTAATTATTTAAGCTGTAAAAAAAGCTGAGACAAGTACATTTACTCTCACCAATAGCCGCGTCTGTGAAAGTCTTCAAAAAAGCCAAATCGCACCAAAAAATGGTAACTCAATCTTCGTAAAAAGAAAAATTCGGGCTTCTCAAAAATGTAAGAAATCAATATAAATATACTAAAGCATATACAGCCAATTACGTTGGGGTGAGTATTTATTTATAAAGTATTTGAATCAATATTCCAAGATTTGGAAGTATGAGCACTCTAAAATCCTCAAAATAACCCGCCTAAAAAAAATCCTAAAAAACTGAGCGATTACGCACAGAGTACTTGCCCGGCCCGATCCGGAAAATATATAAAGGAATTTCCCTTCAACTCGCGGTTGGTGTTTCGGCCCGGACAAGTACTCTGTGCGTATCCGCTTAGTTTTTTCTAACAAAACAGAATTCCAACAAAAACTTTATAACATGAAAAAATACAAAGGGCAAAAATCGACAAATGTTATTCCTATACGCATTCAATATTTTCAGCTTTAATTTTCGTCCACTTTTCGTTTGAAAACTCGATTAGATTGTATGAAACTGCATAAACTTGAAATATATCTCAAGTAATATATTTGTCATATTTTTACATGGTAAGTTTTCATCTAAACAATCTATTGAATAGCATCACATGGAAAAATTCGTTGATTTTAGTGCAGGGATTGCCAAGTTGAATATTTTGATGTCGCAATACAACATTAAATATTCAACTTGTCGTTCTCAATTTTTCCTAGTAGCCTGTACTACTATATAAAAGAATAAATACATACTTTTGGAATTATTGTGTGATCCATTTTCTTCTACTCTATTTAAATCCATTTTCTGACATTCTATTAATGCAATCCTCACATTAACACTTAATGATTTTTCTTATTCGATCGGAAACTGATTAATATCGATCAGCTGACACTTTCGCGATCTTTGTAACCCTGATATATAAATACCACAAATGAGCTAGCTGTCACACCCATGCAGGAGCTGACCCTGACCCATCCATCGCTGAAATTAAGACAGTTTTTGTGAGCTCTTCATGGTGTTAACTTCTTCTGGTGTTCGTATAGATACACGTAACTATTTTTGCTGAGTTTCAGTTGATTAGCAACATCCGAGATTCAGAAAAACTGTCGCCCGCTCAGCGATTAATACGCGAGCCGATGTATGGCTGAGCAATCATCCAACCAAGTACTAACCTCACTCGAGGCTGCTTACTTTGTGATCATCGGAGCTTCACACCGAGTATAATAATGTGGTCTTTAATACTTGAATTTGTTGATATTTTCTTCAAGATAAATATACCCGTATACTGTCTCTCGTCAACTGCCGCAATCCCCTTAAGCGCAAATTGTAGCTCTACGTAGCGTGTTCAAGGGGTGTCGACGAGATAATAAGTCTTTTGATAGGGTAGGATTTCTTCGCCGGATTTCCTGTAGCCGCAATAGACGATCGTTTAGATTCCATCATAAGATAACGTCTGTTACATTCACTCGGAAGCTAAGACGTTAAGAGAAACCAGAATTTTCATAAAAGTAAGCGTCAATTTTAGTGATAAAAGTCAACAAAACCTTTTTGAAGAATGAATTTGCAGAGTTTTTTCTTTTCAGTCTATTTCTTTCTCTGGACTTTCCAAAAAAAAGTGGATACTAAAGAGGCAAATCCGTTGGCCTGATTGTTGAGGAATAAAAATGTTGATACAAGAATTCGATTGACAAGGGTTGAGAAAAAGCTGCTAAAGAAATAGACACTTTGTAGGTCGATTTATCGTTAGGAGCAGGGTACGAACGTTGCATCCAGTCGCAAAACTATTGTACCGTTGAAAAATGGAGTGTTCGGCACAGATGATCGTATAGATCAGTGAACTAAATGAGAGAAAGTGAGAGAAGAGAGCCCATCGATGCCACGTTCGTTCTCATTTATCACGATCATGAGTACGCAACAAACGTTTCAGGAGGCAGCCCAAAAAATTTGTTAATTATTCGCTTCGATAAATTTCGTTTATCAAGATTGTTGCAGACCTGGCTCAGTGTATGCAATTTTCTGTGAACAATCGACAAGTTGAAACACCATATGAGAATTTATTTTTATTGATTTTTCGTTGTTTCTTCTTATTTGAAAATGATTCAAATCGGAAAATAATTATAAACAGACTAACTCTACAAGGAATCAGAAACGCGAGAAAACTGTCATTGAAGCTGGTGTTAAAAGCACAATTTATATTTATTGAATAAACAATGTTTTTTTTGGTGTTTAATAGAAATCAAAATAAAAAAAGTGTTTCGCGAACATTTGTGTGTAATATGTGTCGATTTGATTTGAGTTTACTGATATGCCAATAGATCTACAGGGCTTTTGGCCAATTGCCTAAGCAGAGACTCTCTCTATTCTTCTCTGCTACACATACACACATTTACGTCCTTAAAAGTGAGGCTGTGAGTGTGTTTGAGTGTGGAAAATATAAATTCACTGGATTTGTGACACAGCCAAGTATAGAACAAAGACAGAAAGCGTCACCCGTAGATTTCCTATATAGCTTTGTGTTTATCGGATCACATTATCATGGGGATAATGCGGTCTCTAGCGTGATTACTGATGCCGCATTGTCGCGCGATTCCTCAATTCATGAACATATATGTGATATATTCCGATCCTATGGCATTTTCTCGCTTGTGTGAGAAATATATATTTCATTTCTGCGATGCCTCATATAAATAATTCCGACCCATCCAATATTGGCAATCGACTAAAATAAAAAAATCTCCTGTGCAAAATGATCCATCATTTCTCGGAAAAAATAATCAGCTCGATGATTAAACTCGGACCACATATTTCGGAAAACTCACCTATTTTAAATATCTATGGTTTCGTTTTCAGATAATAATCATTTATTCCCTCGTATGAACTCTCGCAAATATTTTTGAAACATTGAAGCATTCGCTCGAGAAATTTGCAACAAAAACTGTTGATTTATTATTACAAATATTATTGTTATTCGAAAAATACTTCGAATATATTTGAATAAATGTTTTTTACTACTCCTTTGGAATATAATGGTAAGTAAATAGAAATATGAATGATCATCATGTACGTTTGTGACTCTTATTCAACTTACTGTTTTATTCCCTACAGAGGGACTTTTTTACTTTGGAAAAATGATATGGATCCATTATTAAATCTGTATATGTACAGAATACAAGAAACATGGTTTATCAAAGAAGAGCGTCTAAAGTTTCGTTGTCAAATCTATTTTGTGCTCGTCCATTTTTTCTTATGTCTGAAAGGGTGAAAAGCATATTGAGAATGAAATATATCTGAGGACTGTTGGATGGCTTTTATCTACTTTTTTACGTGGTGAGAAACGATGTAAACTGTTTGCTTTTATCAATCGTGATATTTTGTTTCAGTTTCGTCACATGCAGACTAATCAATCGAATCAGAATTTCACAGATTCTTACCATCACGTTGGAATATATTTAGGCGAATATAAAAAGATATTCATGCAGAAACTTTATCGTTAAATGAAAAAATGTCCTATATTTTTATTTAGATGCGTATTTTATTCGATGGAATGGTTTCATTGACATTTAATGGATCCTTGTTTTTCTGATACCTGAAAAAAAAAAAAAATACTTGTCTTTATACTTTTATACTATTTGTGCCAACGTACACTATTTCAATTACTTTCAGCCACGTCTGAACTTCTTTTTCTCCTACTACGTGTTTTCCTCACTTTCGAAATTTTTTCGTCTCCCAAGTCCATGTCCTTGTTTAGGAAAGGTGTGGATAGAATATATCGGTCGTAAAAAGGAAAAGAAAGCGAGAAAATCGAGGGCTTAGTAGTCCCGCATCCTCGAGGACGCACGTGACGTTTCCGTCGTTACATAAAATCCAAAAAGATCTTGAAGCCGCTGTCCTCTACCTTTTGGAGTCGTCATATACAGGCATTGATACTTTGACTCGTTTTGTTACGGGTTTACAAAGAAACCGCGATAAAACGAGACGGAACGAAGAACACAAAAAGTCACTCTTACGTTTTTTCGTTGTCTCGTCTGTATTTCGCACGAATCTAGGGATTCCAAGGTGAGAGAAAGATTTGGGGGAGATTGTATAAATGAAGATTTCTGCAGTGCGGTTCACCGGTTGAGGTTTATACGAAATTATTACGAAAATGATACGAAAATTCGCGAATAAATTCATGAAACAACCATTTTTTCAGTGGAATGAAAAATGTGCTAAAAGTGCATGTTTAATAAACGCTAATAAAATCGAAGATAGTAGACGATGGTGTTCGCAATATTTTTCGTTCGCTTGTTGTTTTTTTTTTCTCTGTTGATGACAATATTGTACGGGTCTAAGAAAAAAGCGATGTTGAAGAGTGCGAATTTTTCGCAGGTGCGGAACGATGAAATGTTGAATTCTTCGAGAAAAATAAACGACAAAAGCATCGCGTTGACGTTTTCTCGTGTGCATCATTTTTCACACACGTTATTCTGACGCCCAAACAACTAGACCATGATGGCAAATGTCGAGCCTCGGAAGTTTTATCGTGGCGTTCGTCCACATTACATCTCTTGCCGTATCCCAATATCTTGTTCACATTCTCTCGAACTGGTCTAACTAAACGCCTCTTGCCCTCTATTTGCTGTTGAAAAAAGAAGCAAAAGTAAGAAAACAAAAAAAAAATTGTGCATAAAACACTGACAAGTTTAGCACTTTTTTATACGGTTCTCGCCACTTTTATCATCGCGTTCCTTGCACACACAAAGCTCGACGCGAAATCCCAAGGGACTTTGTGTATTAATAACATTATTCATGATCGTTCCGGACCAAATGTTCCGACGACCCCAATTTGTTACTGCGTACAAAAGCAGGTTAGCCCTTTAAAAATCTGCCAAATTTGATGAGTATATCAAATTTTTATATTTATTTTGTTTACATTGATTATATATTATTTTATCGGAATTTCATAGCACGAAAAAAAAGTTTCCCAAATTTTTCCACAGCAAAACAATCAAACACTCATTTACTTTAGGGCCTGGGTATGGAGCACGATGTGAAGTATTCATCTATTTATATATTAAAATAAATCCTCATAGAGGCGATTCGTACGGAAATATTCAATAATTGCATCGCTTGAAAGGTTCCTTTGATTGTTAGTCTCGTTTTTTGTTGGTTTTTTTTTTTTTTTTTTTTTCAACTTCTATTTTCGAATTTATTCACACAAATACTCTCGTACTACGATGTACAGCATGCTGCTTTGTCTGGTCGCGCGTTCTCTCTTTCTCTCTTTCGTTGCTTCGGATATTCAAGCCGGGGGAATTGGCAGAAAGCTGTGGAGACTCCGCTGCAATCTCGATTACGTTTTCCAAGCACGCTATGACCTAGTCATCCACGCTCCAGGGCTTTTCAAAAGAACTATATATATATATATATATATACACTATGACGACTACGCAACCGACCGTAAACGCGGCCAAAACCTTGAAACCAAAAAGAGAAAGCATTCGATTTATCGAAAACGTTTTAAAACGAATATTATCGATCAATTAGTTCTCGAAGCGCGATCCAAAGACTCCACTACTTTATTTTTTTTGTTCAGTCTTATTATAATATTCATGAGCTTTAATTCGTTGAATATTTATTCCAAATACATATCAGAAAGTACGAGAAAGAAGTAGATTATATTTATAACCTTTCAATTGACCAAAATTTGCATTCAATAATTTTATAAAGACCTGACAAGGCTATCGTCATGGAATTTAGGACGTATGGGTGCTCGGAATAACTTGTAGAAAGTTTTTTATGAAATAAATGAAAATAATCGGCTCTGTGTAAATATCCGTCAGTTTGATACGTCGAATTGAAAAGCGAGAGACAAGAAGACAGGAGGTGGGTTCTCTAAATTCTCGTTTTCCGTCAGTTTCGCACACAGCGAAGAGAAAAGTTTGACTGAAAAAAAGCTGAGGCTGAAAGAGCGACAGAAAGCTGAAAAAGAAATAAACAGAAGAAGGAAGAGAGCAAAAAGTATAGACACAGACGAACACAGTATAAAAATCCGTTCTACCTATCGCTCTCAACGAAAACGAGCGGAACGTATTTTTTTTTTTCTTGTCCCCAGCTCCGGGACTTCACGAAAAATTGGGATCGGATTACGGGTCCCCAATTAAATTTTGCTACTGGAGGTTTCACCATACGTGAGAGTGTAACTGTATATTCTTTTATATTCGTGTCTCTTGGATCGATCTGACTCTTTTCTTTTTACATCGTATTTATTTCTCGTTCATTTTGTTGCTCGTTGGTAGCCACCGGCGCTTGTTGTAAAGAATTGGAGGACCAGAGACATTGATAGTTCCGATGAGAATGGTTTGACGTTCACGTATCGACCCACGCGTAAAAAAAAGCTCAGAGGCCACAAGTTGCAAAAGTCGAATCCCCGTAGATCACTTTCATCAAAAAAAGAAAGTATGAAGTTATTCACTGGGAAAGTAAATGCAATTGTCGTTATTTTGTAAAAGTTATAATTCCAAATATTTGTCATACATTAAAGTATCGAAATTCTAAACAATTGACCAATGTCCGATGTAATTATTTTTTAAAACGTCGTATAATCTGAAATTCCGTAAGAGTTGTTACCAGGCAGCGTTATTCCAGTTGGGGTGTTTTCTGGTTTCTATTCTTCCGGAGAGTTGCTCACGGCAAAAGCTTGTTTTTTTTTTTTTTTTTGTAATTCTGGAAACGAGTCGTTCTCCGGAGAGTGGAATCCTGGGGTTGTAAGTGTGCCTAAATTACGTCATTATTTTTTTACGGTTGGCGAATAAGCTAAGTATACACTGGCGGATGCACATTCATAACTAAAAGTAACGGGAAATATTATTTTTTTCAATTTTCTCGCGAACCAACTGAGAGAGTAAATTTGTTCTTTCGTGTAATTCATGTGTAATGGACCTTGAAAAAAATAGTCGACAGTTTGAAGACAGCTAAGCATCGAGCAATGTAAAAATGACAGAAATTCATTTGGTAGAGCACAACAAATAGTTGGATTTTACCTGTAATTTAAATAATATCATTGCAGACACATTTACGAAATGTGCCAATGGTCGATGAGGTTGTGTCATTCAGATGGAAAAACACTAACAGAAAAAGAATCAATTTTACTCGACTAGGTCCACGCGATTTTTTTCACGTATAGAGAGTTACTGAAGTGTTAATGAAGCTTCAACCTTCCGAATAACAGTCGAACTACTACTTCGCGAGCAGCCTCTATCTCGTCACTCTCTCTCTCTCTCTCTCTCTCTCTCTCGGTCTGTGTTTCGTTATGTGGAATTCGAGGCATGCAATAACTTGTATTAGTGCTCTCGCTAATGTAATTGAGTTCTTCTCGAATTCCAATTTCAGGTTTCGGAGGAAAGCCGACGATGGGGATTGCTGGGGGAGTATGCGTGGTTTGTAGGTTACCTCGTGGAACAGCAATCACGTAGATGAGAATGCTACTTCGCAAAAAGAGAGAACATTATGTGTGCCTCCCGTAGCAACTAAGTGCTGGGCGAGAGTAAAGAGGGAGACAGAGAGAGAGAGAGAGGGAGAGAGAGAGAGAGAGGATTGTGTGCCCATTTGTACACATTATATATACGTACGAATCGTATATATGGACAGAAAAAAATAGATATACAAAGTCACATGACTTTTTCATCGATTCACCTCCGTGTAATCAGCATATACAATAAAACGCACATACCAAAACAATGGTCCACATATTAACCAAGAAGAGCTAAACCTATTCAGGACGAAGTACAATTTCGTGGAGATGAAATAGAACAAAAAAGAATTTTCTCTTGTAACTATGGGAACGCGTTGTCACTGTTCGATAGTTATATAACACGGGTGTAAATAATATTCCACGAGATACTTAGGATAAAAATAAAGAAAGAAAAAACGATTATTATTCGCTTTGAGTCCAAACAATTACGGACAATCTGCATTTTTGATATTAACATCTGTACCGAGGGATCCATATGGCATTTTTGTGGGTATTTAAAAAAAAATCTGTACCGTGGATCGACTTCGAATGTTTGTCGTCAGAGGGCAAATTTATTCGTTGTTTTCCGTCATCGCTAGAACTCTCGGTATTCTCATAAATACGTACGATATATAAATTGCCAAGCGGAGGCTGTAGAAATAATTGGGATGAATTCGAGGCTCGGCCAACTACGGTCTTCCCGTTTTTATGGAAATAACATGATACGAAACACGAAGGTTTTTGTGCTACGGTACTTTTAGGAGAAAAGGGATAATTGTGCTCAACTTTATAAGTGTTTACAAGTGTGTGAAATTCTACACAATGAATGCAGCAGTACTATTTGGACATAAAATATTTCCACTTAAATTGTTTATTTATACGACATAAAGCATGAACACAATGCGACGGCATTTCGTTGGAGAGAGTCAGGGAGAACCGAGAGGTTGTTATATTCTGCTATGCCCGAGGGATAAAGCTTACGAAAAGAAAAAAAAATAGGCCGGTGGAGAGACTCAGAAATGAATCTGGACGGAATAACACATTGAAATCGACCAAGAAATTTAATAAGTCACTGTGTGAATTTATAAGGATTTAAAAAATAAAAATAAATGTTTCATTTTTTAATTCTGAACGACGGCCTCATTCTTAAGCCAACAAAGTTTCATTTAGTTTCCTTTTAATTGCTAAATTGATTAAAACTCTCTCATTATTCAAATAAGTGGATGCTCATAACTGTAAACATCCCTTTTGTTTGTTTCAATCGAACCTACTTTTTTCTCCCCCATATTTTTCGCCTCCACATTATTATCGAATTGAGAATACTTTCACAAAAAGCGGTAGCCGAAGGATTTAAAAAGACGCGAAACTGGATAGCTATCGAAATGGCATTTTTTCTCATAACTCGACGCAGCAACTATTTTATTGATTTTCCATTGGAAAATATATCTGTATATCCGCAATCTATAGTATTTCTCTTTTCTATATACATATCTACGTATATCGATGTTCTCTCAACTCGACACGAACCGGTAATCGGAGCTAAAGCGCTTCAAAACGCCTGGCAGAGGTTTTCAAGCTTTAATTCCAATGACAAAGGGTTTCCGGTCGCATACAAATGGAAATCGCCGCTTCTTTTTTATTGTTTTTTATTCGTCGCCTAGGCGTAGTCAGGCTGGGAAATTTTTTTGTATCAATTCTGTCGTTTTGGGCTGAAACTTCAGGTATTCCATCCCCCGAAATTACTTTCGTTCACATATTTTATGAATTCCTTTCCTGGAAATGAAACATTGCGATTATAAAATTCACAGGTGAAAACATGTTCGATTTTTTATTGGGGTAATAAATACTTTTTTCCACGGTTTTGGTGAAACTAATTATTTTGAAGCGACTGAATTTTTTAGAATCTTTATATTCCTCGTTTTTTATGAGCGATTTTATGTTATATTGGACAAAAAAAACGCACAGGGCAGCTTAATCCAAATTGAAGAATAATAACCGAAGCTAATCCGAGCAAGCGATTCGAGCTCGAAGGGCAAAAAGGAAACGAAGCTGCTATAGGGAAATACAGGTAGCAAGGGCGTATAGTGAACGTACCATTTGAATATTCCGAATGAAAGGTCGTCTCTGGAAAAAAAAGTGAACCTGATAGTGAGAGAAGTCACTGCGAAAAAGCTCATCCGACGCTTTAGGCTGTGCAGATAGGCAAATTTTCTTCCTCCCAGTCCCATTTTCCTCATTTACTTTCTTAATCCTTCTGTGCGAATTCTCATCTTCTTTATCACCCTGGGAGAGTCAAGTTATTCCATACTAAATATTCAGCTGATTGTGGATGTAACGTTGCTCTTATTCTCAGCTTTTAAAACAATGTTATAACATAAAAGAAAACTTATTATTATTTTTTTAGATCTTCCTGTACGCATAATAAAAATCTTTAGCATTTTTAATATTTCTTAATCGTCTACGTCAATACGTCTCATTGGGTTGAGATCCTGTGGCAGGCTCTTAATTCTTATATTTTTCAAGAAATTAAGATCAATTGTTAAATGCAAATACTTTTCAAAGCCTTAATAACAGGAGCAACACAAATAATGCAACAAAAAAAAATCTAAGTTATTACTCTCTGAATTGTCGTACGAGATAAACAAATATTTGCACAGCTCTATAAAGAAGGATTCATTTGACTAAGAGGTCGAAATCCTATTGAAATTCAATTTTTGAAATAGTTGAATAAATAATCGATTGCGAGCTTAATCTCATCTCTTATTATTCATTAATAAATAATAATTATTTTGGAAACCAAAGAAATGAAACGGTTCTTGAGTTTTTTTTTTTTTTTTTTTTTTTTTTTTTTACGAAAATTAAGTCGATTTTGTTCATTTGGGATTCAAAGGATTACAAGTCTTGATTCTTACTATCACGAGTTTCATCTCGCATTCGAAGATTTTTTATTGCATACGCAGGAATAATGAAAATACTTGTTTGGGGTAACCTAAAAAAAATTAACTTTTTATTTCATTCATGGTATGAATAAATATATGAAATTATAATAATTTCACATCTTTTTTATATTACTTTTAAACTTCGAATAATTTTTTGCAAATGCAGCGATATTGAGTGAAAGTTAAATTTATTATATCCGGGGAAACTTTTGTGAAACGCCGTGACAAACCAGCATTATGGTTTGGCAACTCGTCGGTTATTCACAGCCCACAAAAGTCAGTCACAAACTTATCTCAGTGTTCACGATTCTTCACCTCTCGATACCCACGCGTTTACATTATCTTTATTATTATATATAAAAACGTATACTATGCTGGTCTTCTAATAAATTGGTTTCACGTGGACAGTTTCTAAAAATATATTTCGTACGAGACATTTTTTATACCAAGTTCGTGGAATGGAGAATTTTTCAATGAAACACATGTAAAAATACCATTTGTCAAAATGAATGAACTCCATGCGAAAGTTCCGACTTAATGAATTAGGAAAATAACATTTATCACTTAACAAAAAATGTAACCATGCAAATGTAAAAATGTAAACTTTAAATGTAATCCATATTAGTTTAGATTTGACTAAAAACGAACTTGTTCATTATAAATAACGTAGTTAGAGTTATCGGTAAATTTTCATGTCCACAAATTTCATTACACCACGTGGGAAATACATTCGTGGATGAATTTATCTCTAGGGGGCAAGATGAAGTGTGTAACGCGACGAGGGGCACGTACAGACAAATGAGTTGAGAGTTGAGACGATGATAAGGTCGCGAGAGGATTTCTCCGCTCGCACACTCGGTTTATCGCTCAGCTGTGTTTTGGGGCTTGAATTTCTTGCAAGACAGGGTATGCTTCGGTATTCGAGGAACAAAACATTTGGTACTCGCCCCTGTACCATAACTCGTATTATATACCACCGAGTACAGTGTTCGAAGGTGTACGCTAGACAAGAATTTCCTTCGTGATCATAATTTAGAGACGTGTAATTATATCTTCAAGATTCGCCACCTTGGCTCGACGCATGTTCTGACAATACCTCTTCTGAGCGGAGAACATTTTGTTCTGGTTATTTATTAACTAACAACCACATCTTAATTTGGTTTCTATGTCACATTAATTTCCATCTATTTTGGTGAGCGAAAACAAAACGGTCAATATGGTTAAAATTTTGGAAACAAGTCCACAAAGTTTTCGTCTAGATAATACAGAAATTTCAAATCCCACGATTGGAATCGTTGATCCTTCTACTGGTTACGAACCTGAACTGACCTTGCTAGAAGAAAATAAAGTTCTCCGTCAATACTATGGTTAATTACGACTATGAACCAGAACGATTGAATTTTTGTTTATTTAAGGGATCGTCTCAGTGTGAAATTTTCGAAAAATCGATTTTTTTTTATTGCATTATCGGATAGTATACACTGTAATAAACATTCTCTCAAATTTTCAAAGCGAAATTCAAAGCATTACGGTCGCTACAGCGTTCCTGGTAGAAAGGGAACAGAGTGGGGATTGGAGCGAGACATCTGCCTCGTTCGGTGCTCCGCTCGACCGTCATTCCTTTTGTTTAATTTTCTACCTGCGTGTGTATCCTTCTGAGGTACCTACGTTCTATAACTTTCGAAAATAAACTAGCCAAGCATTTCAGTTCGTTTTCGACATGGCATCGCCGATTGATCATAAGTAAACGATTTATCTAAAATTTTCCAACTTTAATCTTTAAACGCATTTTTCTCAAGATAGTGTTTTTCAAAACGGTTTCCACTCTGAAAGGAAGAGTTTTAAAGATATCTAGTTCCAATTTGGAGAGAACATTTGTGACGTCATTCTTTATCGCGGTATGGAATCTTTTTTTTTTTTTTTTGAAATCTTCCTATTTTTTTTACGAAAAACTGTCGAAAAAAAGGGCCAAATTCGACACTTTTTGTTCAAACCACCGCCATTTTGTCAAATTTGAAAAAAAAACCCTTCCATAGCGTGATAGCGACTTTCCTACAGATCAATAATCTTTTTGAAATTTTTTTTTCATATCAAAATTGCGGCCGCCATCGTGGACACCGTACAGGACCTTTTTTTTTACGTGTTATTACAATCATTTATTTAACTATTATGCACTCCATAAATAAACTTGAAAAAAATCATTTTGTATTCGTCATAAACGTAATTATTTATAAAAAAAAAACCGGACCGATTAGTTTATTTCAACATTAAAAAAAAAAATCGCGAAAATCAGTGATTTTTCGGAGGGTCACAATGAGACGATCTCTTAAACAAAAAAAACACGAACCGGAAAATCATGAAGAAATTCTCTATACTTGATTGATATTTATGCAATCAACAAATAACGAATGTGTATATATTTTTTTATAAATATATATTCATGAATGCACTAAGGATTACAGACAAACAAAAAAGCATTCGTTGTATAGGAAAAGTCGTTAAAATCATGAAACTATGACTCGAAGTATCAAAGTGATAAAAAGTTAAACATTTTTTGTGCACATGTGGACTGTCACTGGATGAATGCGAAGATAGAAGGCTTTCCTATTCCCCTTAAAGTATTGGGTGCACGAAGACGCGATGCTGTCCGAGTATCCATACTCAATTACGATAGCATCGACTGCTGTATCAAAATATTTGTATAGCAAAAGTGCAAACTCGTTAATTAAAGTTGGGCAAAAAATCTGCGTTTGACCTGAAAAATAATGAACAAACAGACTGCTTGCATTGTCTGATTAAGATAACGAATCTGTTGTGACATATTTGACACACTGAAGCGAGAGATGAACACGATTCGTTTTTCAATTATTGGATGTGAGTATGTGAGTAATAGATGATGATTAAAAAAGTATTAATTGAAATATCTATTGGAATATATATTCATCAATTTTTTTTGTCGTTGATTCATTTTAAAGTTACAAAAATTCATGAAAAAAAAAACGACTGAATCGCACTTATTAATTACATCAGAAAATCGAAATTTGAAATTTTAATAATACACCAACGACACTCTCAAAAGATAATTTATATTCCTAAATTTACGAGAAGGATAAGGAAGGTCGTTTATTCCGACCTACAATGGGGCTCATACAGGGATGATGATGATAATGTTATCATTCTGATACATCCGCGTGTACACAAATTTGTAACAAGCACTTATTTTATCGTTCGGGTAACATTTCGTTGGAATCACTATTGCACTGTCAATCGTAATTCCTCATTTCTCGCCTGTTCCCTCTCACTCTCTAATTTCTCTCTTGATGTTAGTTTGCACATGTGAGTGGTATTTATCTACTTGACGTGATCAATAGCGCTGGAGATTACCGGGGCATTTGATTCAATTTTGAATTCTCTAAATCTATGGTACGTGTTTGCATATATAGGTATTTATAGATTCATATATATACAAACGTTCGTATACTAGCTCGTTTAACCTAATTTATCGCAAGCTTTCGTCGTGTTAATGCTGTGTACGTGTGTTTATATATGTGTGCATTAGGTCCGTCATAATCCATATATATACATATATAAAGTTAATACGAGGACATTCGGACTTTGGGTGAATCTGAGAGCAATACTTGATCCTCTACACCACAAGCTTATGATCCTTTCTGTCGCATTCACGATCACACTCTGTGAGATTGATCTGCAATTGTGATCCGTATGCAATATCTATGTATAATATGTATTATATATATTTATGAATCGCAATGCTCTTCCCTTTTACGCTGCGCTATATCTGCATCGCACATTGTTGTGTAGAAAAGCATTTTATATGCAAAGTTGTAGCTCTCGCTCTGGGCTCTGTATATAAATGTAACACTCGCGCATTTTATATTCATCCTTAATACATTTTTTTTTTAAATCAAGTTTATTTGGATATTAGAACTATTTTATGATTGTTCGGGCATTAATTGAAAGACGATCGTTGTATCTGATGGTAGAAAATCGTCATGGAAGAGTCCGTTATAATTTTTCTAATTCTTTTGGACATTATTGTGAGGCAATTTTTTTTATTTATTCCTTTCTTCCAGTAAATGAATAAATTTTTAATAGTTCTGTAGTCGCATTGAATTTATGTAACACTGGTCTAATGATTTTTTTTTTCAATTCGAAGAAAACTGCTTTTAAGTTTATATTGAATTTTTAATTAAGAATAAATATGATCGGTGTCCTAAGGAAATGCATTTTTTTTCTTGGCAGTTTTATTTCAGTTTAGTCAGAATGAAATTTGTTGAAATTTTACATTTGAGAAACAGTTTTCATTGTACCTCACAGGAGGATTTACGTTGAACTTACATTTTCAAGAATTGTCGCTATAACAGAAGATCGTCTTACGGGAAAATATATCTGAAACAGTAGGTTTATATTACGTATTTACGTCACTGCGAATTTGAAGAAGGGAAGACGGTAAAGTACGATCGCAAGAGGAAGTGAAATTCTTCGGCGCTGTGTTTCACACTTCCGGACAAGTGTGTGGTTCGTAGATATATACGTTTATATATGTGTGTCGTGGAAACTGCTTATGGAGAAAAGTAAAGAGAGCGAGAGAGAGAGAGAGAGAGAGAAAGAGAGGCGGAAGGGTTGACGCGAAGTCGTTGCAATTAACACGAACGTTTAATTAAGCATCCTTCCTTGGGCTCCTCGTAGACGCTGTTATTCTCACATACCTGGCCGCTGTCGTGATATATCGCTACTACTAACAATTATTCGTGCATGCGAGAGAGCTTTCTCACTCACACACTTTTTCTATCTCACTTTTTCTTTCATGATTTCAGTACCTCGACCTTTCTCTATCCCCTTTTGTTGCCCACGTGGTACTGGGTTAACTGGAAAGTCTATCTCGAGGGTGTTTGAATTAATAGTGGTTGGCCGAATTTCATTCCTGCTCGTGACCTTACCAAGTTTCTTTATATACTCTCTATTCCACGGAAAAAAGAAAGGAACATTTCCTCGTCTATGTACGATTTAAGCACCGCGTTGGACTGTCCCAAAACTCTATTCAACTGAAAAATATGAACATTCAAGGAATGTTTGCATCAAAAAGTTTGCCCAGGATTGCCAATTAAAATCTCATAATTTTGCGATTTATACGAGACACCTGGTGCGTTCTTTAATGACCATGCAGCTTAATCTTTGCATGTATGTGGTCAATGGTCCATCATCAGTTAATCCTCTTTTACGGGGACTGGTTTCGAACTGGACTCTTGCAGTAGAATCCACTGATCTTCTCATTTCTTTCGGTCTATCTCATATCGAAGAAACTTCCGGTAAATGTTCACCGAGGAAATATAGGAATGAAAAAAAAGAAGTATGCTTCGACAAGGAGTATACGGAAGTGGAAGAGATAAAAAGGAAACGCAGCTAAGGGATCGTTCCTCTCCGTATAAATTCTCACGTTCTCGCCATTCTCATCTCCCGCATACGCCCATGAGATAAATCTACGACTCATAAATAAGAGAGTACACGGTATAGCAGTATAGCAACAGCTCGACCATGCATCTACGAAACGGGAAGGGAGGCTTATGCAAACTTACATATTGTTTTGCGAAAGTGAGGGAGCATGTGTAGAACCTCGAGGTGGTGATACATTTGTACGTACAGGATGTTCTACTTGAACACCAACAAATCTTGAGCGAGAATGGATGAGAATTTCATTCAAATAAGTACGTGGATAAAAATCATTTCATAAAATTAATCAACTATTTCCATTCAGATGCGATTGAGATATTTATTTAGCAGCTGGAAAACTATATGTTATTCCTGATAACTTGAGATTGATCACTGGTACGTTTCATTTCATATTTTTTCCAAACCGTGCAATGATCCGTTTTCAAAACTAAAATGATGATCGAAAGGCTAAAACTACTCTCTGAATAAAAAAAATAAAAAAATGGTTTTGGAGAAAGAGGATGCACGTTTTGTTTTTTTCCTGACATTTAAGAAATAGGCTATGTTCATCTATGAGAAAAAATACAATCAAGTTCAAGTAGAAAGACCTATACGAACGGTTTTCTACCCTTCGCTAACCTTTTGGTAATACGACAGTGGCATGAAAGGCGAAGAATGATAAGCAAGGCAAGATATACGGATATCAATCTGGAGGAGCAATAAGCAAGGCATAACACGTTTTTATGTGTACCATGGGAACTATTGAATTCTGACATTTCGCACGGATTTATCACTGTAATAAAGAATATATAAAAACTAACGGTGTAAGTAACACGCATGAATTAATCATTCTCAAAAATGATCAACTGGCGTAAAGCGACAAGACGTAAAACTTAATTTTTCCTTCGATCCAGACTTTTCCGAGTATGTAACGATTTTTGAATTCAGAAGCAAGCAAATTTAAATGTCAGAATGAAATGTAAAACGGCGATCAATATTGAGTTTCTGTATTTGGCCAAATCATTCACTATCAAATTGTTTTATCTTGATAAATTTATTTCTGTGAATATATTTCAACAATAAACAAAGAAAGAACAAATTTTTTTTTCTTGCTATATCGTTCTATCCTTTTATTCGTGATAGCCAAGAAGTAGCTAGCCTTGCACGTAAAAGTTCAAAGGGTCTTTTACGACGCGGAGGTCAGCGTCGTAAGGGAGTTTAGCGAAGCAATGCTCACAGTAAAACCCTACGATCGTTATTCCGATGAGAAAATTTCACTTCTCCTGGCTTGAATGATACTTTCAGACTTTGTTCGTATTTCGTGCACGACATATGTTCGAGAATGTTGCTGTTTACGTTCCATATCATTAACGAGCTTTGAAGGGATATAACAGGGTCATGAGTGACCCTCGCCATTTCTCTGGACAACATGACGTTAAAACGTATATAAACGTTCACACACGCGAACACACACGGACTTTTAGGAACAAACAGGAATTTTATCGAAGCAACCAGATGTGCTGGCGAGGTTAAAAAATACGCACACTCGTCAACACTTCATACATCGATGACCTAATAAACGGATTCGCAAATAAATTTAATTAAATGTAATCCGAAATATTCACTCACAGCAATCTGCTGACAGCGAGTAAATGCGTGTTATATGCAACCAGATTGAAGCATGTGTTTGTATAATAAAAAATAGAGCAATGTGTAACTGGGGCACTCTAAAATGAACGGGCAAATTACGGGTTTTTATCACAACGTTGAATTTAACGTTGAAAATAAAAAAATCTACGTTGTTGGTAACGTAATATGTATAAAACTAGCAAGAGTTATGGAAGTGTAAAATTGAAGAATCTGCCATCCAAAAATCGAGATTTATAGCATTAACGTATCAACTTAAAACTAATTCCAATTCGTAACATGCTGAAACATAAATCGAAACGAATTTTTGTTTAATTTTTCATTTCTTATGAAATTTCATTTTAGATATTAACATCATAGGGTTTTCAATCATATTGATGGAATAGAAAGTAGACGAGGGACAGAGAGATAGAGACAGAGTACTATAAGGGAAGAATGAAAGAAGTGAGCCTCGATCGCGCTGTCGCCAAAAGAAACGACAGTCTAGTTTGAGGTAACAGGTGTCGATATCAAGCGGGTTCGACATTTCTGAATCTTTGAGTGTACAATTCTATCCCTTGAGCACATTTACCCGGGCGCACGTAGAGTTCGAAGTCAAGCAAACAGTTACACACGCTCGCACACTTAAACGCGCACGCGCACACACACACACGTGTGCACGCGTACTCATCGGATGATATATTTTTCCCGGATAGAGATCGAGTGTTCTGCAAGCAGAAAAGAAACGGGATATGCTGTGACTGAAAAGTATCTGAGAAAAAAGATCAGGATAATGGAGAAAAAAAAAGGAAAGAAAGAGACAGACTGGAAGCTAGAGCTCTTCTTAGATTCAAGCAAGCGCAAAATCGGTGCGAGATCTGATGTACGCAATGGGATGTTGCGTTGGTTGATCCGAAGATTTATATATATATATATAATACAAAGGTTCATCCCTTGTGTATCCTCCACAGCGCAGGTTCCAAAATTCTAAAACTTGTAACGTGATCGCGTGTATCGTAAGAGAGATCTTTTGAAGATTTTCATCGCGGTGTCCATAACGTAAAAAGATATCGCCTTTACATCGATCCACCATGCATACTGTATATAAAGCAGGGCTTGTCTCTGACGCATTTATCTGAATGAATAATCGAGAGAAGATTCAATATATTTCCGCAATAGGATGCAGGGGTGTCTTTTAGATTTTATATCTTTTGAATGGTTCGAAAAGGTTGAAACAATGAGTACTAGACTTTTGATACAAAATTGATCATAATTCAAATCAATCTTTGAATTCTCACTGGAGATTCCATACAAATCTGCTTTAACCCTCTTATATGTTTTTTCGATTCGTTTTATTGCAAATTTTTCCGTCCCAATACGTCCTAGAGCTGTGAAAAATAAATAAATAAAAATCGAAATGCCTGAAAGGTTCAGGGGCATACGTGACTTGAAACGAGTTAACATAAAATCACGTATATAGGGGATATGGCTTGAAAAAAATCGACGATGCTTTATTTTGATCTCGATATAATGTCACACGATTGAACGCGCAGGGTCATTGACTCCCAAACAAGAAAATCAACTTTAATCGCTATTTCTGGGGACATTTTTTCCAACAATTTTTATCGTGATATCACGAAGTTGAAATCTTTATTATACTTCTGAAAATGTTTGAGCAAACTTGGGTATTTTGTGTGAGAATATTATGCGTGAAATTAAAATTCGATGGATGCCTACGCTCTGGGATCAAATAGGCACATAGATGGATTTTTTACTCCGCGTCTGCTCAGATAAGAAGCCAGAAAGATTGTTTAGTTCAGTCGTTTTTATAAATTACCGATTCGTATGCATAATAAAGTGATGAGAAATATAGAATGATGCACTAACTGCTCGTCGTGAAGTAAATCTTTGCCTCTTTCCTTTTTGTTAACGTTTTTATTACATTCCAAATATTTTTATCTATCCACTTTACTATCCCCGATCCTGATCCAAGTTTCCTTCAAAACTCTCCAAAGTGTTGTCCACAATAATTAATAATAACGCAATAATTTTGATGTAATTGAAAATTTTTAATTTATAAGAAAAGTTGTTATAATTTATTAATATACTAGCTAAAGGGTTCGCTAGGTTTTAGACTTTGAAGAAAAAATCATGTCTAGCAATAAAATCCATAGGAGGAAGGAATATTGTAGAAAAAATCTGCATAACTAGGTCAGCAATTTGGCTTTTTTCTTCTCTTAATTCGATATAGCGTTTGAAATGGGATTTCAACGTTGAGCTTCTTGATATAGAGCGGATGTCTACGTTTATATTCGACTCTCGATTCTAAGCCGGAAATCGCTGAGCTAAGGGAGCGAGAGAGAAAAAAAGAAAGTAAACGAGATAGACAGAGAAATAAGATGTGTCTGACACCGCTGACGCGAGCTGGCATCTTCAAAACCATGCAAAAATCATTTCCATCAATGTAGAAAACTCGTGAGGACACCTCCCTCTTTCTCAATCGATTTCATCCTCAACGCGTTACCTCCGGTCTCTTTCGATGTGTACCCAAAGATATGTACAAGATCGGATTCGGAAGAGCCAAAAAGCTCGACAAAATTTTTATTCAAAGTTTGCTTTTCCGCAGAAAACGTTTCATCCAAATTTTTTATACGTGTGTGTGTGTGTGTGTGTGTGTGTGCAAATGCAACACAAACACAAATGTGTTTGTGTAATGAGAAACGCTGAGTTTCGTTACATCACATACTTTCGAACGTGGTGCTGTGAACGATATTCGTTGATATCGCAGGCAAGCGTTCCTAATATATTTCCTTTTTCTATCGTTGCACTTGAGAGAGTTGAAGTTAAGGAAATTCAACGCGAACTTTGCAACCAATTTTTTTTTTTTGCGACCTCGTGCCCGCATTTGTTTCAATGCATCCTCATACGTTGTAAGTCAAGGAAACTTGTTTTTTTTTTTTTATTTGAAACCATGAATGAATAAAATCCTGAATAAAGGTTTTCCACTTTTTTGGCCAAGTCCCGCGTCAAGCCCAGTCTGCTTCTACGTCAGGTTTTTAATTGAGTTAAAAGCGAGAGGGTTAAAAATCTTTTACTGAAAAATATCAGAATTGGTGAACTAAAGAATCGAGGGTCGGAAGTCGTTCTTTTATTTGTCAGGGTAAGGGCCGCCGCTGCACCGAAGTACTCGATGGTCTTTTGTTTCACCCTTTTAACTTGGCGTCAAAGAACTAAACTCTCGTGACTCAGCACCTGAGTATATATATAAATGAAACAATTGGTTTTTTATGATAGAAGCGAATGTCGAATACGAATGAACTATGTACCGAAGGCCCAGAAGCGAAACGGCGTGAGCTAAAGTAGTCGGAGGCTCGTACAGCGTGTGCAGAAAAGCTTCGCAATCTCATTTCACTAACTTTAGGTCCTTGGAACCATATTTTCTTCCTATAAAATCTCTCACGTCATATTTCTCACCTGTTGGCATACGGTGTCAATGGAGCAGTTACTGGATTGCTTCACTGATTACATTAGTGACTCGAGTTTTGTGTGACATTTTCTCTTTTCTCCTGATGCAGGTAACAGTCTCTATTCATATTCCTTGCCCTCTTAATAACTCAATATAGATTACTTGTTTTTTTATAATTAAAAGATGATTCGTAAGGACGTGCCTGAAGATATAAACAAAATTTTCATTGTGATTCTAGGTTCTATCAAGAATTCAAATTGTGCTAAAAATTTTCACAGCTGAAAGGTTCTCAATTCTTCATTTTTTCACCTTGGAATAAAACGTCAATTGCGGATGTTCAGGGGGTACAACCATCAACAAAAGTATCCGGAATTCTTACTTCACTGACATTACGGTATTTAATATACTAAGAAAAATGATGGGTGGTCAGTTTTACTGTTCACCTGAGAATAGTTTTACGTATTGTATAAATTTAACTAACATCCCATTTGAGAAAAATGTCTTCCAAACATCCTTGAGCTGAATTAAAAATAATTTTCTTCTCCATCGACCCAATGCGTTGAGGTAGTACTCTGATCGTTGGAAACATTGATAGTATTTACGTGGAACTGGAAGCCGTTGAAGGGAGTCAATCCTTCGACTCTCAAGCAATTCCGAAGAAGCCCTTTGTATGCTCCCTCCTCTATGTAATCCTCTTATAGGTGCTCCGATCCACCTGCGATTATAACCTCTGGATCGTCGATTCGCTTGGACAAAGCGTAGTAAGCTCCTCACTACTTATAGGTATGTGTACAATATCTACATATATATTGTTCATGTAGTAAAATTTGTCCCCTTAACCATCTTTACGTGGGCTCAGGATTCAGCCTGCAGAAGTGGTTTACTATTCCATGAACCTTCAGAGCTTGGATCCCGCAAAAGCTTCTCTGCCTCTCTCGTTCGACAAAACTGTACTCGGACTTTATTACTCCATTGGGATCGTGTGGCTTTGACGACAACGACGAAGGACCATGCGCATGGTGTGGTAATCGAGAAAACTAAGCGATCGCTTCGTTCGATTAAATCGCCAAAGAGTAACCCTGTGCTCTCGTGAATAACTCTTTGTCCTCGTCCCAGCAATAGAGCACTCTCTCGAAGATTCAATCCACCAAGAGAAAGGATAAGGAGGAAGATAAAAATAAAAAATGTCATTCACAAAACGATCGTTTAGCGACGAAACGAAGATTTTGCGTTCTTTCGCCAAGGCACTAAATAAAAAATTGTTAAAAATGAATTAACCGTTTTGTTGTGGCGAATATCGTCATTTTCCCGGCAAAAATGATTCGTTCGCGCACAAAAAATACGCGGCTTAGAACGCGTTTTAGTTTGTTTCGCGTTTGCGCAAATTCGAGAGACGAAGGAACCGTCACCAATACGTTGCATGCGGGCACAATTACAAAGTGCTTCGGGATCTTCTTATTATGAATAAAAACTTCCAAACTTACCTCTTTGTTTCCTAAATCGCTTTCTCGCTTACACGGGCTGGCTCTCTTGGAAGTGGCGTCGCAGGTTATCCGCCTTGGACGGGTGTAAATAATGCGCTTTGGGTTCCTCAATTTACTTAAAATTGTATTTCTTGCTGCGTCGTACTTATGGATACAATTAATAATTGTCGCGGTGTGCTTCTATATAAAATTCAAACAGGTCGCTATGGCCCTTGGTTCCTGCGTGACAGTTACGCTCGCTCTCGCTCAGTACAATGCTGAATATTGAATGTTCGAATAATGAATGATGGATGCTGAATGATGGATGATCATATGATGTCGTCTCCTCGCATCGATCTCCGATTAGGGCGGTATTAGAAAATCGATGAGTGGGGATGTCGAGCTGCGCGAGATCACTGCGTCCTTCGTGTGTCTAGCACGTTCTGGCCGCTAGTGTCGTCACCACGCTCTTGCGTCCTATGGCGCTTATTTCGAAAATGCGCACAGCTCGCGAGTACATGAAAAGTTATTAAATTGGATTGATTAGACATTGTGCATTTTCCGCAAATGTCCAATCAAGACCATCGCTTCGCTTCCTAATACGCACATCTAAAAGGCGCGGTGGCACGTTTTACGCAAAAAGAAGTGGCGGATCGCCACAATATTCATCGTTCGAATTTAACTTAAAAATACATTGAAATTTTTCCAAATAAAACGTCGAACTGCTTCATAAAAAACAGTGACTTATTTGAATATACTACGCTAGTCAATATTTTTAAAGGCAAAAGTTCTTCAAAATTATAAATAAGTAAAAAAAATACAATAAATTCATCAATTGAGAAAACGATTTTTGTCATCATCAAAGAATTTTATTTTATTGATGGTTTGATTATAGCGAAATAGTTGGTATGCAAGTATTTATGTTGAATTTATATTTTGGTTATAGTACATTCTTTGCATAAAAAAAAAATCAACATCTTCGAATTGTTTACATCATGATGGAAGATCCAATATTGATGGAATAAAGCATCAGCGGGTTCTCATTTTTATTTCCGTCTTATACGACCCCATAAACTTCTTGTTTTTGCTGAACCTCTAGCGTATGCGTGGAAGGGTTATCTTGTATCGTTTCAGAATGGTTTTTTCCGTCCATGAGATTTTATTAATGTTTTTACAGTAGCTTTTCCTCCCACCGTTTATAATTTACGGCTATTCTCTGAAACACCCCAAAGCCAGTTTATTCACTGCTCCCAACTGAGCCAAAACACGCATATAAATATATGAAATACAGTGGATCAGTACACGTTTAGAATTGAGATTAATCTTTTGTCTAAGTGAATCCAAAATGAGAGCCTATAAATTTATACGAATCGAGTTACGGACTCGTGCCTTAAGTACGTGAATAAATATATAAATATATATTGAAAAAAAATTGCTTTCGAGGAGCTGTTTGGAAGTCATAAAGATATTGTTAATTGGAACGAACCTATTTTTTCCTCTATATTCAACAAAGTATGGATTTGATTTTCCTCTCAATAGAAATTCTGCAGCGTCATACATATATATTTTTTAATTTCGTGAATTTTTATATTCAATGGAATATAAAAGTGACATTTTTGAATGATATACTTGAGGCACTAAGTCGTATTTCATTTTTCGTGAATGTGATCATGCATTTAAAGTATTTGGTAAGAAACATGCTGGCAAGGAGTAGCGAGGGATTTCTCATGGTCCGTGAATCTGTCTCGCATGCTTATTGAAATTCCTGTGAACGCGTGTATCAACGACCCCTCTGCTGAATGCTGTAAACAAAATGCAAATATTATTTCCGTGTTTCTAGAGAATCTCCATTTCTTACTGTTGTAGGCTTTTTTGGCCCTTAACCCTGTTCCTCGCATCTTCGATGCTAAAATTTTCATAACAACGAAACTGTCCAGGATAATATAAGAAAGAATAGTGTGATAACCTGCTAACATTGTGGAGAATAAGTGAAAGAATGAGACAGAAGGAAAAGGTCTCTATGTGGAATGCGAAATAAGGTACGCGAGTGACCCTAGAAAATAAAAACATAACCCGACTCACGGGAATGATAAAATAAAAACTAAAAATAAGTCAGCCATGTCCTTTTACGCAATACGAAACCTATTTCGTGCACCACACCAAAGTGTGTCTTGATTAAACTGGATTCTCTTCAAGTGTTTTCGTCGAGTGGAAACGAGATATTTTTCTTTCAGTATAAAGGGTAGACTTTTCGTGAGCCGCGTTCGTTTCTTCAAGACTCTTCCTTAATTTCTCAGCTACGAAAGATGGATAAAAGAAAAGAAAGAGAGGGCAAAAAGAATCTCAAAAGTAAACGAGGAGGAAGAAGAAGAAGAAGAGAAGAAAAGGGAGAGCAAGTGGAGGAAATCCTTCGCGTGTTCCGCTCGGCTATCCGTCGTGTGCAGGAAGCAATTCGTAGTTTTCCAATCAGGTGATAGAAGAGAGAAAGGAAAAAAGAGGAAAGGATAAGATGCAACGGGTAACATCGCAGGCTAGAGGATCAGAAGAGCGCGTTCATTTTCTACCGAGTACGCGACTCGCATTATATATCCGCGAAACCGGAAGCGGTCGATGAGTTTCTACTGTTGATACGACCCTGTATGCTTTTATTTTTTCTTTTTCTTTTCTCTTTTGCCATTGTGGTTCATAGTACAAGACGCTATCGTATGAGAGCCGTGACTCAAACTTTATACTCTTACCTCTGTCTTTTCTCTATGGCCAGCTTTTTTTCTTGCTCCCTCACTCATTTTCTTCACGCTCCCTGGAGATTTCACTCAATATATATAGCCGTCCATTGTCCCTTTAATCGGTGAAATCAAAGTTTGGTTTCTTTTTCTCCCTCTTCTGCCTTTTATCTTCGATATATCCACTCATTCGTGTGGGATTTCGTTTTTTCGATTCAAACACTGAATAAGAAAGCTAATGCTTTGCGATAAAGTGTTCAATATGTGACATTCTTGAAGGGCTTAAATGTCATATTACTTTTGATACTATAATATAAAGTTTTCAAAATGTCCCATTCTTTCATATTCATATCTTCAGAAAATTTGGTAATCTGAAATGTCTACCTTGTAGCGGGAGTTACCTTTAAATTTATACTTCAAGGCACGACAGGGAGTAAATTAATTGAGTCTTATTGCGAGAACATTTTTTTGTATAGTTTTTTTCATACTTTTATTTATCGATTTTTTGCGTTTTTAAGAATAAACCATCATTAGATAATTTTGCAATAAGAAGTGCATGAGCTGTCGATAGCGCATGGTGATTTAACGTAGATGGTGGCGTCCTTTAGCGTAAAATTTTGAGATTAGCGTTCTGCATGGCCCGACGATTAAACGAACTTACCTGTAAGAGATGTTTGATCGTAATTGTATGTAGCACCTCTTCCGAAAAATTAATTTGTAGTATCCCTGCTCACTGCTAGAATAACCACGAGTTTTAAAATCTGAAGACTTTTTCCATAGCCTACTGCAGTGCTGATCCTACACTCACCTCTGCGATATTCATTTTCAAATTATAGCCACAAACTATTGGGAAAATTCCCTTTGTGGAGATGGGCCTTACGCTAAATCCATATATATCTTCTGCTAAATTATTTCTTCATGACTACCTTCTTTCTGTCTCCACCTATTTTGTATATCATTTAGTTTCAAATATATATGCGTGTATACAGGGTGGGACTCTGATCTTTCGGAAGAGGCGTTACATACAGTTACGATCAAACATCACTCACATGTAAGTTCGTTTAATCATTCAATTGTCTTTTGCGCCGCTCCCTCTCCTCCATTGGTAATCCATTTTTTATAATCTCTTCCCATCGAACCACTAATTCGTTTGGAATCTTCGCTGCCAATTCCCGATCCGCTGTTATTCTTTTTCCCAAAATCTCAACTATACGAGGATCTAAATTTTCGGAGTCAAGATCTTTTGCTTTTTGCGATTGATTTTGTTCCTCGTCCTGTATGCCTTTTGGCACGTTTACGAAATTCGGAGAGGAATCCTCGCATTGTGCTACCGAAACATCATGGGAGATGTCCGATTCCGACAAGTGAATAATACTCACAACTTCTTCGCGATGAGGAGTTTGTTCGCCCCGCTTATCTCCGGTCTGACTGCCCTCGCTGTCATAAGTCGACTCAGAATCAGACTCGTGACGATGACCTGAACACATGAGCAAATGTCATGGTATATGTCATTTTTAGGTAAGCACCCACATGAATTATTTATTCAGCACGGGCTACGCCCTTCCTCTGTCGGGTTAGACCTCCCTGAGGCATGTTTATTGCACCTGAGCAATCATTATTTTCATTGGATTCCTTCTCTGGTTAGAGCGTCTACGCTTTTTCATCCCCCGTGAACGTTCCAATCGACGGATCCTTCTCTCCAATTGTCCCTCGTATTTTCTCGATTCCTCATCTCTGTCTCTATGACGTTTCCTGCCCATTTTTATTCTTTAATTTTACCAATTATATCGAGCAGAGACAACCGTGGTCTTCTAGCACGAGAAGAAGAATGAATATCGCAGTGGTGAGTGTCGGATTAGCACAGTAGGCTATGGAATTAGTTTGTAGACTTTAAAACTCGTAGTTGTTCTAGTAGTGAGTAGGGGTACTACAAATTGATCTTGAGGAAGAGGCGCAAAATACAATCCATTATTTTTTGATAGGACATTATCAAACATTTTTCGTAATGAATTTTTTGAATGAATTTTTTGTAATCGAAATGATGAATTTCCAGTCATCCATCTACTTTTTATACATTCAGTGAAAATTCATAGTTATCAGTTATTATGGATAACTGACACTATATTTACAGTTTCGATGCGTTAATTGGACCAGTTGGATGAGCTTCAGTATACATTCTGTACACTATTCAGGGTTCTTGCTTTCATATCCCCATGTGACACCGAAATGAGAAAGACGGAGAACCAGATGAGGAAACCCACGAGGATTCAGGCAAACGTAGATTCCAATATGTATCTCAAAGTGCAGGCCCACACACCCACACGCCAATGCATACAGACATAGTTTGAGAGATCTCGAGCATACATAGTGTATTCCTTCGGTATATGTGCGTTCCCCTCGATCGTTGAATATTCAGATTCTCATGCTGAGAGGGCAATACGAGACCAGTTCGTTGCACGGCGGAATCCGAAGCGTTTCACTGCCATTCTGCCCACCTATATGAACTGTTGTGCAAAGTCCATAACTGTGCTGAGATTCAGAAAGTGGGAGAGAGAGAGAGAGAGAGAGGGAGTGAGAAACAGTCGACGTAGCCGTGGGCATTGTACAATGTACACTTCCGGTTAGTGAATCTTCGCTACAGATACCTTCACGACCCTCTTCCAATATCCAACTGTTCAAAATAATGCAAAGCCTCTGGTATAAGCATTTGGATGACATATGGAATCATGGTACGAAATATTTTTGACCAAACACAGTTACTTTTACCACCTTCTTGCTTCTCCATCAAGAGACTCGGTAGAGTCTCGGGACAAGTACATTTGACAGCTCTGTCGTCTGCTGGCCCGAGGCTCGCCGGAGTATATTATCTCTGAACAAAGCAAATTTCGGTGGTGGGGGTAAAAACTGAAAGTCTTTTTCTTTAATTACGATTCCCAGGAGAAATGCTATGATTTGAAAATTGAACTAGAGGATACTTCAGAAAAAAGCGATTAATCGTCAGCAGTTGTCGCGTTAGTTTCCGGCATCGTGAATGTTTGTTGATATGGGAAGATATAAGGAGCGCGAAAGACAGAGAGAGCGAGTACGGGATGTAAGGAATTGGCTACCAAAAAACAAGCTTACCGTTGATGATCGGATGTCCGGGTGAAGTCCTCAATGGATGTTGCCCAGTGCCCGTTGTTGTCGAACGCGGTGTAAGCTGGATTCACGGTGACTTGCTGGCGATGTTGAATTTGGTTGATGCTGTTCACCATCACTACTCATAGCTACTCTTTTAACGAATGTTTCTCGGAATTAGAGTATTGTTAGTTTTTGAGAAACTTACTTAAAAAAAGGTATAAGATGGGTTCCGGAGTCAATGCCTGAGGTCGCCGAAGTGGACACTCGAAGCTTCTAATTTGATCTGTCTATTTTTCGGGGATCCTAGCGAAGCGAGCCCGCTGGACCTCCCTCCTTTTCTTCCAAAAAATATAAAAAAAATGGAAAAACCCGGTACGAGAAAATCCAAATCTGCGTGCAGTCTGGATGCACACAGATGTTCGGCAGAAGCCTCAATAAAACAATACCGAAGTAACAAACTTGAAATTGTCGTATGGTCATATAAAAAAAGGATAGGCAATAAACGCCTGGACGCTCGGGTGACTAATCCAGCCCGACCCGGTGTTTAGGGCGCGAGGCCCGCGAGCACCGAAAGCCGGGCTAAGTCCTTTTTACCTGTTTTACAAGATACCCTTGCCACGGCCGCAACACTTTTGGAATTATCGTGTGATCCATTTTCTTCTACTCTATTTAAATCCATTTTCTGACACTCTATTAATGCAATCCTCACATTAACACTTAATGATTTTTCTTATTCGATCGGAAACTGATTGATATCAATCAGCTGACACTTCCGCGATCTTTATAACCCTGTCAGGTAACACTTCCACGATCTTTATAACCCTGATAAATAAATACCACAAATGAGCTAGCTGTCACATCCATGCACGAACTATCTGAACCACGAACAATAGTTCGATGCCACCAGAATTTTGCGAGTGTTACTAGATGCAAACAACAGTTGACAATCGGAATTTGTGCGAAAAAAAATGCTCACTTTTTAGACGTTACGAAAGTAAGAAATAATAAGCTACAGGATTGTAATTAGTTACGATCGATAGAGAAAAAATAAATAAAAAATACCAGTACCCACAACATCCTTTGAAATGCTGTAATTATATAAATCTTCATGAAACAATATTTGAAAGATCGTTCGAATGACGTTGCTTCCTGTAAAAGTGTATTCTAGAGACTCGAGGTAAATGTACTTGTCGCGGGTCGCTACCGCGACTCTTATTAATAAAAGTTTGAATGAAATGAAATTTTTCGCTTACGAGACTTCAATATGATTGTGTACAAGGGCAGTGTTACATGGTACGTGGTTTATATCCGATAACACCGACGGATTGATAACAGGCTATTCTTTTTACCGTTGTACTTTTTCAACTGGAAGTTAATAGCAAAAAAAATAAAAAGGAATGAAACTCTGGAGATCAGTTTGTCTGGTAAATCGGCTACTTAGGTTCTTATAAATTAGGTAATAAACTTCATTAATGCCTTTTCTCGCTGGATCAGTAAAACGCCAGCAATCCTCGCTCTCGTACTCAGCTCGTGCTCTGTAACGTCGTGCATTCATTTGTGTACCTTCTATACAATAGAATTTGTTTTCTTGGCACTCGCCGATGAATTTTACACGATCATATATTTCAAACCGTATCCCGTAACATTGCAAATTGCTTCTCCTATTTCTCGCAGGTTATTTTTTTATCACCTTTTATTCTCATCGATTCCACGGCTGAGGAAAATAATACAATTTTATTATTTCATTATCATTTATTATTTATATTGATATTATTATTATTATTATTATTTACATTATATTACAATTTTATTTATTTATTACAATCGGGTTTTCGATATACGACCCAAACGACAAGATGATCCTTAAAACATCGAGGGTTAATTGCGCTTACGGTATGAAAACGGGACCGTCTCTCTCATCAAGAACATCATCCAATGAATCATCCGGTTTGTCATACGCGTCAGCTCAAATGAATTACAGTTCTATCTGTATCGAAATATTTCACGCATTTGCACATTTATCTTTCCACGAATACAAGTGTCACGGTTAATCATAATAATAATAAAAAAATTAATTCAAGGAACATTCCGACATGACCAAAAATGATTTAATCAAATCTGTTATTTTCCATGTCACGCGCAGGTTTCCACATATTTCTAATCTGATTATGTAAAATCGATTTTCATTGTATTTTGTATTGCCAATGGAATATAAAGAAAAGAAAAGTGAACGTGAATATGTATTGATAAACGATCAAGCCCACAAAAAATGAGACGACGTGACATTCTTGATACACGAAACGTGCCTTTAACGAAATTTTTCGCATTATCTGTTCCAGTGTTATTGGCCTCTATTTCTATTGTGAAAAATCATTGTCAATCGGTGTAATCTGTTAGCTATCACATCTACTAAAAGGAAGAAATCCTTTGAGATATTTTGCTGGTAACATTTTATTTGGATTTCGAAGTATATTTTAGTAAACATTGATCATCGTTGGATTCACTCCTGCCCCGATATTTTGATCGTAACTAAGTTTTACTGCAATTACAATTATGATATTCCTAGAATTACAACAGTTATGAATAAAAAATGGTAATAATTTACAAACCTGTTAAATCAACGCACAAATTTTGTAGTTCATAATCGACTTGTTTAGCGGAATCGAAGAGATTTTATTGTCAAATAAATAAATAATAAAATAAAGTGAAATCGGGCTCGTTGTCGGAATATGGTTATAACATCATTTCTCTTGAGTTTATTCTTTTATTTTTTGGCAACTGTGCATTGTTTATTTTCTCGTGGTTGTTGGGATGTCATGACTTTTTATTCAGTCGCTGGTAACCGCCAACAATGGTGCTTTTTTCCGTTTCTAGTTGGGCACAATTTTACGCGCGCTGACGTGAAAGTATAAGTCGGGCGGAAAAACTTGAGCGATAAATAATCCAGCTTTAAGCTGTCCGCCTTGTCGGCTGCTGCGGTCTTTCTTACATGCATGTATATATGTAAACACAGCAGTAAAATAGAACGTACACGATGCGTATGAGTGTTTGCTAAAATGTACGCCAATGGAAAAACCTTATTGTGGTCTGAGCAACCGTTACGTATGCCAATAATAATAAATTGTCATATAAATATGGATTACGTTCAGATGCCAATCTTTCTATAGGAAACTATTTTGGTTCAGGAAAAATTATATGGATTTCGCGTCCACAAAAACAACCCCAGAATATAAGAAGAAAAAATCAATGAAGAATATGTAAGAAAAATATTTATATCTAATAAAAAGTTGTTGACAAGTTATGAACTTTTGAACCTAAGCTTTTAACGCATTTATTCATAACTACCACTTGAAGTAGATCAAATATTTTGGAACTCGTTGCAGAGTATTTTTATAATTCAAGTAAGTGGCAAATAAAAGTCTTAAGTTGTTTATGAAAACATTTTTTTCGTCTTTGATCAATGTTAGTCATTGTTCGTCATTTTTATTCAGGGAGTTTGTAAAAATCTTTGATTTTTTTCATCGGGAAGTAGGTCTTTTCATTTAGAAGATTCAACTTGGAACACCTCTCAAACGTGGGTGTGTGCTTGTAAAAATGAATTATATTTTTCTCAATTGCACCTCCTGGCTGTCCTGTTCGATTTTCATAAAAATTTTATCGACATTTGAGCCACAAGAAAGCATGACGCACCTGTCGGTGATGGTCCTCGTGCTACACGTTGGCTTCGATATTCCAATCGGGAATGGACGGAAATGCGTTTGTGATTCGTGGGTCGTTCATATGTACGTATACATCGTCATAAATATCTAAAAATGGGAATAATAAAGCGGAGACATTCAAACATATTGAGTTTACGAGTTGAGATCGAATAAATCGGTAAAAAGTAATATACGTGTTTATCGATACATAGAAATATATCAAAGCATGTAAAAATAAATTATATTTTGATGCAACATAATAATAAATACGAATGAAACATTTTTCGGTTTTTCCGAATCCTATAACGTTTTTATAACAAAGTAGAGAATTGAGTGAACTTGAACAGAGATCGAAAATGGCTTTTCACATTTTTTTGTGTATCCCGGCAAATGTATAACAAGAAATATTTTTTCACCATATAACTCCAGAGCATCAAAAATTTTATATTTACTTTGGAAGATCTGAGTAAACATCCGACTTGTCTTTTATGATTTTCTTTGTCGACGCACTCTGCGCGTGATTATTCGCCAGTTGGCGATAAATCGCGAAAATACAAACGAAACGAAAAATCCCGCAGAACTTACTCGGAGTGTGAGAAAAAGTTTCGGCCGTCAGAGGCTTCCTCGGTTCTGGCAAAATACCAACCATCGAATTGAGCAAGGATCAAAGATACGCTTGGTATGTGTGATCAACATGGGCCATTCTATGTCAATTTTAGAATAATATGAACTTCGTGTTTAATAACGCAATCATTTTTATATATTCCCATTCGATGTAACTTTATTAACTTTTTATGTTGGAAGTCATTTATTTAAGAGGAAATTGGTAAAACACCGTGTGATTTTTTAAAAGTGCCGGCAACTTTTTCAAAATTGATCAACTCGAATCAACAAAGTTGTCCCAGTGTTCATTTTCGAAGATGTTTTTGTCCAAAAACGTTTAATGAATGATTTAACGATTATTTCCCAGAGTTTTTCATTCGAACAATAAAAAATATAAATGTCGTGAAATTCGCTAACAGTTTCTTTCCATAACAAACGTGGACACGTTTCGTAAGTACGGTGTAAAAGTTACGAGTTTATGTAAAGCTTTACATAAATGTTTTGAAAATGTTCCAAGTGTGTTAATTAGGATTTTATTGAATACTGTTATCAATGAATGAAAGTGGGAAAAACTTTAATCATGGCCTACATTATTACACTTTTGAGTAATTAATGACTTTAGTAATTAATGACGAAACTTAATAGTGTATAAATTTGGTATGTTATTAAAGACATGTTACGTGCAACAAAATTTTCATATAGTACAAAATTCTGTCAAAATGTAGGGTATTTATCTTTAATAAACTGGTAACAAACAATTTGTAATTTTCACTAGTAATTGAATCATTAATTAATAATTTGCATTCACGTAGCTATTCCCGAGACCACGCATATATATTTTCGATGTTCAACTATCCATGTCACGTATTTCTTTTCGTAGTGCATAAATTATCAATGGAAGGGTATAATCATTGTTTAATGAGGTAATAATAATCATGGTACGAAAACTTTGCATATATTTTACCGTTGAACAATCAATTAAAATTTCAAAGTTTGCGAAGAGAATTTGAATATTTGATGTATCTCTGTATTATGAATTTCTGGTGTTTCTCAATAGATTTTCAAACAATCGGTAAAAGTGTTGTCAAATAGTGGAGTATACTCGAGAAAAGTAAACGAGAATTCGTGGTAACGAGAACACTGTTGACGTGGGCATCGAAGTCCACGGGCGTTCGCGATCGTAGTCGTAAAATTTACGAGCGATTTGCGGAAGCTGAGTTTAAAATTGCATTCTGAAAGCTTGAAGAAAGATCGTTGGGAGGATAGGAAACGACACGAGGGAGAAAAAAAAGGAATGAGGTATGAAGGATGAGAAAAGGCTTTGCTTCATCTTGAGAAAGGATTTTCCGGATACATTTACGATATGAATTTTACTGGGATGAGTAATCGTTGTAACATGCAGTTGTTCGTGATTAATCATTATTGCAGTTGATAGTAATTTACTTTTGTTGATAGTGCATCTTTTGAAGTATAATTCTTTTGAGGAAAGAAAAAATAAAAATTCATGAGTTTGATAGAAAAAAGGGCTTATCATTATAGCTCGTAGCGAATTTTATGCATAGCAAAAGAAATCTTATTTTCTATTAAGCATGGATGATGATGAAAACAAACGAAGAATAGAAAGAGCTATTGGTTATGGTATTACGAGAGTTGAAAAAGAAGCAAGAAAAGTTGAAAGAGAATATTTACGAGGACGATAAATCAAAACGCTTTATGTATTACGCTTGAATGCTAACTTCTCGTTTCGTTGCATCTGTCTCTGTATCACATATCGCAATTGGACGCACGTGGCAAGCCTTTTGTTGGGCACCAATGAACTCTTGCCTTCTCCAAGTGGAAAGAAAAGATGATGCAGAAAAACAATCCCAACGAAAAAAAAATAATTTTTGTTAACAGAATGGAATCAGTCGTCGATACGGGTTATGAGAAAGGAAAATACGACAAAGGTTCGAAAAGACTACTCTCGTAATTTGCTGTAGCACTGCGACGAAATTGGTGAAAAAAAAAAAAAAAAAACAAAAAAATGTCGATCAAGAAATTGATACACCGTAGACTAATAGGACCCGAACTTGAAATTTACGACGGATCCAATTATCGAAATATCTGGGTTTACAAATGAGGGTATTGAGTTATAACGTAGGGATTGGTAAGAATTTGTCGTGTAGGATTTTGGACTGTGGTGACTTTTCATGGGGCCAATTGGCTAGTGCGTCTATTCGTATACAACACATTTAGGAGTGTCACAATTTAGTAGTATGTCTCGTAGTGGCCGTTGTGGCCAATATGAGGTGGAGTGTCGTGCGGTGTGGCACAAAGCCCTTCGATCCTCTCTGGTTGCCGTCCAATTTTGTGGAAGGTTCAGGCGACGACGCTGTACCGTTCTATATGTTGGCAAGCGACCTCTGTCGCCGTCTCAATGAGGTGCCACACCTAAATGACGTGTTAGACACAGTGGAATACTTTTGCTAACTTGGTGACGTTGGGCATGGTACCAAGTACGATTTTTGGAAATAGAAACGAAGGGAAAGGGAAAGAAAGAGGCATTAGGAGCTGCTTAGGTCCAAAAGGGAAAACCACTGCCATTTATTGTCCCTATTATCCCACCACTGACCTCTACGACCTTACATTCCCAGGGGAGGACCTCGTGGCAAAACCTACTAGTATCCATCCACTTCGTCTTTCGGCCCTCTCGTAACTTCCTTTCCCTTTCGGTCATCAGACCCTGTACCATCGAACGATATTCCTTCTCGCTATTGCGTCTATCTATACGGAATCCTCTCCACGCCCTCTTCGTTTATCTGTATCAGTGAAACCACCATTTAGAAACCCGGCTTCTATCTTTCATACCGTTCGAATCTTATTTCCCAATGTTCCCAAATCCTTAATGCCTTTCTTGCCCGTGAAATCTGTTCCGGAAGCGTTTTTCGTATGGGTACGTAGTAAAAGTTGACAGATTGGCGCCTCATCAATACAACAGCATTTAAAGCCTAGAAGAATGGATTACAATGAGTCAATAAACTTATCATTGTTGATAAACTTGTGTTTGGATAAGAATTTGAAGTATTGTGTATACTTTAATGTGTTTATTCAATGGAGTTATTCAATTAGTTTAAGAACTGACGACCGAAACGGCCAGATATTTAAACATCGATAAAACTGAAGATACAACTTACCTGATGGACCCTTTCGTGAGAACCATCGATTTGAGAAGCTGCGAGCGGTAGATTAAGCCGTATGAGGTTGGAAAAGAAAAGGTAATAGCAACATGATTACATTTAGTGTCAAACTGTTTGTCTACGTTCCCAATACACCCTAAAAAAATCTGGCGTCATTCGGTTGGTAGGAAGGTGTCGACCGCTTCAATTATAATTAGAAAACAAAATTCATTTGTACGTGCAAATAACAACTCTGGTTGTTTTTGTGCCAACAGTTAATTTTTCACAGAAGCTTGAAAAAAAAAAGGCAGCCGAAAACAGGTATGTGGAAAACAATTTTTTTTAATTTTGCGTTTCGTAGGACAATGGGCTAGGGGAGGGGGGCGGGGCCATGGCACCGTTATTACACACTCAGGTAAGTTGTGTCTTCAGTTTTATCGATGTTAAAATTGTTTGGCCATTTCGGTCGTCAGCTCTGCGACTAAATGAATCGATGCAGGTTACGAGAGTTGTACAAAACTAATTTACGTCACGGAATAGTAGTTTGTGTTTATGAACATTACAATTTTTGAACTCTATTTTCTATTAAGCCGCTAAAATCCTTCCATCGAAGCTCGGCCCATTTAGAATTCCAGTTCCCAAAAGTTGCTGCCATATTCAATCGACCTCGAGTTTTCGAAATGAGCCCGAAAAGCCAAACAACTCATCAGCATCTACAGTCGATCCGTAACGAAGCTTTTCGTTAACAATTACTTTTTCCTGAGCCACAAACCAGTCTCTCCATTCGTTCAATTTGTCGGACCAACTTTCTGTGTTAAACCGTGAGAGAAACTTGGTGAATACACGTTCGACGATGATGTGTTGTGATGTGTTGTTGTTTCAATGCCATTCGATGGTTCATAATGATAATAATAACAATAACAATAATAATAATAATAATAATAGTTTACGAAAGAACTTGAAAAATATTTATGCTTACTATACAATTGGTCCATGGTGAGTTCATCGCCACCGTAGTCAACGGGTAATATTGATTTTGGTACGAAGTCATATATCGAATCGAAATTTCCCGTGTGAACGTGAATCTGTTGATATAGCAACGGTGGCCGCAACAATGCGAATAAATTTTCCATGTTTTATTTATAAAAAATATAAAAACTAGAGGCTTGTTTAAATAAGAAAAGCTTGAAATATTTATCATCAAATGATAAAAACAAATAACGACTCCTATAGGACACTTATTATTTCTTTAACTTACTCGAGAAGCAAGTTTTGGCTTAAGAGCAGATTTCACCAGTGTGACTATACGATCAGTGTAGCTCGGCACGTTAAAGAAATGAAATCCTTTTATCCGGGAGCCATAACCTTCCTGAAAACGAAAACTCTTTTACACTTTCGTTCCATGGCTAATAAAAAGCTCTTGAAAGTTTAACGAAAGTTCATGGAAATTATTTGTCGGTTTGAAGCCTTCTCGACAACATGTGGTTTATCATTCAGCTATCGAGTTTCCTCGCAAATTCATGTTTTCAAAGTTCACCTTGGTTTCAATTTATAAAAGGTCACAACCACATTGTGCTTTTTTGTTCTTTTTTTTTTTTTATGAATTTTAACTTGTCAGATAAATATTCATGTGATAACATAAACAGGAAAGAGTGAACGAAAAAAAAAATTCAACTGAAAAATCGTTTTTTGCATAATAAAAAAAATTGCATAACATTTTATTATAAATAAGTTGACTCACTGTCGCTGCTACTTCGCATTTTTTAATCATACCGGGTGTCAGTTTCATAAAATGACTAAATTTAAAGTTGGCAAGGTCGTACATATAAATGTCACCGAAACAGCGGCACTCGGAAATTCGCACGTCAGTAACCATAAACGCGAATCTGCAATGAAGTCAAGGTTGTCATTGATGCCTCCGAAGCGACATAAGGAAGTAATAAAAACTCGGATTATGAGATTTTCTGTAGACAAAAAATGAGTGACCTTTACTAAAACAGATTTTTTTTTTCGTTTTACAACATTTACTATGCGAGTTTGACATTTGTCGATGTTTATTTGTCAGAACAGTCTGAAAAATCAAAGATCCAGTAAGCAAAGATTAGCGGAATAAAAAAACAATATAAAAAAAAAAAGAAAAAGAAACGACTGCGAATAATGTCTCGTTCGTTTAAATGATGCAAAAATATTAAAGGTCGCACTTACTTGAAAAATGTCCAAGGTTGAAATTCAGAAACGCTCTGGTCCATCCATCTCATTATACAAACTCTATACTTTTCTGGGGTTAATTTTGGTAGACAAACCCATTGCCTGTATAATTCGACATGTAATTAATGATCAATTATAATAATTTTGCATCAAGTATTTTGAGATCTAGAGAATGTTTATTGAACTTGAGAACGAGCTAACTTGTAGTAGCTTGGAAATCGATACGGTACGGAAATCTATATATGACATTTCTTCGTATATACCAGAATAGTAGCCTACGGTGGAAGCGTTCTTTACTTATTTGCCAAGTTATAAGGGCAAAAGTTTCTTAGCGCGTTGTACAAGTGCTGATAGAATATGTCGGTGGGATATAAGGATAGTCGTAGTTTTATAAGTGCGAGGGTCGTTCGAGAGATGAGAAATTCTATAGGACATCGTTGAACTTCCTAGCACGTCACGCACAGGAAGGCAACACAAAAAGGGAAAGGAAAGAGGATTACGGAATAGGAAAAAACTTGTGTCGTTCTAATCAAGTACTTGATCGATCAATTGTTCGAGATTGTTCTTTCCTTATCAAAAAGAATATCCGTTGGCAAGAAAAAATCTTCAAGGATATCTACTTTGAAAGAATAAGGACAGATGGTTGAATTAATTTTACACAGTTTCCGAGACATTTGATGAAATGAGTCATCAACTTCACTGAACATCTATTAAACCACGTGAGCAAACGATGTATTCGTCGCCATTGTTGTTTAAGCGATGAGGTTACACCTGCAGGGGTTGGGCGAATAATTTATAGCCCCTAAATTTGTGAACATCGTGGCTTATATATACTTACAAAGTTTGGTGTAACTGAGCAACATCAGGTCCGCTTGGATCCCTTTTGGTGAATAGCTCCGGCACAAGGCGCCTCACTGTGTAGTACATGTCCAACTTCTCTTTAGCCCGCTCAAGACTTAGCTTTGTATTGATTATGAAGTACTCTAATCTTCTGTCTGGTATATCTGTAGAGGCAAATGGAAGTTTCCTCATCAATTGATTCATTATTTCGGTTTACAGTGGAATTTTTCTTTTAAATTTTTAGGAGTTTCGAAATGATTTGTTGTTTCATTCATTCGCGAAAAAACTTACAGCAGTTCGATGACTTTTGGGAATGGGGAACTAGGCCATGTAGTGGGCAGACACAGGGTCTAGAAAACATGAGTTGAGAGAAGTTTAAGCCGCTCTCCAATGAGCCAGATACTTCTCTAACTCACTTCGTAAACCACATGGTCAATCATTCTAGAATATTGACAGAATGTTCCAGTAGTTCCTTGCCTTTACCATATTTGCGATCGAACAAAGTCATTGCAATGAACTCAGTGGTGTATGTAAAATGTAGTAATTTGAAAGGTCCATTGCTTTAAAGTTCAAATAACTATGCATTAGATGTTGCCTCGTAGTGAACGTGCAATGAGGTCTCTACTAGAGACTTCAGCTCTGGATCTCCGCGAGGGGCAAGGGTTAGGAAATCGAATTTCAAACTTTACTCTTCAACGTCAGTCATATGACTTACTTTCTCTATTTAACAATTCTCGCCCTTTCAGAGATCATGCGTTAGAAACCCTACAACCTTCGGACTGAAGATACTCCTGCGTTACATCTTCGAACCAAAACTCCCTTTTCCAGTCCACTCTGGAGTTCAAGAGTTAGAAACCCCATAGCTTTCGTATTTAAGATGATCTCGTGCCTTACTTCCTGTCTTGAACTCTTGTCGGACCTCTAACGAAAGAAACCCGACGACCCATCTTTTTTGCTTAATGTGCATTACAAATTAGTGTATCTAAGGACAAGATTGCTAGTCTAAATTATCCTAACAATATAGCTCACGGTATAATGTCGTTAGACAAAGCGCGGAGATGCATGAAAAATGTTGCATATACTCACTATCGTTGTAATTTATCTGAAACAGTCGCAAATGCATCTGTACTCTTGCGGTTTTTGCAGCGAGGGAAATCAGTAGCGACGGGAGAACAATATTATCGTACAGCAAAGTGGTGAGATGCTGAATATATTTAGCTTGAGTAGAGAGCTACAAAGATGCATAGGTGGTTCCTTTAATATATGTACAGAGTGATTTAAAACGAATACCCAAAGTTTTTTGAATACTTGTGCAGATGACAAAACTATCAGAGGTTCTTATGGTTTTACTTTTTTCTGCTGTTTGATAGCTGTTCCATTGGTACACGGTTTGAGAGTAATTTAAACTTGGGATAGAAAAAATCACCAACAAACGTTTTTCTATTTTTTCTAACCGATTTGCAAAAACGTTCAGATATCACCCAGCCTTGCTGATTGGTGATGATTCCTTCCTTTTTCATAGAACTGGCTACTTTTATCATGTTATTTTTAATTTTTCGCACGTCCGAGACAGAAAATGAGAGAGAGTGATGGAGAGGAACAGACAGGGATGCTTAATGACGTATTATTTATTAAATTTTGTTGCATCTTTTGAAACAGCCTGTAAATGCATACATGCTTTAGTAGAGGTCGCGCTCGCGAATTCAACGAAGCGACGGAAGGCGACGCTTCTACTTCCGAGAGGGTAGTAACCGGTTTTCCTGTGCACTTTATCCCGTGGTGACACGCTTGGCATCTTCCGGGCTCAGATCCTTTACCGGCCTCTACCGAGAAGGAAAAGGACGACGAGGCTGGATAAGGATTCACTGTGTATACATAGAAATACAGGTATATATGGAATGCCGAAGTAAAACAGAAACGACCAGGAAAGTGTGCACGTGCGTTCTTCTCTATCCAGGGTATAAAAACGAAAGCTTTATTAGGTCCCAAGATACTGATTCTCTGAGGACCGATAAAGACTCCTCAGAAACGGAAATTACGACACGTACCTTCAGGCTTTACATTGTTCCACTGTAGGAGTTTCCCCGATTACGAGGTCACATCTCCGAACATCCAACACCTCTTTGATCTTATAAAATCTTATAGGTATTAGAACGAATTCTTGAATCCCGGAAGTCAATCCAATTATTCGTTGATTAATAACAACATTCAATCAGAACCAACTTTATTGGACATTAAAGAATGGTTTTTTTCTTTTGTGTAAATAATTTTCTATTTACGCGGTCGCTCGAACTGTATTCTCTGATTCAATTTAAATTCAACAAAGTCTATATTTCAGCGTACTGGACCTTCATTCCCGTCGGTACTGTCATTTCGACACGTGTCTGCAACATTTACTATTTGGAACACGTTCCTTTAAGTACGAGTTGAATCACGCAGAGAGCCAACGGATTGCATCCAGCTTCATTTTTATAACTTGTATTTTTCTTGGCCACACGTATTCTTCGAGCATCCAACAGTAATGGAACTCAAGTTGCGATTTCGCAGAGCTTCAAAAAATTGATGGTTATTGTAAGATTTAAGTGATACTAAGAAAACAAGATTTTTTCATTCATTTAATTCGATCTCACAGGCCCAGTGTAACTCAAATTATCAATCGGTTTTTAACATGATTGATTTCCAGATGGATAGGTTATCTAAAGTCTTAACTTTGGAGAAATGAAATATGAACATGAATGAAATCTATGGAGGATCCATCATTTTGCCATAACAATATCTTGTGATACGAGTTAAAAGCTACGAATGTGTGGATCACATGTGATACAGAAACTCTCGGATTCCCAGTTTGCCTTTTTCTATTGCGTATACAAAACGGATCCTACCACTAACTTTACTTGGACGCTGTGGGAAGGAAGTGTGGAGAGTCCTTCCCGAGAGAATCGAAATTCCGCATAGCTGCTATTTCGGATCGGATCGTTCTACTCTGCTTCGTTTTGTATTGATATGTCTAAATATATGCCACGTCTCTAAATAAATGTATATATAATATGAAGAGTCTATATAGATCGATGTATCGATGAGCATCGAAGTATTCCAACGTAGCATACACTGGAGGAAAGAGGATAAAAGGTTAATTTCAAACCTTGAGGAAGATGTGGCTGTAACGTGAGCCAATCTCGTAGCTTGTTACGTAGCTCGGTCAGTAGCTTATCGTTTCCACCTAAAGCCCTGCACACTTCCTCCGTCGTGCACGATTCCAGTAGCCGTACAATTCTCTCGTCTTTCTTCTCCAGCTGGCTCACGTCTTTTCGTTGCTCCGTTGCCAAATCCATATCGTCAATCGGTAGTGCGTGAAATTAGGATTTCGCAAACGAAAGATTCACGATATACGGATCACTTATTTCACTGTTCACCTTAACGTGGTACCGTTACCTTTCAGTCGAAGAATTTAGATTGTATTTCGTTTGATTTTTTACCAATTTAGATTTTCGGGGCATCAGTTAGTTGTGCAAAATCTCGACCGATCCAAGCGAAGGACCTTCGAACACTGAGAATTCTCCAAGTGCCTTTCACAAATCAAAATTACGAGTTGATTCACCATGAGTCTTAATTATAGCCTCCCAGACGACGCTTTTTCTGTTTTTTTCTTTCCCCACTCGATTTTAAACCGATCACAATTTCTACGTGCTTGAACGATCGTTACAAAGTCCGCTATATTCTGTGTAGTCTCTTTTGACGTAAATACGATACGAAGGTCACACAGATGACATTGGTTCACTCAGATTGCTTAGCTTATTTATATTCAAAATTAAAAACTCCAGCCACAGTTCATTTTTTCGTTTTCGAATTACCTTAAAACTGGTATTCCGTGTTATATTTCATGTGCACTTTTGGACAATAATTGTTGATATTTATTCCTAGACGTTTTCTTAATTCGTGTAACGTTTCCATTTTCCAATTGAAATTGTTTATCGCACTGGGATCGTTCGGGAGAGTTATTGGTTATTGGATTTTCGGTAAAAATTGTGAGTTAAATGGCCAAATATGCCAATCGTCAATTATACTTAAAACTGCAAGTCAAGTCATCATCTATATCAGTCAGCATCGAAGAAAACACAAGAGGGGACAACGATAACAGGACGATTGATCGTTGTCTCTTAAAAATCCGATTGGTAAGTTTATGAACTGCTGAATCTCACGTGTCTATCACACTAACTCAATATTTATAACTGGAATACAACTGCAATTTCTTTTAAATGAAACAAAATGGATAACCTGTACGTAAATTTGTTTTTAGGCTCTTCGTTTAGAAACAACACTTTGTTAAGAATTTTTGAAAAATGAAAGTCTTTTATACGAAATGATACAAGTTCCAATGGCAATGCCGTTTTCCTAGTAATTTCAACATTATCTTCTTCGTTTTGAATACTTCAATATGCAACCTCAATCAAGCTCGGTATGTTCTGTAATCTAAGAAGTACAGAATTTCTCGCTTTGTGGCTTGGTTATTCATCAAAGGGATTCTCGTTAAACCGCATGCACTGCAGTGTGATATTAATAACGTGAATGTTAGAATGGCGTTTGGTGTATTGTCGACATTCCCATTTTTCGATTTGTGGTTTGAACACGAACTTGCAAACGTGTTATTATAAAACGTTGAATAAATCATTAGAATCGTGAGGCTTATTTTCAATTATTTATTACTTTTGATCATTGCATTTTTAATTCTCCCTCAATATTTGCTCCCTTTCAATGTCCTGCCTAGTGGACAATTAAGCTTCTACTAATTAAACATAGTTTTTGTTCGCTTTACGCCAATTTTTCGTGCCCAAGATTACGCTAATTAAAATTTCTATTTGCAGTTTTGCTCCATTTCGATTAAGAATCTATTCCCGTGTTAGCTGCATATAAAAAACACAAATTAGAATTCTGTCCAATGTACATCGGAAGATGCAAGTCACAAAAAAACAATCCCAAAGCATTAATTTGTAATAAAAAATGTAATTGAATTACTAAACTCTTTTCGAACGCAATGTGACAGAAGAAGGGTCACATTTATTAAACGAGATGTATCACAATGATTGCAACCATCGTGCAAAATCCAGCATCCAAATTTTCTTATATTGAAACTTGATTTAAATGAATTAATAACTGTTTTTTGATGATTGGATGAGATTATGAAAACTTTTAACCGGAAAAATGTTGGATGCCAGACATTCAAATAAATCTGTACAACATTGAGTATCTAAATTAGGTAGAATATTTAATTTAACAGAGAACTGATAGGAAAAATCATTAGAAATTGAAAAAAGGTTTAAAAAAAATAAAAATGATAAGGACTATAGTATACAAGGCAAATGTCTAAAGCTTAGAACGGTTGTCAAGCTGCGAAAAAAGTATATTTTCGTCCTGTGCCCTCGAGCGTGTTCATGCTGGTTTATTCGGTTTTGTGTGGTTACGTTGTCGCTGTTGTTGTCGCTGCTACATCCCTCCCATCGTCCACAAGCCTCTGTCGTCTCAACCCCTTGCCACACTCTATATATGCCAAGAGACTTTTGAGCATCCATCCACTGGCTCTCTTTTCTTTCGTACTCACTTTTTCTTTATCTTCTTCTTCTTTTTCTTCTTCTTCTCGGCCATAGCGAGAATTTATTTTCTCGTAAAATATAGCTGTGTGTACTTGGCTCTCGCGGTCCTTCTTGTGCCAAGGGCTACCATGCAATTATGTAAAAACTATGCTAATAGAAATTGCGCAGAGAAATCCATTTTTGCGGAGACGTCCTCTTAAACCTACCCTAGTTTTCACTGTATTTTTATACTTTATGTGTGTATAGAAATAGTTACGAAAGAATGAAAGAAAGTAGATATAACTATGAGAAACCAAACGAAGCAGCCCGAAGTTTTTCGTTTTCAATTTTATTTCTTGTGTAGCCTTTCGATCCTATTTTAACACCATCAGGTGGATAAAATTTACAAAATTTGATTTGTATCCGAGATTAGACATACTTGTGTTCAATTCGTCAATCCGTGCAGTAATTACTTGCAGAATATACAAGCAGGATATGTGACAAGCGTAAAAATAAGAACAGATACTCATGACCGAGTGCTGATTGCAAAATGATCAGAGCAATTTACCACCATCGGGTCTCGTAATTTATGCCCATCAGGGGTTTATTGCGCACACGAGAACGACCTCAACTCGGCGCCGCATAGCGGCTGAAACGAGCAGTTCCGTCCAACTGCATCAGTCAATCCGTACTTGAACCGCATGAGGATATCCTCAGATTTACCCTTACCAAACCTCGCAGAGATTATCCACAGATCTACCTGACGTGGGCCCCATTGGGTGAACCCCGACTAGGTCATCCACTCTTAAACCTTATGAGAATATTCTCAGGCTTACCCTTACCAAACCTCGTAAGGGTTATCCACAGATCTACCTGATGTGGACCCCATTGAGTGAAACCCGACCAGGTCATCCAACGATGAAAATCATTAGGGCCTCACAAGGAATACCTTACTTCGGAAAACCCTATCCGGTCCTCATGCAGAATCAGGGCATCCCTACGAAAATTCTAGTCGGGAAAGTAATAAACTACAAGCTGCGAATTCGTGCGGTAAAAAGAACATCGTTTGTTAGTGCAGTAAAGTAGTGAGGATTTGAATGAAACGGAACATAGTTTCAAAAATTGCTGGTGATGCCTGGCGAGTTTGGGGAAATCCAGCAAATTTCCGAGTTTTTGAAAGTCCGTTGCATAGAACTTCGCATTCATCGATTTCTAATGCTGCTTAAAAACTTGATGATGGTCCAATGAGACACCGGTCTGGATTTTTGTAATAAAAACCTGAGAAATTATGCAAATATAATAAAATGCATGCAAAACTGGGTGGAAGGCTATAGGGAGGAGCATGAACTTTTTTTGGAATCGATATACGCTACTCTGAGTCTTCGACTCGCGAGAAGCGAATATATTTCTTTCAGGCGTTTGAGACGTTGCGCGATATATATAGATATCGAAGAAAGTCTGATTAATCACGTCTCATGGTGACACTCCAATTTTTCACCCAGTATGTATATACAGATCCATTTTTATTCTACAATGACAGATTTTTTTTTCTTTTATTCTCACTTCCTTGATTTCTATCCTCTCTTGTTGAGTACTGAATGTAAATGTATACCATTCGGTAAAACTTGCTGAAATCACGTCGAGACGTCGGTTTCATTCGCCTCTCGTTTACACTTTCAACTTTTATTCCCAAGAGCGTACACCTCTGCTGACCTTCTCCATCGGCTATAACATCGTAACTGGCAACGCTGGTATATTCCGTGTTTGCATGGACTTCTGACAACAGAAAAACATTATTACAAGTCGTTTCGAAAGTTGATGTTTCTTTTATCATGGATTGCAGATTGGATGAGAGTGGATGAACTTTGTTCTCGACTATTTTTAGTCTTGTTGAAAATCATGATTTAAAAAATCATTTAGCTATTTTAAGAAAAAAATATTACGTTGAGTACACAACTGTCTTTCTCTAGATTTAATGGACTCTTTCGAAAATACTTAAAGACGTAAATCTAGTCTTAATCATCACAAAATATTCCTAAGAAATGAAATTATAACGTTTATGGATGAGACCATTTCAAAATTGGACTTAATGTTGTTTTTATTTGCATTAATGGTGCACGAAAGGGAAATTTAAGGGACGAGAAAGCAGGAAGTTATCTTTATGACCCCTGGAGCTTTGTTCGAATATCATAGAATTTGAAAATTGGAGAGAGTCAGTGTGCAGTGTGCAGAAAGTGAGATGGAAGGAGGAATTGTAAGGGAATAAGTCTGCCCTAATTAGATCCTGAAATGAACGCGTGCTTAAAGTCGTTCGACCATACTAAAGGGCCCTAAACGCCATCTACATATTCATGCGTATAACCGCATGGTTATGCACTTTGTTCACGTCATGAATACCGATATCTATTTCCAGCAAGTTTCCGAAGCAGAAAAAACTGGTACTTTTAAAAATAGTACTTCAATGTACAAAATCTTTAAATTTCAATATATTTCCAAGAGTGCTGTAAATCGTCTTACAGGGAGTTAGGCAATACCGGCGAACACATCGATCAACGTCAAAACCTGTAATGGAAAGGAGTCTAATAAAAAATAGTAGAAGTCAAAAGCTCATTTTCCAATTTATTCGAAGAAAACATTCGAAGTATGAAAAGCAAAAAACTGCGTTCAGTCAAGAAACTCCAGGAAAGACTGTGGAATTTGAAACATTTTAATCAAAGACTTGAAAAAACAATTTTCGTTCTCTAGTTGTAAAAAATGAGATCCGTCAAGGAAATAAATCCCAAGAGCTTTGAAGCTGTCGAGACAATGACTGAGATCTTGAGACAATAGTTTTGTCACCCGAGAGCCAGACACACGAGGCATGGCATGATTTCTTCATAGCGACAATGACCTATCTCACATTTTAATGACAACCGTGATGGGTCTCTGAACAAATACACGATGGTAGAAACTGGTGAGATTCGCACTTGGGATAATAATTTATAATATATATTCTTTCAGTTTATGAAAAAAAATCCTCTTACCTCAATATAAATCAACAGTAGACTTCATAGGGCAAAGAAACCTTACCTGAGGCTACGGGATGAAAGCATTTTTCTGTAGTTCTTCATTATATTCGTAATTCGCGACTAAAACTGGCCGGTGAAGTCTTTGATACAGGAACGCCCTTTTTTTGCTCGAAGAATAGAGTTTTAACGGGCAGAACAAAGAAAAACTTTTTCTTTGGATGTGAAAAGCTCGCGCGAGTTGAAACCCGGGGTTATGGTTACACGAAATTGAGCTTTCGCCTGAAACGTAAAGGGTTGAAGGGACACGACCTTGAAGTGGTTCTCCTCTTTTATCGAGGCTGCTTCTCCGGTCAACGTTTATAGACGACGACATTTCTTTCACGGAGTTGGGAAAGCCGCAAATGGTCTGCGAGAAAGCTCGATTATTGGGCCACAGTATCTGTGAGTTCATATATACGTTTGATTGTAAATGTGTATGTAAGAGAGAGAGAGAGAGGGGATATGAAAGAAGAAAGCACACGGACTCTAAACTCTTAGCAGCGTTTTCGTCAGTGAAACTGCCTATTTCACGATTCAGAAGACCTTCTCCAATTCGCTTGATGTTCCGACCATTTCTCTATCCCCCTCTTTTTCTTATACAACTCCATTTGGAAAAAGAAAGAGGAAAGAAGAAGAAGTACTTTCGTTTATTTCTACAATCGTGCGAGCGACTAAAATTGACGGCAATAAGTAGAAGAAGAAGAAAAAAAAACGTTTTTCTTCCATCAACTTCATCAGAGATCACATTCGTTTAGGCGTCGTCGGATTTTTCAAATTGCCTTCCATTACTTAACGTAAGAGAGTCACGTGGTCGATTGTAAAACGTTGTTTTGGAACAGAGATCTTTTTAGGCATACATTATCACACCGTCAAATATATTATCTAACGTCCAATATGTGATGTGGAAGGCAGACATCAGAAGCATGAGGGAAAATTATGGATGTGACATCGACCAGCTGAAGAACAAAGAGAATCAAGAGAGATGGAAATACTTTTTGATTCATTGACAGCAGATGAAGTCAAAATGCCAGAAGATTTTCTCTCTCACGTGAATAAGGAGTCGATGCTCGGCGAAGTGTGTCAAAAGAGGGTGGTTTTCTTCCTATCCTTCGTTTCTCCGCACCCATGGAGCTCTTGTCCGTGCTTTCGTCAGATCTTTGAGTCTCACATAAATTGCTTCTTCTGTCATACAGTAAACACACCAGGTCTCTCTGCCTCATTCTCTCTTGAAACACTCCCTAATCTTAAGCTGTTCTATCGAAGCAATCAACGCGACTATATACACTCTCATCAAGTTCTCTCATCAGCCCTGGAATTGTTTCGCCATGAAGAGATAGAATTGGGGTTTTTTTTCAAGATGACCATATGCTTGTGAAAGGTGAAGATTAACGGTCAGGTTAACAGAAGTGGAATTATGAACTGCTCGATGAAACCTTCGCCAGATTTTTATACGGAATGATATTCTCATGAAGAATGTAACAGTGGTGAATGGTATGGCTCAAATGAACGGATATATTATTGATATTTTCATCTTTTCAGGGTGCCTTTTCGTGTCATATAAATTCACGTAATATTGATTCTAGAGAGCATCATATGACGCGAATCTTTTGAATTTTTTCCCCATGCATTTCGCCACAACAAAAGCTATCGCTCGTATTATACTTAGTTTATTCTATATACTTACTTTCTAGTCATTTCCATTTCCGTATATCTCTTTGAAAAAGAGATATTCGTGCGAAACGGAAAACCCCTCGCCACGTTTCCAACTGTGGAATGTATACGTTGACGGCTTTTCTAGGACAAGCCAGTGGGTTCACGTGTACAACTGAGTTGTGACCACTGATGTACCTCGTACATAAAAGCCCAGGGTATTAACAGCCCTGAGGATGAAAAAAAAGCTTGTAGAAAGCCCAACTTGAAAAAAAAAACGTGAAAGAGAGTGTTCGTCGGCGAGGGTTTGTCCTCGTAAGCCGGCGTTCTCTCACAGTTTATTTTCATCGTGCACTTTTGCACTATAGGCTTGGCCGGATGGAGGAAGAGTTAGAAGAGAACGAGAGAGATGGTGCGAGAGAAGGAGAGAAAGAGAGAAAGAGCAAATAGAAAAAAGGTGAAAGAGTCTGGACGGATGCGCTTGGACAATGGAGCAATTTTGTCGTTGGGATTGACCGCGTGAACCTTTCCCTCTAGCTCTTTGGACAACCCCGACATCGCTATGGTCAGAGTGTCTCTTGGATGGACCAGAAGTTTCGTGAACTGCGCGATGGTCGCGGGGACGATTAGATACGTGCTAGGTAATAGCTGGAGTCCAATCTGCATTCGTAATGACGGACGTGGAAGGTGACACAGTGTCTGACCTCAGTGCAGGGACATCGGCCATCTATTAACCCCTAGGGCCATACTATCCCATCCCAGCCTGGTTCTCTGTCACTTGCTATATATCCTTCCTCAGCCACTGTGGTACGAGCCAATACGTATTTAGAAATATATATATATGTATATATATACATATCCGTGGAGCTTTGAATGAGGAAGGTTTCCCTTCTATCTTCGGCGTTTCCCCTATTTCGCTCTCACCCCTTGTATATGTCTATCTGTCTTGGTCCTTGCTGCCCCTAACGAGAGCCACTCGACGACCAGTGACCGTGGCTACGATGTCCAGGCAGCCGCACTCTGCACTATCCAACATCTACTCTTGGTCTCTCTTCAGCTCATGTTTCTCTTTCCTGCTGCATATCACCCTCCATGCGTGCCTTACGCTTAGCCTCGTCTCGTCAGACACCCGTCGTCCAACATTGGCTTCTTTTTGCTTCGTACAGGAAATTACTTTTCCGAGTATACAATTAATATTCTTATATTAATAATCAGGTCTTTGAACCAATTGCAGTGGATTCGTTGGGAAAGGAAAAACGCAGCACGACGGGACGACGAGGTAATGAACAAACGTTTGATAACTCAGAAGCTCCTATTTTTTCAGAACTTGAGCTTCAATAATTGATTACAAAATGATGAAATTATTATTTGAAAAAATTGTTTTATTACTAAAAACACTAAGAAAATGTATCTGCACTCACTAAACACAGGTTTGTTTTTAAGTGAATATCTATAAATATTTTCATGATACCTTTACAGGATTTATTGAAATTCAAAACATTTTTTTCGGTCTGTTTATATATATATTTATCAGGGCTAATAGTTCACAATACTTTTTTCAGTCAGCACTGTCAGATGTGTTCTCGAGGGAGATGTTTTACCTCGCAGAACGAATTTTTCTTATTTCAAGCAGACAGCGTAGAAAATCGAGCGCTTTAAATGCATTGGATGACACGTGTGCGTCGATACAAATGTATACGTGATTGTGGGGTGACCCTTAGGTACATAGCGATCGTTGCAAACGAGTGTGGTGCATAAATTAGATAAGAGAATTCGAAAAACTATGAAGTCCTAGTGTCAAGGAATCCTTTTATTTCGGTGTTTTTTTTTTTTTTTTCCACGAAGGTTGTTTTATGGTGGGTGTTGGAAGTATTGTGTACGTGGGCTACGCTTCCATCGCGACTGCGTGCATAAACGTTTATACGAGTATTACGAAAGGGCGGGAAGAAAGAGAAGGAGGAGGAGAATGAGCTGGCAGCGTGCAGACCTCGGGAGTAATAAGTGTATAAAAGGCATATTTTCTCAGGTTTTTTTCAACTGGAATCGGGTTTGGCACATACGGTTGAATATATATGTTATGGTGAGAGGGAATATTCGGCTGGTTTGAGGCTATGAGTATAGTATGTATCTATATGTCTCTTCATGCGTTGAGGCAGCGGGCAAGTAACGAGGGTCATGAAATTTCATAGCTAATCGCGAGCCGGAATTAGCTCACTGTCCGAACGGAAACCGCCGTAATCCCGCTCCCGGCACACTGCATTTAATTCCCTTAACGAGCTTCGCCGAGACTGAATTCGAAGTGAACGGTTTGCGTGGCGAGCTCGGCCGAACAGTAAAATCAATTAATTATTATTCTCTGCACCCTCGTGTCTTTCCCCTCTTTCTCATTCCGCTCTTTCGCCTGCTTTCACCCTTATCCGCCTTTCGACCGATGAATACAGAGTTTTGCATGGTATTTGCTGTTGCTCTTTATTGCCATATACTTTTGATATGCTTTTCCTATCGATATCTCGTCAAATTCAACAGATTCCAGTCTATCGGCTGAACTGTTTCACTGAAATTGTCATGTTTTGAGACTCACGTCATTCGGAAACGGCATTACTTTGTCCGAAATATTTTATTTCCACAGTACTTTGGAAAGGAATTCAAAACATCGGCTTCTAGTTCACAAAAAATAATTGAAATAGATTTAATTTTTTTTTTAAATATGCCTAACGAAGGATTAGTTGGTATAAATAAAAGACATTTGAAATTCCTACAGTCCTCTCTTTTGCACTCGAGACTTCCTATGAGAAAGGCTCGTGCAACTTGGCTCGCAAAAGCTTTAGTCCAGAGAACTATTATAAAGTATAATGCTTATGTTTTATAGATAGGTAAGAATCGAGCTAGAGAAAAAGAGAGAGAAAATGATAAGCCAGAAGTGTAGAAAGAGCAGAGAAGCGAGAGTTTACGAGAAAAGCGTGACGTCTTTTGGTTTTGCATATTCTGGGACGAGAGAGCCTCGTGTCTTTTTCGTCCTCTTCTCATGTTTGTCCCCCCTGTCTTGTTTTCTTTTAGTCTCTTTATTTTTCGTTGCGCGTTCCACCAATGGGGATGGCCGTTTGCGCAATTTTTTTACCCTCGTTTTCTTTTCTCGTACCCTCAGTTGGTTGTCTACGATTATTCTTTTAAATTCTGGCGAAGTAGAGTTTCCTGTTGTACTTCGTCACACAACTATCCTCTGTCAAATATTGTGGATGCCGTTGCTTTTTTTCTTTTTTTACGTAGAATGGACGATACAATTTACATGCTAAACCATTCGACATTACGCTCGTCTGACACACCAGTTCATCCCCTCCGACAATGTTACAGACTTCATCTTTGAACTTTGAATTTTGTCATATATATGGAAATCTGCAGGACCACAGTCAAGATTTTTCTTTGATCAGGCTTCTTACAAGATTATGGAATAATACTTTCAATGGATAAAACATCATTCCGTACAATTTCGGATATAAACTCTGCCTCCAATAAAAATGCGGAGGGCTTCATTCAAATGAATATTTTTATTAGGCCTCTAACCAATCAACAAGTCAATCGATATTTTTTTGACTACTTTTGTTTTTTTCTTAAGTTTCCCTTTGACCATCAACAAAACTCTCGTACTCTTCATATTGCTCCCATCTACTTCCTTCTTCATGGCTTCACTTGAATACCAACATTTACCGACTAACTTACTCGAAAATTGAGGCAAGGATAATTATGGAGAGTTTACTATATTTGATCGTTGTTTCCTACCTGCTCCATTCGACTTTAACTTTCGTGTGTTCGTTAACCCTATATATCGTCGTGCCCAAATTGTGTGTGGACAATAATTTACATAAATTGTCACCGGTGCTTTGAAGGACTCGTGTGAGAGCTTTTCCCTCCTTGTAACACACAATTACCTATGACATGTACCGAGAGACGATTTTACTACAAGGCCGTTTTCCACTTTCCTAATGCTCCGTTTTCGAGAGCTCGGTGACATCCTCACAATTTCATCAGAAAAGTTGTGTTGGGGTTAATTAAGCAATTTAACGTTGACCATCCAGGCGAATGTCAAATTCATTATCAGGATGATGAACAATGTCGAGAAAATGGATATTTAAATTTCGCTAAATACAACAGAAAAACACACACACACATTAATCTAGAAATTTTATAAATTTTCTCTGAACTCCGTAGCTTTTCTACAAATTTTCTATTTTTTTTCCCTTATTTAAAGTTTGTCCAAAAAAATAAAAAAATTTGACCGCTATAAAGCTCCCGGTGTTCAATATCGGAAACGTGTTTATTTTAAATAATTTAAACTGCATATTAGTCATGTTTTTCGAAAGTTTATGTGTTTTTACATTCCCATAGAATATAAAAACTAACTTTATATCAAAATTTTCAATAATGAACCGAAGATTAATTTTTTTAAGGTGTTTGTGGCGAGACTACTGCGATAATTAAATTTATTTGAAGGTTTGGAAAACGGAATTCAAAATATGTATTTGATTGACAAAAAAGAAGCATATTCAAGATTTTTTCTTTACGAAAAAGATGTAAATATTGTTCAAATTGAAAGTTACTCCTGCAGCAGATAACCAAGAGATTTTTGTGCGACAATAATTTCCTAATAAATCATTTCGGGATTCAATATCGAATCACCATTCATTAAAATAGTATAAAGAGCCAAAGTTCACATAACCTGAGGGAAAAGACAAAGATGAAAGCTCGGAGCCGGATAAATAGCCTTCGTTCGGTTGTTTAATTATTCTTCAATTCTCAGGGGACAAAATTGTGGGCCTCGTCATCGACGTCATCGTTGATACGGAGAGCTACGTTTCTATTAAATTACTAGTCTCTCTTGGCTCTAGGCGAGTCGAGACCGTTCTCAAAGTCTCGAGAGGCTATCCATGCGCCAGGAATGCGACCGGAGCGATGCTGCTGAGACGTTCCAACTCAAGAGCACTCTCAATTTTTTTGGAAGTAACAAACTTCTTCTTCCCAGTTTTTTTTTTTTTTTGCGAGCCTTGCATTTTTCCAAAGGTATGGATTGGATTGCATTGTCAAACGTGAAACTGCATAATTAATTTTTTCTTTTAAATCAACACATTGTGTAAATTTTTCATTGTGAGTTCCTTTGAACACTGACTGTACTCGATTTTCATTTTTATTTTCAATATTCTGTGGGTATAATTAGATATACGCTTAATATTCAAATCAGTCTGTACCGAATAAAAACTTGAATATGCACGAAAGATGGCAAAAAAATTGGCTTCAACCCCGGAAAACAAAATGCTGTTTTCATCCGTTTTTTATTTTCATAGGAATTTTCACGAATGCAGGTATCTCGTTATTGGACAAAACGAATGCATATGCAAATTCTTTGGACAGCATTGACAGAAATTACGAATCAGTCTGGTTTGAAACTATGATGTACACGTGTGGATAATTATTCTGGAATAATGGACAAATTTCTCGATAACGAAAAAGTTTGGGAAAAATGATGAAAATTTATTAATACAGTTGTTGAAATTCTTTTTAAATCAAATGCGGTCATGAATCTCTCTTTTTTAATCAATTCTCATGAAAAAATTATTTACAAAATATTCATGTGAAAAAGTTCGAAAATGAAACAGCTTCGTAAAAAATGTAATCATATATTATCGTTAAAAAAAAAAAAACAGCCTATTCAATTGTTAAAGGGGTTTCTCATTTTGAAAAAAAAATCATAAACAAAAATGATTATTTTTGACGAACTATTGAAAACTTGTATATTTAATGTCCATTTATATATATATTTATATATGATAAGGCGAAAGTATATCACATCCATTTCACGATAATCGACGAGAACAGAAACGGAGGGGAAAGGATTGTGGTTGAAGGGGTGGCAAGGCGGGGGTTCCAGTGTCAGAAATCAACCCGATCGAAGCCTATATATAGCATATACGATTAATAACAATTATCTGTATAGCCTTGTGCGCGCTAGTGTATCCATCGATTTTCCTCTTCTCCTCTTTCTTTCTCCGTCTCACTTGTACATAGTCGCTCTTTAGACTCGGGGGTGACCGCTCTCGCTCGGAAAAGCTCGCTGTGCCGCGGGGTGGCGCCTCCGAGAGTTTCATGCCCGAGCTTTTGACACTCTACGACGGGAAACCGTCGGGTGCGTTTCGCCTCGTCCACGTTTACATTTAACATCGTGTTTTTTCAACGTGAAAAATCGAGAGGTCGAAAAAAAAATTTGCGTTCTTTTTACTTCCAACGATGAAATATAAATAATGAAAATCGTGTGTTTTCCAAGGATTATCGTTTTTGCGTAATCAGTGATAAGATTAATATTTCGAACTTTTTCAAAATATTTTGAAAAAATAATGAACATTTTTTTTCTATGGCTATTTCCATGATGCCGAAAAAAAATGACGAGAAAATAAAAGAAAAGTGTTCACAGTGCAATGTGTCAATTAACGAGCATTTTCCACTTTCCCCACGTGCTTCACGCAAATAAATTTTTTTCATCATTCACGTGGATCGTGATTTAAATAATAGGCATCGAATTGACAGTCCGAAATAAAAGGACGTTAAAAAAGAAAGTAAAAAAAGAGTCTGAAATAAAAATATAATAGTGAGGTCCGTTTAGAGTGAATTTTCATGCGTACATAACAACAAATAGTCCATTGATAAGAAAAATAGTGGATTATCGGACGAAAATAATAAAAGGTATAAAACGAGTTTTAAAAATCGAGGAAAAGGGGGCTAACAAAACGAACGAAAAGGAGGAGGGAATAGAGGGAAAGATATTCACACATATCGCCGGAGCACATTCTCGAAATCGTGAAAAATAGATTGCGATTGAAAGGCAATAGGCTGGTTGGGCAAAGCACCGTCGAGGTCTATAAACAATTTCGTCGATGCGCGGTTCGAGAGTCGCGGTTACGCTCCTGTGAATTGAGAGATAGAGAACGGTGGCTGCGTCTATATTTATATATACATCTGTGTGTGCATTTGTGTGATAGAATTTTATTGGAGTGGGAGAAGATAAAAGAGGACGGTGAGTGCGTGAAGGTTGAACAACGATAGAGAGATAAAGAGAGGGAGAGAGAGGGAGGAAGGAATAGAGCAAGAGTGAGAAGGATTTGAAGGGGGGATCGACGGCCCCAATATCCCGTAATTAAAGCGTTCCAACACGACTATCGAGTGCACTGTACGTGCATAAAGTGTTTACACGTATGTAGATGGATATATACAAATCCATACGTACATGTAAATGTGTTAATCGTGATATAAATGTAAACCTGCATAGATTTTCCTATGCGAGACTATAATAGTGGTAACCACGCCGGTTTAATGTGATAAACAAAATAAAAAAGTGACGAAACACACCTGTCCAGTAGGTGATAGAGCGAATCGGTGGATATTTAATCGGACACACCTCTGTGCTCGTTAACGAAGGGAATCTCGTTAATGAAATTATCGAGTTTACTTCCCTTCTCGCGTGTAATCAAACGTACGTGCATGGATATCACATAGTGGGTTACAACAATTAACATCCATTTCGTGTCATCCAACCGGTGTATGTGTGTTCTGTGAGACTCATCTCGATTTACAGTAAACTTATAATTATATCTACGTCATTATCACTAATTAAAAGTCACAAGATCGTCTCTTTTAATCGTTAATCAGGCAAGTGATCTGCAACAGCAGTAATCTCTTTCGGAGGTGTTTTTTTTTTTTTTCATTATCAATTCATTTAAAATCATTTTAATTGTGCAAAGATAAACCTGGTTCAAATTGTGACTAAAACAGCGCCATTGAAGCTCGAATTTTGTCATTCTACCAACATTAAAATTTTTATAAAAACATATTCATATTAAACACAAATCTTTTGAAATAATTCGTTTACAAAAATTATCATCCGAGCTCGTTTCGTTCTGCAAACATATTTTATGGAATTTTTCGAATTGCTTCAATGGAGTGCAAGAAAATTTTCGTGCAATAGGAATCGCTCGAGCTTTGTGAAAACGTGTAAAGATATATATATATATATATATATTCACTGTACATTCAATCATACACGTGTATACATATATGTACAGAAGTTCGGAGTACGCGTGGTTAAGGCTTTAGCTCGCACGTCAGTAGTCAAAGGTTTCGTACAGTCAGACACGAAGTCGTGCATGGATTACGTATATGTAGACATATATAGATATACTTTTAATATGTCTACATATGCCACATCGTGCGTGCCTTGCGTGAATTTAAACTGAGAAATTGTTGGAAATGGTTAAATTTGATGTGGGAGAAAGATAGAAATTCGTGTCTGCTTTATCAGTAAGTTTGGTCCAAGTGAATTTGCGAGGCTGCTACAACGAGGGTCTTAAGCGAGTGTGCTATTGTACACGTTAATATTTCTATATATATATATATACATATCTATACATCGTCTAGTAAGAAGCTCTGAATTAATTTGCGACGGTGGCAAAGTGAAGTGTTTCTATGGGTTCTCTAAATTAACACAGCCGTAAAGCCTCAGGCTAAAATCCTGGCGTGTTCGCTCAGTGCTATAAGCTGGGATTTAATCTTTACTTTTTCACTAAAATTCTAAATCATCTTCGTGTTTTTTTCTTATATTTTATATACTTTATTTTATTTTTTCTCAAATCTAATACAGCTTTGTGAATATTTCAGAGTGATTGTGCGTGTGATTTAAATTTATATTGACTTTTGAAGCTCGTCAACGTTGTGGACTATTCGGCTTTATGTGAGTAATATTTTTACTACATTTTTCTTCCTTGTTTTCATGGCTTTTTGTGTGTGTGTGTTTTTTTTTATTTTCATTTATTGTAAGTTTCTCTATTGAATAATGTGTCCCAATATGGAACATTATTTTTTACTCCCCATTACTTCCCATGGTATATATAAAAATGTTATAAATAAACAATTTATTTTTACTCTCATAAAAATTTCATGCTTTGTGAAGTATTTTTGTTGTTATTTTCAATACTTTCAAGTTCTACATGCATATCGCTTCATATTTACAGTCGAGAAACCAGAAAAACAATGGACAGTTGAATTTTTTGGAAAAAAAAAAAAATTTCATCTATCTACCCACTAAAAAATAAATGAAAATTTACGATATTTGAAAATTGCGAACAAAACTTCATATTTCGTGTTGGATAACGGGCATTGAAACGAATGTCCTAATATTCAATTCTGATGGGAAATAATTAATAAGTATATGGAGATACATATCTCGTTTACGAAACGAGGACGTATATTTGTACATATGGGTTTGGATGGTTATGTCATTCTCTGATGCACTCTTCAGGTTCGTTACCAAAGAAGTTTTGTTGTTTTTTTTTTTTGTTTTTTTGAAGGGGGAGAAGGAGGTCGGGAAGGGGGGCGGGTAAAAAAATGGATAAAATACGAAACGCTGGAAACGCGATACCAGAAACTGCCTATGATATGGCTCCGCAACGTTACCGATGCTGTGCAATCCCATTTCCAGTGATATACCGTGTGCTGTGAAATAAAATCGGGAGAAAAAAAACCTGACGTTGGAGCTGGGAGCTGCCTCCTCCCCCCCTCTCTATCCCGTGAAACGCGTTACGAACGGACCAATTTAAAAAATGTAAAGCCATCGACCAACACGAGTTCTCCTCCCATCACTCGACAGATATGCACGCATATATATATACTTTTTTTCCCTGTTTCACATTTTCGCTTATTCTACTCCATCTGCAGAGTATTGCATGATGCATAAATCGTGGAATATTATTTTTTTAATATTATGGACACTCGAATATGTGTGATGAAGTTAAAAAAAAAAAAAAAACAAGGTAAAAAATAACAATATTTTTGTTTTATGAAATAGTAAAAATACAGACAGATATTCACCAGTGTGGAAAATCAATTAACAATTTTCATTTCATTGATCAATGTCTGAGAGTGAAATAAACAAATTATTTATTACATACAAATCTGTTTCTTGTTTGTGACTGTTTGCACACTGAGAAAAAGAAATTTGACATTGATCTAAAACCATTTTGAATAGATAACTAATGATGATGTTTTCAATCCAACTAAATTATTAACATTTCATAGAAACGATTTCGTTTCAAAAAATGGTGTTAACCATTTACTTCTAAATTGTTTTTGGTTGCTTTAACGAAATATTTTTTTTTAATCTCAATTATTCAGTTTATCAGTTTTGTTGGTTCGAACGTACACTTGCTCCGGCATTTTTAAATCATTGCGTCTCACCACCAAAACATTTTGGTCCAATCCCTGTTTTTTACAGTCAAATTTTTTTTTTTTTTTTTTTTTCCCGGTTCTAATATCAATAGATAGTTTTATGTTATGTTTTATGTTAAGAACTTGAACATTTATCTAAAATACGAATGAGCTCGACATTCGCTTTGCAATATTTGGCAAGTATTTATTTATTTTATTATTATTCCTCCGTATACCCTTGCGGGTTTTTACGATTCCTTCCCTCACTTTTATTCCCACTACACTGTTCCCGAGTTCCTGAGTTCCTTGAGTCCCCCCCCCCCCCCCCCGGAGTGTTGCCCACAGCCACTTATCTTTTCTAATGCAGTATCAAGGGAAATAGTGGAAAACCTTGGTCGATACAGACGGCTATGTTTTCAGCTGATTATCACCATCAGAAACTCAGTGAAAATTGCCTCCCGCTCAGCGATTAATACGGCAGTCGGTCCATGGCTAAGCGGTCACCCAACCAAGTACTGACCGCAGTCGATGCTGCTCAGCTTTTGTGTGATCGCCGGAGCCACGTACCCATCGCTGTCGGTCGAAATTTGGCTAGGGTGTTATTCGAGTTTTTTTCCCCGACCATTTTACTAAATTAATTTTTGTAATCGAGTTATATATAAATTTTGAAAGATGCCATAATATTTCCTAAATAAATCCAAAATTTGTCTCGTTCGGATAAGAAAAATGATGTAAAAACTTTTTTACCTGAGCTCTTCGTCCTCTACGATTTTACATAATCGGGGCTTGAGATACTGTTATCTTTCGAATCGATATCCAAGAGAGTTAAATCATCAAAATAACATTGGTATTCGAAATAGGAAAGTGTATTCACCATATTTATTGCGAATTTAATAAATCTTTTCTTTTCCATTGTGTTATGCATGCGGATTTGAAAAAAGCCATTTCGAAATATCGCTGTGTTGAAACGTGCGTTATGTCATGGAATATAGAGACGCGCTAGTGAAAACAGATAAATATTTTGTGTTCGTTGGGCCGAGAAAATCAGAGCTTCCGGTATCGCAAAAAAAACACATCGTTGAAGCTCGTGCTTGTGTGTTTGTGTGTTTGTCGAGAGAGGGAAATGATGGTACGCGAAGTATCGCGATTCAGATGGAAAAAGCCTGTGAGAGAGCCGTCGAAAAATCGCAGGGGCGGCAGAAACGTGTTCGTCGGGATCGGGGCGTGATTCAGGAAAGCAGGAAGTTGCTACTGGGAAGCGCACGGGCGGTGCCAAGACCATTTCGAAAGAGTTACTAGCGACGCTAATATCAGTAATACCGGCAACCCCGTAACCTCTTCTCCCATTCTCCATCTTCCAGTTGCTATTTCTCCTTTTCTGCACTTTTCACAAAATCGAAGATAAAATGGTCCACCCGTGTATGCAAGTCTATACATCACGATTATTACGTAGAAATTTTTCATAACTTCTTAACGGATATATCGTAACATGCAATTTTTTTTATTTTTTACTAACGAAAAATCGTGCTAACAGCAATGCAATCAGTAAAATAAAAAAAATAATAAAAAATAATAAAAACAGCACAGAGATTTTATTTTATTTATTTCCAATTGCATTATATTTTATTAGATTTTTTACAGGAGCTCAAATATTTTATGAATAACAGACCTCTTTGTACGATGAAATAAAAATACATCGAATTTTGCCGTAAAAATAAAATATCAATTTATTGTACAAAGATCATGATTTTGATAATGGTTCAACATATTTAAAAATTCATATAGTAAATAATTATATTTATTTAACAAAAATATTTACGGCAAAACTAGAAAAAATGTGACTGGCAGAAAATTTTTCCTGATTTTCGGAAAATTATGTTTCCTTTGTCAGTTCATTCATTTTTTTTTTGTCAATAAAAAAACTCGTTTGTCAAGGATTCGTGAAATTCTTCGAATTCAATATATTTTGTGTTTTGACGAAACCATTCAGTTGTACGAATGATTTATTTGATTAATCTAAAAAAAAAACGTAATAATTGGAGCCACCAAATAAATATTTTTGTCTCGGACAAGTGAATATATCATTCGAGGTATTTCAGTCATTTGGTTGACGCAATTGAATTATTTTATGGGTGCAAGTATAATTAATGAGAGACACAGATTGAGAAAACTTCACGTAGTTTTCCACTAGGAATATTAATTGGTGTGTATTTGACATTACGTCGACGGTGGTAACTTGATTTAAATTCGAGCCAATTACGACTTGAATGAATGAGAAGTAAAGAATTTTTATCATATATTTGAACTCATTACAAGGACGCTTGTTTATGTTTGAAATGAGAAAATGAGATTTTCACAGAGAGGGTTCATTTTGCCCCTTGTTTCATTTAGCTGGGATAGCGGTGTGGTGTGGACGCTAGTTCATTCCTCCCTTTTTCTCCAATTCCCGCAAGCTCCATGTACCCCTGTGGCCTCTTTCATACTTGCTTCCATCCTCTCGGTGGCCCTGGAAGCTATCCAACGAGATATACACCTCTTCTCCTCACCGCCAGACGCTTCGGAGTTTATCTTTATCATTTCTCTCATTCTCTCTTTTTCTCTCTCGTGCAATGTTAAAGAGGCCTAGGATTTTGTGAGATTTAGTGCTACCAATAAACATCCACCAACTTGTAAAGCTAAGCGAGGAGTGAGCTCCAATACTAGTTGGAACCTGGACTTGTGGATATAAGCTTGAGAGAAAGCAAGAAAGACAGAGAGAGAGAGAGAGAGAGAGAGTTTCCGGCATGTATAGGGTTCGTATACATAGAGAGCGATCTAGAAACCGACGAGAATGAAAAAAAAGATGGGCGAGAAACGAATCTGTGTGGAAATCGGTAGAAAATGTGTTTGGGCGAGTTATAGCAATCGAACCTTCCGGGACTTTCACTTAATTTTACTTATAGCTTTTTCTATTTCTCACTTTCCTCGCCTAGCATTCGTACAACGTTTTTTTTTTCTGTATGTTTTCTTTTTGTTTTCATTTTTATTTTTATTTTCTCTAAGCTTTGAGCAATATTTATGTCGGGTGATTCCGATCAAAAGCCCCCTCCCATTCTCAATCGTCGTTTATAGCAATCTTTTCGGATCATCAATATAGTCGGGTCTAGAACAGCCTCCGGTGCGGATGGACCGACAAGGATAGACGAGAGAACGGACGAGAAAGGATAATGTCGCTACGTCGCGACGCGATTGGAAATATTTGAATAAATCTATATTGCTCGGTATTACAACGGATATTTAATGTTTTTTTCGCTTTTCGTTTTTTTTTATTGCAGATTAAAGTATTTGAATGGCATGAAAATCCAAGTTTTATCTCATCTTTTTTCTTCATATCCTTTTATCGATTTTATTAACGACATTCTTTTTTTTTTATTTTTATCGAATCTTTTTACATTTGACAGTCAAATAAATGGCTCATTGACCCGCAGAGAAGACATTTGGTGAATCCACACTTCGTCAATCGTGACAATTCCATTTTTTTCGACGTTTTTCTAATTAATTTTTCACATCAAATAGCAACGTTAGTTTTTTTCACATTTAGCGACATATCTATCAGAGTTTTATCAATAATTGCAGTAAAGTAATTGAAATCTAATTTAATTCGAAAGAACTATAACTGTCAATGACATAACGATGGGATTTTTTTTTTTTTTTTTTTTTTTTTTTTTTTACTCACCAGTCAAGGGTGGACGGCAAACAAAAAAGCCTTTTGAATTCTCTACTTCCTTGATCTTTGGGCTTATACTTACTTTATAGCTTTTTCTCTCTTTTTCTCTCTCCGCCGCAGTTGAGAGCCCCTTTGACTACTTCCGACACTCGGAAGTGCCTTCTCGTCCCGGCCCTTAACATTTCTCGATCCTTTTCGAATATATATTATCTATATATCTATATACATGTATGACCATCTGGAGCTTCTGTTTTCGTATCAACTTCAACTTTAGATCCTTCAGAACCTCGATTTGCAAATTGAGAGACGACGTTGTCATCGTGAAATGAAATTTCTTCAAAGTACGCGAGTACAGACATTTGGAGATTTTTTAATACGAAAATATTAATATATTTGCTGTACTTTCAATATTCATTTCTTTATTCATCGGACAGTTGTTAATGCTGGAATTTTGTATAAACACTTTAAATATTTTTTAATTTTTTTAACCTGATGCATCGGAGAGAAATTAATGTTCAAAAAATGCCTTAAATATATACAAACGCTGAAGAATGTCGTGGATACTCCGAAAAAGATTTATCACCATCCATCATCCGTTATCAAATTTTCCGCATATAATTTCAAATTTAACACGAGATTCTGTGTCCATGTTTGACGGTAAAGTTTCAGCAGGAAACACGTACGGTCTTTCGGCTATTGCGCATTCAGCCGATGTTGTACTATATATTGAGATAAATTATGCACCGTCCCTTGGTTCTGCAGGAGAGCACTTATTTTCGGGATATATTCGAGTAAATTGTCGACGTTGAGAGCTCTGCCAAAAGTTCATTTATTCACAATAAAACAGATTGTCTTATCAGCGAACCGCATTCCCAGGATTATATAGTGAGAATACGTTCGTTATTTTGGTATGTTAATCATCTCATGCAAAAATATTAATAAGTACTTACATAACACTATTGGTAATTTATTAAAGCTCATCAGTATAAACGTGTCCCACAAAGAGACGAAAAAAAAAAATAACATGCAAAAATTTGCAGTCAATATTTTAATTTGTTTATTAATTTTTATATAAAATTTGTGCTCGATATTCAAAAGTTATTAAAATTTGAATAAATAAATTAATAGTATTGCGTTTAGTATGAATTTGTATTTTCTCCATAAAGAAAATGCCTGGAATTGGTGAAACATGAAAATTGTCATTGTAAACTATGTCCTGAAATTATTGCGAAAAACCTGAATTACTTTTTCTTCGTTTTTGATTTCAATTTATTCGGAAAAAGAGTCTTTCCCAAAATTTACTGTTCCATGACAGTACAAAAATAGCAACGTCCTCTGTCCATTTTGCTCTTGTCAAAAAAAAAATTAAAAAAAAAAATAAAGCAAGAGATAAAAAAAAAAAATATTCGTGAAAACACGAATGAATTTTTCACTCACTGGAGAGTGAAAAAAGAGGAGAGTGACATACATAATATAAAGTGGTGCAGCGGGGGAATTACAGTAGGTCGTGTGTGACGATAAATAGAGCGTGGAACGTGTCGGTGAAGGCAAGGGTGTTCGCTGGTTGAAGGGTCGCGAGGCGGGGAGGCGAGCATACAAAGATTTTAATATAAAATGCCACGGCAGCCCGAGCACAGCCAGGCCAAGTTCCGAAAGATCCTCTACTCTCTTGCCCGTTTTTTTCAAGCATTTTTTTTCTCCTTCTTTTTTTTCATTCCTACTCTGACATGGGAAAATGGTCGAAAGTGCTATATACCTGCGACAAGCTAACTATTCTGCATATGTAGATATATGTAGGAAGACTGGTAGGGATATGCGTGTATCATCCGTGAATACTTTTCCCGAGGGATCCCTCCACTACTCTGAAGGGGAACTCAACTCCAGCTCTTACAAAAATTTTCTAACCTCTCATTCTCCTTTTTATATTTTTCACTACCGTCCAAACACACGTATTTGTCCTCGCACTGTGTTCCGGATTCATTCAAACGTAAATACGCCATACATAAAAATTCAAGATTTGAAATCCATGCGAATCTGAACTCTATTCACCCCAAGAGTATATTTATCCGCCCATCTCATGAATGGGTTGTTATATAAGTGTCCATATGAATAAACGATAGTATCGATACTCTCAATGTTTATTATTTTTCGAGACTCCAACCAATTCTTTATTCCATATATTTTCTGCAAAAATTTTCAACATTTTTCCTACGCCCATCGTTTTGTTCATAAAAGTCTAAAAGTCTAAAAGTGTTTGTGAGTGGAACATTACAGCGTTTGGCTTTTTTTTTTTATAAAACGGACCATTCGCTTTACGGTAAAAATAAAATTTTCCCGTACCATCTAAATTTTTTGGTAATTACGAAAACACAGTTTTGATCAAACGTCAAAAATCGATAGCTAAGGGATCATTTCTTACTTCTTTGTTACATGAAATGTACCACGTGCTTGACGGGGGCAACTGGTTTAGGAGGCCGAAATTTTGGAGTTTTTCATGAATTTTTTAAACGGGGAAGAAATAATCAGAAATTGTTTAAATTTGAAGGCGATTTTATTCATGTATTGAAGTACACTTTAGAATTTTTTCAAGTAATTGCCGCCGGAAATAGTGGCGTTAGAACGTGCTGTCCATGGACGATTGCCAACCGAGTATTTTGTTGGTGGGCATTACTGGAGTCGCAATTTTTATCTGTAGCCATCACAATTTTTTTTTTTTTCTTCAACGACATATTTTCCAAGAATATAATGCTAATTGTGATAAAAAAAAAATGAAAATTTCATGTATTTGAGGTGTTTGAACACAAAGTCATGTTTTTACACCAAATTTTTTCACATTTTTTGCATAAAAAAATATTGTGAAATTCTTTATTTTTATAATGTTTCGAGGGCTGGGAATTAAATCGATATGATTGAAATTATTAGAATAATGAGTTTTATTCAATCTATTATCGAACGCGATCCATGGATCAGGGGCGTAAATTTTGAATTTATCGATAGAGAAAAAAATATATATATAAAAAAAAAAGAAAACATAGCCCGCTCAAACCACACGCTCACTCACACTCACTCACAGTCTATGAAATCGATTTTATTTTTCTATCGAAGATTCACATGAACCTCCGGCAAGATTGACAATGTAAAAAGTTGGATTTTGACTTATCTCGTTTTCTATGATTGTTCGTTGGTGCGTTGGTTCGTTGGCTCAATTGCTTCGGGAATAGTTATTTCCTCAGAGAATTTGAAAGAGATCGATTGATCGGACCAGTGCATCCAGGTGGAGATGACTCGGAGTGGCCAGACCCAAGCCTAGATTACCATGGACACTTGGGCTGGTTCACGATGTTGACCTTGGAGGCGATTTTTGGTTGTGTCTTCACCGATGGTCCCGAAGCAAGAGAGCGAGGGATTGTCGAAGGGAAGACCAATTGCTCCTCTAATCACGGAGATGAAGGGGCAATTTCACCAAGAGTAGTGAGAGGACATGCGTATGAGTGATCTATAGATCGATAGAAATCACACGCATGTCCTTCTCACGGGCGGTTTATTCGAAAGCGATATCTCACTTCTTACAATATATTTTCAATAATAATATAATCCCAGAATTGGGTTCATATGGATTGGAATTGGATAAAGAATATTTACAACAAATTTCAGAACGATTGGTCAATAACTTTTCGAGCTAGAATGCCCACCAACTGAAAGAAAAAAAAATCGTTTCGAGAAAAACGCGTTTGAAATAAAATGTATAACGAAAAAGAGAAATTCAAGGCAGTCATTAAGATTATAATTTGCACGCAAGACTTAGATGAAACAGTAATTAAAAAAGGCACCAAATGGCACCAAGGAAGGAATCTTGGGAAGGTTTGATGGACTATCGCATGAAAGATCATGTGAACACTCTGATTTCGTCCTAGTGAATTGAAATTAATTAAGTAATCTAAGGTGAAGAGAAGACTGAATTGAGTAAAGCAAGAAATATGATCACAGAAATTCTGTTCTCTATGAGCGTGTGGAGATAGTCAGCTCGTTAAAGGATTTCCTGCTAATTGGAAGATATGAACGAATAATGCTTGTTGGGCAGTCCATCAGGTACGTTTTAATTCTTTACTAGTGAGACTTTGTATCCTTTACAAAGAGATATTGTATTTGATACACAAAACGACACCGAACAATGTATCAATTACTGGACAAGATAAAATCGAGTTTAAGATAATAGAAAGCTATTTTTCGAGTAGTCATTAAACAGACTTTCAATGTTATTGAAAAAAACTTTTTCTGATTTCTTAATGACCTTGCTCTGCTCATCTTCTAATCAATGAAGTCTCACGTTGGATAGCATTGGAAGAGCAATGCATGCAATCATTCCAATTCTTTACATTTGGCTCAATTGGTTAAAAATTATTTGCAGTTTGCCTGAAACTTGTGGGAAAACATTCCATATGTTGAGCTCCTTTAGGGGCGGCAGTGATCATCGATCTAAATAAAGAATGTGAGTTTTCAGGTCGAGTAATGGTCGTTAAAACGACAAATTAATCCTTAAATCGTTTATTTTGTGCTGACTCGGCTCACCGTCTTCGATTATTTATAAGAATTCGATATCGGTTAATACCAAAACGTTACTTTACACTGTCGCGAATGTACGGTATCGACGTTTACACAAGTCGAACTCGACGAATTTAGGACCTCATAATCTTTTATTAACGACGACTTCACGTTTGCTCTGTTCTCGTTAACAGGTGGCCTGTAATTGTTTCTCCTTTGGCTCTTTCTACAGCTTCAGATATCTTTTCTACGCCGAACTAACACGAACACGTGATGCAATAGCCTCATACTATATCTCGTTTCAAATCGATGGCATCGAAATACCCATCAGAGAGTCAGAGTTGGAAGAAAAAATATTTCCATTTTACTCGAAGAAATCGAATCGTTTTCGTAAAGTAAAATTTAAAGTGTTATTTTGAATTATCCTTTAAATTTCGCACATAACATAAGAATTTTGGTAAAATTTACTATGAGGCATAGTACTTTCTGAAACTTTTCCAAAAATCCCTATGCCGTATAGTAAATATTGTCTAATTTCTTAAATCCAGTATAAAGAACAATTTCAAACTTACTTGACAAAAGAGATTCGTTTTCTCCTTGTATTTTGATAAATAATTAGTTCATAATTATAGCAATAAATCTTATCGTTTCGCTACCAAGAGTGCCAGTATTTTTCTTTCTTTATAACGTTTTTTATTTCCAAACAGTATAGTGTAAATATTAAGAAAAATTAATATTTCCAATGAAAAAATAAACGATCTATTGTTCACCAAGTGTAGCAATCGAGCCCGCTCTTCACAACTGATAAACGACGACACGAATAGTGAAATTTAACTTAAAAACAAAAAAAATGTATCTTCTACATTGAGAAAAAAAAAAAGTAAATATATAGGGATTATTATACTCGTTATTTCTCAATTATTCACGAGTGCACTTTGCTCCCACGCTGTATCCAAGCGCACGTCCTTTCATTGCTCACATATCTTGCCCACGCAGGGCAGAGACTATTTTTCACGAAAATTATGTATAATAGTCTTCTCGTCAGCTCTTATATAGTGCCATACCATTAGCAAATGACGCGTTCGCAACGTATAAATATATGTTTGAGTTTGAGGCTTTTTTCGTCTGTAATATACTTTCGTTATTGCAGAAGTTATATATGTGCCATTCGTTCGATGATATTTATAATCATAATACTTGAACACATTGGACAAAACTCATTCGTTAATTCTATTTAGTTTATGGATCGTTAAAATGGACATAATTATAAACATTACTTTTAAAATTGATAAAAATGTTATTTCTGGTGAATTTTTCATATTTATTTTCTACGAAAAAAAAAAAAAAAAATGCATTTACATTATTTGTACGACAGATAGAAAATTATCGATAATTCTAGTGGTTGGATACAATTGCGTGGTCATTAATTAATTGCGTTGGGATAAAAACTTTAATCGAAAGCCATTAGCACAAATTGAATTTTCTAGAAATTAAAAGAAAAACGATTGAAATTGAGGTGTTTTTTTTTTTTTTTTTTTCAATTTATCTTTTTAAAATGCAAGCTTTCGACGGTTGAAAAACGCCAAGGGCAGTTGGGGATTCTTCATATTTAATTTGAACCATCGCAGCATTTTTTCGTCTCGGTAAGCAGACTGCGGTCGAGTTTTTAATAAACTTATGATCATATTTTTTTCATGACTTGATGAACTTTTTCGAGGAGTTTTATCGTTGATGAAAAGATTTTCTCTCTTTTAATGACCTCGAGTCTACGTTTTATCGAGATTTTCCATGAGGCACATCGAGACTTTTTTCTCTCAATTTTCCAGATTACAGTCACCTTTTTTACGGCCCTTATATTCCTCCAAGTTTTATTTACCTATTCTTTATATATGCGAAATACTGAAGATATTTTGCCAGCAGATTCTTCGCTCTTTTATATTGCCTCTCGTCTAACCAGCAAAATCTCCACAGGAATATCGTCGGAGGAAAACCACATCCAGCATCGTTTTCTTTCTCCTTCTCGCTTTTGCTCTCGTTGCTTTACCTTCTCCTTTTTGTTTAACTTAGAAAAAGGCTTTATTTGTATGCTTGATGTATTTTGCGAAACGCGATACCTCGATGAATGAGTGCAGAACAAACTACGGATTGACAACTGGGTTATGTATACATCAAGAGAGAAATAGAAAGAGCGAACAAGTGCGAGTGAGTGAATAAGATAATAAGAGAATGGGAGAGAAAGAGAGAGAAAGCTGCAATCTCCGTGCAATACAAATTGTAAAAAAAACCAGACACATGGCCCAAAAGACTTGATACACATTCACAATTCGCAATAGAGACAAACGCAGTAGTGGCTGGAGCGTAATAATTGACGTAACGAAGCTTGTGCTTTCCATATTTTTGTTTATCTGAGAAATTTGAATAAAAATAGACGATAGTGGAACAATATTTGGCAAAAAAAAAGTCGTATCGTTATGTTTTTTTAATATTTTTTATTTTTTTTTTTATGGTTTCTTTATTTTTTATTCTTTCCTGAGAGTTTACAAAGAAGTCAAAGTGTAACGCGATTCTTATTTTTTCAAAAATAATCAGCTTCGGTAATTATGCCACGCCAAAGGGAAGAAAACGAGAGAGACAGATAAAGAGTACTGGAAGGATTAAAGCTTTATCGCCAGCAACTTGTTGAGTATACGACTTTACTTCTTTAGTTCATTTAAAGGCTCTCTTAATTCTTGGCATTTTAGCACGAAACTTGAACCTATTTCACGTACATTTAAGTGGAGGGCTTTGGAATATCGTCAGTGTGAATTCAATATGTTAAAGCTTCTAAAAGTCAAGCGAGTCTTGGTAGTGGAGAAATTTTATCGGTTTGCATATACAACGGTATATGATTTTACAAAGCCTCTTGGTACTGGGTAGTTATCGTAGATGCTCGATGTGGATAAGGATTTTACAGCCTTGTAGGAATCCCTCCGTTCTGCTATACTCTCCGGAAAACTTTTATCCTCCTTTCCAAAAGCTTTTCCATTCTCCTCATAGAATTAGGTGTACCTGACACAAAGTTTTATGTTCTGAGCATTAGGCTTCATGATAAAATCTCTGTCATGCATTTTAAGCTTCCTCCGAACAAATAGTTTGATTATTTTTACATGGCACATTATTTTTAATCATTCAAACAAACAAGCATTTTCCGGAAGAGCGATTAAAAACTTTTGGGTTTCAAATAAAACAGCACATGGTTGAGAAATTTTTTAATTCTATTTGATTATTAACGTTGTAATTATCAAAGATATGAATATTCATGATAAAAAGTTGAGAAAATATTTTCTTCGAATATCGAAGACGAATAAATTTGCGGTTGAGGAAAGATTCGAGCACATCATTTTCTAGTAGTGAACCGTATGAGCTTTTTCTCAATTTTCCAGTTATGAGAAAATGGCGCACAGGGTAAACGATTTTTCCAGATTTTCTCGTCGACCAGAGGGTCTCTCGGACGAAAGATGGAAAAACGTGCTATTGAAAAATACCCTATCGAGTATGTCTGTATACAAATGTCGAAAAGGAAAGGGAATAAAGTTGCACAGAGAAGTCACTGCGAGCAACTCTCATTTGCACTTGTACGTTATCGAGAGGTCGAAGAAAGATCGGATGAACGAATTTCAACCCATGCGGCTGTGTTAAAAACCTTTTCACACTTTTCTGTCGACGAGACGTTGCACGAAGTCACGTTGAATACAGATAAGTCCACGACTGTCAGGAACAAGTGTCAATCATTTGCGCAGCGTGTTTTTCACCTGATTTTTAAATCGTCTCACTGTCACAGCATCAAAAATCTAAGTCAATTCGGTCGAACAGGAAAAATTTCCTCGAACGAAAGATCCATTCTAAAACTAAATATTCTGTGCTAAAATTCCTTCTATATTTTCAAAATTTCATTAATATCGAAGCTTCATAAAGAGAATAATTGGAACAAAAAATATTTGGTTTATTAAACAAGTTTCAAAATAACATAAAATACCGATTTTTTAACGAAAATATTTTAAACGATCCCCAACCATTTCCTATGAAACATTTGAAAAAAAAAAAAAAAAAAAACCAACAATTTGAAATGTTTACTCAAAAACGAGATTCATGAATAAAAACAGAGTAAAAAAAATGTCAAACTTTAACAAACAAGCCACATCGATTTTTTTTTTACTCAATAAAATTGTAAAAAAACAGCAATTTTCATATGAAACATTTTTCGTCGATTTTCTGCGATTGAAATAACAAAGTAAACAGAAAACTGATATGGTCAATTCGTTGAGAATTTCTCGGAAGAAAAAATAAGCGGCGGTTCACAAAAATCGCTTGAAAATCATGGATTGTATTTCTACAAAAGTGTCAATAAAAATTTTAAATCATAGATATTTATTGAATTTTTGTTTCAAACTTTGGAAAAAAATTATTGTAAAAATGTTGTGAAACAGCAGCTATAATTTACATTTAACGGTTGATATTTATCCACGTTGTGTACCATAGTACATGACACTTTGATCCAATGAGGACTAAATATAAATTTATTCATTTTTATATATGGATATAGACAAGATTCAGTGATATACAAAGCCATCCAAAGCTGATTCTGTTTCCATTATAGTATATGAAGGAACGCACCGATCTCTCGATCTGGGTTGGACCAGTAACCACATGAAAATGTACACGTCTAAGGAAATTCTGGATTACCTCAAAATTCTCTGCCTTGCTCTCTATTTCGCATGTCTTTCGGATAACATTTACATACGGTATATATTTGCTATGGAGTATCGTCGCACGTGCGGTATGTGCGGTTCCTGCGGACAGACCGCAAATTTCAGTCTGAGACGATATCTCCATCACCGCGTAATTTACCGCGAACAGTTCTCCTCATAACTCTCGAGATATATATTCAAAGTAATCGATTAGGTGTATATCGTGTAATAATAGTGATTATTTTAGTGCCTCCCAATCGATTGAAATTGTTCCACAAAGCGTAGAAATTTTTATCAATATTTTGACGAATGAAAATAAGGGTGAAAGGTATATGGGGTGCGATAAAAAAAAGTCATTTTGAAATAATGAAACTTTAGCTCATAAAATACTCACCGTAAACCTTCTTTAATCCTGCTAGAATTTTTATGCAATTTTAACACGTTCGCGAAGTTTCCTCCACCAGAAAACGCAGAGTCGAGGGAAATTAAATGAGAAAATTACGAAATAATAAGTTTGATTTTTTTTAAAGCTAGTTTACTCAGTTATTCTCTGAAGTAACATCGTTTTTTTTTTTTTTTTTTTTTTTAATATATACTCAATAATAATGGTTTTATAGAATCTACATTTTTAGGCTCCAGGAGTATTTTTGATTTTTTTATTCATATACTTTTTTACGAAGGTATAAAATGAAGTTTTGCTAAATTTTTTCGTAATTGCTTAAAATAAAAAAATTATGTGCGTTAAATCTAGTTCGTATATTCATAAATATATATACATATATAAGTTATCGTATAATATTACATTGTTGAACACTCATACTCAGGCTCAGGTTCGTTCGACTTTAATCGGCTGCGAAAATCGACACTGTACAGCCCCGAGAGCACGCTTGTTTTCCCAGCTTCGAAATTTGCATTTTAAATTGAGATGAACCCTCCGAGGGGAGAAACAACGATGGTCGCTTGTAGGACGGTTTCGAGTCCTCGTTTATTTTTATTCCTCTCGTGTCTCATACGAGAGGCAACGAGAGAGAAAAAATGAGTGGTGGTAAAAAGACAGAGAGAGATAGGGAGAGAGGTCGAGAAGAAAGAATGATGGAACTTTGTTGACGACGATGCTGTGTTCGGAGCAACGTACCATTTCTTGGATTATGAACAAATAATCAGCGTCTATTTGATTTTTGTAGCCCTTGGAACGTGAAACAGTTTGTAAAAAACGAAGAAAAAACACGAATAAAAAGCCAAAACTGTTCTTTTTTTTCGTCAGGTGTACTCTTTTCAAGTTTTTAGAGCAATTTGAAGGAAAAAAGGAGTGTCCGAAGAGACTCCGAAGTGAAAACTGAGCAAAGAGGCCACTGACGAGACAAGAGGTCCTTGTTCGTCTACATTTTTATTGCTTGAGAAAATCCACCGTTAGGGAAAGGTCTAGAAAATATTTATATATGCATGGAGGAGAAGGTACGTGAGGCAAATGCTACGAAATAATGTCTTGAGTGTGGATATATATGGGGATGGAAATTTTGCTGTACGAAACACTAAACCTTCAACAGGAAGTTTCTTTTTGCGGAGGAGTTTGCACGACAAAAATACTGTTCTATACTATATCGACTGTTTTTTTTATTTTTATTACGAGCATGAGTTAAATTTGAAAGAATTTTTTTTTCAACCCTCCTCGCCATCATCGTAAAATTATGACGATTTTTTTCTTACACTTAAACAGAACCTGTAAAAGTGTCGTTTTGCTTGTCAATTTATTTATCAGCGTGAACAACGTTTAGGATAATGAATGAAATAGAAGGAAAATGTGTGAAAAAAGTGGAAAAATGAAAGTTACGAGAAAACACGAAAGATTGCAGCTCAGACTCGAAAATAAAAATAAAAGAGGAGAGTGTACACGGCGAAGATCGATTTTAGCCAAAGAAGAACAGTGCAGTGTCTCAACGACGTCCCAAAGTTCGAGACCCCGCGACCTAATGACGCGAAGTTCCGCCGTCGGGTTTTTATCGCTCACAAACGCGCTTGCGTTCTTTCTCTTTCTCTCACTCTCTTTGTGCCCACAAAGTTTTATTGTTAGCAGAGTTTTAGGTGCAATTTTTGACCTCGCCTTTTTCTATCTCCCGGTGGCGTTTATCACCGACCCAACCTTCGCCTCCTCTTTCACTGCCTGTTCTCCCACTTTCTCGGAATATTTTTCTCGCGAGGCTTCTCCACCGTACAATGTTTCGCGGTCGATGCAAGGCCAACAATAGCCTCGTGGCGAGATATTGTTCTCGGGGTATATATATAATTTTTTTTTTTTTTTTTCGGTGGTCCCCACCAAGCTGACGACAACGAGAACAGAACTTTTACAATTCCAATGGAAACACAGAAACGTTGATTATTACAAGGAAGCTTTTAACGATTCCATCATCAAGTTTTAGTGACGTGTTTCCATTTAGGGTAACAAAAAAAATTGTACATCAATCTCGTTTTTTTTTTTCAAACAAACTTTATAAATTTAAGTTCTGCCATTAAATTATTCGATTAAGTATATATCACATGTTCTTGAATTGTCTCATTAATAATGAAATATTGATATGCAACAGTGAATATCAATTTGTCTCGTCTTATTAAATAGCGACGAATTAAATGAAAGAAGGGTTTTTGTAAAGTTGATACTTTTGGGATAATAGTTTCATATGAACGGTAATTGATGAACGACTGCTGCAGGTTCTCTCGCATCGTAGTAATAATCACGATATAATCTCGAAGGATAGTAGATTGCAGCTCAAAGGATTAACAGAACAGGTTTTAATTACGATTTTCATTACGATTTTTCAGCTTAATGTTCTCTGGCAGTAGCGAGCTAGAGTGAAAATCTCGTATTTTCGTTGAACGGATTATCTCTGACCTATGGATATTTTCGATCTCATCAGCTGGTTGAAAAACAGTGAATTGTATATAGATATTCGTAGATCTTTGTCTAACTCAGTTGAAATCGTTTGCTCCTCAGGCACCAAGCGTGTAATTTTTCTCTCCCATAGCAAGCAGTAGTGAGAGCACCAACGGATAAACTTTTTAATTAAATCCAAGCTTCCGATTTCAATTTATCTTTGCGGCTCTGGTCGCGAATCCTCATCGCTCGCGAGAGCAACGCCAAGACCAACGGGAGTCTTCGTTGGATGAAAGTCCGGTGGGGACTCAGTCGATTAAATTCGTAGCGTCATTTTCTTCTTCCTTTTCACCGAAAGAACAGACACTCTCGCTCCTTGATTCAACGTTTTTCTCCAATTACTCCAACGTTTCTTAATTACCAAGAGACAATTAATAAATTGTACTTTCAAAAGCGTAGTCTTGTGTGTTACGTTTTAAACTGATGAATAGCCAAGTCACATTGAAAGAAGAAAAAAATCAACAGCACCAGCAGAACAATTATTTAATAAATATTACGTTATAACCGAGTAATGAAAAGACAACATTCGTCGATGACTTTTTATCCGAGTTTGTTCAGTAAACACTTTGTATTAAATTTACCTACTGCTATACGATATTTTCTTGCAATAATTTCCGACTTCCAGGTCCTATGAGATTCTACATGAATTGATAAAATCAATAATTGCAACTGAATGCTTATTTTTCCATTACACGTATTTTTCTACCATTTCGTTATTTTTTTTCCTGCACCGTGAAGTTTTTTTTTTTTTTTTCTATTCGCATTTACTAATGTTTTGCAGAGCATATACTAACACGCACTTCGCCGAGAGGATCAGGAACAAAAAGAATGTTGGAATCCACGGTGGCGAGTACAAAGTTTGAATTCATATATATGAGGCTGAACTTCAACATTCCGCGTGTACACTGATGTGTGGAATATGTACACGTGTTTCGTACGTAACGATGGTAGCGCCTCACATTGGTAGTTCCGCGGCTAAGGTTGATTAAGTGTCGTACAGCCTGGCACGAGTGAACGCGCGCCTGCTCTGCGAAATGTTCCGCATCTGTCACTCGGCGTTCCCATCCCGCCTCCACCATTCATCCCCGTACATATACTCAGTGCTCCGTCTCTTCGTCCACTTCCTATCGTCACCAGTCGCCCTCGAAGGTACCACCCGACGAATGACTATTACACACTGCCTTGTGCGTGCTCATACTATCACATTGTCGACAGTCTATAGACGGGGTGAAAGACCCGATGAAAACAAAAAAAAAATGAAAAAAAAAACCTCTCTGTTATCGTGCCCACTCGACGATAACTCAGGATCTTTACAAAGTACCTTTTTCCTATCTTTTTTTTCAATATGCTCTTATATTCGTTCCGTACAACATGAAAGTGACCTTTTTTGTCTGCCAATACGATGAAAATGCTGATCATTCATTTTACTTTCTAGTTTTTTTTTTCCCAAGTTTTTATATTTCACAATTCGTTGTACAATGATCGAATAATTCCATGATTTTTATGGAGTTTTTGATTATTCAAATGTGTACTCATGGCGTTTGATAAAAAAATGTTTTATCGATAGATAAGAGTGAAGGAAAAGCAGGGATGGAACATGGAAGGAAATGTAATTTACATGTAGGCGTGCTATTTTATCCTGAATCGAGAAAAACTTTATTTTACTTTTTCTGCCTTACTGCGTGCTTCTTGCTTTATATACGAGACATCAAATCCTGGGCACATAGTAATGTGGGCGAGCAATAAAACTTATAAATGACTCTCAAAATCCAACGAGAGTGAGTTAGAAAGAATCATGTGGTGGATGACTCATGATGGCAGTTGCCGTCACTCGGGGATACAAACTTAGCAACAATCCCCTTCTATTTTGTGGTTTGTAAATAACGTAGTTATGAAAGTCCATCCTGAAACGCACAGGCATCGCACACATGTAGGGAAAAAAAACAAACATTACTTGCGTTGGTTACATGAGACTTTTCAAGCAAACACTTCGTCAATTTACACGATAATTATTCCCTTAATTTTAAACTCAATGTTTTGAATGTTGGGTTTAATAAATTTATTAGGAGAGAATACGTTACGACATTCAGTATGAGAACTAGTTCAAATAAAAACGCTGAACTTCTTAGTTTTAATACGCAAAAACGAAACAGTTGATGTTGTTACAATTTTGGGAAAATGTGCAGAGAGTTTGTCTAAACAATATAAAAATATCCCCCAGTTAGAATCGTCATAACGATCGCTCCTCCTTAAGGAAGTTCTAACTCGACCGCGTTAGTCAAAAGAAAACTGAAGCAAAAATTCTCCAAAAAAAAAGTTATATGACTAAGTAAAAATAATGTTTTCAGCTTACATGAGCATTCCAGACCATATGAAAATCTTGAACGTAAAAACAATTTAAATACGTGGATTTAATAAAAATTTGTTTCACGTGGTGCCAATTAAAAATTTAATCGTGACAACATTGCTTCCCGTGTATGTCCGAGTGATTCATTTATCTGCGTGTATGCGTGCCGAAACTGAGGTCACGGGTGTCAGTGTCATCTCTCTCCTTACAGTCCAACATAACCGAAGATGTTGATATTTTTATTTCGATTCGGATCTCAATGGAAAACCGTTAAAATCTTCCTATGCATTAAGCCCCGGGTATTTTCCTTTTGGAAAATCTGCATTTCCGCGCTTCATTGATTTGTACCATAACCCTTCCCTTGACACATGTCACGTCAGTCGTGATGAAGTGACGTTGTCAAGCTCGCTTACGCGTTCTTTTGGACTCAAAACGATTTTAATAAAACAATCTATACTTTTTTACGATATGGTTGAAAATTTGCAGTAAAATGTATGGTGTTCTTTATACACTAATCTACTTTTATGCTAAATTTCAAGGATTTTGCATTACTCCTTCGTACATTTTGGTGGCTGAATACCCCGAAAGTGCTCATTTCGTGGCGTATAAGACATTGCTCGTATGCAAAATTTGCAATTTTTGATAAACGATATCTCGAAAATGGTATGGTCAAACAATTTGAAATTTTGCATAAGCATTCTTCAATACGTTTTTTTAGTTTATCACAAAAATTCATTGAATGTGTATTACTTCTCATTTGTGTTAGATCTACTTTAACTAAAAGTTAATGAAAGAGAGATGCCAATTTTTTTGGTACATTATCTGCATGGGCTAAAAATATCCTTGATTATGGACAACAGCTCACATAAGTAATTATTAGCTTCCAACGTCGATCATGTACCTGACCGTATTCCTATCAAGGCTCTATAGACAAAAGATCGGATTATCGATTTTCGGGTTGGTTGTACCGGGTTTTGCCATTGGTTTCCCGTTAAGCAAACGCCCCTACGCAACGTTAATCAGGACGTCGTCGGTGAATCCCGCCTAACAATTCCGATTGCGTCGCTCTGTGCCATTGCCTTGATCTCCCAAAGTCCTGCCCACACATGGAACTGAGAGAACCATCAGTTCGAGAGCGAAAGAGAAGGAGATAGCGAGAAATCTCTTGCAATGGACTGGTCATTGACACATGTGCTGTTGGCGTAAAGGCGCTATCGCTTCGATAATGTCAATGCCCACCAGAGCTGTATCGGTTTCGACGCTCTACAGAAATTAATGCAACCGTCATTCTGATACTGGCACCGTTGGATTTACTTCCTTCGTTCTATATGGCAATTAATTAGCGTTAATCACTTTAATTAAAGCTGACTGTCTTGACGTAACATTTATTATTAACCACAATGGATCCGGTAGTTTTACCGTGCTCCACTGCTCCACATCGATGTTACATTAGAAATCTCATAGCGACGGTGTGTGGCCGTTGATTTGATTCATTTACTCAATCAAATAAAGTTTTCTTAACAAAATATTTTTTTATAATCAAAGCAGAAGAAATTTTCATCAATAGATCATGAAATATGAGCTTAAATGATGAGTATTATTGAGATAAGGTGCCACGTAACATGGATGAATTACTGCTACGAGGGATCAAGACTCCTTGCGCATATTGATTCTGGCTTCGGTTATCAGGTCACAGCACGTTGGCTTCGCATGCGCTTGACATTTTGACGAGAGATCAAATTTAATCAATCTTTGATACATGAATCGATACAGCTCCTACCATAAGATAAGACGAATAGATAAAATTGCCATGAATGAAAATCAACTGGGATTGAATTCAATGATTCGACAAAGCTCCATCGAACAAAAAACTTCAATGATTTATGTCTTTTCGAAATACTTTGTATTCACTGTATGTCTTAACAGAGTTATTCCAAGAAGCTGTTTTGATAGATTCTAACCTTCTTTTGAGGTTAGAAATGGATCAACTGATGAGTGAAAAAAATTTCGAAAGATCGTAGGTTTTTTAGAAACTATAATGGAAGTAAAATTTGAGATAATCTTGTCAAACCAAGCTGGTCCAAAAATCCCCTGAGGCAAGAAACAAACATGGAAAGTTTACAAAGTTTATGAACGTCATGAAGTCAGTGTAGACTTGTGGATGTTGAACTTGGGTTAATACCTAAAGGGGGTGATGGTCCCAACGAGAATTGTCTTGTAGTCTAGTTGTGTGTTAGGCTTTCTTGATGGTGTATATATGACATCGGTGAAACAACATATAAGGAAAGTTGGTGCCGCCTGTTCAAGACATTTATAGGTATATGAAGGGCGAAGTTAGGACTACGAGTTAGATTGTGCAGGTGGCATGAGTCCCTGTGAATTGCTGAGATATAATAGGTAGAGAACGCGGAAATCCGTCTTTGGAGCACAATACAGTAACAACATAAACTGGGAATGGTCATCTGCGTACAAGCAATTTCCCTCTGAGGGTCTTAACCCCAAATTCTGTCTGTCTCCGATCGTGTGTCATACCCTTCCATGATTCCAGCAGTAAATCCGGCCTATCAGAGGTCAACCCTGTTCACCACAGAAGATCCGATGCTATCAGAGCCGCAGGGTGTCACTATGACGGCTCATAATCTTACGTCAGATACACTGATCCGTTGTAGAAATGATCAATTCAGATTGAGGGATGTTTACATTGTCCAGCTTCTGCAAAATCCTATGTGCGATCGATGAAAATACTTGAAGAAGGCAGCAGTTGTTTATCTGCTTTTTTATCATCATTTTATAATAATAAAATATAGATGATGATGTTTATCATCATTTTATACCCTGAAGGCAAACTCTTTGCACTGAAACTATCAAGTTCATATTCCAAACAATAGAAAAATGCCTGTGACATGGTTGACAAAAGATATTCACTTGGTATTCTGGCCTTTTGCTGCCACCGCTCTTCTCATTCCCGTCTCTCCACACTCGTTCGTACATCGCGTGTACACGGCACCTACTCCACGTCACTCATCCCACACGGTACTTCGTTAAAATGGTCACTCCTCTGCGACCATGCAGAAAAATTCGTACATTTATTTTACGTGGTCAACTAATTATCGAGCCCTGATGTTAAAACACAATTTTAAAGTATCAAGACCAATTAATTTAAGCCTATTCAGTCGCATGTCACATTTTACATGCGTATATGGATCATGTTGTGGTGATTGTGTGCTTTCGTTCCGGCTTTACTGTTTGCTCGGATGCACTTTGTATCCAGACGAATTTCAGTTTTCCGGGCCGTCTCTCACTCCTGGGCTTTCCCTTTTACTCTCCAAACACGAGCCCTCCATGTGGAACGTACTTGACGTCATTGTAAGTTGATACTTGCTTCAAACTGTTAGGGTGACCCAGCTGAATGTTCAGTGTGGATGGAGGCAGTTCTTTGGGTTCTCTCTCTCTCTCTCTCTCTCTCTCTCTCTCTCCCTCTCTCTTTCTATCGATCTGTCTCGCACTCTACAAATGGTCACAGTAGGAGATCATAGAAGAGCTCTGGTTTAATTAACAAGGGCTCGACGAAGGCAATTCTTCGTGCACGAAAATGGTCCACGTTTCATATGACAAATGGAATTAAAATTAAAGTTTGTCAAAATATAATAATTCAACATCGAGCTTAAACACCACACGATAAAAGACACAGGGCAACAATTAAAAAAAGAATTCTTGGTGAAAATGAAATTATAACAACCGCATACTAATGTGGGGAAGGTGGAACTCTATTGAAAATTTTTGCTTGCATCGCAGCTAAATGTTCAGTGCAGATCACAGTCATGAGACAATGTGAGAAAATTCCTCCTATTGAACACGAAATTATTGAGATATTTTCATTGAAGTATTGATTGAATTCAAGAATAATTTTTGCTGCTATAATTTACACAATGATCCTTTCAATATCATTACTTCAGTGTCGCTTCAGTGTCGAATAGTTTTCATACACTGAATTCAAATTTAATAAACGTCATTGGTTTCGGTTTGATTAATATGTCGTTGACAAGCGAAATTGATGACTATGGCGAGTAGAAGAATATGAATGTTTTATTTAACTTTTTGGAGCTCCGCATAATTTATGATTTTTGGACTAAAGAAAGAATCGTTGACAGAAAATGTTGAAATACGAGAACAAGATTAAAAGGAATGACCAAAATGCGGTTGACCGAAATTGTATACGTACAAAATGGGAGTAAATATTGAATTCATTGGTTCGATAGATTACGCGAAAAACAACATCATCCGTTCTATCTTCGATTTTCACTATATTCGCACACTTTGCTGTAAAGTATAACATTTTGCCTTTCATTCTCATTCTAGGATGACTTGTGCATTGGTTCATTAGATTGGAAGGCACGTATATAGGAAGCTTTCTCCTCTTCACCGTCGATGAAAGTCCAATGAGGTGTTGAGAGATCGGTGTGATTTCAGTGCAGACGATCCACATATAACTATAACTATATATTCTTAACTGATGCCTACTCTGCCTTCTCGTTATTCCCAGGGATTTAGCAATCCTTGCCTCATAGAGTTCCTCGTCGTTCACAGGGAGCTAATGCAAAGAAAAAAACTTTTTCCCCCTGATAATGCGCTTAAAAACTTATCCCTTGAGGCAGGGCTGTCCATGAAGCTCAATTGGTCGTTACAAAATGGGATTATTTCTCGAGATTGGCTTTAAACTAATGCAACGATCCTCCTAGACCACCTGATAGATATCTGTTCCTTTCCAGATTCGAAAGTCTCATGAACACGTCACTTAGTGACATTAATGAAGTAATTAACCCGTCAATTATCCCAAACGCTCGTAAATTTATCATCCCTTCTGAAATACGTTATATACTGGCGAGCGAAACTCCAAGAAAGAATACAAAATAAATAAAAAACGCTCCAGCAAAAAACAGACGCCTCAGTTATTTACCCTCTCCTGTTAATTTCATCGGTATCATTTTTGAAGCTTTACAAAGCCGGTTTAATTGCCTCATAAAACAGTGAACTACGTTCCAGTCGGCTTTATAACGGTACCGTTTTATTTCTAAACTCCTGTTTTCCGCCATTTGCTTCTTCAATCTTTTTATACATATATCGTTAACTTTATTGCTCGTCCTGCTGACGTTATAACGACAAATGTTGAAGTACATCCGCAACAGGCTTTTGTTCTTTATATTTCACTCCCTCAATGGAATCACCAACTGCGTAGATGACCACTGTTTTTTTTTCTGATAGTGGCTACACAAAAAGTCGATAATGAAAAAGTCATTCACGTTTTGTGAAGATTAGTCCATAACGGCCTTCCGGAATTAAATTCGACAGAGACGTACTGCCTAAATGACTATTTCCATGCAGTTTCGTACTCTTCCATCCATGATTGTTTGCCATGTTGGTCAATAGTATCTCAATAAAATAAAATAAAAATAAAAAATACCACAGGTTCCGCAAAAAAAAAAAAAAAAAAATCAAAATTCCTAACTAATGAACGTTAAGTAGTGAACGAACTATTATTCGTAAAATAGTCAGACAGAAATTGAATGACATAAATTCCACCACTAAGCATACGATGTTTATATTTACGTTATTGTAATTTTTACCAAAGATTCGTTGGAGTTAACCAAATGGGAGAAATAAAATCTTCCAGCTGTGCAGTATTATCTGCCTTCATTAAATTTTGTGGTTTCAAAAGAGCCCCATGTCTCTTTAATGACTTGACACAGTTCCATAATTAGTGGTTTGTTTTAGTATATAATTCGGGCTAAATTTAAACGACAGTTGAATACAAATAATGCCTCGTTCGAAAAGCTAGAAGTATTGGAATACTCATGAGGATTCTACGATGTATTGCGTCCTTGATAATTCGTGCATAATAGTGCTCTTTCATGGCTCTTCAGGGGTGCAGTCACCACCAAGAAATCTAATGTTGAACAACAGAGAAGGAAGGGAAAAAGATCATACTGCATACGAAAATAGAAGAGCTTCGAGTTGCACGCAAATTTCCGTCTCTTGGCCGCAAAGCTTAACAGGAAAGACCAACCCCCCAAGCGCAAGTCACCCTCACCGTTGACCAATTACAATTTCCAGAGTTTCCGCGTATCCAGGGAGAAGATTGTCTTCCGCCCGCGGGTATAACAACCCACTTTACTTTTACTGTACTTTACTACAGAACAAGTGCTGGTACACTTCATGGACTTATCCCATACATATACTTTATATATATGTGTGTGTATGTGAATGTCCTCAGGTTTGGTTGACACAAGTTTTCTGGGATGCCTCATTCAAAATGAACGTTATAGCATGACTCACTAAGGGGTGATTTATATTGATTTTAGATGTCGGTATAAAAATTGTAAATTCTTATATCAGACTCTGTTTTTTTTTTTTTTTTTTTTTTTTTTTTTAAATTCTGGACCAAACATTATCCTAAAATGAAGACGCTTTTCATTGTTTCGATTCGATTTGTGGCTTTAGCGATCACCCTAGACTTTGATCAGTTCAATACTTGGGTACATGGGTGACCAATTGCAATGCTTTAGCTTGCATGTCAAGTGCTGAGTGTACCAGAGTTTTTGTACTTTTTTTCCTTCAAAATAAAGAAAAATATACAATGAATATTGATATTTTGTAATATCATGTAGAATATTCAAATAAGAAAAGATTTATTTATATAAGATCTGTTTGAAAAATTAATGTTTATAGAAGCTTTGCTGTAAAGCTTATTTCAAGTGTAAAATAATGATGGGGTTCGTTTAGCCTTCGTGACGTTCGATGTAAGTGCTTCGTTATTTACGGAGATCCTTTCAACGATAAAACGGTCCGGAGAACACGTATATTTAGCTTCGACTAATTGGACGGTAAATTGTTTCTCAGATTTCGCGTGGAGAACGAACAATTTACAAAAAGCCCTGTTGCATAGTGTACACGTTGCAATTTTTTCGAGGAACTCTCGTGATGCCTTTCGAAGTGCCTGACAAAAGGGGTTGTGTCGATGGAAATTATTCCATGAATTATATTGCATTATTGATTATTTATCAATGAATATAAATTTGCAAGCAAAAAAAAAAAAAAAAACAAAAAAACGGAAGTTCGCTTACTTTAAAATATTTTCCATCATTACAATCATTACTTTAATAGCAACACCAGAGAAATTCCAACTTCGAAATATTCTTCTTCGAATTTTCGTAACGTACTGACTTTTTCTCTCGATCGTCGGGATTGAAAGCCACATCTTTTACTATTACTTTCACCAAAAATAGAAGTACTTAGGTTTTGAAACTTCAGTGCCATTGTCGGATCCTGGCACCCGACGTAATACAAAGTCCCTCGGAAATCTTCAACCCTTTAGCTGGATCAACAAAACATCCAGTGGATTCGAGTTAAACCATAGTGGTTGGTGAACTTCTCTTCTGATACGATATGTAGTGGGTGAAAACCACAGATAGACCAATACAATACCTCGCTCCTTCATCTCATCGTCCCTGGTCACCCGTTAATTCCGTAACAATCATAGTTTATCCTTTTAGAATTGAGAGCTCGTAAACGCGTCTCCAATACAAACTCGTTTGAGTCAGATCTGGATTAGCGCCCCTTTTCCCTTTTATCTTTTGTCGATACTCGTTATCCACGTTCGGTTCTTATCGAGAAATATTTATTTTTTATACCGAAACATTTTTTGTTATCTCGCTATTTTTTTTTTCTTTTTTGATCAAGCTTTCAGTGAAAAGTACTGCAACTGCAGCGGATCAAGGCTGTGAAAAATAAATTGCTGTCGTACTTCTTTCCAATAATTCTTTATCTTCCTTTTCCATTTTAATTCAATCAATGAAAATATAAGATAGTGAATGCACGGATATCGAAAAGTAGAACACTCGTAAGAGAGGCAACAAAATAAATATTTTAATGGCAGTGAGTTACTTTGCAGGAAATGACCTGAAAATAAATAGGCATACATGAATATTTTTGCTCGTTCTACTTTTGTTCTTTCTTATCGAAACTGCGATGAATTATTCGACACTTAGCAACGAGCTCTTTGAATAATGACATTTAAAAAAGTACTTCATTCACCCTAGCTTGTTATCACAATTGGAATTTGCGTTAATCTTACTTCCAATACTTTTCAAAATCTCTGTTGCTACTTCTAACAAAAATATAAGATCATAATATTGTGCTGAAATCATATTTTTCCAACATCCTGATCACTTTAATTATGCGAATTAATAAACTTCCAGTTACAATATTATGATTCCTCTTGAAATTCCAACTTGAATTTTTGGAAAGTACACTTCGAGATGTAGAATTTAGCGAGCGTCGACTAAGTCGATAATCAAAAGGAGAAAAGGGAAAAAGCTTGAAGTTTGCAGTGAACACTCACCTTCATGATTTTATTCTCATGTATGCTTATTTTACTCGTAATCTTAAGCTTTCACGTGGTCATTATTCTTAAGTTATCTTCGCTTTGCATCCAACTCTGACCTGCCAGAGGATAATGCTATTCATTTTATCGTATTCACAACATTAGAAAATGTGAGCAAGCACAGTTAACTCTGCTAAAGCTTAACACCCAGCAATGGCTCTCCTGCTTTTCATTTTGGCGTATTATTATGACTGTAACATTGTACAAGTTAAAGACCTCATTCTCTCTTTTCCCTCTCTCTTTCTCTGTTCTTCTGGGTTTTTGCATGGGTGGAGAAGGAGCATGGAATCTTAGGCATTGTTAAGTTTAAAAGGCAAAAGTCTTGAAAATTCTAGTGGCTCAAGAGAGCGTTTGCCATCCGAGAAAGAGACGCCAGCGTCAAAAACTTGGAGTGAAAAAGAGTTTGTACGACCACTCGTGCGAGCTTCTTGCTCTATCTGTCTTTCTCTCGGGTCGCGTATTTCTTTTTCACTGGAGTTCCAAAGCGGTTATATATACGACCTTAATAATGCTGGGAATATGGAGAGTAAAGGCTCTTTTATGTTCGCGTTGTCCTTTTTTATCCAACTATGCCTTTTAAGACAAAAATACGACAGATAGTTTGAGGGAACAGGGTTGAAATCGCCCGGCAAAATCTCTGGCTCGTCACTGAGAATCCTCTTATAAGTTTATAATCCGTCAGGCTCTGATGTTGGTCATTTCTGTAGTCATTTTCTGCTCTATCCAAATGTTCACTAATTCAATTAAAGATATTACAACAAAGTAACAGTATTGTAAAACAGAAAAACGACTTTCTTCTTTTTACCAACTAAAGAAATGACGTTTATTGATTTTTCAAAGTATTCTCGCATTTTTAATGCCATTATAGCAGAGATACCATACTATTGTTTTAAACTTACAAACAAATAACGATTACAAGAAAAAAATGAGAACAGTGAAGCTTGAAAACCACCACGTACCCTACTGTCACGACCATCTCCTACTACCGTCGAGCATATAATCCAAACTTTCATGAGAAACATACAATTACATAAATGCGGGAGGAAGTCTGGTTCCCGGACACATAAATGCATTCTAGCCTTGGTCAAAAGGTATTTCCCAAAGTCGATGGTGCTTTGTACATGCAGGCAGACTCCTACTTTGCAAATATACGGATGTACAGTTTCAGAATGGTATGTAATGTTATATATCTAGTAAACTGAACCACCAAAGCCTGAATGAATAATCCAGGTTCACCTAGAATTTGAATATTGTCAAGACCATAGTCACGTCTAACGAGGGACGTGTGGAATCTCTGGCTAGGAATCCAATTTATTAGTTATCACTCTAATACTGGAAAATCCGTTTATCGTTTTGGTAACCAATGACTGGCGATTAGAAAAAAACAATCCGAAGATGCTCTCTAATATCAGCAAATTTTGCCATCATTGCAGTAATTTCAAAATTCAGTAGCGTGAAAAATCCTAACGATGAAAACTCCAAGAAACGCGTAATGGTAGCATTAAATCTACGATAACAAAGAAATCATAAAAAAAAACACATCATATTTTATTCATGGAGCTCTATAAAAATGCAACGAACCTCATAAAATTCCCGTGAGATATCATGAAAAAGTAGAACTCTCTGGGTTCTTCGTCTTTACAAATTTACCATCGGGACGAGTCCTTCGAGGCACTTAATTACCTTTTTCGCTTCTTGCTCCTTCGATTATATAACACACAAACTTCTATGTATATCTTCTTAGGTCTTTGACTTTTTTACTCGGCAAAGATATTGCTGAATTGCTGTGGAGAGGTTCATTTAATAGCTTCTGAAGAAGGAAAAAGAAACGTGTGCGAGGGCAGAAAGAAAAGGATGACTGACTTTAACGACAAGCAACCTTCATGGCCACGATGACAGCGTCAGAAAGGGAATAAATGTCAAACTATATATACACATATATCCATTTATATCTAAAACGAACGTCGAAATGGTCCATCGTGAAAACCTCTCGCACGTTCCATATGCGTGTGTACGTATGTGTTCTAGGAGCCCTCTTCATCTCGTCGACGGCGATTTTGCCGGAACCAGTCCATCGCTCCTCGGGGACTTGCTGGCCAATTCCTGTGGTCTGTTGGCTCGAGGACCCATCGATTTTCACATGATGTTAAACACTAGACCGTTGCCTATCGTCAACCATCGAGCATTTGGCTCATGTGTAGAACCAAACCCTCTACCCCACCATACCCACAAATAAACCTAATCACGTGTAGGACTCACCGTCCCAGAGTGTTCCGGATTGTTCAACCACTTTCCAAGAATCAACGCCACACTGTTCCAGAATGCACGTACTACGTGTGGACTCGGTTACGTTCTCGTACTGCTTTCCACAACGAACCCTCTCAACGCTTCACCCCACTTTACTATAAACCCAATCGACTTTCTTTTGAGTACTTCTTACCCTCAAGAATTTACTTCCATGCTTCCTACATCCTGATTTCGTTCGTCAAACACTAAAAGATATCACGTGCTTTTCAATTCCCTTTGTCGACTGACTTTGGCCCATATTGGATGTGATTTGCTCTTTCATTATTTCAGAGTATAGTATTATTCACGGGATTATGCAATCAAGTACTGTGGTTATAAAAAAAAAAAAAAAAATTGGGTCTACTGTTACTTTTTATGCTATGGATTGTCACTAAAGGAACATAATTGAATCAGGATCTTTAAAGGTCGGTGGAAATAAGTTTTCTTCCGAACCATTGGCAATGAAAATAAACAGAATTGCAAAAAAAAAACGGACGCGTGAAAATGTAAGTATTGCTTGTATCGCTCGTGGCGATGGTGGCTTCTATGGACGACCATTGAAACCACAAAGTACGAGTTCCTAACTTTCTCCGCAATCTCTATAGCCATCTCCGTTTCCAATGCCCTTTTATTTTTCCCTCTTTTTCATAAAGTAGGAACACAGAGAATACAGCAATAGAAAACTGGCTAAAGAAATGGCGTGAAGAGTGAAAGTTTTTGAAAGCACGTAGAAGATGCAGAGAAGAAGGTTTCGCGAACTGTCGCTTCTCTTTCTCATACTTTTGGTCCTCGGCTTGTGACTCTTCCGCGCGAGGTAACTTCGAGTCTTTCGAGTTTCATACTTTTTCTTTCTTTCATGTATATCTTACTGACAAGCTCTATGGTGAACCACCATCCTATAATCATACCCACCAAATTTATCGACATGTGTCATTAGAATGAGACTTGTTCTTCTCTAAAGTTTGACCGAAATGACTGAGAAAAAAGGTGGGAAAGAATTCTCTTGCTGAGATGATTTACTATACGTATCAATTTTCACATCTATACTTTCTGTCGTTTAAACGAGTCGTCGATGTATGATTTTTGTGTCTTTACATTCAGCCTAAATATTTTCAAATTTCATCCGTGTTGTGTGTCGCTGTTTCCAAACTGAGGTGAACAAAGACACTTTAAGACAGTTGTTACTTCATATTTCTTTGTCTTCAATGTTTTTATTACTCTGAGTGGATCCCTTAAAACTCGAACAATGTATATCTCGAGTGGTAGAATATTGAGGTTCCATCCATTCCACTTGACTGATACCTGAAAGATAAGGGGATGCAGAAGACGCGAGTCAGATTCCCGGGCTGATGGGATTCCTGATGTTTGGTCAGGATTCATCCAGCACCGGTCAACAGCTTATACTTGCAAATGTATTCACACCAATTACGAGATGCATTAACGCTAGTAAATACCAAGTTGTTAACGATGAAAGCATTGCCGAGATCCGAAAATGTGACTAATGGATGATGCACCTACATCCGCCTACATCAGCTTGTACTTTTGTATTTTAAACATATTGAGTGTTGGTTTACCAAAGAATAAAATTAGACAGGTACACAGTTATAACCATGAGAATTTGTTATGCAGGTATTTAAACTTGTAGTGAGTGTGAATCTGTGAAATGGTAGAACGATTGTGGAACGTATGGACATAAAGATGTGAGGATGTGAGAGACATGAAAAATATCCTTATTTTAATCCAAATATCTCATTTTTAATCGTATGGTACACTATGGATGTATAGAAGCTTCGTGGTTTGCAGCAAAATACTGCAATATCAGGTAACACTGCAATATCAAGACACAGATAATGTGGGTTTACAATTTCAAATGTGTGTTTGAAGGATTCGAATAACAGTCTTCTGCCAAAGTGGAAGCTTTGGTATTTGGTCTAACATAAATATGAAATTTCGGCTTGGAGTGCAGAACTCAGCATTATTTTCAACTTCCTCGTGTACTGATATACAATAAATCCTGAATAAATTTCTGTCAGATGAGAATATAGTTACAAGTTTTAGATGAAAGACCTCAAATTTCGTGCTGTATGAACTTTCATCGTGATATTATTGGGGATTCCTGGCTAGTTGGTCAGTCAAATTTTGCAGGAGTTTGAACAGACTGGATAGAGATATTTCAAATTTCAATCATCGTACACGGATCTACGTCGAATCTGCCTAGTTGATACATAACGCTGTTATAGAATAGTTCGTAGGACATTCGGAGAAGCAAGTTATCCGTTCATCGTGTTCATCGTTGCAGAGGCAAACGACCAATGGTAGGATCTCGGGTATTTGGTCAGGCATTGGTAGAAGCTTAACGTTTGCAAATGTATTCATACATCGGTTACAGTTACGTCAGGATAACAAGGTTGAGCAAGTGCTATCGCTTGGTGACATAGTCGTTGGATGTGGACAGTGACCGCGACAGTTTCAGCTCTTGTTTATATTCCGTGTGTGCTCGGCTTGGTTTACGAAATCTACACTAGACAAGACCAAGAAAACCAAGTAGGCTACAGAGCAGCCGGTTAAAGGAGACGATGATCCCTGGCGTTGAACTAGGCGCGTATACACAGTGCATATTATTGTATTCGGTGAGTATCCTTCGACCCTTTTACTTCTATTTGGCTCTTGTTATTCTGGCATACGTTCAAGCGACATACAAAAGTTTAGAGCTTGGCAACCTACAAGATAGGACTTTGGATTTACTGGTGTTACACAGACGAGTGTTTCGCTATCAACTGTTTTGCTAATAAGAGATTAAAACTAAAAAGTGGAAGTTTCATTCAAAACAGCCAGAAAGGGATTGAATATAGTGATCAATGTTGAAAAGCCTGGTGGGATCCGTACGAGTTGGATGAACCTGTGATGGAGAATCGATTGAGCAAAACAGCCCTTCTCCCAGTCACTCGAATCAAAAGAGCAAAAGGACTAAAACACCGCAGAAAGAGGCGAAGGTTGGGTTGGGTGTCGATGCGGTTCTAGACGAAAGCTGAGAATGGCGCAGCGGAAAGAGATTTTCGCACCCCCAATCTGGCATCGAGCCCGTAGAAAACTGAAGACAAAGGATTATCGCGGATGTGCAGTTCGTCCTATGAAAACCAACAAGAAAAAAACTATGAAGGTAAACAATTAAATCTGTTTATACTTTGAACGTTTGTGTCCGTCCAATTGGATAAATCAATGGAATGGATTTATTGAAGAAATTAATAAAGAAAACCAAGAATTTATTTTTGCATAGATTTCATTATTTATTTAACCATTCCTACTATTCACAAATCCAGCGTTATGAAATGCACTTTAGATGCATACATCATGAAGCCTTGCAACAAAAGTAGAAGGTATGCATATGTGATGAAAGAACCCTTGTACTCATGATAGAGTGCGCCAACAAGAGTTGCTTTGTGATCTTGGGAACTTAATTTCATAAATTCATCCGTTTGTACGTATAACCTTTTGCAGTCCCTTTGTCCTGTGTGAATTTCTCGCATACACACATCAATTATTCTCTATAAATGTTGCACGTAACAAAGTTTCAGGAAGCAGTGCAAAGTTTTTACTCTCGAGGATAGATTTGGGTAAATATAGGAATGTGATGCAATCTTAATCCGTAGCAGTGCTGGTACTCTTCTTCCCGATTTAGTTAAACACAGCCTTCTCTCGTAATTTACAGAATGAGGACTTCTCTCTTTCTCTCTCTCTCTCCCTCCTTTCCTCTGTCCTTCTTCTTTACCTGCGTTCTTCGTAACCACCTACGAGTTATCAGTAACTTTCCACTTTAACTGACAACAATTCGTAGGCAAACAATTAAGCTTTGCATCGCCAGTCTCGCACAACTCTTGCCTACCGCTCTCGACACCCGCCTAAACTTTGACGTCGGTGCAGCACGACAGGGGATGCTCGCCGATGGTAACTCGCCTGCTCGAGACCGGTGCTTCCTATATATGTAAACATTGCACGGATAAGATTCACTTACTTTCGTGCATGTGCGCTGGTGCTCGTATGGGTTTTCTACCCCTTGGTATCCGAGTAATTGTATTTCCACAAGGTTAGACGACTTTTGCAGGTGTATGCATCACGGATGACGATGAGGATGTAGAAGAAGAAAGGGAGGCCATGACTGTGTGCGGGAATCCCAAGCTACACGCTTCTCTTCACGGCCATACTTACTCGTGTTAGGTTTCCTCTCCGTAACTTCAAGTATTAGCTAATCACGCTAGTTAGTCATCGACCGGCACTCGCCAGAATGGTTGGAACATCAAACTCCCGGAAGATTTAATTGGATTAACCAAGTTAATTTGAGTAAAATCAAATGTCAAATAGATAATGGATTCCAAGAAAGGTTTCTACTAGAACTTGTCATTACAGGCCAACAATGTTGAACACCATCATCGCGTCTATGCATCAGTAAAAAAAGATCGCGCATGAGTGACGATTGGGCCCAGTGAATCTAGTCTTTCTCAGGAACATATAATGTCATTGGAAATCCATCGCCCAGCCCAGATTCCCTGCAGAGTCGTAAAGCTGATGCCTTCGAAATGCTTAAATGGACGACTAGGTCAAACGAGCTTATCCACATCTGCAAGTATCTATCGATAGATCATCAATCGATCATGATTTGATCTCCAACATTCTATCGGCAGAATCACAGTGAACCTCCTTGGCATTTTGGAACATGATAGAAAAGCCTCAACGCAGAATGGCGTTCAGTGGCGAACATTAAAAAAATTAAAACATGAAACGTTAATAATGAATTAAGTACAAATGCAAACAATGTAATCACGGTACTCTACAGCACAGAATTTCCACAAAAGAATAATAACACCACGTAGTTTGCAATGGAAATAAAATTCTTTAAATCCGTACTTGATCCTCATGTTCCCTCTATTTTATTTTTGATCCCTATAATGTTAAAACACATAACTCTGCTTTGTAATATTTCAACTTTATCATGTGTACTTGAGAAACAACTTATGTATGTGTACGTATATATAAACTATTTACAAAATCACCAAGATTGGTCGAGCAAATAGGCAAACACATATGGGTCTCGCGAATGGAATACAATGAAGACCTGTACATTTGCGCCATTGTCCACGTTATCGCTACGACGGGGTCAACGGATTTTAGAGGCAACTCATGGGATTACGCACATAGGTTTATAGAACCTATACTCGTATATACACACATACATGTGCTTTTAGGGATCAACCTCTTGCGAATGTTTCGCAATAGTGACTCGAGCACGAGAACAGGACCAGAGCGTGAACGGAAACTATACATGACCTCGCGATGATGCATCGGAATGCCTGTTATTCGTACGATTCGACTCAGCCATATCTCTCAGCATACCAACCGTAATGTTTAGCCCACATGGATCTATCTTCTGATGCTTACACGCTTCGCTTGGCACTCTTGGACCCCGTTTGTAACGCCGTTTCCTATGTTTGCCTCTACAGAATCGTAACTTTCCAAGGCATGTTAGCGATCAATCGATTCTCAGCTCTGTAGATGAGGATAGGGTTCGGATGGACGAGAAATGTATTATTGTAGGAGAGAGTTCAAAATCCTTCATGTAAATTTTGCATCATTCTGCAATTTGTAAGTCATTGTTCCATCTCAGGATAATTTCCTCTACGTTATAAGATAATATGAATGGAACATTTGGAAAAAAAACCTTTCAAAAGATTCTACGATAGGAACTCGGATTGCATCTCTGCCATTTTTTTTCCTCTCGCAGATGCAACCTTAACATGATTTTTTTTTGCACGATATTTTCCTCTTATTTCCAGAGTTAGCTTCTGGATATATACATGTATTTTTGTAAGCAGGAGGAACATTGGTGGAGAAAGAAGCAAAAACGAGCGACAGGACGTTCACGGTCTCGTACCCATGACGAGGATTTGCTCGAGCTTGCGTTACGTGTTCTGAATAATGATCACTGGTCCGATTCCATAGATAGAGAGTGAGAGCAAGGAAAAACGAAATAAAAAAAGAATAAAAAGGAAACCGTAGGATATTTACTTTCATAAATTCTTGTTCAAGCTCCACCAACCCTTTTCCTACCTGATCTCCTTCCTTTTCACTCTCTCCCTATTCCTCTCTTCTTTCGTGTCTTTCTGTCTCTAATGCAGAACCCATGAACCAATGCAACTCGTTCGTCGTTATACGTACGTTTAGGAGAAAGGGAAAGGTTTGCTTGCACAAGCAAAAGCCAACAGGAACCTCGCTCGGTGGGTCGTTTCTGTAATCCCCTTGGCTTCTGGTTGAACTGTGACCGCCGAAGGGAAGGGTTTAACGGTCGGGAGGGAAGGTTAGCTCAATTGCGTACGCTTCGGTGCAGGCTGCATCGTGTGCCCAATTACTAATTAATGCCCAATGGTATCGATAACGGTCAACCCTATATATACACACCATTATATATGGGATCGATGTAACTCTGTTACATGCGAAGTACTGTATTGTATAATAATACATCGTAATATTCAACGATAAAGCAACAACGCTCTTGTTCGATCTCTCTTTCTCCGTTGATACAGCCTCTTGCCCCTGACTGATGCAATAATGGTAATAAGTTCATTCATATGCTATCGTTTCTCAAAACTATAGGCAGTCTTTGTTATTATTAATCAATTTATTGACCCATTTATTGGCTTCGTACAAAATTCTAGATAATCGAAAATGAGTTAAACAACCAAAATCATTACAAAAATAATGCATTGTTTACTATTCAAATCTATAACTTTTAGGTATACCTGTAAATGCTTGCATACATTATTACTTTCCAAAAAATTCCGTTGTAAAAAGATCGTCGTTGTTACTAAATTATTTTCAGCTGATAAAGAAAAAAATACTATTTTTTTATATTTCGTTCTACATTCTTATTATTTTTGGTACGGAATCATTACATTTTGAATAAAAAATGCTTGGCAAAAGTTTTTACATGAAATTTTTTTTTTTTATATAAATCACATGAAATTGAACAATTCTTCAATTTTGACGGTTCAGTGATTTTTGTGGTTGTGTTACGAGTACGATTGAAATATATGCTTCGTTCAAGTGTTATTAGGAGCTATTTTTTTGTTCCTTTGTTCACACACACAATATTATCAACATTGTGAAACTGGCGTAAAAAAAGTAATATTGCACTCGTAAAATCGTGATGGAGTAGTGCTAAACAGTGCTGTAGAATATATGTATATATATATATAAACGTAAAAATATATTTGGAGTGCACATACATGGAAACGTTTAATCTGGCGGTTCTTTCACTCCGTTGCAACGCGCTCTATGCAACGGCTTGACTGAAATGTTCCATTGGTGCTTCGCAATTGTATCTGCACACTCGTACACGCCCACATATACATATATTTATATACATATATAATGCATTCTCGTTTTGCTTGTACTCGTTTATCGCTTACGATGTGTGTTTACGATGTGCAGTGTCGGTTGACATGTAAATTTCCACATTTTTGTTTCCAATCCTACTCATTTCCTTTATTGCCTTTCACTTGAACGAAACTCAGTGCTTTTTACACCCATCCAAAAAGAATATCCATTATTTGAGATTTAAGGCGTACTCTCTGCAATTTCTTTATCAAAGAGAAGATTTTTTTTTACCCAGAATTTGTCACATTTACTGTGTGGTTATTTCCGTGAGGATTTTATTGAAAAAATAAACATATATATTTGCTCGATCCAATCGATTGTTTATTCAATTTTGCAATTTATGAACATCCTTAATCCTGTGCATGCCTCGTCGTCGTTTCAATCTTTCATCGAAAGGAGAAGATCAGGCCGATGAATTCTTGACTCTGGCCACTATCTGCTTTACTATCCTTCCTTCCAATTCTTCTTTCACTTCCATATGTAGTAATAGTGCAAGCTGTTGCAGGAGTAGATATACACGCTAAGGCAATTGAAGAAAGCGAACTAGCCGCTCGGGGGATTCGCTATAGTCGAGTACGAAATCGGATCAGGAATCTGGACAAGATATATGTTACGTACGTAATACGATGTACGTCTTCTACTCCCTGAGTACACTATTGCTTCGGGAGGTAGTTTTTCCCGTAATTGGTAGTCGCCTGCAGTTCGCTTCAACTGCATTTCACAAATTGAGACATACGTTCAAAAGAATCTCTTGACATGAATTTGCACAAATTTTCATAGAATAAATATCCTCTAGTCGAAGAAAAACCCAGTTTTCAATTGTGGTGACAGGACTAATGATCCATCGAATTAATATCTCCGAACTAAATATTCTAAATAAAATATCTCTGGTTCATTTTATCTTCAAAGCCAATATTATTATTTATTCGATCATCAGTTATTCAGTGGCTGGTATTGGATTGATTGGGTTGAAATTCCACTAAATTCATCAAAATCATTCATACGTTAATTCAAAATCTAACGGAACGTTTGCGTGTAAATGAATATATGAATTCACACTATATCAACTGAGGAAACGTACCAATAAGCTCGAGTAATAATATTGGGCCAATGTAAATAAATGTAAAATACGTTTTGATTCAATGTACATTCATCAGTCGATTTTTTAGGATTGCTACGATTTATCTTTAGGTATTTTAATAAAGAAATCCTTAAAGTGCGGCTTATCATTTATCATTCCCGGATTTGAGAAAAAAATTTGCAAAATATCATTCATTAACAGTTTTCTTGACATAATTTTATTAATATTAATACATTTCCGATAAATTTCTTTGAAAAACAAAAAAAAAGTAGAACAGTGTTTGATTAAAATATTGCGATGCTTTGAATTTCCAGATATTCATAAATCTCGGAATTTTGCATGCAATATTAGGATTTCGAAGATGATTTTTTCATGCGTTATTTTGAAGTATATCCCATAATGAAATTGGAGAGCAACAGAAGGTACAGCTTGTATATTACAGTTGCGTTTTATAGCGTTCGTAATAACATTTCATTAACATGCTTGAATTAAAGTTCATTAAGTTCATCATGCATGAGTTTAATTATTTATGACGAAAATGAATATTTATGGAAGCGGAAAAAATGCTCATAATATGATCGTAAAAAACGATGATTCTGCTGGAGTAGTGGAATTAAACAGGAAGCAAAAATCTTCCTAAAGTTTGTTAATAAGCTCGTATATTTTGCAGCAGTTCGAGTAATTCACAATTTTTTAAATTTTTACTTCACAGAGACTCGAGCAATAAGGGTGACCGGCGTACCACGAAATACGTCGTACAAAAAACTATCGACAAAACTATAAAAGAGAAAAATGATTAATGAAAAAAGGAAAGGTGGATAAGTACGAAGGAGAAAATAGGAGAGAAAATTGAGCAGTAAAAAGCTTGGAGAATAATGCGAGCATTCGTGCGTTCGAACTGTGACCCAAGGTACAGCACTTCACATCCATATATACACACATATGGATGTATATATGTACGTTACGAAAATTCCATTCCCATTCGTCACCGAGGCCCTTCCGCTTTCGCTGGTACTAACTCTTGCTCCCATAACACTCAACGATATTTTCCATGCAAATAAGGTGAAAAAAGGTCGCGTGTAAAATCGTAGATATTTCACATATAATATGAGTTTGTCGCGTGTGTACGAGGGCAACGAGTTTTTAACTTTTTTTTTTCACCTTTGACAAATTCAACGAACAAACGGTGGACGTGAAACTCACTAGTTTCCGGTTTTGGTGATGATAACAACGACGAAAGAAATTTGACCAACACAATAATTGTTTTATGCTTACACCACATTCCCAACGAATAAATCCTTTTTTTTTTTTTTTTTAGTATGAACGCCAAAATGTGTGTGTGTATATGTGTGGTTTATCGTTGAACATATTCAACAAAGATAAAGTTGTAGTGAACACTGCATGGAAAATAATCTTGATTTTCCCGACCTCTCCTTTCTCCACTTCCTCTTATTCGTCACTTGTTCTGCGTCACAATTCTTGCTGAATGACTTTGTTCTATAGATGCATTAATGTAGTTGAAGCCAAAGAGGCTTTGATAAAGTTCATCGTGTGTAATTTAACGTAGTGGAATTCTCTGGGACCTGCGGAAACGATACACTTGTAATTTGTGGAGTATACGTTTCTGATGATCACGAGCGTTTAAATGTATGAGGAAATCCATGCTCAATCGACCGATTTCTAATTACTGGTACGAAATCTTTTATAAACCCAAAATTTGTCCGAAAATATTTACAAATGTCGTTTGTATTCCAATTTTATTGTCGAAACACTGTTTTTTTTTTCTCTTTTTTATGGCGAATTTATGTATTCCATGACTTTATGGCGTCTGAAATATATTTTCTGTTCGATATATATTTTTTATGTGTTTGCAGACCATATGGTTCTGATTTCTACGGAGACGGAGCAGAGAGTTGAGAAAATAAATCGAACGAGCTTTTGTATCGAAGCAAATCTTTAAATTTACGTCAGATTAATACTTGCTTCAATTTACTGAAAAAAATTCGTACTAAAAATTTTTTTAACAATGTTATCGCAATACAAAGCATATGCTAATTATCATTAAATATACAGAAAAGTTAATTCAACGACTAATCACATCTATTTGTCATGAACTGGCCGATATACGCCATTTCCGGTTATTACGAGAAGTACATGCATGTTTGTTCGTGTTACAAATGACTCGAACTGACCCCATTTCGCCAATCTATCCTGGTGTATAATTCCACGTACAATACACCCTTATTCCGATTACGATAGGACGAAATGTTTATTTGAGTTAAAAAATAAAAAATAAACGAGGAATATTTTAATTGGGATAATACGCGCGGTGAATATTATGATTTATGCACCATAATGCATTACCGTATATTTATGAGAGTTGATGTGGACTTTCATAAGTTATGCTTCATAGTTTATATCGCTAAACCTACGCATAAGTAATGAGTCCAACAATAATCACTTCAAATGAACTTATTATTGTTATCTCGTAATATAATTAACTAATTATTAATGTTACTAAGAGTACCTGATGCATTAAATATGCAATGTAATTATTCATTAATCTTATAAATAATAATAACAATGATTGGCATTACTCGCTGTTATCCTCAATCATTTACGTGGATTTTCATCTGAACTTTAAAACATTAAAAACTTCAATAAATCGAGAAGAAATTCATTGATATTCATTAATGGAATTTTCAATATAAATACCTTTGCTATGGCATGAACATTTTCATCAAAATTATATAAATTTCATTGCAGCATTTATGATTAAATAATGAGGGTTTAATTTTCACAAAACTTGTTTGCAAAGTTTCATTAAAATATTAAATAAATTGATCGTGAATTCATATCACAGCACAACTCTTATTAACCTAAAAAAAAATGAATAACCATAGATTTGCAGAAGCGTCAACTGAGATACGCAACATTCACCACGTCGCATTTTATTGAGCTTCGTCGTTGCAATGTTGCAGTCGATTATTTGGTTGGCAAAAAAAAATCATTAACAAACGCCGTGATTTCAAAACTAACAAGTAAAGAAGGACATTTGTTCATAATCTAAAGAGGAAAAAAAGCGTCGGGACATTAAAATCGCCTACAAATGACAATTAAAAATACGACACCATAGAATTTTTATAATTAGTATTTTTTTCTGTGTTAATGTGACGTGTTATGATATGAATCCCTTGTTCCATCATTTAATTATTGTATGAAAATTTGCTTGCAAATATTGTGAAAACTTGACAGTAATTCGACATGTGTTTACAAGCTTCTTGGACACGTTCGCATGAATTATTTTATTGAAATTGAAAGTCAAATACAGTATATTAACGATTGGTGCAATGAAGCTTGCTGCAATTTGCCCATCACATGACTTGACGACAAAAATAACAAGCGAGCTTTACCGTGTAAACAGTTTGGCAGATGACATTGGCGATGAAAATTGACGCGTTAGCATATTGAAAATAGACAAAATAGTATTGTGGAAATTTTCAAAATCTATTACCGTAAATGTTTATTGAAAAAAATTGAATTTTTTAACGGAATAATTGTCACAAATTTGGAAGAAAATAAATAAATTGCAGAGGGTTAGAGTGTGAAAAAATGGCAAAAACGAAGCGAAAAACAACGAAGAAAAGCCGAAAACCCAAACCCATGAGGATCGCGGCTTTGATAGTCTCTGCTATTCACGATTTACGAGAAACGAAAGGCTCGACACCAAGAAAGATAGCCGGTTACATCAGCTATGCTTCCAACGTGCCTGAGGGTCGTGTCAAGCGACAAGTAAATTATGAATAATAATTATTCATTTTTAAACTCGTCACGAGCCTGCTTCTCAACAATTAAAAAGCAATTTTAAATCGTTATTTTGCGAGCTTTTATCCTCAGGGATTTGAAAGATTAAAGTAACGAATTTACTGGCGACAAGCTCGGAAGGTGGTCGCTTTAAAATCGGTATATTCCGGCTTTCGCCTTCCTTCAAGCTGCACTTATAAAAAAATATTTATTATTTGCGTAAAAATTCAAATTTACTGAATCAAATGATTGATTATAAATTTAAATAATTCATTTATTGCTAGTAATTTTTATTTCCACCAATCATTCATTCTTGTTCGCTTATATAAAACCATTTTTTTTTCCTGAAACGATACTCCACGATAAATAAACTGGTGCTTTCCAGATAAAATTAAGTTTAAGTTTAAAGTGAAAGGTGGGAAATTAAATAATTCATCAACGTCAGGTAAATGCTGCTCTTAAACGAGGGGTCGAGTATGGAATTTTACGAAGATATCGAGGTCATTATTTCTTGCCATCCGGCGATGAGCTCGATCGGGCTAATCGGATTGCTGTCAGATTCGCGAGGCTACCAACACCTGCACCATCCGGCTTCAAATCTAGCGTTGGACAAGCTGCTCGTCGTGCAATAGAATCTGCTGGTGAGATACAAGGATCCAAAGGGCGCAGTAATTTATTCACAAAAAGTGGAAAATGGCCAAATAGAACACGATCTCTTCCTGAATCAACGGCAACAAGTTGCTCTGACAAAATTTTTGAGAAGGAAGAACTTGCGATAGGTAGTGACATGGAATAAATTTTTACTGATTTTCCATTTCGACGTTACAACGAAACAAAGTTTTTTAAAATTTACTATTTTTTTTTTTTTTTTTTTTTTTTTTTCATCATCACAATTACTCAACGTTATTTATTTTGTTTATTTTTTGTCCGATTTATTGTGTTTAATATTCTGTACGATGTCCATTTGATTGAATTAAATAGCAATCAAAATTTTATTAATTCAACTTTATTTCAATTAATTAATATGAACGCTTGTATAATTCATTATCGTATAAAAGATTCCAACGTCTCATCTATCTTTGAGCAATTACTGATAATTCCACGTCATCTCGTTTTAATGAAATGCCAAATTTTGTAGCCCCTCCGAATGTATAATAATGAATTCACCAACGTTTCCTTGCTTATTATATTTTTAATTTTGTCTCAATTGTTTCACGGTGTTGATAAAATTTTAATTAAACTTCATTCGTTATTAATCGAATATTGATCATCAATGTTTTGTGTTAATTACATATTCAGAACATTTCGTTCTTAATAATCTATTATTTCCAAAAGTACTAAATACTTTATTGCTGCTTTCCAATTTTTCCTGAATAAATGAATCGTCAAGTCCATGTTAAATTTAAATTTTATTTAATTAGTTTTTCATTATTAAACAGCAATTCAATTCCTATGACTCGAAAATTTTCATTAACGATTAAATATGAGGATGGTGTTATACTCGAAAAACGCGATTCCAGTCGTCAGCACTTAACTGCACAGCACTTAAACCTCTGAACTATGCATTTTTCTATACGTGCCTTGTGATTTGATACTCCGAAGATTTTTAGGATCACTGATTACAAATCTTTACTCGAAATGGAAAAATTCAAAAATAATCGTTGTTTTATTTTTTTAAGCAAAATCCACTGCACGATAAATTTTGAAAAAATTCACTAGAATTGTTTAGAGTATATTTTGCTTATAAAAAAATAGCCATTCCAATGTTCATAGTAATTCAGGAGAAAATGATTTTCTTTGTCGTGAATAAGTGAGGAATTCGACTATTCATTTATATGTGGCATTTGTGCAATTAGCAAATAATGATTGTTTACATTTTTTTTTTTACATTTATGAGTGTCCCAGGGATTATTTAAAAACAAAAAAATACCATTGATCGTTTACTGTCTTTGATTTTATAGGAAAATTATTAACATTTACATGAGAGTGCTGAGATGATTTCCATAATAGAGAATGTATTTTTTTAAGCAAGTTGTTATTAGAACAAAAAAAATAATTGGCAGTATTGAATTATTAGGATTTTCGGGGATAAAAGGCCCAGAGAGTTTATCCAGTTTTCAATTAAAGAGACTGTATATACATAGGTGTGGATATCATATATCGATCGTGAGTCTCGTCTGAGGGAAATTTCTCATCGCAGGGTCGAGACGAGAGTTGGGCCAAGTTCTTTTAGCCTCGAGGCTAAAATTCAGACGCAGAGGCATAACACAGAGAGGGGTCCCCGATCAGCATGCTGGTGAATTAAGCGAAATGAGAAACGAGCTTCTTTCGTAAATTGCAGCCTCTGTATACATATAGGGTACAGCATCACCAAGGGGTGGATTTCTCGGATACTCCCACAGTCGCGAACATTTATAAAAGTTAGAGGTTTTCCTGCTCTCCCATCTTTTGCCCGCCTCTCATTCCATCTCTCTTCTTGTTTTCTCTCTTTCTCTCTCTCTCTCTCTCTCTCTCTCTCTCTCTCTCTCTCTCTCTCTCTCTCTCTCTCATACCTATAAACTTGATAGCTTTCGAAATTTACTGGTAGATCTGAAGGGAAATTTGGGCTCTTGGGCGGGTCGGAGAAAGCCTCGACGAGCTATCGAACGACCTTCCCTCCTTTTGCGGTAATGCACGAGCTGACTTGACTCCTCGTAAATATATTACGCGAATACCTATCAGAAATAATCTTTTATACGGGAGCTTGGTGAAGGAAAATTAAGGAGATAAGATCAGATGAAAAAGTTCAAGTTTTTTTTTCTCGGCTTACCAATATGACTAATGGACAAGTAACTGCAATTATGATTCCATCAAATTTATAATCATTTTGATTCGTTTTTTTTTTCATTTTACAGTATTTTAATTTTTTTTTTTGTCTGATATTCGGTCATTTATATTTTAATCACTTTGAACGAAAGGAGTAAACAGTGTATAGACATGTAAATAGACATGGGAGAAATAATTACGAGAGCCAACTGAATGGTCATCTCTTTTGGTTCATTGCTCCTCTTCGTCCTAGGAACTACACCCCTACAAGCTCACAAAACCCGAGGCTTAAGACATCATCTTCACTCTCGGCAGATAAGCTTCCAAATGATGACCCATTAAGTACCTGCCTGGTATAAACACGTTCGTTTGTTCGAAACGCTGCATTATCTCGTATTATTCAAGCTGCACTTTAATTAATCCCCAAGCATCAGAACGGAATATTCCCTGATCCTGAATAATTGACTAAATATCTTGTTGATAGCTGTAAATATTCTCACAATGAAGTTGAAATGTTCCATTAAATGGAAGACCAGGATTCTCCTCAATCGATCAACCCTGATTGAGCTGACTCATATGTTGATTAATGTATGACGTTATTTTGATCACGATAATGGATCATTTTTTTCCGTATGATGTGTACTTCTTCAACGTATTTCAAAAACTTTTCTCGTATGCGATAGTCTAACCTAATAATACTTCGTTCAAAATGCGTTAACATCTGTGTATATCTCTTCGCCTTCCAGCGATATTCAAGTTCTTGCATAAGTAATTTCGGCAAAAGGCCCGTCCAAAGTTCGCTATTGTCTTGCTCGTATAGTTGGATCGTTCTCATATATGCTTAGAAGATGGTATTCCCTTTGTAAGGAAGCAGAGGTGAAACATATCTTGTCCAACTTGGAGAGCTTTGAGTGTAAAGTTTGACTCGTTGAAAATTCATTAATTCTGTTTCAATCGATCAATGTTCGACGATGTGATCTATTATGATTCCGTAGATCAAAAATCGTGTTGAAATCTTAGCCCAGAAACAATTTATTGGCGATTGTCTCTTTTTGCAGTGATAATCGGTTGTAAGAATAACAATATATTTCTCAGCGTGAAACGTTGGTTTCTCTTTTTTATACTTTTGTTCCGGACACTATTTAATGCATGGATCCCAAGGTAATAGCAGCTTCCATGAAATTTCTTAGGTGTCTTTTTTGGAAGGTGAATAGTTCGATCGTTAGTACTGAGTTTGGAGCCGACCTAAGCGTGAAAATGAAGGTAAAACACTGTAACACGACGTTAATGAATTTAAGGTCGAAGTTTATTCTTCGTAGGAGCTGGTATCAGAACAGGCCAAAAGGTGCAGTAGAGGGAATTCTTTTCAGGAGATGGTCGGCATGAAGGTCGAGCGAGGTTTAAATATCAGTGAAAAAGAGAGGGGTGAGTGGAATGGAACACGAAAGAGTAAAAGGTTTGGATACTGGCCGAACCTTCTGCGAAGCGTATCCTTAGATCCTCTTTGGTTACCCAACATACCTTTCCAGGATTTTATACAGACACGTGGATGAATATGTTTGTGTTTAGACACACATGTATATGTTCATGCATTAGCAACCTTTGCCCTGGAAGACTGGTTAGCACTGTCGTGTAGCACTACTTTTTTCTCGTTACTTTTATTTTTCATCTCAAAGCTCACACTCGTCCGTCACGTGGAGCTCATTCCGCTAAAGCCACTGGCATGTTCTTGGAAAAAGGATAGAATCCGGTATTGCTCTTTCCATGGTTGCCACGTGGAAGAAACTCTGGGAAGCAGTCTGGAAAACTTATGCAGGTTTCTCGTTCTCACGAAAGAAAAAAGAGGTCTCGGGGGTTGACGTCGATGTGGATTTTCCAGCGAGGTATGGGGGGCTTAGATATACAAATATATATACATATGTGGCCCGAGCTTGTAATCAGATAAAACGGGATTGTCCTACGAGTCTCTAAATTCTCCTAAGCTACCAATGACTCAGCGAAGAACTGCTATAGTAAGGGTGCTGATACATTCTTGTGGAAGCGAAGATAGCAGTTGAAACATGATACAAGTCTAGAACCAAGAACGAAGGAATTTGCACGAAAATTACACGAGGACAACGTTGATTATAATTTACGATTGGTTTTACGAAAAGAGGGTGCGCGTACCTTTGTCCCCGAACAAGCACCAGACCTTTAGAGATGGTTATTTCCTCAGATATATCGTTTCACGTAATATAAATTGTATCGAAATAACTTGTCGTCACTCTGCTTTATGAAACTTTTCGTTTAATCGTATCACTTTCGGTGTTACAGCCATATTTTTTTTACGACAAGCCTCACGAGACTGAGAGAAAGAGAGTAAAAGTCTGCTGATTCATTTCCACCTACATCTTACGCCGTCTTATATACTAGAGATACTTTATATCTCTCCACTGTTGCTCTCTGGAGTATCATATTTTTAAATTCTCCAAGGGACTCGATAAATCAGAGAAGAAAAGAGCAAAAATGAAGATAGGCAGCACGAGTTCGTGAAATCATATGTTTTTTTGGCAATGCTTCGAAGCTATAAGCTATATACTTATATTTATATTTTATATCAGAAAGAATATTTATTTAAATACGTATATTTGTTCTCTCTTTATTTGCTTCCATTTGTTCATTATATATCCCTGGATTAAAAGCTTTGGTATTTAAAGCTGAATTTTATCGTTGATGAGTATCTCATAACGGTAATGGCACATGAATAAATAAATATTTTCGACCTCTATCGAAACTATCGAGCTTACCCATTCTCCGAATGAGCCTGGATTAACGAAATTATTTCACATTCACTTGTCATGTATCGTATTCCACCCACTGGGTCTGGATGGCTTTCACTATTGTTCGTCTGCTCGAAAAACACTCGAACAGGTCGTTGTCACCCGATATTACGAGTGATCCTCGATATGCGAACTGATCAATCGATCCTATTTCCCACTCAGACGTGATATGATACTCGCAGAACGGAGCTTATATGTATATGTAGGAAAACAACGATCCCTGTGTATCAACTTGCTCCATTCCCTATCCCTATTTCACATTGTGAATCATTGACGTGAACGAAAATAATTGGGGGCTAATGAATGCCACATTGGCTCTTAATATTTACCACCACAATATCGTTGATTGATTGATACGACCCCATTTTCAAACTGTACAAAATTCTCTCCCTCCTAAGCTTATGAAAGCTTTTAAACCTTCATAAATATACAAGCATCAAAAATATAGCTGCGTCATATATTCCTGCGCTACTACGTTTATTTCTTTTCTGTCATGCAACGTCCTCATAATCTGAGGATAAGGTTTATACTTTTTATACCATATTTTTATCCTGACTCGCATTTCATTGCTCAAAAATACTTACACTTTGATGCAGACTTTGAGGGATTATTTTGATGGCGTATGCAAAAAAAAAAAAAAAGACGCTATCAAAGTCACTCGTCGCATAATTCCGGAGATCGCGAAAGAAAGACACGCAACTTCCATTAGCTCTGCCATGCTTTTCATTGTCACGTTTCCGACAAGCTTCTCACTTGTTGGCAATATCTATGTATATCAATCTCACATACAAATATATACATAGATATATGTTATATATTAACAATTTCCATAATTCTCTGTAGCCTGCTACGTCGGGAAATCGTTTTCAACTTATAGTGTATGCGTTCAGTCGAGTATCCTGCCATTGTGGCAAGCCGAACGAAACAGATTAATTTTAGTCCTCTACCTGGGCAGGAATACTGTCACAAGGCTGCTCTGTGTAATTCTACATAATTTCGTTGAGGTAACAAAAAAAAAGAAAATCTGACACCGTTCTGAGAATGTTCTAGGAATCATCTAACAGCCACGGAAATTCTTGACATTGTCAGGACTCGTTATGTTCGTATAGTTTAATACGAAAATGTATACAAACCAGTGACACGACACATTTGACATATTCTCGACTTTATACAGCAGCGACATCCCAACCTCTGAATCAACAAAAAGATGGATAAGTTTTCCAATATGGCATGAGAATACGGCTGTTTTTTCGCTCCAGAAAAACTAAAGCATAAAAGTTCGGCTCATCGTCAACTTCAAACGTCAACGGCTCCGAGTTGCCAGCAAAATGTTGCGGGAAGCTCAACGAATTCTCTGAATTTCTTAAGCTCGGTGGCTTCTTGTAAAGCTTTTCTGAAAATTTTACTGTGGTTTATATGTTGGGTCGAAAGCCTGGAAGTCTTGCAACTAAAACATTTGGGGTACAAACTTCGACGTGCAGATTACTTCGTTTTCGAGGTAACCCGTGCGTCAATTCAGTTGAGGCTGCGTTAAGGCCCCGATCAGATTTCCCTAACTCAAATCAGGGCCCAAAGTGGAAACCCATTTGGGGCCCTGAAATGATGGTCACGCTTTTCCGACAAGGGCCTTAACAGGCAACTAAGACGGGGCCTTCATTGTCAAACCGATCGGAGCCTTATCAAAAATTAAACATTAAAAAAATAATAATTCTACATTAGCAACGTAATTTCCGAAGATATTTAATCATTTTGCATCATGAACATTAACTCTGGAATTAATTTTCGCACATTTATCACTGTCATCACACTTACAAGTGTGAGTGTGTAATTATGATGAGACGTCTTTGTAAAAATTTTCGAATCTCATACGTTGCACTATTCACAAACCGAAATTTTGGATGTATTGATGTACGGGCAGATGGTAAATGAAGACAGAAAAAACGGGAATGAAAGGGAAACACGGATATGCCAGTCGTGGCTAGACAGACTAACGCTAAAATATAACTAGCTTCGTGAAACGTCGGCTTTCCTCAACGTTTGCACCGCCATCTCGTTAGCACGAAAAACACGCTTTCCCACTTGCAAAGAACTCCTAGCGTTGCCAGGAAGAGCAACCTCTTTCGCTTCCTTTGGCTCTCTCTCTCTCTCTCTCTCCCTCTCTTTTACCTGATCTTTTTCTTTTGCTCTCGGGCTCACAGTGGATGATGTGGCTCTGGGAGGCTCCATTATCTCTGGTATTCCCAGCGTCGATTGAATTTTTGGATCTTGGCAGCGAATACTTTACATTATTCATAAAAATCCGACTCTATAAAGTGTCTACTCGTCTGCCCATTCCTCTTCGCTCATCCTCTCTTTATTCATCCTATCGCACGAGGGCACACTTGAAATGTCTTCTACTGTTCTCGCGCGCGAGATAAAAAGGGAAAGCGAGAGAAAAAAAAATCAATTATTTACTGAGATGAAGATAACAAGAACGAGAGCCGAGTCTTGTTGAGTTTGAGAGATGCGTACTTCAAACTTGTCAAAATGGGAAAGCCCTTTTTTCTATCTCATTATCACGACAATGTATCACTTTTTCACGTCAACAACGAGAACGTAAGATTCAAGAACGATATTTACTGCAGTTGCGAATTTCAACAAATTCTAATCGCAATGTCCAGGTGACCTGAAATAAATAAAGGAAAGTCTTGCAATAAGACTAACACGAAAGTGATAGGTAAATCTCGAGTTAAACCTCATGTTTTCATTCCTGATCTTCCAAACGTGTCGTTAGGCGTATACCAAAAGCTAGTGAGACCTGCCCTGACTTTACGACTTCGACCCTGACTTCATGACCTCACTCGTAACTTCGTTACCCTTATCCAACGAGAACCTTACTGGAGATCCAAGGGCTATCACGGTAGCGCAAGCAACGTGAGGTGGCTAGCTGTTCAACTCTGACCACCAGTGGTCTAAATTCTACCATGATTTACAACCCACTTCAGGCGATAAGGGTCTGAGGAACCAAGTCAGAGGAGAATACCTAACGATATCTCTCGGGAGATAAAGACCGAATGAGTGATCTACCATTTCCATAAGATCTAGTTTTATGGCGAAATCTGAAAAAAAAAAAAAAAGTAATATTATGATTGATCGTACAATGCATCTCAGTTATCACTCAAGCTAGTCTAATATGGTTACTTTATCGGGAGACTGCGAATGAAAAGTTAATACTCATGAGACGAAAAAAGAACGTCGAATCGATTTATCAGAATGCCATGTTGATTCCTTTCAGAGTAAAGTTCTTGATTTCATTATTTAAACAACCTGTAACTCTCGATCAAAAGCTTCAATAACGAAATATATTTATTTAAAAACTAGAAATTTAAGGCAATCTGCAATAACTAGTTTGAATAACTCTCCAGAAATTGAACTACTAACTTTCCTCAATGATGATGGAACGTATTGAAAATATGCAGAGATTAATTCGCTCTGCCTTACGGCTAAGGTAACAATCAAGAACGATTCGGTTGATGGAAGACGAGTACAGTCGAGGCTCGTTGCACCGTTGACGAATGTCCGGTCGGAGAACCTCCGTTCTATCACAAATCCCACATTGCACATCCTACCACCCTGATAGTTTCGCCTCGGGAATAATCATACAGTTTAGAATTCGGAACACAGTTACAAACGATCAACACACAACGACACATACACTTTTGTCGTGCATCATATTAACAATTCTACGCTTGGGACTGGACGTACTCGACCAGCTGAGAACTTTAAAGTGAAGATTCCCCATGAAATTGTTAACGAGGAATTCAGTCAGGAATTTGGATGCTGTCCTAACTCAGAACGTCCTGGAATTTGTGTAACTATATCCTCCCAACCTAGATCCGGTGTGGCTACGTGTGTTAGTACATTTAGGAAATAGATTAATGCAAGAATTTATCTGTGACGCATCGGTCTCTTGATATTATTCCTAATGTTCATCAACATGCACCTTCATGAGTGACCGAGAAAGAATCTTTGATAAAGGCAAAAAATTAGGACAAAAGTTCAGATACAATTTCTGACATTCCACACACCTTTGGATTCAAAAGAACAGAGTAATTAATCTGTACTGAAGGGGAATTGACATTGTCAGAATTTCATATGAATATTAAAAGACGAAAGCACAATCCATAATTCTCAAATTACATCGCTGGATCTTTTTCCATTTGGATGCTTTCAATGTTGATGCTGAAATGAAATTATTGAAATATCTGAAATTTCATCGAAATTACATGATTTGAAAAAACGGAAGGGCAGAAAATGGAGAACTTGGAATTCGCAGCCACAATAGTGAATTCATTTTACTTCCAATACACATCGTCGTGAAAATGCGATCACAATGGAATTCAATTCATCAGAGATGGATGTGAGTCTCCAGTTTTACACGTTTTGAGGTCTTAGTGAGTCCGAGTGCATTATATATCAATAGCATTGTCCATGTAGCGAGTTAAAAAATAAAGGACTCATTGAAGGTAAAAAAACGAGGGCACTCAATGATTCTTCTGTCCATTCAATTCTCTATCCACTATATTCCAGCAGATCTGTGAGTGAAGAAAGAAGAAAAAAAATGGTAAATATCTGCACTCGGTAGCGATCGAAAGAAGACACATTGCGCGAGCTTTAGAATGGCGTGAACAATTTTCTTCGATGTGGCGGGGCGGCGGTGTGTCAGGCAAATGGGTTTCGCACGTATGGGCTTTCGTTTTGCGATTTGTATCCGTCCTCCACCCCCTGTAATGCTGATGGGAATTGCAGGTACGTCGTCTCGCATTCACGAAAGCTTTTTTTTCATCTCACTTTGTACCTATTTCTCTTTTTCTCACAAGAGGATTTATATTTATATATTGAAGGTTTAGTTGCGATTGAACGGCTTTCAACGTGACGAGAAAGCCCAATGTTGTTCGATGAATAATTTCAAACCCCTTCGTAACACTTCTGTGGAAAATTGAGCTAATAATATTAACGCTCGAATAAATGACAAATTAATTTAACTTCGGATGCACTTAAATTCCAATAGCTTCGGTGCTACGGTTGGTGGATTCCAAATACGATGGGGTTTATTAACGTCAGTTTGTTTCGTGATTGTTATGATTACGTTCCATTTTATTTCCGCTTGTTACGAGGCTTTCTCCAGCAACATATCCATTTTTTTTAATCATTCCACATCCGCCATCGCGAATACGGTCAAGTGACCTATATAATTCCACCAATTTCACTATTTCGCACAATATATCCAACGACTATTTATATTTTGAGAATACGACTAGAAACTTCATGTGATGTTCGTCGGATCATCAGAGAATAAGGGCCGACCTTTTAACAATGATCATCGGTTGTTCCTCTATAGTGTCATTCATTGGAATAGGCTGAAATCCCACGAATATTCGATATTTCGTAATAATCAATAGAGTGTGTACTGTACAGTCCATCGGTTCAACATAATCTTATAACAAGCACTGCGTTTATATTTTGTAATAGAAAACCTATCATCAGAGTTCCAACGACTAATCGGCTTCTTCTTGGAAATTGATCGTTGAAATTAATTCACATATATACGCTTTAAAATGAAATCAATACTAAAACTATCGATCCACAGTAAGCAAAAAATTAAATGTTTGGAAATTTGCTTTGTATTTTAAACATTAATATTATTCATTTCCATAATGTATTCATCAAAGAAACAGTGTTTATTTTTTTTTTTTTTTTTTTTTTATTGACACTTTTTAACTCTGGCACTCACGTCTCATTTATTTTTACTTTCTAACCCATAGGTATTATCGATCCCATAATATTTTTTAGCGCAACATGAACAAATAAAAATATTTCTTACATATAATTGATTTATGGGTATTGGAATGAAAGCTAAAACGTTCCTCATATCGTACACGAAAAAACGAAATAAAACGAGTAATCATCATGACAAATTTAAAAATAAAAAAAAATTTGATCCCTTTTTCCATGTTTACAAAAATGGACTGAATAATTTTCCGAAAGCATTGCCACAAAGCTGTCTCTTCGGGGAAGTCTAATTTCATTGATGCTCGTACACGTTGAAAACCCACGAAGCACCCGGAAGTAGGTCGTTTCGCAATGGGAAAGCTCATGCATCAAAGTTCCCAAGAGAGCTTACATGACGTAGCGTGATAGATACATAGAATAAATGAAGAATATATATATATATATATATACACACATAGAGTTGACTGGATAGAGGCCCAAAGGTAAAATCCTCAAGTCCGTTTGTTTGTTCGTCTATAGCACTTTAACTCGGGTTTCACGATGTTAGTAATCTCGTAGAGTGGCTATGTCGGTTGAAGGGACGAGCGAGAGCGAGCAACTGGCGCATTTTCTTCGGTAAAAGTCAAGTTATAAAAAAAAATATCAACATAGATATACGCGTCGAGAAAGGAAACCCGTCGAGAACGTCCAAGAAGTATATATAGAAATGGTACGGGAGTCGCGACGGTTTCGCGCGCCAACGACTCGAGACACGACGACCCTCAAAGACTAGCTGTAACCAAGGCACCAAAGTAAACGACCAATTTACGAGGTCTCGTTAATTTTTACGATAATGAAATGTGCATAATTCCTCGTGCAAACTCGTGCCTGAAAACGAGAGAGTTTCCTATATAATCCTTATATTCTTATCCTCTCACCATTAACTCTTTTCGTGTATTATCATTTCGCCATACACGTCCAAAATCTACGAGCCATTCCAACGACTCTTCCCTGAAGTTTGTACCACGAACTGTAATTTTGTACATCATTAGTACCTGCAGTACATCAGCTTTTCTAGAGACTTGAAAAAAAAAAAAAAAAAAAAAAGCACCTCTTCTTTGCATTCATACGCCCATCGAATTATCGTTTTTTTTTGAAAACGTTGAGTCCTAATGACGATATAATTCTGAAAATCTGGTATATCTTTATACAAAATATTCAAGAGATCGTGTGAAAATGTCACAACGATTAAGAATCTCGTTATTGAAGAATTCACAGAATCTTCATTTCTTAATTCCACGTGGTAACTGATATAACTTCGCGGTTATTTAACATTAAAGTTTCATTATTATCTATTTCCAAATCAACATTCTTAATGTATAGTGCAGAATGAGAAAAAACATCTGTGGTCATCATCAACGATATTATAAACCGATTGACATTCTAACGATTTCTTTAGGCCCGCAGATAAAAAACAAGAGAATAAATCAGGGAAAGCGAAAATGAAAAATGGAACGAAAGAAAAAGAATAAAGTGTTAACAAACGGAAGAGAAATATTAGACTCTGCCGACTGAAAAACATTTGCATCAAGTCAATAAATTTAACGATCAATAAAAACGCTCTAATGCATTATTCACAACCTTGTGCATAATTACTTAATTTATTTAATTTTAAATATTACTCAAAAATTATATGATTATGACTGAGAATTATGGTTATGAATTCTAATTTAAGGCTATAAAAATTCCACCAAACATAGGGCTTGTTGATAAAAACACCAATTATCCGTTTTCACTATTCTCACAGAATCGAGGATCCACTGAACGTCGTAGGTCCATTGGCTGTTCGATTCTGTAATATGAGAGACCAAATTCCCTATGAACACAACTGAGGAAAAATACCTGGAAGGTAAATCCGCTCAGTCTACAATATTTTGGTTGCAGTGTGCTTTATAAAATAAAGTTGTTCAAAAACTGCACACAATATGTTTTACATTCTCTAAAAAAAAAGTATCAGCACCTTATTTTGGGGCAGGTTTATCCTTCGTATTTTGTAATAATATTTTGACAGCCACAAGCTCGAATTTTCACGGTAGATTATATTTTCAGTATTTTCTCGTATGCGCTGATTTTGTAAAGACGTGAAGAAAACAGAGAAATTTGAAGGCAGAACCTCAAGAATGTACCAAATCCAATAACAATAAGTGATGCGTGAAAAAAAAAAAAAAAAAAAACGAAATGAAAAGATAAGTTCCAGGACGAATATCTCGTGAATGTGTAGTAGATACTCGTTAGCCTTATTGTGCTGAAATAATCCAGAGGCTTCAGGAATTATATCAATTTCCAAGGTGAAGCACGTTGGCGAAGCGCGGCCGATATAACGTGGTGAAACAAAGCATTTGCGTCAAAGTCGTTCGCCTGTGCAATAAACGTCAACGCTGGTACATTAGACTTAAGGCTCGGTGGCTGTAAAGCTCGTATATTTTGCCCAAGCGAGAAATACAAGGCACGAGGTACATCCGGTTGGACGAAAGGAGGAAGAGGGTTTGTCGTGTATGTAGACATGCGAATACAAGCGTTCTATATGCAGTCACGGTTACGTATACGTCTAAGCCATGTACGTAGTGCATGTACGTCTTGGGTAATTGCATATTGGGTACTAAAGAAAACGTTGGTATAGCGCGAGCACAAAAATGAATAAAAAAAAATAAAAAAATAGGGGTTTGATAAAAAAAGTAAAAAGGGGTGAATATTTCGGTATCATATATGCGAAAACATGTACAAGCAGCATAGAAAAATAAGTTACCACGTCTGCCAAGCTCATGTGCATAAAAAAATGTAGTGAAAAAGAGAGAAAAATATAAGGATGTTAAAACTGTATGAAAATAAAAAATGAGTTTGTACAGAAGGAAGAGAAAAGGGCTGAGAATAAGCATGCAAAAAAAGAAGCAAGTGGAAGAGAAAATATGTTGAAGGATGCGAGGCATTCAGAAGGACTTGGACCGAGTCCCGGCAAACCAGAGAAAAATTTGAGGTGAAACAGATACCTTTGGGTACCTTAGATTTGACACTTGTGTTAAGTTGCTTAAAGGACTAGCTCAGGATAAAAAAAAGAATAAACCATATCGTCTCTTCTGCCGGTAAACTTGACGGCACGCTCGTGCTCCTCGCTACTTCGGAGCCTCCTCTCGTTGAAGGAAAATTTCACATCCATATACCAACCTTGACGAGGGTTGGAGAAAAGAGTTTACCTTGTGTAAGCCTTCGGCGAAATTATGAGAGGGATAATACTCACCGAGCTTTTCCTCCTTCTACGCAAACAGAAAACATTTCAAGAGGTGAATTTTTCTCAACAACGAGAGAAAAAATTTCTTCCTACCTTTTTCGAGACAGTTTCCAAGGAGCCTAACCGGCCTGTGTTTTCCTCGTTGAATTCCTAACCCACGAGACAAATAATAAATCGCAAGCATTTTTTTTCAGCTTTGCACAGCTTAAAAAGAAATTCCATAAATTTAATATTATTTCTAAATAATCACACGGCATATGAACCGAACTAACAGAAAATATTTTGCGCTTTACGCCGTATATGATTTTCATGATTGAATAAAATATTTTAAGCTTCTCTTTGCTCCATTCGTGAAAGAGTGAGTATATTTTACAGGATTTTAATGATACGAAGCGCAATTCAATTTTATTTATCCCGGTTTTATCGAGTGTAAAGTACATCCCTTTATGTGCTGGCCATTGGAGGGTCAATCGTTCGAACGGTAATCAGTGAACGTGTTAAATTTTGTTATGATTCTCTTGTAAATGTTTATTTACGCTGAACAGGGTTTCCGTGGTATTAAAAGCGATAAAAAATCAGGCCATTAAATGAAGTTTTTCTACACGTAATGTTTGTTTAGTCTGTACCTGATTAGAGCTGACTATTAACGAAATAAAAATAATAATAAGAATCCTTACTGAACGATTTTCATTGAATTGAATCGATGGTTCATCATATTGATTATCTGACAAGAATAATTAAGGGCTGGGTAGTTTCGAAGGTTGAATATATTTGAACAAAGTCGTCGATGGGGGATAGGCAATCGGCAATCAATTGAGGAAGCGTTGATGGGAGCAATCGAGACGGTCGATTACCTGATTGTGCTAGTGGAACGAGAAATCGTTCTGATATAAATCACACGACAGGTACGAAGCTTTGGAAAGCTGTATGAGGATTGTCTGGAAAGGGGAATCGGTTGGAGGCGGCAGAGGCGATGCAAGAGGTACTGCTGTAGAAATTTAGGATATAGGCAGTGCTTTGTGTAGAGGATGAGACTAGGGTGACTCTTCGCACCTACATGTGCTATGAGAACTCTGGCAATCGATCGATGGTGATTTGGAGGGTTGGCTTTTACGTTTTACTCTCTTTATCTCGTTTCCCATACACTATATGGTATTTACATGGACCACTATATTCATCGAATGAAACTTTTTTAGTCTGAACTCTTAGCTTCACTTTGTCTCGTATCTATTTCGTTTTTTCTCCTCTGCCTTGGATGTGAACGGCATTTCCGGTTAGTCCAAGAGCAACGTCTCACCAGCAGCTAACTCGTGCTTCCATTGACAAAAGGGGCAAGCAACCATTCTCCAGCCCTTTTGAACCTCGTACATTGACGAGATGTCGAGACCAGATGCTGGCACGTGGGTCTTCGGCCCTCGACACCAACAGCCGTCGACGATTTGCACCATCGGCTGCCAGAGCATATAAGTAACCTTCAAATGTACAGGGTATCCCAAAAAGTACGTTCTAAGCTCAGAATTACACAATTGAGAAATTTTAAAGAGAAAATTACTGAATAATATTATTTCTGCGGTATATTGTTGATGAGATAATTAACTGTTTCTAGAGACAAATGGGCGGAAATATTTAAACTTAGAATCCAGTGACATGAATCCAGTGAATGACTTCTGGGGCACTCTGTATTTAAGCTATACGTTCAAGTATACATAGTGGTAATCTCATAAATTCTTATTATGGTCGATTCTCCAGCTATCCGAATATCATTCTCGGAGGACTTCATTGCTCCTTTGCCTCTTTCACATAGAATATTCCCCCATTTATATCGATTCTGGAATCTTCGAGTTACGATAAGATTTCACTAAAATCTCATTATCCAACAATACATTTGGCAAATTTTCAAGCATGTGTTCAAATTTGAAATTTTAAAACTTTTTGATTGCACATGGCATACGATTCAAACTGCAATTAGAATTTAACGACAATAGTTAATACTTCTGGCAAGTCTATAACGAATATTGTAGCGTTAGTTACTAACGGACTTACCCTGGTTGTGTATAATTTTGAGCTTAACAATACGTAGTCACCGAGGAATAGATGTAAGCATCGAGGTGAAGTAAAAGATAATATTCTATGAGCTGAACAGTAGTAGCAACCCGTTGCAGTCCGCCATTGCGTCAATTACGGATGTACTGTTCGCTGGCGCGAGAATGGTGGCTGACGATCAACCACGAAAGTGGAATTGAAATTATCCTGCTATTCTCTACCATATTCGCCAATTTTAGTGCATACCTGAGTTGCCTACTCTCTCGTTACTGTGCTCCGTTATATACAATTCGTTTGTACTACAACACTAGGCAAATCTCGTCTTTACGTTTATACAGAATTTAATAAACAGTGTAATATTCAAATCAGCACATTAACCTGTTTTTTTTCCTGTTCTTTCTAAAATGACGATTGTTACCGCGTTCTTCTACACATTTAAGTCATACCTGGATAAATTCACGTCTATATGCATTTAGTCATGTATACCGTTGGAGCCAGAGGCAAGTGTGTCATCCTGGATTACATTAATTGAATATTCATGCTTATGGATTTGCATGAATTTTTCGACCATCCCTTGCGCTAGTCACCCCTGGTCGCATCAGTACATCCCACGTTTTAAACCAATGCACACTAAACTGCTAAATAAACGTAAAAAATATAAACACTGCTTTTATTCTACAAAATTATATACCGTTCCATAGCTTTCAAGACTATGGATATTTACCGGTGATAGATTCATAGAAAATATGTTATTTTTCAAATCAACCATCCTTGTTTCATTTTTTCTTTACGATACATAGTAATTTTTAATTTATTTTTTAACATCATCACATGGTTAGATAACTACACACATATTTCGCTTCCGCCAAATCAAATAAATGCAATTCTGCACATCTCACTGATCTTGTATCCGAGTTCCTATAGTATTGATGATGTAATCCGGATCGATAATTGGAAATCAAAAGAGAATCAAAGTAGTGCACTGCTGTCCGTGATTTTCCCTTATTTATACAGAGTTAACGAACGAGAAATAAATGCAGAAGGAATTCTCGAGGTACTCCACCGTGGAATTGCTGATTTGCTTTTTTTAGCAGATTCGCTCTCGCTCACGACGTCAATTGACATATATATGCTGAGCAGGACGGAATAAAGACCCGAGTGATTCGAATAGTAAAGGAAGCAAGAAAAAAGAAAGGAGTAAAAATGCGACGAAAGGCTGGTGCGTTGCTGAGCAAGAGAAAAAGAGAATCCTCTTGAGAGACACCAGAACCCTTGCAAAGGTGATCGAATCAGCATCGATTTATCGGGTGCGAGGATGACTCAACTTCGAGACGCAACGTTTTCCCTCTCACAGTAATGTACAGCTCCACCCATTCGCTATTTCATGAAGGCTTCTCTTTCGAAGACGTGAAAGTCGATGATGTCGACGTAAATCCACTTTACAAGTCTTGAAAAAGAAGACTACGAATTATACATCTCTACTATACTGTAATCTATTTCGCATTCTAAATACCGCAAATCCGAATGTGCCCTTGGATACAATCCTAGTCTGTCCACAAGCGTCAATTCGATGATGATGGAGTTAAAGGTGGTTAAGGCGGAGGTGGAGTTAAAGAGTAATACTCATTGATATTGCGACCATAATGCTTGATCGAAATTATTAGAAATCTCATAAAGAGTAGACGAGGCGCGGGGGAGTGGTTGGTCTAGTGGATGAGGGCTCGGGCTCGCAAGTCAAGGATCCCGGTTTCGATTCCCAGGCCGAATACCAATGAAAATTGGAAAAAATTTTCAAGTGTTTCAACCGCAATTCCCAGTCTACACCTCTCTGTGATGCTTGAGCGGTCGTTGTACCGCTCCGGGTGCCTCCCGTGGATGGTTCTCATCGTGTGGACGGTGGCCCCCTAGTCGTGTACCGGTTGGCTCATTGCATCACAGCTGAGAAGGTACCTACCTGAGACGCCTCTGGTAACCGTGTTTGAGCTTGCTCACATTGCTACCTGGGGTGATTAGGTAGAGACTATGACTGACTGTGTCGGCAAGGTTTCTGCAGTTTCCCTTCGCTCTCCGCAAATGCGATACAGTTGGGAGTAAGACGGCTGTAGCCACAGGGGGGGGGAGTAGAAGGAGAGAGCCTCGGAAAAAAAGGAAAGTGGTTGCCTTGGTGAAGGCGGAGGTATATAGAAGCCTCGGAAAAAGAAAGATAATGGAAGTCCGGAAGGCGCGGTAAAAGAGGCAAGAAAATACGTGAAAACCCGAAGGGTATACGGCGGGACAATAAAAAAATAATCATTTTTTTTTAATAATGAAGAAATAATTTAAAAAATAGTAGACGAGGCGCTGACCATATCAGAAATTTTTTTTTTCTGACTGTATCAGTACTTTGCTAGGAATCTCTGTGGGCCAAGTGTCAAAGAAGTTGAACGGATTCGCCAGAATTGACTTTGCAGGTTGCAAACTCTAACGAAAACATTTGCCCGAACTTATTTTGAATGACGTTGAAGTATGAAAGTTCAAACAGTTCAAAGTAGCCACAGAACGCGGGTTAGCTGTTGGATGTCCAAGATACAAACTCGTTCCTCGAGCTGCAGGACTGTACACACAGTCTAAATACTGCAATTTTGATGCATCACGTTCTAGATGCCCCTGAGTGATCAATGTTCTTTCAGCATGTTTCAGGTTGTATTTACTGGATTCCTTATTCACAAACAATTGATAGTTGCTACATGAAAACCCATCAAAACACATCTTGCCAACATGCAGAAAATGACATGGTTGAAAGGATTTAGTGTTGTTTTCTGGATTCTCAAATCCCAGAAATTAAGTAGGGAATTCTAGATCTTTAGAAGACCAACTGCGAAAATCAATAACCGTGTCTGCCAAGTCAAACCGAAAAATTGGCAAGCTGGTGCTGTGACTGTTAGAATTTCACGAAGATTTTAATCTCATTTGACCATACTTGTCCTCATCTTGAACAGAACACCTACCGGTAGTGTCGAATCTAGAGAGACTCAGTGAATATTTAGTACGAATAAATTTCCACGTCAATGATTGGAGTTATTTGCTGTAGACAGCGTATGCCATCATTGATGGAAAGCCATGCACAACACAATATATAACAAGTTGGATCAAGACAGCCAAACAAAATTCAAAAATCGATTATACTGGCTTACGAGCGAAAACTTCTGGCCTCTAAAGAGGCTCATTATTTTCGTACCACATGACAGCACGGAGAAAAAAGAATAAGAGAGAGTGAGACTGCTGGTCATGGTTGGATCGACCGTTCACTAGCCATCAACCATACTCATATAGTAAACTCACGAGCTTGGAGAGTTCAAGCTGGGAGAAGGCTGGAGATTGATAAATTATCGGCTTGAAAAATGTAAAACCGATTCGCGCGCGTAACGCCCTCCCTCTATCTCATCCTCTCGGTTGCTGGTCACCTAACCTCCTGCTCACTCACCGAAGCGCGTTGATCGAGCTGATCGAGTGGGACGAGAAATTCTCACACTCCGCAGACCCGCTCCCTCTTCCTTTCCTTCTCCCTCTCTCTTTCTCCCGTACACCATTCTGGATGGATTCGGATGGATGCATGTTCCACACATAAATTTTGGCATGACTAGCGTTGCCTGTCACAAGCGCTCTCGAACCTCCAGTAAAAGCCGACATCGTCCAATGGCATCCTTCATTTTCACACAGCTTCCGTATAGTTTTTCATACGTACAAATATATATATATATATAATTCTGCTCTTATGCAAAACCTACACAGGATTTCATGAACGCCAGCTTCAGAATTCCGGTCACCGCGCCTATAGCTCTTTATTTATTTTTTTTTGCTCCGCTTCTTGCGCTGGCTCACTATTTCACGTGAGCCTCTATTGTCAACCCATTTTGTGGGAATCGCAGACTCCAATGCTGCTAACGCACATAACTCCTGATTCTTTATTTGTCTCTTGTGTTCGAGGCGGATACAAATACATGGATTGGGTGGGTGAGGAAATTATGCAGCGTCTGGATTCGACTGATTGGCTTTAATGTTGTCTTAACTAATCCATAAACTTATCAATCCACCAAAGTTTTGAGTGTAAACATATTTACTTGACATTAAGTTCAATTCCACTTTGGAAATAAATTGAGCAATGGGATTAAATTTTGATATAGACTGATGGAATCATCGATTGTATTGTTTAATTCAGAGTATGCGTGAAGTAATCAAAATATGTTAGTGCTTACGGAAATTGGCTGCTTGCTGATAATTCCATTGGCAAATTGTTAACACTACAATATACTGTTCTCTATGGTTTGGAGAAAGCTACAAATATCATCTACGATATTTAGGGAAATGGAACTTGATTTATGCAACTCTGAGCGAATGAACGCGTGTATACCGTTAATGGGATTTTGTAATTTGTATAAATTGCTACGATTTATGATCGCCATAGACGTGGAACGTCAGAGTTGCTGGAGCATTGAACGAAGAGTGAGAGAGAAATAAATGAAAGAGCGAAATAGAATGAGATAGAGAAAAGTGGAGTGAGGCTTGATACCGAATCTCGGCTCGTTGGGTTTTAGATAAATGACCGAAATTCCGTTCGCAACGATGCTAGTCGCCATGGTGGCGAGCTTTGTATTATTTGTTCTTCGTTCTCTCTTTTCCTTTATATATTCGACGTACCGACACGAGTTTTCTCGCGCGTGTTTAAAGCTCGCTGCACGAGGATTTGCACGAGTGTATATATAAATATGGAGACATGTATCTGCAACGAATTTGCTCATCAGGCTATCCGAGCGAAATGGAAAAATATCTACGTCTGTACAGTTTTGGACATTTCTGTGTAGTGGAGTTAACAGTAAAGATAAAAACCAGTGTGAAAAAAAATTGCCAGAACGAATGATAGGGTAAAAATGGTTGGATCTGCTCAAATTATTATATACCTCAACATTTTTCTACAAGAATATCATATTTAACAATTGTTGAAAGAGTTACGTCAATCCCACGTATTATGCGTTCCCTCCGATATTGTTAAACTTACCAAAACAGCATTATTCCGCTATTAGAAAAATATCACAATATTCGACATCTGCAATTTATTTGATTCGGTCGATGCAATCAGCTTTCAATAAAACAGATGAAAATGCTCAATAAGTCAACATTATATTAATCAATCGAATATACAAAATGCTGTATCGCGTGTTAATGAATTGAATCCATAAAATGAGATTACGACACTCGGCCAGAATTTCATCATTATTGATAATCTACTCCAACATAACCATCAATCATTGAAGAATTACTAAAAAATTTAATAACTGGACCGAAAGCTTGTTGAACATATTTCGAAATGTCGTTCATATCGAGAGTTCATTACATTAAATATAATGGAGGTGAAAATTTCATTATCACGTTTGAAAGTTTTTTTTTTTTCGAATTAATCGATCGCTGACTGTACAGCAGTTCCAAAAGAGATTCAAAACAATTTCTGACACTTTTTAGTGATAATATTCACTCTCAAGAATATTAAATCAAGTTTGAACGATCAGAATTTCAGTGGATGATCATGTCCGGTGTTAAATATAAAAAAATCAGATATACTGCATATGTTAGTTGTCAGTCCGTATCAATAATAATTAATATTGTGCAGATAGCTGTACAACGTCTTGTATAACAATTCTGCACACATGTATTTCTGCTCAAGGATTAACGTAAGTTACATACAGAGGTTTGCGTGTTACACACACGGTAATCGGATCTTGGTAATTAACGGGAACGTGTGCGGTGAGCGGAGCCCGTTAGATTGGCAAGGAGATTGACCACTTCGTGGCCGCAACCCTTGGGTATACGTCTCCTCCCCTATGTGTTGCTAACTCAAGCTTAATAGTAATTACATGTCCAATACATGCAATCACCAACTATTGTTACGACAATAATTCTGAAATGATGAAAATATTCTGCAGATATTTCATTTGATAAAAATTTCGATGACCTAGCGGATCATTTTCCTATTTATGACAATTGGCTCGATCATTTTTATTGAGACTTTAGTGAGACTTTCTATCCGACCCAAAAGTATGTAAAAAAAAAAAAAAAAATTGTGTAATTTTTTAAAAAGTCAGCCCGTATTTCGTTCCTTTGTCATGTTTTTATCACGAAATGCTTTGAGTTGCGTTAACGGAGTGGTTATGCACAAGAAGCCGAGTAAAAGTTCATTAGCATATATTTCATGGAGTCCTCTTACCATGCCACACGCTCAAAGCACTTCTCTTCGTTTCTGAATCTCGCTGGAGGTGGGAATACTGTTACTGACCGCAGTGAATACCCGAAGGCCGCGAAGGTTAGTGCAGTGTGAATAAGGTGTCGACGGAAACGGAGCCGAGACGGGCGGAAAAGGCGCCAGTGACGGTACAGTCAGGATGTGCATCCAAAGTTTCACTTTGGCTTATCTGTCTACGTTGCACCACTTTACCATCACCCTTGTCAGCCCATTGCTTCGTACAAAAACAGTGGAAGCCGATAAGGTTTGCCTTGACTGCAAAAGGTCTCATACCATTTTCCAGGTCTATCTGCACTTGCCCGGACAAAGTTTGCCTCACATGCTTCCTTTTCTCAAAATATTTTCCAACGGTCGACAAATTAGCCGTTGCTTCAAGTTTTCCATACAAATGTAGCAACCGCGACTCCCTTAATAAGAGAATAGAGAGAAAAGGGTAAAAAATAGAATTGCTACGTGGTCATTTATTGATCTATTTCGCAAATTTATTAATTAGCATCAATGGCATACGTTGATACATTAAATTCTCTATTTTTATTATTCACGAAAATGACACTAACTGAATTTTTCGTTCAACAGATTCATATGGCCATAATTGGATGCCCAGAGGTGAGTTCGATAAAGCTCCATTAAACAGTTTACGCATATAATAACAATATTCTAAAGCTTTACACCGCAGGCCACATATATTCATTATGATCCGTTTTCAAAAAATGATTTGTACGTTTATCAGATTTTATTCCATATTTTTTTCATGTCGATGGAAAAGAAGGTGATGAAAGCTGTACTTGTCCCGTTTTTTTTTTTTTTTAGCTGCAGGCAATTTTATTTTTATATCAACAATAGTATCAAGTGAGTACCGATAGGGATTTCACTTGAATGTGCCGGCGGAAAGAAAGTGGAAGGAAAAAAAAACAGGCCGTAGAAAGAAAGAAGAATCTCACGAGAGTGGGTGAAGATAGGAAGAAAAGGGGAAAAAAAGGAAAAAAATGAGGTCGGATGAAGATTTTTGCGGAGGCCGCACCCTTTATTCAACCAGCAACAGTAGACGGCACACAGCGAGGATCTCGAGTTAGGAGGTATGTACTTGAGTGCAGCTATTGTCATGATGGTATGGTGGAAGTGGGTCAGCCCTTGTGCATATCTAGGGACCATGCTCACGTCAAGTATCATGACCTTATGTTTGCTACTGCGGCTCGAGTCTTCCAAGTTAAATTTCTTAATTTTTTGTCAACATCCTAAACCATCGTTGAATACTGGCACCTAAGACGTTTCTTGAAACTCCAGGTCTTAAGTAGCTTCTCCAAGATCGTGAGACTCAATAAAAAAAAGCTTTTGAAATTTACGCTCTCTTTCGCTGTGTGATGTCTCGATGTCTCTTCATACGGGGCAACAACCTTAAGGATCCAGCATTCTACTTTAAAATTCTGATTAAAAAAAAAAAAAAAAAAAAAAAAAAAACCAATTGTCTTTTGTCACTTTCCACCAAACTTTATTATTCACAAGAATTATATGCACAAGATTACGGTTTTAACATTTATAACTTCGGGTTTTCCGTCAACTGTTGCAAACATAAAAAAATGGTGGTGATGGCTGGTGATCGATATATAAAGAAAAAGACTTGGAATATATTAACAATAAGATAAGCAAGTAGTACATGTACACTTATGGCGCAGGTCGTTCTTTCGTTCGTTTGTAAATTGTATCAAATAGTAAATGTACTTAGGTACAGTACTGATGTATCGTATCATCAAAAACATCCACTACTTGTTCATCATGGATAGAATGACACTCGTCCATTTATATTTCTTAGACATTTCATTTTATTTGATCTTGAATGTAGTATTGAACGTAGTAGTAGTACATGTACACATATGGCGCAGGTCGTTCTTTCGTTCGTTGTTAATTGTACTAAGTAGTAGTATAGGTACACTTATAGCGCACGCTTAAGGATTTCCACAATATTGTGGGCAGACTCATGATTTTCAAATCAACGGACGACACGAATTTATTATTCTCGCATACTATAGAAGTTAATAAATTCAGTGCCAGCAATAGTTATCGAATTTATTTTCTAATATTATATTATATTTATATTATAATTATTTTTTGTATATATAAATAATAAAATACGTTCGCTGTTCGACAACTCTGTTTCTATTATTCTCTCAGTTATATAGTATTCCAAACCGAACAATGTTCAAGTTTCGTTTATCCATTCGTATCGACCACAAAGATAATAGGTCCAATTGGAAAAAGTTTCGATTGAACTGTAAAATGGCCTACGCTGGTTATAAACTGGCAACAACTGTCTCTGGTTTGCGGAGACGCCTCTTCAAGCGAAAGACCTGGCGTTCGATGTTATCCAAAATAATGAAACTACGGCGTAGAAAATAGTTAACGAATATATTTTTTTTTATATATATAAGAAGACAAAATATTGTTCAAAAACTGACGATTATAACATCAACATCAATAAATTTCTCGAATTCAATGCGAACTTAATGACTAACGAAACTGCGAGTAATATGAATGTTTGCTCTCTATTATAAGGGGATAGATAGTGTTCAGAGACTTGCACGATTATAAAATTAACGAACGACTTGAATTAGGATTTTCGTATATATAGAGGACATTGACTATCTTCTGTCATAAGCAAAAAAAGTTTTGCGAGTGTAACATCATATCCGAACGACATTCTATAAGAATTCAAGTTAAATAAAATGATCAGCTTCAAACAAATTCGGTTGATTTATGGAGTTGTTGGCGATCTTTATGAATTGGCAATATCAATTTATTCAACCGATGCAACAACAAACTGGTGGAAATTTATCAAACAAATTTGTAAACTTGTTGATAAGTCGTGTCAACTAGCTGTTACAATCCCCTGTGTTCAAGAATGGGTTGAACGACTAAAAACCTCGCTGCTCAATAAGTATCGAAATCACAATACTGACCTGCAGGAAATAGCAGTGCAGAGTTAAAGACGAAATGAGACTTAAACGGCGCTCCAACTGAAGATCTGTTAATTGTGCAAACTCTGTTTTTATTGTGTAAACGTTTGAATAAAATGACTCAAAATAACGCTGTTACCGTGGGATTCGCGATGTCTGCGGATTTAGGAACTATTTGTGTGAGATCGCGACTGCTTGGGTGTTCTCACACTGATAACGATATAAGTTTATGATAATTATTTTATAACGATATTTTAATTAAAACGAACCGTTTCGGAAATTAAGCAAATGGGCGCGGGACGTGACACTAAAATTTTTAATATTTACTATCGATAGTAAGTCTGTGCGTCGTCTTGAAAACTCGGGGCAAGACACTGCTGCCTCGCTTGTGGGTTGCGCCAAACGTGTACATGTACTACTTACATATCTCGCGTTCACGAGTAGTGAGCGCCATACGTGTACTTATACTACTTACATATCGTAAGTAAAAAATCGTAATAAAAAAATGTTGTCGGTTCAATAGTATATTTTCGTGACAGTCCGTGAATATATCAAATATACCGACGAAATTACAAAAACTTTGCACGAAGAAAACGAATCTATTTCGTCGATTAATATAATTCAAAATGTCTATTATAAATATCCTTCAAAATTCGTGCATATAATATAAGAATTCAGATAAAATTTACTACGACGCAATAGTAACACCTGCAACTTTTCCAAAAATTTTACTTCTCATATTCCGTACAAAACACATTTTGAATATTAATTGACAGAACAGATCCATTTTCTTCGTTTGTGACTATTGCAAAATATTAACTTACTCGTATACAACTAAATATTCGACTTTTTCAACAAGTTTTTTTTTTTTTCTCAATATTTGTATCTGACTCCATGTGATTTCATTTCATTTTCGATATCATCGTAAATAATCAAAAAATAAAAATTTGCAAACAACATGCAGTCATAGTTTAATGCAGAAATTTGAAATGTCAATTGGAACTCGATCCCGGTCTCAAGTGACATTTTTAAGATCATAACTCGGTATTGGAGTTGCCAAAATTGTGGCTGCTCCTTTGTGTTTCCATTTTATTCGGAGTGGCAACGTTAATTACTGAAGAGAGAAAGAGAGTAACCAGATGGGAATGGGACAAAATGGCAGGGTGGAATGAAAGGGAACGTGGTTGCTTCCCTTCACGATCCTTAACGTAGGTGCAGCTGATTCCGTTATCTGCTCGTTGCCTCCCTCGGGTGAGGGAAAAAAAAAGCTAGTGAACTCCTCTTCCTCGGACGTGATACTCTTATAGAGTGGCCACTAGTGAGTTGAGAGCAGCCTCGACTATTGCACTACTACCTAGTTCACCAATTCAGTTGCTGGCTCGATTGTTACGTTAATTAGATTTTTAACGTAAACGAGGTACCATTCAACGAAATTCGTTGGCTCTGCCCGCTTTACCTTTCTACACATAAACTCTATGGTGTGTATACACTGCACGTTTTTACTGAATCTAGGTGTGCTCTTTTAGGCAAATTATTTTCAGGCTCAAACTTTGCTAACTTTTTACAAAACAAATAAGAGACAATTTTCACGTCCCATAACAACTGCTGATTTTTTTTTTTTTTTTTTTTTTTTTTTAATAATATAATGTACTACACGTTTCTGTAAGTTTATCATTCCCGTATTTAAATAGAACAAGAGACTGTGAAACATTTTGTAACACGAGTCTATATTTTTATCTCGCGAGGCTAACGCTGTAGGTTTCTTCACGACACAGGAATACTTCGCATTTCAAACATTTTTTTTTTTTTTTCTTTTTGCATTACACACGACACTGTAATTTTGCGGAGAGTATATGAGCATCATGCGGTTCCCTTAAACCACGGAGTAACGCGCCTGTTTTTTCGATTTGTTTTTAGCGGTTGTGGAGAAAGAAAAACTCTTTCCAATGGTAGACTTTATCTCGTAATTTTCACGCTCCTTAAACGACCATAAACTTACACTCTGTTCGGTGAAGAATTTTCTTGCTACATTATTATCAGCGTATTTTATGGAACAGAATTTTAAATGTTTCTATTAAAATATTAGATTATAATTATAGATTGAAATGAAAGTTTATTAACGAATGTTTTCAATCGTTCGATCAAAATTATTTTGGACATCACTGCCAAAAACCGCGAAGTAAAGTTTGTAAAGCAATTCGAATCTCGCAATGCAGGAACCAGCAGCTGATGTTTTGTTCATTGAAACACAGAACTCCATTTTATGGTTGACAAAGTTTTAACATCCCAAAACCTTGGAGAGTGAATTCCGCCAAAGTCGTTGCGCTATATAACTGCACCCAAGAGGAAATGAAAATCGTGTCGCATAAAATAGAATGTGTACCGTGCGTAGGTCTTTTTACTTCCGGTCAGGAGGCCTCAGTAAAGTTTGAACCTTCGTCAACGATGGTGAGAGTGTGGCGACAAGACAAATAAAATCCTGAATAAAAGTCGGAGCAAAGTCGTTCGAAGCTCAACGGTGAAACGTAATTAGATGAGACATGAGAATTTCTGTATTTCTTCTACACTGTGTATTTTTAGGCTTTAGGAGTCCCAATTAATGCTGGACAAATATTTAACTATGTCGCTGAGTAATTTATAATTGTCAAATCTCTCGTTATTCGTTGGGAAATTTTACAGGCAACTCAAATACTATGAAAAATCGAAAAAAAAATTATATAATGCGAAGAAAACTTCTCTTTGGTGAGGTCAAATTGAATTCTTAGGAAGTTGCTTTGGGAATGACATTCACAAAAGTTCGTGTCTACTAGAGAACAAGAGCATTTTATGATTCAGTACGATCCCCAAATGGTTATCTTTTGGCGAAATTTTGTGACAGTACTGTTCACATAGACATGATCATTTATAAACATACAGCCTAAACATCACCACCAAATGGGACATAAGCGTATCGTTTTGTTGTCTTACCACGAAATGAACATTTTTGATACGTTGTTACGTTTTTAAAAATTTATTATTCCGTCTCTTTAATCGCTTTGGAACTTGACACATATTTTATTTAATACTTCGAGAATAAATTTTTAAGTTTTCAGTCGATTCTCTCTGTTGTATACTTCGATACGAAATTTTTCTATTGGAGCCATGACATTGAGATAAGTCGAAAATCTTGCCATCGGAGTCCATGGTAATAGAATGATTAATAACTTTTAAATCATTTTCCTGAATGTCGTAAAATTTAACGAACATTTTTTTTCTTTGATATTTTTTTTTGCTTGCAAAGTTTTATTAAAAGTCTCTCCATTTTGATGTAACGATACAACATCCTTAATGTATTTGTTAGCAGGTACCTTTATCGATAAAAAAAAAAAGGTACAGTAGCGCGATGTTCCAAAGCCCGATGCGCCACGCACGTAATAAACGATGCTATAGTTGCGTTATCGTGCCCCGCTTCTAATTTTTTGCTCGGAAACAAGAGTGCAGAAAGCCCAGTTCGTTTTAATAGATAGCGTTCGAACGGCATCCTTCTTCTCGTTTTTTTGTCAGTAGAGCTTTTCACTTTAAAAAATCTTTCCGACCTCCGGAGCTCTCTTTATTCTAGAAAGGACGATCGTTCCGAGAACGGTATAATAACGTCGCATGATCAAAGCGTTATTAATTTTTCGAAATCGAAGGGGAACTACAAAAGAAATAATATTCACTGAACACACGCTGCGTTATAGAGCGATCGGGAAATTCTATTTTCAAGTTAATCCAATAGAAACTTGCACGAACGTCAATCTGTAATCACTTTTACAACATTCTTTAAACATTTTTTGCGCGCTTTGATGAAGCGTAGAATTGCCAGACAACAAAATCTCAAAAAGCAGAAGAAGAGATGTGATGGCACAAAAAAAATTCATTCCTATTTGAGAAATGATCATTATTCATCACTAAAGTGACTTTTAATCAGAGATGCATCGATACCTACGAAAAATCCCCTTAATATTAATAAAATAGAACTGTAACTGAAAAAAATACACGATTCAAGAGAGTTCAACGTCAAAAAAAAGAGCTTTTTTCATATAGTTGATAAAGTAACATGTAAAAGAATTAACAAAAAGTTGCAGTGGTCGAGCAGCAACGGTTGAAAAGTTTCTCGAACTTCGACTCCATCTATTACACATGTATATATTTTTGGCTATATTACCTGTGTGGACCATCGAAATAAGTCGAGATAGCTTTTCATCTCGGGTGCAGTTTCTCGCCAGTATATACGATTTACTTTCGCAAGATCAAAACCGAAAGAGGGAGAGAGAAAGAGAGTCATACTTTGCAGCTACTTTAGACGATAAGTGGGTTTCCAAGCGCTTCGATAACTCTTGGTTCGCCTGCACTTTCAGTCTTATATAATACGATATATAGCGTGAAACGTCTCGAAAGTTTCTCCGTTATATTTTTATATTGATTTCTTTTTCCATATGATGTTATAAAAAGGGGTCTTTTGATGTTCATTTGGAAGAAGTATGTCGAGCGTTCTGCTGTCTGTACGGTCGTCATTTTCAAAATCATTTTACGATTCAGTACTTTATTATTTTTTTAAAACGTTCGAAGTAGAAGAAAATGTTGATTTTTTTCTACAATTACTTAGATACCCCTTAAAATCTTCTTCTTCAAACTTTGATGCTTAGAAGTTTGAGAACACAGTTGCTCATTTTATCGAAAGATGAAACGAGCGAAAGGTGGAGTGCTGTAAGAAAAGTACCGGCGGCACTCAAATGAACCAACGAACTTGGGGTTTATCTCGAAAGCACACGTTCTATGGGAATGCCCCGGAGCAGCACACAAGATGAGACATACCGCTTCTCTTTCTTTCTCTCTCTTTTCTTCGTCTTTCTCTCTCTATTTCCCGGCTCCGTGCATTTGCCTTTGCCCTCTTTTACGGTGAAATATCGATTCTACACTCTCGCCAGAGTAATGGAATTCCGGCGTCAAATTTATGAGACTTCGCGCGATAAGGTGTAAGTAAAGATGGCTACTATTAGGCACGTGAAGTCACGAATTCACTTGAGCAAGAAGAAACTTGCCTAAGGTGCTCATTTTTGTTGGTAATTTACACCCTTCGGGAGTTACAAGATTTTTCGAATCGCATTGACGTGTTGAGACGATGTGAATATGCTAAAAAAGCAGCCATGTTGGAATCAGAAGTTATGGAAACTTGCAGTTCGGAAAAAAAAACGAACCTGTTATTTCTACAAAAAAGACAATTTCGCTGAAAGCCATGTTGTGATGGCAGTGCACCTTTGATAATGGACTCCACTTCATTCTCTAATGAATTTCAACAGTTTTGAACACTTTGACGTCAGGGATGAGAAAAAAAATCTAGAAAAAAGTCACTAGCACGCAATGGTTCAATTAAATGATACGCTAGAAAAAAAAATACAATAAATGAAGGCGTGCATGAACGCTTTACATTGGTAGCCTTGTCTATTCCAATGCCGTCATGCGAAAACTCGATTCCCCAATCGTGTCTGTGTCACTTCTAGGATGGGTAGCACTGATCCAGCAAGATTCGTCGATAACTGCGAGTTTCGGCAACCATTCATGGATGCCAGGTACCAATCAACATTGGTCCATGACAATTGTGAGAGCGAGCGATTGCAAACATCGAACGCGAGGAATAACCCTGCATACGTAGCGAGAAATTGCACCGATGAATCGGTCTATTGCTGTTTCGATGTTCTATAGCGTTAAGGGCTACAGAGATAAAAGAATCGATGCATTCATCCATCTGCCACCAATGCGAGTGCACGTTAATCCTTTTCTCACGTAAATTGGACGATTTAGATTATATATGAGCCCACTATGGAGGCTATTGTTATTGTTTCAGCTGATCAAATGTTTGCTCGTTCGCACGTTAAATGAATTTTACGCTCGATAGACGGGGAGCGCGCGTATAAATTGATTATTTAAACAATGAATCGTTGACACCAGAGTCAAATTGAACAAAATAAAATAAACCTCTATTGAATAATTACTGAGATCCCAGACCTGGCATATACGCTGTTACTAAAAACGTGTCTACGTTTATGGAAGAGCACTTTTATTTGTCGTTGTATTGCTCTATACCTTTTCATTTTAGCGAGCTCCAAGCTTTGTACATCGTATCACGATTCTTAACGTATCATTCCAGTACAATAAAGAACAGGCCTTTTTGCCTGTACACCTCTCACAAAAACCCCATATACATAGAGTTTACGAAAAACACGAAGAGTCTCTCGGGTTCTTGCTGAGCATCAACTTTACGACCACCTCTGGATTCTTACGGTCCTCGCGTGAGGTTGCTCCCGTATCACCTGTTTTTCTTGCTGAGTGTACACCCTCTTGTATACTTAGTGGACATGATGTATTATTTTTATCATTTTTTTCAAACACCCAACAGAATTCAAACACTAGGTCCTAGGGGTAAGCTTTCTGGTTCATACCCTTTTCTTCAGTTTATACTGAACACTCTGCATGACGTTTTGTATTTAGTGCTACCGGTAGAGAACCGAGCGAAACTTTAGTGATGTCACCATATACAAGACAATACAGATATGTATTTATATAAATATACGTGCATCTGTGTTTATTAGACATGTACACATTGGGTGCTCTATAGCACTAGGGTATTATGGAACTGACAAGTCTATATGGGCCACCCAAGACAGGTACTTTCGAGCTACAATGTATCCCATTGCACGCCTTCAGAGAACCCGCATACTCTCCACGTGTCTACAACACGCCCAGAGTTATAACACAATGGCGTGAATTTTCCACATACGAACATCTTGCAACACGAACATCTCTACACCTGACGTCGAAACGGCATATATCCCGATCGATCGTGAATATCAAATATCTAAGTCATAGAATCATAAAATGATCCATTATCAAAATTTTTGCTTGAGGCCAGCATGAGCATTTTATATTTTCATCTTTGACGCGGCAAAGCAGATTTCTTTGCTCGTAGTTTTTCCAATAAATTCATCTTCGCAGACTCTCAACTATTTTGAATTCCAACATAATTTAGGAAAAACTAGGTCAATATGGTGGCTGGTAGGAAATTACTTCAATCTTTTAATATTGCTGTTGAGTAACATCAAACAATGCGAATATTATGACCAACTTTTCTACCATATTCCTATCAATCACTAATAACACAACTTCCTTGATACGTTTATGGACTCTTTCAACTTAAATGTACGTCGATTCCATTTTATATACTACATTGTAACTTCACTGGAGTTAAATTTTCGGCTGAATGGCGCTGGCGGGCATTCGGAAGCGTGCATTATTACAAGGTTTTATGGCTTAAGGTTGTTTACGACTGTGAAATACGAGGTGGGGTTGATAGTTTGGGAGGAAGAATGCATCGCAACACGCGCGTTTCTTCGTGACTCCAGTTTAAGAGAGGAAAAGGGCACCCAGTTCCGAGACAGTGTAGCACACGCCGCACGATTATTCCAACCTATGCATTCCTCCGGCCCTTACCCTTGAAGAAGCTCCATGAAATTTAGTGACCTCCCAGTGGCGTCGTACAACAAAGTAAGAAGATACTGGAAGCAAATGGTCTTCAGGGGTGGTGGCTTCAAGAACTTCAAGTGCCAGTTGGGCGGTATAAGAAGTCAGAAACTAAGGGTGCGATAAAGAAGACACTAGGGAAGTTGAAGGGAATGAAGAAATCCCATCGTACCCCGCAAGGCTAAAACTACTAAAGAACAACTTAAAGATATTTTCAAGAACGAATTTCCGTGCATTCTCGTACACTGTTCATCTGATATTTTCATAAATCTTCGGAACTACTAAATTCTCACATTTTATCACTTTTAAAGACTTTATCATTGAATTTCACTCTAACACAATCTGATAAGGGTATATACAAATGCTGCGTAAGAAGATCAAAAATTTAAAAAAAGTATGTGATTGCTTTTGAACCAGTGTTTTGGCCTGCGATTGTTAATGATGTCATTTGAAATTATGAACAGTACTAATGATCCTTGATGTAAAATAACCCACGCTTATTTACATTCCTGAAGCATTCGGAAGATTGAAAATTGAAAGTTCTTTCTGTGTACACTCGAAATCGAAACTTATTTGATTGTATCGAGAAAATGGATTAATAGAGTCAACAAAACTATTTCGAGATCTCAGGTTGTACTAATAGCTCGTATCAATGTAGGGGAGAGCGAAACGAGACTTTCTGCTCCTCGTTCTGCGCACGTGAAACTATTCAGCACTACAAAATACAGAGAATAGGTTAGACTGGACTCCCGCGAATCGATGTTAACTAGTTCGACGCCCGGGGTATACATGTTGAACTTGGATAGATCGAGCAATTCGAAATAGTTTGAAAATCTATAGACGAAAGTGTTCCATTCCATGCATATACAGTGTTATTGTATAAACGGTAAACTGTGTCACTATACCTATGTATGATTTCACGTCATCACGAAGAGTAGAAGATAGCTTGAGGACCTATTTGATGGTCGTCTAGTGCCTGTAGTTTATTGTTGAAAACTGTTAAGCTCTGACCAGCACGTCAAGTGGTTAGGGGAGGCCCTTACTCACCACTATTTATATGTATATCCGATCTGTCGGGGGTTACGTCTATGTTGGTTATACGTGTGCCGTAGGATACCGCTTCATAGCCTTTAAAGCTGCGTGTCCCGGGGCGTTCAGGAGAACGCCGGCACTGTTCGTACTAGTCAAACAATAAGCCGCAAGATAAATTAGTGGCTGAAGCGATTGCTATCCAACCTGCTTCAACTGGAATTAACATGACCATCATTAGTGTGTAGTCATAATGTCGAGTTGTATGTATATCATTTACTGCAATATGACCACCGTTATCTGTAATGAAAATTCATTTGCATTTTATTGCACCATTTTTTTGTTGATATTCTTCGGAATATATTGTCTGAGAATATACCTTTCGCAACACGGGAATAATTTTCTTTTGCATACTTGTGATGGCTCAAGTATAGTCCAACACGATGGCTGTCGCTGAAATCACAATATTGAGTTGGGCCAAAGTGCCAATGGCATTAGATCGGATCTGATACAAAGCAAAAAGACTCAATGAAAAAGGTTTGATGAGAAAAGGTTTCCACTTTAGGTCTTCGGGTCAAATGAGAGTGGCGCTGAAGTTTCTCGAAGGTGTGAAAGATACAGGTTCAAAGATCATTAGACGGCAAGATCGACGTGATATATAGCGAGGGATAAGAGCACAATTAGCGTTTGACATCCTGATGAAACATTTAGCTTTAATACCTTGCAGGAGAAAGGTATACAGAGTGTAAAAAAAAGTAAAGACTGGAGAACCATTTTCCTAGCCTGATTAGTAGAGAAAGATATTTTTCTTTCTTCTCACTCGTTCACCGTTCGTTTCAGAAGAGCAAGCGCTGCTCGTGCAATATATCACTATACCTTGATAGAGAATAATGGATGGATGAACGGTTTTATACGATTTGCTGCTGCTTTCATCGGGTTTGCATACATCTAGGTATTCACGTGGGAGCCCATTATTGACTTGGCTCGCATTAAAACGTTATTACCTATCAAGGACATGTGAAATTTATATTCACTACTGCTTACATTTATTGGCCTAAGACAGTCCTGTTTGCGTCCGAAAACCGAATGAAAAAGTATACGAACCATTTCACCCAATTTGGAGAGCGAGCTCTGCTGTGGCATACGAAAACACCAACTCAGAGTATTCCCGAAGACAACGTCATTGAGTAACTGGTTTAATGAATACGGAACTCGGGTTAGGATTGGAAGTATCTAGCTCAGGGGATAGATTCGATACATCTCCATCATTGAGAATAACGCTGCTTTTAAGGGTTGGATTGCAGAAAGAGTAGAAAACAGAGTTTTGTGAAAAGGAACGCAGAGTGCAGTTTCTCTGCTGAGACGAGACCCATTTCCCTCGGGACTAAGAGCTTATAAATGTGTTTTGGAAAAGTTCGTACGAAAAAGTTTTGCCGCTGCTGCCGTGGCGACTCACTCTCGAGAACGAATGCTATACGTTTTCATGAGACACGTAGGGATAAAAGCCGACGAAACGTATGAGCGTTACGTACGTATGGATCTCAACCGGTAGTACACCCTTGACGTTATTACGGATTTAGTTGCTAGATTCAAAAATAAAAGCCGGACTCACATGCGGCACGACTGCTTGGGCTATTTTGGCTTCGACTGCATTTGCTGAGCCAGCGAAACTTTTTACTGCAACGCCCCATCTGCAGTCTCCGACGCAACAAGACATCATCAGTTCTTTCCTTGCAAGATGCAATAATTGGAATTGAATGGACATGGGATTGGAATTTGATCGATGTTAAAAGATGATCAATCGCCCGAGTTCATTTTGAGTAGCGTGTATAAAAAAAAAAGTCATTAAATCATATTAACAGCTGACGATGTTGTGCGGATAGCACGAGTGGAAACTACACACTGATTGCGATTATTACAGTCATGTTAATCCAAATTAGATTGTACGAGTAAATCGCTTCCTATATAACACCATAGCAAGAGAGATTTCGATTCCGGTAATTCTAATTCTGAATGTGCGTTGAATTTCGTTTCTAATGATGTATCACGCTTGGAAAAATAATAGGCACCACAGTTAGCAGCAGCTTATATTGACATTGGAAAGCAAACTACGGGATAATTATACTACCGTATACCACTAATAGAACAATTGATCTTTCGTAGCTCTATCGCTGTGCACGACGACCTGTTCGTTTCGCACATCAAATGTTTATCAGATCCGACCGCACAAACGGCCCGCTCGTTTCTTGCTCGATTGGCCTGATGTACAACCCGTATTATCCGTATAATAGTCTACTACAATGGTATGTGTGGTTATGCTGCTTTTGACGCGTTCTACAATCACCGATGAATCGTTAAACGAAGCATTATTCTCTATCCCAGCTAAAGTCACGTATTATATATGTTATTTCATTCCTATATCATCCATGCGGTTCAGGAGTTAATTACGAGTCAATGGATATGCGTTTTGCCAAAGTCGATACAGCATTGAATCGTCCAGGTGGAACAATGTGAAATCTATGTTATCTACGTAAAATAGAAACTTCCATCCATACTTATATGGTACTTTCTGTTATAACATATTTGGATATTGTCATAAAATAACCAAGTCCAGAACTTCCACAACTTCGTGACTCCATTAATCGAGACTTCTGACTCCAAAAGCTAAGCACAGTCCTTTCCTTCCTGTTTCTCTCAACGCTACAGCTCTACTTTTTATTTTCATTACGTGGAAATGTTCATCGATTGAAAGAGACTCGTGAAAGTTTGTTCAGTGTACACACGTCACCAGCTAGTAGAATATATAGAACTGTAGTGATTCGGAAAGCGCAAACCGCGACGATCCTGTCCCCGAGATCACCAACGACCTCTACTCTGGATTGAAACCACGAGTACGTGACGCAATCGATAGTTTTGGGTCAGTCAGTTTGCGAACTGTGAAATGTCCGTTATTATTATAGCCGAAGTGCAGGTCACCTCGGCCACATACACTGTTCCACTGGAACATTTTACCATTGCCGTCATCGTACTTGTGGTACGTCGAAACGGTTGAATCGTTCAAATTCCACCGTCGATATCTGGTATTGAGCGTTCGTCCAGTCGTTGAATCCGTTTAACGGCTTTCTCCTACTTCCATGTAGCTGAAAACTGCATGGTGCCGACGGTGTCTCTATCGTCACAACTGAGTTCCGTAACCCACCTCTCAGTGAAGGTTCCTATTCTATGCGATACGTAACCGACCCACACATACCCTCGAGTAGCTGGTCATCGGGTTTTCAAACTGTTTCCTCAGCATCGTCGTTTTCTCACATTCTACAACACGATGTGCGACAGGTACCGGCCGGTATACGTAAGCCACACGACGAGTTCGACCAACAGTTTGCAGAATTTCCCGTTACTTCACGTGTTTCTAATGTAAAGTACGCCATTCCGTTACTGAACTACGTGTGATGCTTGCGCATTGAGGATAATCGTCATAGATATTCATTTCCGGTCACGTTCCCGATCATGCTACACTGCACTATTGAGATGCCTCGAACCGTTGAAGTGTTTCAGAAACTAGCTGGATTTCTTTTTCATAGTATTCGTAACGAAAGATGCTTACCATTCGGGTTCTTACTACTCGAAATTCACTTGAATATCTTACGATTCTAATGATTCCCATACAGAGTCGCAATCTTCGATTTGCGGGTCGTATGATTTTCTAGCCCTTCACAGCAATGGAATCACCACAAAGTGCTACATTATGATGGTTTTTGGTTAAATGAATATACCGGACTTGTACGTCTACATCAAAGCTATGTAGCGAGAATTATTAGTGAAGACAGTACTATTATCATGTTGGAATATGATTGCCTAGTCCTTTTGTTAGGTCCATCGTCATCCCTAATGAAAAACTTTACCTGCACCAGATCTAGGCCAGTTAGTATCTAGCGAAATGTTGTTCTTGGTTCTATAATATGTGGTCGGTTGGTCCAAGAGTATTCCTTCTCACTTTCCCATGTTCCTTCCTCCGTCCACGCGTAATTGCATTTGCGTCATCCCTGTATCGAGTGGACCGGTGTGTTGTTCGCCATTATCCTCTGTGGCCTTAACTTGGTCGGAGAATGTGGCAGAGTATATAGAATGTAGGATGGTTAGTCCAATGTGTATATATGATGCGAAGGTCCGTAGACGGGCTTCGCAGCTGTAACCACCTGGTTGAATGCATATACCCGTCTTGAGTACTTCACCCTTCCTCATCAGGACGAAAGCAAGGCAACGGTGGTCGTCGCAAATGCTCTGAGCCCTGGCTTTGATAATGCTGATTGGAGTTCGGCGAATAGAGCCTCTCATGCCCCCCTCTATGGGAACAAGAACAATTACTGCTTCCCCTGGTTCATGGCATCATCGAATATAAGCCTTTATACGAAAGTAAATAAAAAATACAAGCTCACAACAAGATGTGAGTTTTATATTTTATTCAAAAGGTTTACAATTCTGGAGGAACGAGTTAATCACAGATTACAATTCAAATTGCGAGCCATTTAAGTGGAATGTTGAACATCGGATAGTAAATGTGATCGAATGTTCTTCGACTAAAACAACTTCCGTTCTTCCTGCAGTTCTCACATGGTCCGTGCAATCCTCAGCTCATTTTGTTAGCAGTCTAGTGCATTCCTTGCAGCCAATAGAGAAAATCCCGCAGCATATTTCCATCGCCAATAAAAAAAAAAACGAAATAAACCGCGTTTCTATAGCTCAGCTGGGAGAAGAGTTGTTGCCTTGGAGTACTATTTCAGTGAAGGCCTCTCCATATTGCCTCGAGATTACGAAAGTTTGAATTTCAACGAACCGAAGAAATAAATATAAAAAGAAACACCCATGGTGGCGAAGGCAAGCGAGGATTCCAAGACCGGCTATATATACTTTTTCAATTCAAAGAAGAACTGAAACACAGTTTTACCGTGGAACAGAACTTTTTCCAAGTACTCTCGGGCCAACTTTTTTCACGAATCTGTCGGGACATACTTTTCCGTAAAATTTAAGAATATCCAGCTCTGCTATATTCCTGCGGCTCAGCAGAGGTATTTATAGCGTACATATATGATTCTTCCTCAAACGCTTATCCAGTCTAGTAGTTATATTCGTTTGAGCTGATGCAGGGTTAGATACAGTTATGTAACATGCAGCAATGTAAAGAAAATGGATAACAGTTCATTCGGAAAACAGATTTTATGTTTTTGTTATCCACGTTCGATCTCGTGATGGAATATAAAAGACGACATGACTGGAATTGTACACTCAATAATTAGCATGATTGCTACGCTCATGAATTGTAACGTGGCCAAGAGTTTAGGTCTGATTATTATCGAAGTATTTGTAGAAAATAAAATCAAAACGTATACGTGTCATGAAATACTTTACGAGAAAGTTTTCACGGATTTGTGAGATGCGGAGAAACGCTGCTGCTGCTCGTAAGAGTTGCAATTTGAGACGGTGCAAGCTTTGGGAGCCAACATTCCCTCACCCAGCTTCTGCGTATAAACACTTTGTCGTTCTTCGCTTTTGGTCTTGCATTATTCTTCGGTCCTCCCCGCCGTTGTGCCAACGAGATCAATGGTCACCCTATAAAACCCCTTCGTCCTTAGCTTTCTATCCACGCCCCCTTCCACCTCAGATCTCGGAGCCAAGAAAGTTACAAAGCGGTCTCCCAATTCATCAAAGGCTCCAAAAAGTTCTTAAACCTCTGAAAAATCTGCTCCCGCTGCTGCTGTTACCAGGATTCTTCTTGGGTAACTTCGGGACATTCGCCGATCCTTTATTTGGGAAGGTTTCGAAAAAAAAATGAAAAATAAAACGTCGAGAACCTCGATTTTTAATTCAATTTGTCAAGACAGCCTGGATTACAAAACATCCTTAGAGTATTCTACATCACATCGAAGTTTTCAACAAATTGGCAACTTTTTTAATATCAGAAAATCAATGTATAGAATCTCATATTATAAAACATTAAAGCTTATAACCAAAATTCTATTACGAAGAAAGAATTCAGCTTTGGTTAGTAGGTGGACTGATTTTTATGGTGTATCATCTCTATCAAAAAGGCACAATTAAACTGCTCACCACCATATGTTTGTACTTTCACAATTTCTTATCTTTAGAGCATCAGCCCATGCTTCAAAAGAAATAGTTGTATGTGAATATACGTTTATATTACACAGTGAAATGAAAAGTCATCAATATCTATCAAAGTATCCATAACAACTGAAGGGGACTCTGCTGAACGGACATATGTGTGACCTATCCTACGGAAATGGTTTGTGAATATCGATGGGTCGGTCGTAAATACTGAACATTGACTTTTGATAGGAACTACGTGGCATGTCAAGCTATATCGCGTCATCACATCCGTAGTCGAATGCCATACTATCGCAAATCTTGGTTAGGCCCTCAATCGCAGCGATATTGACCGTCGTTTAGGATCCCATCACATAAGAGGAGAGTCTCCAGTTCCCCTCGTTCATGAACAGTGAAACCTCGTCTCCGTTCAGGTTGGCACCATGTAAGCTGCATTAGCTGGTTCGAAACGGAATGTGCCTAAGCCAGTAATGCAGGAGGCGTGTATCGGAAATCATGGTCGATACATGTTTGGTAGTTTTGCCATCGTTTGCCGAAGGATTGCAGCTTCGCTCACACTTTCCTGGTTTTTAATTAAACTTTCCACAAATACTTTCCCTTGAGTTTTTCCCTTATTCTGGCCTATTAACGCAAAATTAGCTGGATGTCTCCACCTGCGCTTGAAGGTCAAAAGTGCTGCGTCATAAGAAAACTTCGAGACAATAATTGAACATCTTTTGAACAAATAAGGAATGCTGTTTGATAAATCAGCTTTGCCCTTCTCGAGTGAAGTTGGAAAAAGCTCAATGTATACGACAGAACTTTTGCTTTTTGAAGGGGAAAGATAGCATATCGAAAAGTTTTCTTTCATTTAGTGAAGCTTACGTTATCAGCTCTTCTACCTTTTTTCTTGTGCCATCAACCGATCCGATTAATAGATCGCGTCGTCGAGGGCAGTGGTTCTTCTACCAAGTAGTTATTTCATCATTTCAACCATCTAATACGTTGGAAAGAGACGAATTGATTGAACGGACCCTATACGTCCGACTATAGGGACGACGACGAACGAATGAGAAGGAGGAAGTATGAGAGTCTTGATCTTCTTTCAAGAGTTGACGATACACTGCCACAATATACGACATAGCCATATCCTAAGGGTGACAGTGGAAAGACGATGAGGGAGGGTGGACAAATCCGGATAAGTAGTGAGAGACTGGAGGGTGGATATCACCACGACGATCTTATGAAAGATCTTTGAGTCAGCTGTACCAACAGGCCGAGTTGTTAAACTTGATCCCTTGCTTGAGATAATAGAAACGGAAATGTGATAAGTATTGCGGAATTCAATAGAGTATTCTTTTTGGCAGCTTGCCACAATATTCATGAAAACTTTACCATATTAAAACAAATTATAACAGATCATTATAAAATTATTCCTCATCCAGATATTCAACAAGAATCATTTACATACATTAGTTAGATCCTTGAAATGGATGTCTATTCCCGTATTCTCTTGTTAGTAATTTGATTATAACAGCTATTAAGAGATGTAATCGCATCTCTGGACGGTCCTTCCTCCTATTTCACAATCCACCTTTAACTTCCTGAGGTCATATTACAACGACACCGTTTAAGGACCTGGTAGGAAATTATCGCTCTATTGTCGTGAGTCCGGTGAAAACGGTTTCTGAGAATGCAATGATTCACTGCATCTGAGCTTCGATTGCATATACCAAACATTCCCAAGGACTAGTCTTCGGCACGGAATCGATTCATATGCATCACACACAAATAATTGTGTAGTTTAAATGTCGTAGTTTGAATGAATACGAGTTGCAAGCCGTAACAGCTTTGGGCGGACTGGATCGACTTAATTTGTGTGCATGAATGTGCTGCCGATATGAGCAAATGTCAATATTCACATATCGAGTGAAGTGGACGAGGGCTATCTGATGAGCCCCGGTTGAGGTTGAAGAAGCAACTAACGAGCCAAAAACAACTTCTGTTCGTCTTATGAGCAGCGAAAGCTTCACAAAAGTCATGGCTTATTCCATAGAGTGGTTTCCATCGAGTCTAAACTTTGTCATTGTGGTGCTAATATTGGCGTTGGTAACATGTTTGCTCATCGCGGTTACATGTGATGCGCACGAAGAATCCTCAAGACTTTTCCTACGCGGATATATCTATATAAAGGAAAGTAGAGAAACGAGTGGGGGTTGAAAACCGGTGTATAAGACGACCTTCCACCTAGGCGACCGCTGTACGGCCCGGCAAGATCGTGGCAGAGCCTTAAGTTCTGCAAAGTGAAATTTACAGCCTGCAACGACGAAGCTCGTCCCTCGTGTATGCCTGAATGTTCTATCGCTTCCCTTCTCACCCTCCTGCTGTTCATATATACAAGAACAGCAATCCCTGAGAGAACAGCCAGACGAAAGAAAAGGACGAGGTGCTGCTTTGGAGAGACGGAGGGAGAAAACCAAGGCGATATACACACAGTTGGCCGCTTAATATTCTGCTAGCTCCCACAGGACACTTCAGGAACACGACGAGGACTGAGAGAAGAGAGAACTCTCGTCGTCGTCGCCGTCATCGCCGTTGCCGGCTAGTCTCAGTCTTCTCGTCGTCGTTGGCTTCAGCGTATCCACAGCATCAGCAACTAGACCAGGAACGACGGTGGTAGTGAGCACGGGAGATGGGGGGAAACGATGAGTACAGTGGTAGCAAAAGTTGCTCTTGTTCTATACATAACCTTTGCACACTTACACACTTACATCCGCGCACACACACATATACACAGCAAACTCGATCCTTTCAGAGCAAGCTGATGCTCGCACCGTTGTCGACTGAAAAGGCGAATTCGAGCCTGAGCGAGAAGGACAAAACGAAGAAATGAGAAAGATGGATGGCGACACAGAGAAGGGTCGAAAGAGTGAAGGATGACTCGAATGCATAGCTCGAAAGATATTGCGGCAGACTACGATAGAAACGAATTAATCAATGAACGGGTTGACACAATCCGGTTCCAAAAAGTAATTTTCTCAAGAATGCTTATCAACCTTTTTATGACATCAAAGAGTCCAACTGCTCAAGTTTGCAAACGCCGATCGTTAATGCCTAAAGGGACCTTTCATTAGCCTTTACTCGATAGAAGACTATCGCCTTGTTGATAAATAAAATTATTCCATCGCAGCAATATTTTCTCGGATCTGCATCCCGACAATTCAATTGTCAGATTTAACTTGAACGAATTGAATGAAAACTTAATACAATTTCACAATCTGGAGGTTGTTTCGATTTGAAACGGTCTGTGTGCTACTGGGAAATATCTAAATGTTCTTAACATGAAAATTAATGACCTACAAACTCGACAAAGAAACGTAATTTCGTTGGGTTCAGACCTCAACTGTTCAATATTAATGGAACGTTGATTCACCAAACTTTTGATTTCTGTAAAAAAAAAAAAAAAAGAAGTATAACCGTTGGTTTTCAACGAACTTTGTTTCACAAATCGTAACCTTGATTGATGACCTTATCCATAGTGATATTATTCTCTTTCGACTTGTTTTATGTGGTTTTGGATTCAGCAAAGTTGAACCCACAAGGTTTCTTGCCTATTCTGCATAATAACCGGCCGAAAATTGCGTTAGTGTTGGTTTGTATATATGTGTACGGAAACTGGACAGTGACATACGTTTTCCGCAGGGCGTGGTTGGTACTGAACCCTCACAGACTCTTTCCCCTTTCCAGCTTGTCGCTCTTCGCGCTGACCTCGTCGCCATACCCCTCCTTCACTTTTCCCGAACTTTTCGACCATTTGCCCAGTTTCAAATTATATACTATATATATTTTATCTATATGTACTTATACATATAACATACGCGCATATACTATGGACCGAAATAATTATATATACCTACATATATCTATATAACCAGGATAACTGAAGTCCAGTGAATAGCAAAGTCAGCGTATTCACGAATCCCTTATTCCAGTCTATTCCTCGACGATCCTCTCCCGAGTACACATACTCACCATTTCGAGCAGCAATTCATTTACAATACTGGTTGTAAAAAGCCGTGTGTGCGTACATATGATTGACTTTTTTCTTGGCGCCCTTACAAACATAACGCGTTGGCATAGCTATTACGATTCGATGATATCGACGTAGCAAAATTTTCGACCTCGTAACTCCTCCTCAATAACACTTTCGTTATCGCTAAGAGATGTAACTAATGAATATTTTAGTTGCCCTAACAGTTGCCTTTCAGTTGCCTTTTAGTTTGCCGCGACCCTAACTTTCAAAAATTTGCTCACAGCAAATGTGACATCAGATTACTTGTCATCCGGGATGTAAGTGAATTTCGTATTTTTCTTGAATCATCTCAGAATAGAAGAGACGTTGTTATTTTGTATAAGATGATTTTTCAACGCTTGTGGAATCCTCCATTTTCATTTTATGATTTAAAAAGACCGTAGTTGTGCTAACTTTAAAATAATTTAAGCAACGATACTATAGAGATATATTGTAAATGTTTTTTTCTGAACGGGTAGGACATTTATTGCTTCTAAAATCACTGGTTTGAACGGAAGATATTTCTACATCTTAATTTATGTACATATTTATTTATATATCGAAATAGTGTCTAAGGGTACTGTGAAAATTACGTTTATTTGGGTCCCAAAGTGGTTTGCTCGTATCTAAAGGGGCAAGTAAGGATCGTGGTTGAACTTGCGCTCGCTTCGTCTCCTGTTTTATGGCAAGAAAGGACCGGTATATACATCGAAGAGAGGTTAAAGAACGATATATATCTCACACCGGATAGAAGCCTGCGGCGTCTTTAAAATGACGAGCAAAAAGCCTGAAGCAATGGGAGATGGATGAAGATTCAGAGGAATGTGCAGTGCGCGAGATAGTTAATTGCTATCCCTCGGGAAACGCTTAGCTCGACTATGCTTCACTGTTGCTCTGTGAATCCAAGAAACGAGACATGCTCGTGTCTGGCTTCTGGAATTACTTCGATAGTGCCCGCCATTGCGTTCACTTTCGAAGTATCTCCTTCCTTCGACTTTACCTTTGTACGGTATCTTCCTCGTTGATGACGAATCGAGGCGTAAAAAACCACGCAAACATTACCCCATAAAATTCAAACCAAACTTAATCTTGAGTGCACTCAAGGATTCGCATTAGAGTTGCTAGAGAAAACTTTAAATTACCATATCATTCGTCTTTTCAGAAATGACACTCTTTCGATCATCTTCTTTTTCTCTTGCCTTCTAATTATAAGACTATATTTCACTAGGAATTCTATCATATGAACTTTTTTGCTTTTTTTGTCGTTGTTGTAGGAAATCGATTTTAAAAAGAACAGCACATTTGTCATATTTCATATAATTGCTTAGTACATCAGTGAATAGTTTGTTCACACAGTTCAACTTTTATTTTCTATTTAGGATGTTTTTTTTTTTTTTTTTTTTTTTTCGAGAAAGATGTCGAACCTTATGATGTTCCCGTATAGAATTATTCCAACGAACATTTTGCAACTGTGCAATATATAGATAAATACGTAGCCCGAGTGTTGAATGAAATAGGATATAACTCTGTGTTGTTGCTGGTGAAAGAAGAAAAAACTTCTCGATAACGGAGTTTGATGAATTTCGTCCGTTAAGCAGCGTTGAGAATGGTATTTCTCTTCGGAAAGTTTCGAACAACGGTGTGAGAAAGAAAAAGTTTGTAAAAATATATTTGTACAATTATCTGTAAAAGTAGAGAGTGTAAAATAGTACAGTATTTCGATGTGTCCAGTACAATATGATTATAAAATGTTTCAAACTACTTCACTGTTGTGTATTATTGTTCGAAGAATTTAGAAACAACGGATTCCTTTTATCCTTTTGCCAGCAATCACATTATTCAGTCCTCCCATCGGGACAATAATGTTTTTAGGTTTAGCGCAGTTTTATCATGTTTTGGGATTCCAAAGAATTAGAAAAAAAAAAATCAGACTCAATCTTCATCTCAATCTATACACTAAAGTGTCCAATTGATTGTCTAGTATTTTTAAGGATGAAGAACCAACTTCAAACTCTTCTAAATGACTCGGTATCGGAATTAAAAATTTCTAACATGCCTTTAAATTCCATTTATGCTGGCATAGAGTAGTTCCCGCAAAAATGCCAGCTGGTACAATAATTAAATGAGTAATTGTACGAAATTTAACAGAGTTAAATAATAGACAAAATACGAAAATGTACAGAAGATTCAAGCAAGTACCAACGGTTGCTAAATGGTACCACGTGTTCAGAATATCATGCTATTATTAATATTAAGCGTGCTGTATACATGAGTGCAATGTACGAAAACCGCGAACATGTAGAAATATACAATGACAAAGTAAACGCCACAGTAACAAATTCGTGGTTCACCGAGAAAAGACCACACGGTGGACGTGGTGAAATATTATTTACTATTGGACGAAGAAAACTGATGTAATGAAACTACCATTACATTAAGGGTTAGTAAAACAAAACTAAACTAATTCGTTCCATTAATTCCAGGAGAAAATTGGTTTCCATAACAAACTTTTGTGATTACACGAATAAATATAACTTCAGATTATTTATCAGTTCTACCTAATGGAATGCTGTTTTAAATTATTGATAAAATCGAACATCTTAGCCTTTAATCTTTCCATCCGTTCGTCACCTTGCTCCCAACTTGGTCGAAGAGCTCCGTGATGGCTCTGTGGCCACGAAGTTTCAATGAACAATCCAGAGTTTAAAACAGACAAGAGAAGGGCGTAAGGGTATATATTTACTATAGAGTTTGTGAAATGCGAGTGTATACTTTGAGAAGAGAGTGCTCGAAGGAGAAACAGAAAACGTGAAACAGAGAAGAGAGTGACGGAAAGATAAAAGTGATAGAGAAGTCGCAAAAGTGTGGAACGAGAAATACGGGATTGAAGTATAACCATATATAGACGAAAGCTTACCAAACTGACCAAGGAAAGTCTACATGTACATAATATACATGTATACATTGGAGGTCTGAGCAGCGTCGTCGTTGACCACTGGCTCGCGAGTCTGTTTCATTCTCCGCGGGGTTGCTTTACCCATTCTGTTTCCACAGTTCTCACCATCTCTCTCTCTCTTTCTCTCTCTCTCTCTCTTTCTCTTCCTCTCGCTCTCTCTCACACACTGTCTCGTACTCATGCCCTCTATTTTCAACCCGATCTGTCCCAGCGTCGTAGACTGTGACCAGAAAAGGGGTTAGAGAGTATACGACAGAGTGTTCAGTAGTGGAACCCTGTAGGAACTCGAAAGCTCGTCCCGCCTCCACGCTCTCGCGAGTCTCGAGTGAAATAAAATCGATATGCCGCACCCGAGCCTGGCCAGCTCTACTGTAGTGGATGCAGAGGGTCCAGGAGACAGGAGTAAAGCATAGCGCTACCGGAAGATCTGCCCAGCCAACATTCTATCCTTCTTTATCATCCCGAATAAGAAAAAAAAGAGGATGAAAGAAAAAGCACCGAAATGCACAGAGATAGCAGACCGATTTCGCAAACCCTGTCTTTCTTTCTCATCCTCCTTCCCTTCATCTTGTATCTTCCTTCTATTTCGCCTTTTTCCTCTTTTCTTTATATTTCACTCCTTCTTCTTTTTTCTATCTCCCTTGTCCAAGTCGCCAGCGGGACGACAACGTGACGAGAATGAATAGCAAACATCCCTCACAACGAAGGCGGAGCTGCACCATCGAGAAGCGGAAATGTTACGAAAATAAAGTAGGAATGATCGAGAGGTTCCAGTGCTTATCGCTCCAGCAAGTGTGGATTATCCTTCACAGTGTTTTGATTCCTTTCTCTAGACTTTTTTTTTCTTTTTCCTCTGGAATCTTGGCTGCAGAAGCCAGGTCGATGAACTCAATCACAGCAGATATGGTGTTTCTGGATATATTTTATCGGAATTACCAAAAATTTCAGACTTCCTTCCACTCTCTTCTTGTAACTATAAATCATTTGCAAATCATCTCTTTGCTTTTTTAGGAGGATGCAAGTTGCAAACGAAAAACTTATTAGGCCAAATAACTACTGCAATTTATCGAGATTGATCCGACCCATGAATTCCTTCAATTTATTTTGCTTTCTTTTCGTTCGCGTGTCAGAAACTCATTTTTACCAAGCCAAATATGAAACATAATATAATTCGGTCAGGTGTGCCTTGTGACTAGCTCTGACTCGCTCGGTTCGGATGACTGTCAATCAGCTCAATATCCATATTCTTCCAGTCTTGTTCGGTTTTCAAACTTTTTTATCACGAGATATAAAAAAAAAAAGTCTATAATTTGAAATGGTTTTGAAATATTATACAAACGAACCATTACTTTTGGCGTGTTCTTTGCATTTGTCACAAAAACTTTTTCACGAAAATAAACACAGTGACACAAAAACTAGCGCACATTTTTTGTTATCATAATTTTCCTTTCAAGGTACAATACGAAATAGAATGTAAATTAGAGTGAACCGATTTATTTTTTCTTGAAATGGTCCTGCAAAAAGACTTTTTACAAAGTACGGAAATAAAAAAATTCCAACCTTTTTATTTACATTTACAAAAATTCAGATTGCTACGAATTCTACTTTAAAACTCGATTCACTGAACCAGCGGCTAACATTTTTGTAATCTCAACGAAACTTGGAATAAAAATAGATAACAATGAAAAAGGGCTTTTCAGAAAGATTTTATTTTTTCTCTGTGGAAAATGAAACAAGCGTAAATATCCTGTTAATCATTTTTGTTGCTTCATTTATAATAGTTGGAATTTTCATTTTATCTACTGATGTAACATACCTTTGAGACAATTCAGTGAACAAATCCGTTTTAACACTTTATTAATAATCGATTTTACACGCAATCTCACATCCATCGACATCACACATTTCCACATGAAAACATTGTGATTCGAATAAAATAAGAAACAGAAAAATGGCCGGAAATTCAATTATTTCAATAAACTTTTTGATTTTTGAAGTTGAACGATAGACTCTTTAGGTTTTTACGAGGATGTTTCCGTCGTTAGCTCTTTTTCTTACTCCGGAACCACGTTTGTCGAAAATAGTCTCAAGTTCCCTCGGGATTTCGATGATTTCCAGGTTGTCTGCTCAGTTTTCTACAGTTTTTTACGATTATTGAAATCAACCGTTGAATTCTTCCATCAAATTAATGACAAAACAGAAATCATGTACAAATACTTTTTTAATATACTTTTCTTGACTGAATATACGTCTATGTAAAAAATGGTACAATTCAAATATCATCAGGTTTTAAGAATACATTTTTCACATGACCGCGTCATATGTGTAGGTCCACATATATCACGTATCTAAATGCTGTACTGAAAAATTTCTACGCCTTTTTTCGAAATACGTTTTATTACTTTTTCCGTCACCCCGGTGCTCGTTTGTGCGACATTCCGTGTACATCCTTTTCCTCGTGAGCAAAACCTTACTGATCCAAGTGGCAAGATATCTCTCGATTTATATGCGTGCTATATGCACGATGGATAAAATGGCCGATCCTCGACTCTAGCGAAATGGGGCACGTGATGATAAACGACGCGTCCCATGAGGGTATAGGATCGAAGACGTTCACCTTTCCTCAAGCTGTCAACCCTATCAATATCTTCATACACATGTATATATATTTATGTATTTGATCACCTCATCCTTCCCGTACCGTCGTATAGCATTATACGAGATTATGCCCAAACGAATATTTCGTATTTTTTTCGTCACCTAACAAACCCCGAGAGGATTTCTCACAAATCTTTAGAAGAACGAACGATTTTTTTCCTGCAAAAGGGCATAATCTCCCCTCGATCTTTATACAAGGGTAAGATTATGAGAATCTCTGCTCTGAATCTTCAAACATAACGACGCAATAATTTGCACGGAAATCGTTAACCGTATAATTATCGACGGAAATAATGCTCAAGAATATTTCACATGAATTATTAAAATTTTTCCACAAATGACAAGAAACAATGAAATTAAAAACGTTGAGTTTCGTAGTATATTTCGATGGTACCCATGAACGACGAATAATATGCCTGGATTCTCGAATAATATTTTCGTACAAAGATATATTTTCCAACCTTTCACCATTATTTATAGCTTTCATGTAGCGAATAAATTCTTGGTTGGTTTAACTATAAATAACTGTAGAAAAGATGTACCGTTGAGCCCCTTGGGAGTTCGCGTGTTGATTGTTTCGTGCATTTTTTTCTTCTTCTTCTTCTTTCTCCCTTTCTTCTTCCTTTCTTTCCACAATTCTCATAAAAATAACTTCAATTTCCGTTTCACAATAGAACCATCGGTGATTCAAGAGAGTCACGTTCTTGAAACACGACTCGTGTGCTTGTAGATGCTTCTTTTGATGTAATTTTTTGGTCCATAGTCATTATAAATCGTATATATCATTAAATAAATAAAAATTGTAAATAATAAGGACCTGTGAATTCTGAAGAAATGCCATCGTTGCAGATTTAATGAGGTACGATCATAAACAACGAATTCAATACTTGAATTTTTCATGTTATGTAGATAAACATTTTGTTGACTTTTATTCCCAAAATTTAAACAACATTGTCCATTTCTCTTGGTATTTATAGTAAAAAATCAAGGGATTTAATTGTGAAAGCACGCGATATCTTATGGTTTTAATTGCTGCTCATTTATCCAAAACTGAAATCACTAAGGAACGAAAATTTAGTGAAACAGATCGGAATAGCTGTGATGACGTTTTTTAATTGAAATTCTGTCTCTATCTCTCTGTCTCTCGCTCTCTTTTGACTCAGAGGAATGAATCATACCTCCATAAAATAATACATACCAGACCAAAAAGCCTACGAGTGGAGATAAAATAATATGTGATAAAAACTAAAAGTATTAATTACACAATTGTCAAATCATTTGTTTTGCTACTCCAAGTATTAATATGTCAAGCTTTGAATGCATACAAGTTAACAAATTTTTATTCTCCATCATAATAAAAATATTCATGAACTATATGGAAATGAAGTTGATTCAGATGGAAATTACCGCAAATTTGGAAACTCGATTTCAATGCCGTAAAGTCCTTCGTGCTTTGAGAAAAGTTTGATGGAAATATGATATTTACTTACACTTCGGCAAGGGTATTAACGTTTGGAGTTCAAAATTTTACGTTGAGCTTTTACTTCCAAACATTCTTGCGAGCTTGGCAATATTTTGTTTATAAATAATTTTGGCTTACATACACGTAAATTACGTAATATTAATATTCTGTTGATAAATATAGTCGTATTTACGTTTGTAAAGTTCGACAAATAATTTCCAGGAGTTCAGCATTAAAAGATTATTAAAATGAATATTTCCTCATTTTTATTCGTGATTTTTGGAAAAAAAAATCCATAAAAGCTTTCAAACAAAAGTTTCGAAGGACTCTTTTCCATCAGAAATAATTAAATGACAATCCGATTAACGTCGAAGTTGTTCAAAGCAAAACTCTGTTCGATCTATTATGGAATTTCCCATATATCCCTCCGTCTCCCTCCGAAATGCATGATGTCCATGGAAAAAGGAGAAGGTGTAAGCAGAGAGTAAAGGCTCGATGACGAACGAGCTCTGCTGTTTCAAGTATCTACTCTCTCACCCTCAGTGGTTTAAGTACTCGAGAATGTAGCCCCGACGACGACGATGACGACGACGATCACCACAAGGGAGAGGTCCCAAAGGGTCGCAGCAAAACCGCTCACAGTAGATTTTAACGCTTACCCGAGCATTTTAAATCCTCGAACAGACGAGCACCCATTTAAGCTTACTATATGCTTCGCACGCGATTATATCCCTCTCGCATCTCAACCACATTTCCCAGTTTGTACAGACTTTTAAGTCCAGCAGTATAAATTTTCGACCATTAAATTCTTCCAACCGTTTTTAAAAAAATATTTTTCATAGTTTCAATAAGATTTAAACTTTCAAACAATGCCATCCATTAACAAAATTAGTTAGTTTTCGGAGATGAAAAATATTTTCATTTTAAAATCATTCGAATATTTCGAATAATAAAGCTTTTGAATAATCATATATTTTGAAGAGCTACAACGTTTGAAATATTACAACAATTTCCCAATAATTAATATAATGAAAAATTAGGTCAAAACTAATGAATAGTTATTTTATAAATCGTAAAAAAATGCAGTATTACATTCAATTGAATAAATAGTGCTGCAAACAATACAGAATATTTATAAATAAACAAATCATTCAAGAGAATAATGAGTTTATGTTTAGAAATTCCTTGATTAGTCTTCGTAATCCAACAATTGTTAGTAATGTAGCGAATTTATTGATTTTCTGTATTAGCCATGAAGACGGGAATCAGAAGTGCACAAAATACACTCTGCTTGTGCATGGCTTGCATATTTGCTTTCCTCGCATTCTGGAATATTTGTCACGTACTTCGAAGTTGCACTAATTAGCTCATTGTAGGCAACGGCACCAGCTCTTTCCATCAACCCCACTTTCCGGGTTGAAACCTTCGGTCTTTGTCACTCAAGTTTCCATGCTTCATTCTATATTGTTTCGTCAGTATCAGAGGATTTATATATATTTATATAAGCACATATATGTAATTATTACCTTTGTACAATCGGGAAAACAGCCAGAATATCTAAGCAAAATCTCTCTCCCTCTTTGACAGTGAGAATTAGTATTCCAAGTGAATATGTTTCGTCATCGCAAGACTACTGCAGTATATACATTACCGCAAAAAATAAAATCGTGGCTCTCTGTTGCATTCAGCTCTTGGCAGTTAACTCGTCCTTTTGCAACGACAGATAAACAGAGAACGCTTGAAATAAGTACGAAATAATTTTGGACCGAAAACGAAGAAGAATAGCAAAAAGGAAAGGAGGGCCAGAGAAAAGACAAAGAGACGAAATCACAAGTCGACATTTTCGTGGCCGTAATTGCCTCAAGAATATCCATGAATAAAGGGAAGATGAAGCAGTGGGTGCTAATGGAATAGCTATGAAATTGACTTTGGAATTAACCCTGAATTTAAATAAGAATCTTACACTATCTTGCGTTGAATGTTCCATTGTATTGTACGTTCATTTGTGTCTGTATATTTATATGTATAAATATACATATATTTATATATACGAAGTATCTTTTATTCTCGTTTGGTCTTTTTACGAATTTGCATATATAACGTATATATTCGGGTAACCACTTATCGCGTTATCGCCTGTGGCCGGTGACTATAAGCTTGAAAAAGAGTCTCTCTGGATTCAGACAAAGTACAAAAGAGGGAACAATTGCGAGAAAAGAAAAACGATTTGTAGTTTATATCTTCTTTCATTTATCTGCGTCATTTTCATCTGCTGTTGTTGGGGCTGACGAAAACTCGAGTTAACTACTATTTATCAAAAGGATTTCGTGGTGTGTACTACAGTTTTTATGATTTGTTTCTTACGGGGCTATATATCCGGTAATTCATGTTGATATATTTTATATTCAATCAGAAGCGTATTTTAAATTGAAGGTTTTATAGATTTTTTCAAATGAATTTAATGCCTGAGAAAACTCGTGAAAAAAAGGAGACGAACGACTTTAAGATTTTTTAACCACTTTAAGAAACTCTGAAACAATTGAAAAGTGTCGAACTTTTATAATGATCAACATTTTGGTTGATTTCCATCATTTTCTAGACTTCACCAGAAATTTTGAAGGTCTATCGATATTTTGTCAGTTCTCTCTGCAACTCCAATGCTATTGGATAAAGTTTTAACAGATATCTGAACGTTCGTCGCAATAGTTACGAAGAGAACATCCCTCTGCACTATTTCCACGATTCAAACTCTCTTAACCAATCATTCCTACACGTATATTTTATTATGTACATATATACTATATATATATAGCATCTTCGACATCCTCTTGACGACGTCGAAAGTTATGGTACGTCTCACGTTCCCTCTGATGCAGCACAAAATGCGTCAGTGCACAACTGCCGAAACTGCAGTACTGCAAATGTATCGTTAGCCAACGTGACTCTCCCTTTCTCTTCCTCTCTTTCTCTCTCTCTATCTCTCTCTTCTTTGAGTCTAAGAACACCTCTCGTGATTCCAACCCACTCGAGACTGTCACTTCTCCCCTTCTCTGCCTGTCGCTTATTCACGCCGTAATGGATAAGCATTATATGTTCGAACGTCTCGACGTGCCCAAGAAGCGCAATGACGCTTTTGCGAAACATCCAAAACGCGAGCTTAATCCGATAAGAGAATCCATAACGACTTGGTTTCTTGAATTAAACCATTAAACTAACTTTCTTTTACATAAATATAACTATATTTTAATGAGAATTTTGTTATTGCTCTTAACATTTGAAACGAACGAATCTTCCTTACGTTTTCACATACATTTTCCTTTGCTTCACTTATCTCCGTTCTTTTCGCTATCAATACAAATGCAACTTCTCATGAAAATAGAAAGGAAAAAGAAGAAGATAATTCACAACATCATAAAAAAGTATGACTGACAACTTTACAGTTTTTTGTGGTCTAGATAAATCGATGTCGCTAGGGTAAACGTGTTGAGTCATCGTTCAATGTTCCTAAGCAGGATTTTCCGCTAAAAACTATATGGCGGATCTGAAAGTACATAAAAAAGGGTGTGACAGCATAGAAAAAAAAATATATTAAAAAAAACTCTGGGTTCTGGAGCCAAAGGACTGACGCTGTAGCAGAGTTGTTTGCAAACATGAGAGAATGAGGCAAGCTGCAAAGGGCAGCGCATCTGAAAGAAGCTTTGCGCGATCCCTCGTATTTCCTGGTAACACCAAACCCCTCATGATGGTAAAATGGTCCAACACGACGTTCCTATCTCTCCTTACATGTAAACACTACTACCCAAAAAAGGTAAACATGTGTTTATGTACAGGACTGTGTGTGTATGCTCGAAAGTACGAGATACACGTAGTGTAATGCTGGAGTACAAGATCGAAGAAAAAGCTTACACCGTATGTACGGGCACGTTCAAGCAAATGCACGCAAGCTCGATCGCACAGAAGCATTGCTATCCGTAGAAGAAAAAAAAACGATACAAGAAGTGAGAAATTCATGTGGAGAAAAAAGCGTGCTATAGCTTAGACGAACAAGATCCACAGATCACACACCCTCAGCTCCATCATACATCTGTAGTACCAGAGCAAGAAACTCTTTGAAGAGAGCTTTTCAGGATTTGTGCCCGCATGGATCACGTAACGTATCGGCCAATGCGTTGGTCTTGAATGTTGCGAAAAATTCGACCTTTCCAGAAAAGCTTTTGGTGGCACAATTTTTTGTATATGTATATTATTTTCATATAAAACTTTCAGCAACATTAAGATTTTCGAAGTGTTGAACGAAAGACAAGATTTAACGGTTTCTTGCTGGTCTTGGAATGACAAAGTTGGAGTGTATCATTAATGCATATACCGTTTGGAAAGTTTAAGTAACACCTTTGAACCAAAAGCTAACCAAAGATGTGATAACGTTATGAATTGCTGATGGAAAGTTGGCTAAAGCTTGATTTTCTTCCATGTAGAATATTGCCTTGGAAGCCACGTTGTATATACATTTATATAAATACATTCACATACCGTTCAATCATCGACAGCAAACAAAATGTGGTAAACTTTCACCAAGTTACCCGCAGAGTTATCCACTGGAACGCCCAGCGTGTCTCAATGACATTCCGCTTCGATTGTTCTATAGCTTGCGATCGAAGTTTTCACGTCGAAACGTCAAAACGAATCGGGTAGTTCCAATGACAAACTTTAAGAAAGAAGCCCCGTCGTACTCGCTTAACGACACGACTCCTCGGATTCTCTCGCCTATCATCGCATCGACGAACCTGTTCTTCCCATCGCCTTTACACCAGAATCGCGGCCATTGCTGAGAAACGAACTTCAGAATATACCAAGATGCATCGATTCACTAGCATTATCCATCTCACTCCATTTTCTTTCTCTTCTACTTTACCTCTTCTTTCATTTCATAGGTTTGACGACATAGTTTTCCTCGTTACGACCTCGTTATTCATTTCTTCCTTCCCCTCACGTGCTCGTTCGTCCGAACCTGTCAAGTTGAATCCCTTTCTCTGACCCTCTTTCTCTTTCTTGTCGCCACCCTTCAACCTTTTCCATACCGCGCCTCACTGCTAGTGACCACGATGTTCAAACCGCTCGAATTATTCTCGAACTGTGGGATAATTAAGGAAGTTTTGTCGGAACAATCAGTCGACCTGCTCCGTCAGTTTTCACAGCCTAGTACCGCACCCACTGCTTGTTCATCCCCTGTGGCTCTTGTGACACATTGTCCTGCTACTTCTTCTTTCGCATGTGCTACAAAAATCATTACTTCAATATATCAAATTTAGTTCGTCGTACCTATAAGAATAAATCACATTAAATCTTTGTTCACAGGTGTTTGTTCCATGTCTTTTGTTGATTTTACCGAATCACAGCAATACCAATAACAGCAATTTGTAACCTCGCAACCTAGAACCATTCTACGCTAAGGTCGAACAGGCAAAATTTTCACGGATCAACGTTTTATTGACGATGGCCTGCCGACAAGCTTCAAATTTATATTGGCTCATGAGATATCAATGTTTGAACTATTTCACCCTAATTCCGTTAACGAGTTTTACGAAAGTCAGAAAGATAACTAAATCATTCAATAACTGCATTTGTTGATGGAATAACCAGTGGCAAGAGAAGGAATAACGTAAGAAGAAAACAATGAAAATGAAACTTAGTTCATTTATTACAAAAGTTTATTTAAGAAAAAAATAAGGGAGTCGTTTAGGCTCCATACAGTCAAGAATATGAATAGCACGTTGTTTTACGAAAAATATAAAATTGAAACGTCATATAAATGGAAAATAATGGTTTAACTTTAACAGAACTTTTATTATTGTCAAATCGAGTACAAAGGTAAAAGTTTAACATCCAAAGTGAAAAATACGTAAAATGCTTTCTCTTTTATCTACTGTATTTTTAATAGCGCGCTAGTTTGGCTCGGTGAAAAAGGATGAGTCGTTAAAAAATGATATCGGGATGAGAAATTACGCGGTAAGTCGAGAAATACTTTTTTTTATTTTTTTAGAGAGGAAGCGTTGGTGGAATGTAAATGAAGCTCTCGAACTCATGAAAGCAGTTCAGGTGTATTATGAATCCTGTAAGCTTCGCTATCGCAATGGCTCTCGCTTCATACATTCACATCTATAAATTTACTGACACGTATCCATAGAAGTTGGAACGTATCGAAGCATACGAGCCTCGGGTACGGTATACACGCGATGATAAGAATGTGATGCAAAAGCAACCTCACCCCTGACTCGCTTTGTCTTTTCCATTTTCCACCCGAGCTCTCACACCCGGTTCTCAATTTTTCCGAGCGACTTTTTTCTAATAGAAAAAGAATCCCATGGGGTTTTCACCATCGTATAGTTTTTATATATGTTCACCTTTTTCTTCGTATCTTAAACATATAAATGTATACATCGTGTAATAGTTGTAGTTGAGTAATACACACCTTAGCCGAACAACCTATCTGTCGTTTTTGCGTCAGTCACTTTCGTCCCTCAGGACATCGTCGGGTGTTACTGCTAACGTGAATTTAACTTCTGTACGAAAAACGAGACAGCTATAACATAATAACACTCACAACGTAACGAAAAACTGGTGAAAATACGAATAGTGCACCTTTAAATTTCAAGGGTAGCAGTCGTCGTCGTTGCATGCCCTCCTCCTGCTCGTTCGTTGAACGCTTTCGGGTTCAGTTAAGGTTCCGCTACCGGAACGACCCCAGACGGGTAGAATTATTTCCTCTACCCCAGCTACTGTCGACTTTGTACTACTACGCTCATGTTTAAACATATATATATATTTATTTAAGATCACTCAGAATTTCTGTGGTATACTGCATGTTGTTTAATTCCTCATGGTGCACAAAGTAGAATTAATTAAATTTTTTGTCACTTCCAATCGTTTGTGAAGGAAAATACCTTTGTTACTTATGTAAAAAGCTTCTGAATTAAATCCTCCAATCCCATGAGGCACTTGAAGTCTTTTTAATTGTGTAAAGACGTTAAAAAAAAGACAAATTTTTAAACATGAAGCTACGGATTTTTTCGATATCCTATTAACAGTATTGTTAATATATTTCGATCATTCATTCATTGACACGAGTTTTTCTTGCAGTGTTTCATCGACGCCGAAACTTTAAAGTGACAGAAATTTGATGAATCTCTTAAATAGGAAAAAAGTTGACGATTTTCATTATTTTTATGTTAAATAAATCATTTTAAATTAGATGTCAACGATTTGTAGCTTAACAGAGAATCTCTTGTAATATATTCTCATACTTTTTGTTACAGTTGCGGTTCGTTTTGTCCTATCGGAAATTTTTTGGCAAAACATATGCATTCCCAACACGAGGAGAACACAAGAGAATAGAAGACAACGAAGTCCTGCACATTCTCATCCCTAGGATATATCTCGAGGGATATTTTTCATGGAAAAAAGGTAAGAAAGAAAAGTTTATAACGCTCAACTTGTTGAAACATTAGATGCTACACTTATTCACAAACATATATACGAAAATGTACCTGTCACATCGTTTATACTCTTTGTGATATCTTTTATTTTTGCGAGGCTCGCGACCATGAATGCAAAACTTCGTATCGCCCCGGTATTTCGTGTATACCTTCGAAAAAAAAAAATAATAATAATGATAAAACGAAAAAAATATATTTATATCCATAGAGAGAAGAGAATAAACGCTCAGTTAAGGTGGCATTGCGACATAAAAGAGAAACTCCTGAAGAGAAAATCTGCTGCTGCGGTGCAGTTGAGAATTTTTCAAGGAGGTCTACTCCTGGATAAAAAAGTTTTCGAGATGGCGAGAAAAACATTATATTCTTATCGTTACGGGTCGAGCTTTAGTGCGCCCAGTGAGTTCACTACATAGATACAAAACGCCCAAGAAAGTTATAGTGTTTGCCATTTTCTTTAAATTCGTACGTGATAACCGCACAATGAATCGAAATTTATGTTCACTGTAACCAATCCCTTTGGATTTCAACTCCAAGGAGTTGAAACTTATCAGAAATTCAACGTGAAAAATTTCGAGCAATTTAACTCAAAGTTTTTAGTTTAAAAATTATACAAATTAAAAGTTTCGATTATTTAGAAAAATTTCATGAAGAAAACATTAAACCATAAATATAACATTCAAAATTTGACTCATTTGTCTATTTTTGTTATTTCTCATTTTTCATAAAGAATTTTTATCGGAATCTTTCATTCTAGGATGCATTTTTGTCTCGTATTTCGAATCTGATCATCTTTCTCGACTTTTTCCTGTTTCATCTCAGTTGGGCAACTGTCTTTCTCTGCCCTCGCGATCTGAAACTCAGTTCGCTTGATTTCCTCGTCTTACATAAAGGGCTTCCTCTTGTCTCTCTCGTTTCAAATATCGCCAAACTTTTTTGTTCTACTTGGACGACCTCTGGAAGACATTTCTTCAGAGTTATTGCATCTTGTGTTTTTATTGCACGAGTTATTGCACATCAAGACACCACATGGTGAGGCCTGAGCCACAAATTTGGCATTGAACATATAGTCTGACGTTACTATTCTCGGTGCAAAAAGGGTTGAGGCTGCGAGAAAAATGCAATAGAAGATGGATGAATGTATATTACCAAAAACCCCGAGGGATGCATACAAAGCACCCACCACACAAACCCACTCGGACTTCTACAAGCGAGAAAGATGGAGAAATAGCGAAAGAAGAAGAGAGAGAGAGAGAGAGAGAGACTGAAAGAATGTTGAGACAGAGAGAAAGTGTGGTTCAGTTTATATCACAAAACACGAGGATCCAAAAAATACTAAAAAAAGCAAAATAGATTTTATTATTAAGAGTTCTTGGCGTTTGCTTCTAAATGTTTTTAGTGTTTCGTTGTTTCAATCCGTATAAAAAGGAAATTTGCACGATTCAGTGTGATAGGACGATTTTTTTGTAGTCTTATATTTTATAATAATTGAAAAAAAACGAAACGAGGTCACTCGATAAATGTCTATTTACATTTTGTTGCCGATGCTCTCTGGTATATCTTGAAGAGAGAAAAAATGTAACGTCTGTATTGACGTGAGATGGACGAAGGAAAAATATATCGTCAGATAAAGCGTCGATGATTCACACGTTCAGCAAAGGTCTAAGGTATGAAAGCTCTTGGTTTGTATACGAATAGTATAAAAAGGGTATATTTCGCTACGGTGGTCACACGTTATATCTCAACCTCGCAACGAACGCTTCTTTGTCAGATCAATCGAGAAAAGAGAGAGAAAGAGAGAGTGATGCCACCAACAAAGTCTTTCGATTTCAACGTACAAGCCAAAGCACTAGATGGACGACATAAAAACCTTAACGTATGCTCGAGCAAGCGAAAATAAAAATAGTTTGAAGTTTGCCCGAAAGTTATACATGCATCGTCGACTATAAAAAGCGACATGTTTGTGGCTTGACTAAAAACTCGATCGATATTCACTGAGGCTTTATTTTGTTCAATTCACATGAAATGGATTTTTTTTTTTTAATAACATATTATTCGTTTTGAACACTGATTCCAAAAAGATTATTTGAAAATAGAGAACTAAGTGAAAAGTTCGATTATAGTTAACAATATGTATTAAAAAAAAAAAAAAAACCAACAAATCAAGATGATTACGGATTTGATTATAATAAAAACAAGTCTTTATACTGCACTCGAACTAAAAGTTAACAATTATTTGAATTATCGTTGTTTATCCTCTCGAAGAAAACAGTGGCGTTACTTTCCCGTGCCTCCCGATCGGCACATTTCCATATAGTCATATAAATACGATTAAAAGGTGAACGTGATATCGACGATAATGCCTAGCAATTTGGATAACGAGTAAAAGTTTATTCTCGTTTTTTATTTCTTTAGTTTTTTTCTCACGAATTTTGGGCACGCCTCCACTCAATCCGATTTCCATTTTCCGAAGCGTAACAACTTCGTGCCTTATCAATATCGAAAGATCGCCGTTGCACGGTCGTTTTGACCGCAATTTTACGACCACGTTCACCGCAGAAGCATAGAGCAAAAGAGAAAGAGAGAAAAGAAAGAGAGTGGGTCTATGGAAAAGAGATTGGCCAAGGAATCTATATCGATAATTCGAAGCTTTTTATGAGCAGTCAATGAACACAACACATATTGAATTCTTCTGTACGATACTCAGCATTGGGTTACCTTTTTTACGTTTTTTCGTTATATTCACTATATATCGGATCGTTGTTATCAAACATAACGATAGAAAGACAGAGAGAGAGAGAGAGAGAGAGAAAAATAGAGGTAGAGATCGAGAAAATCGTTGGATCCAAAACTACCGTAGACTGAAGATACACTCGATAGATATTCACAGTCGTAGTTACGATCTCTATGCCGTAACGTTCAAGCGACTACATCGAGAGACTATCAGGTGCAGGCACCGAATGCGAAGAGCCATTTCCCATAACGATCTATACTTTAACAATTTTCCGGCCTTCTCTAGCTTACTCTCTCATTTCTCTCTCGCCTTATTCTCATCTCGTTTATCCAAGGTCTGTGCGTTATAGGAAACCACACCGGCACGAATGGCTATGAGGTCTACCTGTGTTTCCAACAAATCGATGAAAACGTAGCGGTAAAGGAAAACGACCAAAAAGTCTTTTGTTCCACCTGCAGCTCTACCTACGAACAAATGCCTCAAAGACAGACAACACTTTGAAGCTTTTTCTTGCAACAAGACTTTGCACCTTCGATACCAAGTTCAATCGTACCCTCGGGACACCTTTTTATACAAACATATTCTTTTCAAAAACCATAAAGATCCGACTATCAATGGAAATTGCAAAACAATTTGGCCTTAAATAATGTCGACACGATACACAATGTGAAAATGATTGAAGTAATAAATAGACAGAATTGAATTACTGACAAAAAATATAATTCCTAAACTTTGCGACATTCAGGATTAGGATGATAAAAAGTTATCAAATAATTAGCACAGAGTTTTATGGAGTTTCCTGAAATATTTCGACATTACAACTCCAATAAATAAGTTTCGTAAATAAGATCAACAAATTACTATGGTAAAAATTGATCGAAAACCGCGTAACGATGAAGCCTTGAATATAACAAAGTTGGAATGTGTTGGATTGACCGAAATTTGCGTTTACAGGTGACAATTTATTAAGGCAAATATGAAGAATTGTTGGATTTTTTATATTTATGCAAATATATATCATGATAAGATCTCACTTAGTAATAACTTCGAAAACTCAAAGTTGCAAGTACTCGAGGGCAACAAAATTTATTCAGAAGCCATCGCTCTTTATCACTTTCTCTACTTATTCTTTTTCTTCCTCTTTCTCTCTTTCTACTCGTCTTAAACCATCAGCATGTATCTTAGCTTCTCTCGTTCATATAATGTTATATGGTTTCAGTAAAAAGCTGCAAAATTTGTAAATTGTAATTCATAGCACAGCGACAGCCGTAACGCGAGCTCAATATACACTTTTGAAGATAGGGAGATCGAGTTTGATGCGTTGAAGTAGTGCACCTGGGGGTACAACTTTATCACGCGATGACTTTCAACGAGAGGGTCGAAAGAGATACAGAGTACCAGTTTGGAGGTTGCGAGCCTCTTGTTGCGGCGTTTATCATATAGACGTCAAGCACGAAAGCGAACCAGAGTTGAAATTTCAATGGTTCCGCGCATCCCGATGCTCCATCATCATAGACTGTTCTACCTTTAACACGAAGGCTGTCTATTCTGAATATAAATTGCAGAATCACGCGGTCAAAGGAAGTGTTCACGCCGTTAATAGACATCCAACTGAAGATTTTACAAAGACCGTTGCCTCGAGCGTTTTTCCTCACATTTTTTACGTCAAAGCAGACGTGTATTTACTCAATTGGTTGGAAGAATAATTTTTTTAAATGCTCGACCTGATTGCATTATTGAACATTTATTAAATTAACGACTCAGTTCTTTTTCACAGAAACTTCTATCACACTGTTTTTTTTTTTTTTTTGCTGAATACATTTTTCATTTGCTAGTTCCAACATCTTCTTCTATTTTTACACCCAAGAAGCTTTAAAAAACGAATGAAAAATCGCATGAAGAACTCCCTTAATTCAAAGACATGCTTATGTCATCTAAAGAAGTATTTCACGCATCACAAAATTATAATTCACAATCAAATAATGAAATAAAGAAATGAATGTTCAACGTTTTGTACTTTGAGAAATACTTTGTATTTAAAACTTATAAATTTAACGATTGTTCGAAACCATCAAATCAATGGAGTATCGTCATCAGATTTTTTATAATAAGTTTATTAAGGCTGTCATTCGATTCTGCAAGCCGTAATCTCGCTATGCATTTTTCTTTGACACAGTCAAGTTTCCAACGAAAAAGTTAACTTTTATTTTTCTCGAAATATCAAACATCTGATGATAAAACACTTTGACGTCACGTTCGACGAAAAAATTTCGAAACCTTCAAAATTCCATCGAATTTACGATCGAAGACTGTGACACTGCAGAACGTAAAGGAAAGCGTTCAAAAAACTGATGAAACGTCAAATTGACTCGATTCGCGCACTATGAGTTTAGAGACCAGGTATAAAAGCTGTAAATTATATATTCGCACTTTATGATATGTTTGTGCGGCATATTTTTGACTGCTCGTTGCTCGAAGAATTTGTAAAGGTTGCCAAAATTGTGTGTCGTAATGAGAATGAAGATACAGAAAAGTGAGCGAGTTTTTATGGCACGACAAAAATGACTTGGACACAGGTATTTGTGTGAGAAACTTGTGAGAAGGATCTTATGAACAAGCGTAGAACGATCATTCATGAGAACTTCTCTTGGCGTTATACGCTCGATAAATTTAACGTCTATCCTTGAATTACGAGGTTAGGTCGTTGTCGTCTTTGGACAGCATCAGCAATAGACGATGTAGTAGAAAAACTCTTTTTTCTTCTTCACACGATCGTGGCAAACCAGCAGAGAAAACTGGTAAGCGTGCCAACCTGAAGCTTTATTTCGTATATATACAATGTGTGTGTGAGTGTGTAATTGTGTGTATGTATATAAATATCTAAACACATATATATACTACATATGCGCGTTCGAGTGAAGTAATTCTTGGGTAAGCTCTTCACGAAGGCTTTCTCTAGCATCTTCCCCGATTTCTCGCTCGAGTGCCTCGTTCCTTTCTCGTCTGTATGGTAAAAGATCTAGCGGCCTCGTAAACCTCGACTCTCTAGCCCCTACCTCCTCGAAGCATGAACAAAATCCTCACATGAATTCTTTTTCGAATGTGTATTCTTAATTTACTCGAACCTGAGTGCCAATACACGAACTCTATTCCCGAATCTCTTGGCTGAAGATTCGAGTTTTCACAATCTATGTCTTCATTAGAATGCTCACGAGAAGGAAAAAGGAGCAAAATAAAAGAGTACGGAATAAATTTGACCCGATTGACAATTTTCTCATTGTTTTTTCATCTCTTCGACGATTTATTTTCCGAAGCTTTCTCTGTCTTATATAAAAATTAATGCGATTTTTAAAAATTGTGACTAGTTGACTGCTTAAATTTAAGTTATCTCTTGAAAAAAAGAGACACGAACAAAAAACAGGCAAACAGCAGGCACCCAATAATTTCATCCGAATAAAATTTTTGGCAATTTTTTTTCTTTTATCTATTTTAAATCAATCGCGATTGATCAAGACAATTTGTTTGATCCATCACACGGTGAAATCGTTCAAATATTTTTGCATTTTATCGTCGTATCCTTGAATTTACATATAAACATAAGGTGCACATTAAGGGCACATAAGAGCACATTAAGCCTCCATGCTTCGACGTAGTCAAGTAAAAAACTCTTTTAGAAAGTAAACATTCCGAGAGCTCTTTGAAGAATAATCACCAATGATAAATGTTCTCAAATCCAATTTTGTTTTTATACTTCTTTACTATGTATTTTCAACCCTTCATTGACACACTTTCATGTGATCATTCTATTGAGACACTGCGTCAATTTTACCCCCGGAGCATGCCTCATCTGTCATCAAAATAATTTTGGGGGTACGCTTACAACATGAAAAAATTAGTCCAGGTTTGAATGACCCAGTGTGCCAATGATCGATTAATCGTATTCAAACCTCTTTTGACACAATTATTTGGATTACAAAAATCGACACTTTTTTAATTTGAAAAAAAATTTCGATTATGATTGCTTCAGCATTTAGTGGAAAGACTCTCGATCTAAGTTTACAACTCTGGCATTGATATTGACCAATCATACTTTTTTCCTCGTCCATTATCTCGATGAGTCAATATTCTCAAGTAATAAAAGTTTAAGTAGAGGATCACAAAAAATATAAAATCATGTACATGTGCATTGCGCCACTTTTGTATCCAGAACAATCTGCACTTGTAATTTACCGTTAAAACTACGAACCAAACTCATTTTTGTTGTTGATCAACGAAAAATAAAACGATCGTATCGAATGGGCTGCAAAAACATAGAAAGGCTAGCGAGAAGGGTATGGAAAAAAGTTTAATTGGAAATTCGTTTCGTGTTGATCGTGACACGAAATAAAAAGAAATAATAAAAAACAAAAGCATTTCCGTTCCCATGCGCTTTAATCCCGAATCGTTTCACTTTGCGAAACGTTTCGCGAGCTCGACACCGGATTTCTAGATCGACCCTTCGCAAAATCTCGGAAAGTTTTCCGCTTCGGTTTCCCGCCCGGTGTAAAACTCAACTTAGTTTTGCAAGACGAGATTTGAGGAACAAAAAAACGAAGGAAAAACATGTAAAAAGGTAAAACTCAAGGGAAAGCTGAATAAGATGCTTGAGAGAGTGGAATGTGGTAAGGCTGGAAAAAGCGAATAGAATAAGTATAGGAACCGAAGAGGACTGCAGAAACATGCACGAAAGAAAGTATCACACAAGGATTCTTATTACTCTTCGTTCGGTTATGCGCAAAGGAAAAATATTTGAATCCGCTCGACTGAGCTTTTCCGTTCTTTCATCGAGCAACGGTTCTCGACAGCTTCGTTTTTTTCCCATTATTCCTCGCGTTTTTTGTTGCTTTCATTATTCTCTTTCTTTCGCTCTCTTTGGCTCCTCCTTTTTCTTGTCTTTTAATTTTTTTCTTCTCTGGTCTTTGCAAAATAAATTTAGCTTCCTTTTTCCTTTCTCCATTTTTTCTTTTACGATATTACATTTCTCAAAACTATCCTCAACATCGTGCAGTCGCGGTTGGAACGAAAGAACAGTTTGTCGCGACGGAAGAGTGAGAAATATTCGCTAGCGAACGTAGAAGACCCTGGGGCCGAAGGAACCAAGAGCGATTTATGACAAGCCATTTGTTCGTCTCTAGTCGTCATCTTCGTTCCCGTTGTCGTTGTGTTACTATAAGACGGTAGGGCAAAGAAGAAACTTTCCTTCTGGAAGAAGTCTCACTTGTCTTCATCCCCTCGAGCAAATCGACACACCCGCATATACATATATTCACGGTCTTATGCTCTAATGGACACCTGCCCTAAATAAATAACGAGGGAACAAAACCATTTCTCTATTCGTCGTCCCTGTCCTCGTCATCATCGCTGTCAAGCATCTCTTTCCCTTACACCGAGACATCACACTACGATCATTGTTCTTTCACGAAACTCAAACTCTCTTGTCGCGTTTTGCTTTTTCCATCATGAAATTTACTGAAGAAAGGTTAAGGAAGAGCATATCGTGACACTTGAAAGATTCCCCCACAAACTGTACAAACACCTGGCATTTTATTTCCAAACAAAATCGTTACATTGATGAGGTCAAATGAAAGAAGCGGGAAAACACTTCTTTATTTAATTAGCCCTAATTAATAATAATTAAGACTAACGTTAGCACTTAGCAGCACTGTGGCATGGCCACATTTCCAAACACTATTTTTTCGGAGCTTTTATCAGCACATCTAATCTCTTAAATCTCACTATTTTCCCTAAATTACTGTACCTGATCCTATTCCTTTGTGTCCTTTGTGAACAAGAAGAAAATAGAAACTGGAAAATTGAGGAATGATTCGGGTCAGAATCCCGGAATGAGCTCTGTAAAACCTACAAAAAAGGCATAGGCAGGAACAATAAAAAAAATACCTAATTTACGAGATAAATTTCGCCTTGTTACTGCCGCTCTTGCGAATATTTTAGGCTCTCTATGCATACTTTCTTGCCGCATAGATCAGTAGTGAATAACCGGAGCAGCAAATTTCATTATACACCCATAATGAGTCAACAAATGTGGTTTTGGAGTGTTTCCTAAATTCTTAAATCTTAAATTTTCGAGCGTACAAGGTTGAATGATCTTCAACCATTGTTGTAATCAAATCCAGACATTAGTGCCACACTGTAAAATTAAACGAATCACTCTGTACTCAATACAGTGTACGCTACTGTAATCCTTACAACTGCGTACAGTATAATAATCAGTGATCCCATGTGAATTTTACAGTTCAATATTTTTACTGGGAATATTGATGTATTGACAGTACCAAACTGTAAACAAGGCAGTGTGACTGTGAAAATCTCAGTTTGCATAGGAAAATTCATAATTTTTGTTGTCAGAATTTAAATTACTCGGTCATACTGTAAAATGAAATGTGGTACCCTGTTTTTTTTTTTTTTTTTTTTTTTTTTTTACGATTTATACTGTGATATTAACTGTTTCTTTTTTGCCGTGAAGGGTTAAGAGAAAGCAAACATTTTTGGCATTCGGTGTCAAAGTTTTCTCTTACAGAAATAAAGGAAACTATAAAGTTATATTCCTTCCAGGCCAGTTGATATGTTTGATGAAGACAATAATCATATACCATTTCCACTCACAAGAATACCACGACTCGAGAAAATATACTCTACGATATAACGAAAGAAAAAACCTCTAGTCTGGGTCACGAATGGATCTTTTGACCTCTTTCGTGTCTCGTGTTAACGCTAATGACGCAGTAATGAGTTCTCCTTGGCGAAACATAATAGGAGCCTTGATTTTAAGTAAATATTTCGTTGAGCTTTGCTTTTTATTCCCTTTCATCGAATTTTATCCATGAAATTTTTTTTCATGCTGAAAATGTATTATATATTTAGAAAGAGAGTGAAATCTTTGGTCTTTGACTGAAGTAACGCAGACGCTGGTCACACGATACCTCCAATCGGTTGGAGGAGTCCAAGATGTATTATTAATGGAATATTCTACCACATGAAACTCGTGTTCATGTTGCTTTACGAAGATCGTGTCGAGGCAGTCGGAAATTACGAAAGTCGGAAATTCAACTTGGCGTCTACCCTCAACGTCTCTCTAATCACTAATCGTACCGATAGCAACACTTTCCCTTATAAACTATGATTTTAATTCCGTGACGATAGTTGGAGTGCGAACCATCAAGAAATGTTGAAGGAAAATCCTATTACGTCCGAATTGAAAATCATTGACAAGCTTCAATCGAAGCTACGATGGAAAATGAAGCAATAATAATAATGAAGATATTAGTGTAGAACTAACAGACTCATAATTACAAAGTCTAACATTGCCAGCAAAGGAATGTCTTCAATGGAGACATAATCAATATAATCATGTTCATCAGCGTATTTAATAACGGATAAACGATCCTTCCTGATCCTTAGAGTTCAAATAACAAAGACTATGACATATAGTTCTAGTGAAGAATGGAAGATGAGAGAAGTATCACTTGTCTTGTACGACGAAGCTCACAAGAAAGTAAAGACCTCACAAGATGTGGGATATCCACTCGATTAACGATCCCTTTTGGAAGTTTCATATAACTTCGTATTCCCCAAGAAGAGAGCTCAACATTTCCATGTCTAAGAAGATAGAACACATTTCTCGTGTCATCCACTACGACTAGCAGCCACAGTGCCATGTCCCATTTACACTCCAACCTCTTAATGCAAGGTGAGCACAACTCAAACCTTTTCTCTTTGTCCCTCCGTTTCTATCTCTTTTGCTCTCTTGCATCTTAAGGATCTTTTCGTACATATATCGCACTCGGATACACTTTGAAATCCAGGTTTTCTCAAGCTTCCTCTTCGAAGAGAATTAAGACGAAGACGCTGAGACTCGCGTCTCTCTTGTGGTAATCCAGCGTCCGTCGTACATGTTGCATACTTGATTCCACTTAATTAGAGACGCTCTAGCCTCGGGCTTGTCTCGTATACCCATAGAATAATAACAAGACGTGTGCACTCCAAGCGATACACAAACCTCTGTTTGCATCTACATGTAACAGTGTGCGTTTGCCTTGTGCATGTACATTATAGTAAAAGAAGATATATACTTGGATTGTGGAATATTACCAACGCCTCGAGGTTCATGAGAACGTATAATCCACGTATTGGTACATGTACTCTATGCACTAGGGGCGACACGTAGGTGACATAAATACTTTTATGCATTTTGTATGTGTATTTATCTGTCCATATAGACCCATAACTGTCACTTTGTCCCTCGTTCTTCAAATCTTTGTAGCGAACAGATCATTCTGTCCTGACAGAGTCTAGAAAACGCTTTTAACTATAAATTAAAAAAATTCTGACATTGTTATTAATCTTTCAATGAGACTTAAGATCCAAAAGACCTTAAGCAATTAAGGGACAATGTACATTTTTCTAGGACGATGTTATCGATGTGATAGCTCATCGTATACGTTGCTGCAGGTACTACAGATATGCAACTTCGCTGGATTGACCACAGGATGTAACAAGGTATTCTCTCTAGCAGGCTAAAAGCATTTTGCCCCATACGCTCCCATCCTCCCTCTAACCCGCTGAATTTATCTGTAGTCGCGTGAAACTACGTGTACCGCTCTCATACGTATGGGCCTAGGATGGGAAATACAGAGGCAGGTTTAGACCAGGTATTTGTAATTACGAGCGAGTACGTATATGAAGCCGAAGCTGAGGGCATGATTCACTGGGTGGACCACTTCGTTCCCTATGCGCCCGTCAGAAACTTAATTAACTATTCCTATACCCATAATCCCCACATGTATACATACGTGTTATACACGAAGTGAGTTTGCTAGGGTGAGCATAGACAATCTATAGCTATCTTTAAATTTATATATATCTATGTATATGTACTTTTAAACGAGTGTGTGCATCCTTTGGTGTGGCGAGTTCCACATAGACGTTATACATTTGACGCCCTCGGGCACTACAATGCCCGTCGTTTCGTACGGTCCACTTATATATTATATATCTGCCCACCGAGGCTTACAGCGGTTACATGGAATATGAACCCTCGAGGTTAACGAACATTGACCAACAAAAAAATGTCGATAACCAACCCTTTTTTTTCTTTTTTTTTTTTTTGCTTCTATACTCTCCTTTAATCGCAACCCTGTCCCGTACAATTATCGTGTTACCTCAGTCCGGTATTTTTGTTTTTTCGAGTTTTATTACGAGGCCCTACAATTCACGAATTAATCAATTTGCAACATGACAGGACTCGTGTTAAACGATTTTTCAAACTTTCATTCCACACACGTGTGACACTTTTTGCATGTCGTGTCAATCTCAATTGAGGATCAATCAGCAACAAGTTTTTGAACAATTCGTCGAAAGTTTTCGTTGTTTTGTTTTTTTTTTCTTTTCCTTCTTCTGCTATTTTGGACAAGGAGGAAATAAGTAAAAAGTTTCTTTCGAGGTCACGGTCTCCCTCTGATGACGTTTGCACAAGATCAAGAATATTATGAGGGTCTTGAAAGCACGTATCTGGTTGTAGCTGATGTGAGAACTAAGTGCAGATGGAACTTCGATATCAGCCACCTATTAGATATTGTATAGACACATATATGGTTATATGTATATGTATATACGTTTACACACGTACGGATCACGAGCTATTACGATAGCCACTGAAACTCTCGACCCTATATGTTGCTCTTCAGACCCGACTCCATCTGGATTATCGTCAGTGATTCAATTTATCACTGAACCCGATATTACGATAGAGGCTTCGAACCTCTTAAGCTATGGTTACTCAAGTTCACGAAGCCTCCAAGGCTGAAAAGGGCCTTCATCCTCAACCTATCGATGAATTACTGCAACCAAGCAAATCCAAGAACATACTGCAGGACTCATATATCCATATCTATTCTCATATATAAGTGCACGTATTAATCATTTGGAGTTTATATGAGTGGAGGATTAAACTCTCTTGACATATACACTGCATTGTGGACTTTGTTCATATTTGGACGTGTCCCAACCAACGTTCGAATGGAATGAATTTTTCCAGCGATTTATTGAACCTATTAAAATCGTGAATCTACAAGAATTTAACGACAATTCCGAACGAAATTTCAATGCAACACAGGTACCAAGTAATTAATTTTACTTTTCAACTTTTTCATTTGTTTCACTACTGTGATGCAAGTTTATCGTAGACAAATGAAACATCGACACTAATTAACGGTATAGAAGATCATCGCAAAACAAATATGGCAACAATATCAAAATACATCAAATTTCCCGATACACAATTTTGTTTACAAACAATCGAATTTAAGGGACAATATTTTCATGCAGACATCCTCGGTTGCAAATATATCAACTTATGGATACGAATTAGATAACGTTCAATGCCAAATTTGACGTGTACAATGAAACAAATACTTTTTTATTTTTACCAGTTATCTAGAATTTTTGAAATGTTTGAATTCGAAATGAAATTCACGAATTATTAAAATGAAGCAATCGTGATTACCACAACAGTCGTCGAGAAGTTACCTTGGTTTCATATGCTTCATTCAAAAGAATTATTACGTTCTGTAATGAGAAATACCTAAACATTTGAGTTTCGTTGATATTAAAGAGACTTTCTAAAAGAGGAAAATATTTCGAAGCTTTTAAGGCTGCAGCTTCATCATGGTCGGATGAAAATGCCATTAACGTCTATAAAACTCATGTGGAAGAGAACGTTACGAGTTCGCAGTATCAATTATTCATTGCATGAAATAATAATCAGTGATTTGCTGGACATCGAAACCTTTGGCTACTCGTTTCGTTGATGAAAATCCTTCCTGTTATTCTGGTATAAAATTATGGGCGTTTTCATATGGATTGAGATACATCGTTGATACCCTTTGAAATGATGATGTTGATGATAAAACATCACATCGAATTTAAAGTATTTTTTTCTATAGATTTTGATAGCAAAAAGCTTGGTACTCCGGTTCATATTGGTCATAATCGATCATAATAGTTCATTGAGCTGTATAATTAAGCGATGGTCTCTATATTGGCATTAAACAAGATTCCAATTGACACACGAAGCAATATGGATCTGTTACGATTTAATGAAATTCTCTATGAACTTCTCGATGAATGGTAAATTGAGGGTTGTCAATTTTTCTGCTGTTTAGCAAACGAATCTACCGGGCGGAGGATTATTTGTCGCTCTTTTTTTTTTTCTTTTGTTGTTGTTGTCATATAACGCTTTATTCTGCTCGGTACATTCGAATAAACGTGTACGAAAACTGGTACGTATCGTTCATTCGATTTCATCGAATAAAACGACGACCGCACCGCTGTGAATATTCGACGAATTTTCTCGCGAATGCAATTGAGATCAGGTCTCGTTAGCAAACGCGAGGGCAAGTGCTGGAGTATTTTCTAACGCGGATCGGTGCTCACGAACTGGTCAATTAAAAAGTTGTAACGACCTATTAAAAGCTATAACGACGAAGAGGAGCGAGACGAACCATGATAGAGAAACATAATTAAAGGGAGAGAGATAGAGAGAGAAAAAGAGTTGGAGGGAGGGAGCGAAAGTGAACAGGCTTTCAAATCACGAGAGAAAGTCGCCAGATATAACAAACCTACTTGTACCTTCCCCTGAAAGTGAAGTCAGCAACGAGTGGTCGTACCTGAGAGAGACAGAGAAAGAGGCTGATATCTTTTTTCAAAACTCATGAAACGATCTCGCAAACGATCCTCCTAATTGAGTTACTGTTTCGATGTTCTCCTCATTTTTATGTCTTCGGCTTTTTTCTTTTCACTTTTTCTTCCAATTCTCTTATCTTCTCTCGTATTTCACGTAATTACTTTTCAAAATGTACCGTCAATCATACTTACAACTTCTTTTTTCCCTATACTTTTCAACTATTTATTTCGAAATTTTAAAAAAATACTGTTAAAAATAAATAAAATGCAGAGACTGTTTAAAAAATAGTTTCAATAAATGTGCAGATGAACGTAATCTGTTCACCCGCAAATCATTATGGAAATAGAGCTGACGTTCCTTCGTCATGATTGTTTCTGTTCCATGAGTCAGATAATGATTAAATTCCAGCCAAATTTATTATGACACTACATTGGATGTAAACCATTTCATTTTCTAAAAACCCTCGTAAATTTAGTCGAACGAGACACAATGACCAGGAAGCATATATTATAAGAGAAGATAATTTATTTTATTATTTCTTTAGATTTTCGAAGATAAAGTACTTTTTCATGTGCACTTTTTGACATGAATACTGACTATAAGTCGTTAAAGGATTGTCGAATTTTTCAAGATAACAAGCCCATAAAAATCCGACGTAATGCGTGGCTCAGGGTAATTTATCAATCGTTTCAATTTATTACATCATTATTGTCTTTCCTTTGATGAAAATTCTTTGGAATTGTGTTAAAAGGTAAGGAATCAGGCTTATTGGAAATATTATCTAATTTACATTATCCCGAGAACCATTTCTCAAATGAAAGTAGGGGAATATGGGACAAAACGGGCTAGCTGAATTTTTTTTTTTTTTTTGGGGCTGCGTGTGCTCTCCAAAAAATGAAGGAGAGTCAAATTTTTCTTTCACTTCGATCTGCCTTCATTTTTGGGAAAGCCCACTTTGCCGCAAGAATAAATAATTTTGGATAGCCCGATTTGCCCCAGGGACCCATTTTGCCCCATGATTGCCTATATATATTCATAGGTAAATGGCGAAATGAATGAACCCCAATTATTTAGGTTTTTAACAAGAGCTATGCCATGAATTCGCGAGTTGGCACAAACTTCGATTGCATTTGGTTGAATTTGGAATTCGGAAAGCCCGTTAAACTCGATACCGCGAGTTAATCTAAATGCTTTGAGTTAACGAACTATTAGTTCGTTATTCTGACTCTCAAGATTTTCACCTACATTTCAGGTCGAGGAGAATTAAGTTTGAGATTCTGATTGGGTGTATTAGCAACAGCATGATGACTGCGCGTCGTATAGAGAAAGGAGAAATGAGAGTGTGCGAAGGAAGAAGTTGGAAATAATGCAAGAGAGCATGGGGTATGGCACAGCGATGTTAAAGTTTGTCGACCTTCTCTAGAATCCCAAGAGGGCAGTTTTACTCGATGCAAAGATAGAAGGAGTGAGCGAGAAAGAGCAGAAGCTTCGGTCTTGATGAATGCATCGCCTCTAAAATATGAGGCGAATCTCCGGGAAGTTATAAGCGATGGCATGCCAGCAGGTGCACACCAACCGAGAGACACGGTTGAGAGCTCAACAGAAAGCGTGTTCCCCTGCTACTGAAGCTGTACCAGTGTGTTTGCAGGTTCTATACTTGGATTGGTTCTCGAAAGCGCCTTATCGTTCGGCACATCCACACCAACCAGACGAAGACATAACACGTCCCCTTTCTTCGAGTTATACATTCTCGTACAGCATCCCCGAGGGTTCGTGTGGCTGCGATTACCTCACCACAAATTTATCTCTTTACACTGACGTATTTATACGTATATAGATGTCCATGTGTAGAGTTTGATAACGCGAGAGTATACGCCGAGGCATTCTACTTGTGAGAACTGTGCACATCGCTCTTGACTCGTATACGAACATCAAAGAGCGAATAAGATAGAGAGAAAGAGACTAAAAGGGGTTGAAGGAGGGGGAGGGGGTTTAATCACACAAAGAACTCATTCGGTATGAAGATTAATAACGCGAGTATTCGAGCATACGCACGGTTCACCATGTTAGCCCATGTTTAACGAATATCCTTTGGTTGCCGAAGAAAATCTTCGTTGAAGCGGATCAACGTAGTTTATAATCGTTGAAGAAGAGCAATGGAAACAGCCTACCATGCGTAATATGAGACATTTATAGATAGATTCTACTAACGTCGATTAAATAAGTTGGATCTTCGGTTATTTAGTTTTGGACTATCTTTAAATGAAGATTTTATGATTTCTCGTGCAAAGCCATGGTATTAGATGAAAATTGCAATATCTTTCGTATTTGCTGCTCGCATCCAGATAGTGACATTGTACAAATATTTTTTAATCTCCAATGAGGGTGGATTTTCCTAGTTTGTAAGAGGTTTGAGCCTCTTTCAGAAAAATGCCATCGCCTACGTAATATGCTTTCTAATCTCACTTCGTTCTCCAAGGGAAATCCAAGAGTCGCACGACCAAGCTCTTACAATGTGGCGGACTGAAATTACGAGGTTGAACAGAGTTACGACTTTGTCGAAATGAGGTTGAAATTCGGCTTGGGGGAAAGCCATAGTCCGTTGGAAAACTATCTTGGAACGCCACTGGATAAGACACTGTATATGGTGTACGAGCCACGCGGGGTATAATATAGAGAGGAGAACCGAGAATACGTAGCGGGTAATAAGGACGTTACGGAACTGCACCCGTTACTTCTAATATCATCCCCTATAGCCCTCTCGCTATACCCTGCTTTTTGCCTTCACTGTTCAGCCAAACCTTTGCACCGTTTTGCACAACGGTGAAGACACGCAGACCCAAGTCATCTTCTTATTCTTATTTTTCATCTTCTCTACTACCACTCCTTCTTCTTCTTCTTCTTCTTCTTCTTATTCTCATTCTTTTCAACTCACACCCCTCAAAAGTTCTTGCATTCATAAGAATCGATGGTCTCGCACGATAAAACTCCGGGACTGCCAGGGAGCGAGAAAACTATCGGGGCTCTAGAAAATCGAGAAAATCCCTTCCTAATACGTCTTACCCAGAAGGTGGGGTAAAATAAAATTTCAACCATTACTTCACCCCTCCAAACTATACACATACATATTACATATGCATTCAAACTCCTATAAATAATACGACCAAATGATTTTCGATGCTCGATTCAAGAATTTTCTTCAAGCAAAACAATTTTCTACTTTCCCTCTTTTTAATATTCACCCTTAAATCCGAGCAATTTCTCTGATTCACCATTGGACCGTTCCCCAAGGTGCAGTTTCGCAAGTTTATTACTGCATTAGTTTTTTTTTTTTACTTTTTCTCAAAGTGTGAGCAAGAGTGTGTTTTTTTGCTACAGTAAAAAACACATTTGTGTTTGAAGAGACTCGAGAATAATATAACGACTACAATGCAAGATTCGTGTTGTTGATAGCCAAGCAAAATTAGAACGTAAAAAGGTCTGAAAATTCTTTAAATAATTTACGAGATAACTACGAACTCGAGCTTTAGTCATTTCGTACAGAAACAATCCCTTGAAGCTATCCTCTTTTAATTAAATTTCAATTTTAATTCCAACGAAAAATATATCTTCGTTGGCATCAATCATTTATTATCTTGATCTATTTTTATTTTCACTTTCTCAGCATTTTGTCGAATTTGTTACGACCTATAATTAAATACTTAGCATTAATTCTTGAATTCTTATATTCACCAATATTTTGGTTTCATATTTTTGCACATATCTTATAAAATTCATATTAATCGTAATAATGATAAGAACGAAATATCTTCATTTATATAAATCGTGGAGTAAGAAGCTTTTTAATTTTTATTTAAATAAATAGCACTATTCGCATGTCAGAGGCAGTTGGTAAAGTGCGTCAATCTACCAAATGCGAATTCCTTCCTCACCTTTCACTCTCTATACTACGGACTAATGGTCTATTCCATCGGGTAATTGGCTACGGGAATCTCAACAAGAGAGAGCTTTCCGTTAGGAAAGCACACAGCGCATCTGTAGCGTTGAGTAAACATAATTTAAATAAATGAAAGTTCGCCAGTGCTTTCTCGTTTTCGTTCTCGAAATAGGCGCGTATAGATATATAAACATGTGTATAAAAGTGTGGAAGCGTTATACGTTTGAATGCTGCCAGACTCTCATGGCATCAGAACCCCGCGAAAGAGAGAAAGATTCTGGAGAATGCGAATACCGATGCTCTGTTTTAACGAACCCTCTTATATGGATCTGGGAGTTAGTGGATGCTTGAAAAAGCCGACAATAGTTAATGCGAGGGTTGAAATTAAAGTCTAGAATTCTCGCTTTCTCATAGAGTATTAATGTTTCCAAGCACAGCCCAGTTTCAAGTGAAATTGTTCCTTGAAGAAAGCATTAATGCAAATGTTTCTTTGTACTTGTGCTCTTTGAATTTTTTTTTCTTTTTTTTTACATTATAGACTCAACGAGAAAATTCACTTTCTCTAATCATCTCGAGTAGGATGCGATCCGGAACCGTTTTCTTTTTTGTTTTTTTATTAAAAATGATGCAACAAAAAGCGTTTAATAAAAAGATTACACGATAAAAAAAAATCGATTTCGCTCAACAAAAAAGTTCGTTAGTGCAGCAAAAAATCGTTGAAGCTATCATTATGCAAAATATTTTATGAATGCCAACGTTTTTTTTTTTTTTCATGAACTGCAATGATGTCTTCTACGGTCAGAAATAGAATTTAAGCTGACGGATAAAAAAAAAGCAAAAGGTTGGGAGCACAGCTCGTCCTTTGAGAGCGTTGAGACAGATGGGAGTTGAATTGAACCGGGAACAGGGTTGGAAGGAAATTGGCACCGAATTCGCGCCAGGCGGATATTGACGTCTGCACCGTTATATGATGTACTCATCACATCAACACCTAGCGCGTCCGAGATGAGTTTCCGAGAGATCGCGAAGCTCCGGACGAGAGTGCAAATCGGAGGAACTAACTCAGGATAAAGAAATTTCAAAATTTAATGAAGCAAATTTAAGATTCCTGAACAAAATATTAAGAAAATAAAACAATATCAAAATCGCTGAATTTAAAACGAAAACAATAAAATATAAACTAGTCAAATTTTACAAAACGCAATCGACGATACAAAAATAATTAATTTAACAAAAAAAAAATCATAATATGAGTACTTCGTAGGGCAACAAATTTTTCATATGGATTTTTCAATGACGATAATCGCTATTAATTTAAAAAAAATTGAGATTACTATGAGTAGGTGTGAAAGGTTCATTGTTAGCCTTAATAACGTAACTCTGATACTTCGTAACAAGAGGACTGTATGGAATTATTTCTTTTCATGAAAAGTCTGTCGTCGGCTCGTGAACTTTTACGGGTGCTCTCGAGTTTCGCTTCTCAGCTCTTTAATCTTTTTTTCCCCGTCCACAGTTCCGGCCTTGTTTGTTTCTGTCTTACAAGAACGTGTTTTAGGATGTGGGGGAAGAGACCACTGTTACGTTGTAATAAGCGTACCGCTGGTGGTAACAGCACGGTCGTTACACGTTTATGTACAAACAAACTTGTGTGTGCAAAGGGATTGTGTGGCAAGAGAATCTTGGCAAACGTTTTTATAAACGAGCATTTCTATCTTACGTTCTTCCGTTTTGCAATTTTTTACAAAAAAAAAAGGACAATAATTAAGAGGCACAAAATCCTGTAATCTATTTTGGCTCCGAGTCCTCAGTCTGCTGTTTCGTAAAAAAGAAAAAAAACTGTGAGTAAACGACACTGGGAGATAATTCTAGAAAATAATCGGCTCAATATTTGTGAGCATCCACGACATCTTTTCTTGGGATTTACATTTTTTTTTTTTTTTTTTTTTTTTTTTTAGCGACCAACAATGAATAAATCATAAGGTTGCGACCGAAACGTTTCCCATGTCGCTCTTAAGTTTAAAAAAAAGAAAAAACTTTAGAGAAAACTTTTGTCTCGGTACGGCAGTTCGATGAAGTAAAGGCCATTGACAAAATTTTATAATCACGCCTGCGACGAGTTTTTAAGTTACTTTTCATGTTTCTTGGCTCTCACAGGCTCTCGGTGTATAAGAGGCCGAGGGAGATGGAAAAAAATCATGTATCTCGTTGCCCTGTGAGGAAATCCACACGGTGCGCCGTTCGACGTACATAACCGCCTTTAGACGAGACGGTAATGGTAGTTTGTCGGTGTGTAACTTTGCTGCTCGCTCGCAGCTCATACCACAACCGCAACCCTCCTAACTAGCCCTCTTCGTACAAAACTCTTCCATAGGATAGAGAAAAAAAATCAAACATTGAGAAAAAACCGCGCAGACGTAGAGAAAAATAAAATAATCAAGTTATTACGGGATAGACTGAGCTCGGCAAGGGCTCCGAAATTGTTAAAGTTACGCTTAGCTTCAGAAACGCGCGTGCTTTTAGTTTCAACAATGCACTTGACGATTTTTTTCTCTTTCTTCCTCCAGCAGACTTTGAACTTTTTATTTATAAAGTGAAATGAATTTATCGCCTCTTTGTTTAATAATTCAAAGAAGAGTCAAAAAAGAAAAGCAAAATTCTGCTGTTACTGCGAAGAATCTTAATATGCGGGAAAATTGACTATTTTCTAGATTCGCGGGCACGCTAAAGAGTTTTTCTACATAATTTTTCCACAATTTAAATACACATTCAGGGCACTTTTGTGAAACTGCGTGCAAAATTGAAAAGAAAAAAGTTTTTTTTTTTTTCGAATCTACGTGTTCTTGAGCTATGAATAAAACTTAACGTACAAAATTCCGAAAAGAAAACTCGTACAGTTACGAATACATGTGATCAAGAAAATGAATTCGAAAGACCGAATTCTTGACAACAAAACAGCCTTAAGATAATGCGAAAAATATTCAATAAGGAAAAGTCCCACTTCTAAGTTTTCCATTGTATGGATTACGTTTGAAGAAAATAACGATAACGTCTTTGTTCCACTTTCGGTGGTGCAGCAGGTGGTTTTTTTAGTTTTTACTACATTTTTGTTGTTTAAGAGAAAAGTTGGAAACTGGAGAAAGCTATCTCACTCGCGCGCCCATTCAACAACTCTCAGCCCATATTTCATTCGGCCTTAACGCTGTATTGTTCGCCAACAAGGCTTTCGCCTGTGGTTTTATTTTTTTTTTTTCTTTGAGAAAAAAATTTCGTCTCGAAAATAGGACGCGATTTATCTTTTTCTTTTTTCTTTAGGCCGAAGAAATTTTGAAAAGAATTTTGATCTTGTTTTTTCAATGTCTTTTAACTCGAACTCATTTATATTCGATTCTGCACGTACCTTTCTAAATGTTCAGCTCTAACACCCTGTGAATTCGATCGCACATTTAGGCTCCCTTGTATACTCGAAAACGCGGTATAAATCACCGAAGCGCCAAACATTAGTTACACGGTATACGAACCATGAAATACATAGAGTTCGTGGCAGTAATAGCTATATATGAACTATAGACAAAGATATATACGTGTGTGGTATATATCTGAAGTATACATATAGATGCGTATATATTCGTTGGAATCCATGCTAATCCAAGCGAAGATTAATTCTCACCACCTCGTATATAGTACATCTCTGAAATCGATTTATTTTATTTTTTTCAATCTCGTAACTCGTGTATTAGATGGTTATCATTAAACGATTATTTGAAAACGAAAAATCATGTGAAATGGCAAAAAAAACGACACTTTTCCATCGTCGTTCCCATATGATGCTATATATAGGGATGGCTGCAAGTGGATTCATATTTTGGGTTTCGTGATTAAAGCCCAAAAACACAATTAAGGTATATAAAAGAAAATTCGACGAAATCTTAAGGCATTAATAGTGCATTGTGCACCAAGGAGGCAAAGTGGAACTTTTGCCGCGTGCTAGTAGTTCCGCTGTGCCTCCGAGGTGCACACTATACTTTATTCAACATAATCACGTTGCTGAGCATTTTCGAGTGTGTTTATAGTAATGAAAGTGGGTTTTATAGCACTTCCGTCGAGGTGGATCAGTGGTCGGGGGTACGACAAGCAGCACTCTGTTTCAACTACGAGGAGTCAAAAGTGCACTTTTAACTCCGAGTAGTTAAAAGTCGCCACCGCTCGAAAAAGCGAGGAAAACGTATGGTCGCGTTATATAAAGAAATTTGTTTACTGTACTCACCAAAAGAATTATTTTTAACTCTTTTTTCACCATTGTTGGAACCCCTTCAACTCTCGTTTACGCTTCAATAAATGATGCAGGCTTTTTTTTCATTCCATCATTGGTTTTGGTATTTATTAGTCGGTCACGTCGGGTCCATCACCGGATATGCATGGCTGACCTCGCGAAAGAGGTCTCGGAAAAAAAATCGAATAATACGAGGCCTCGGGTCTTTGACCCAATACGGCCTCGATGAAAAATCATTTTTCCGAATACTCGAATGTGTGTGCGCATCTCTTTAGTTTTGTAAATATAGTGGTCACGTAAACTGAACACCGTTGCCGCTCCGACGAGCACGTAGAGGACCTACAAACGAGCATCTGTTCGACCATCACTGTGTTGGGATTGCAATCGTTGTAAATTGAATTTTGCGGGGTGAATAAAAAAATGGCAACAATAGGAAATATGCAATATAGACAAGCCCAGGGCGGAATGGGGTGCCTAAAAAATTTACCGAAATAACGTCTTTTTTTTTTAATCTGCCTCATGAATTTTCCTACCTGTACAGCTTTGGCAAAGTATTTTAAATTGTCGGTGCTGAATACAGCTCATCGTAAAACTGACATTAAGTATTTTTAAAACATCGTCATATCAGATCGACTTTTTCCGATGTTTTAGATTTATGACGTTTATTAAATTTGTCGCTGCACTTTATTAACTTTTATCGAGATAATCTCAACTTGTGAGGATCACAATTATGCCAGAAAGTGGATACTTCTCGTATGGAATATTTTCTTCAGTCACCAAAAATGGAAAAATAGTAGAAAAACTAAGTTTTTAATGACGAGATGAAACGGATGGAGAAAAAAGTCTATTAAAATCAATGGAAAATACAATATTTCTTTAGGTGGCTGTGTACAGAGTGAGTTTAATGTTTTTTTTTTCTTTATGTAGAAAAAAGTAACGTTATTACGAAGGAAATGAAAAGCTTCAAGCAATTAGCAATAACGAGAATCTCTCAGCATCGTGTCAAACAAACTGCCAACAGCTTATACCCCTTTGAGTCTTTATTCGGATTAAAACCGTTATTGTTGTTTGTTTGTTTGTTTGTTTTTTTTTTTTTTTTTTAAGTCATGACCATGGTTTTTAAAGTTTTGGGGAACCAGGAGAAACTCCTGGAGGCAGGAGGCTGTGCCAAAGCTTGTACGAGAACTAGCGATTGCCTCGCTTGCCACGATCCTCTCTCCAGCAGTAAACACTTAATCTCGTAACTCATTTGCATGCGGCAAAACGGCAGTGTCAGGAAGCGACGAAATGAAGTTGTTCGCATTCGAGTGAGGGTTCCCTCGCCTCATATACATTCGTATGTATATAAGGTACTTTGAGTCTCGACATACATTTGTTTCTTAATTCCACCAATGAGCACCATATATTCTTGGATAAATGAACAAAATTATAAAAAATATAATTCATTTAATGTTGATTTTTTTTTAATAATAATGTCAAAAAAATAATTTTGCTAAACCAAAACTCCAGTTGGTGTACGAAAGATCAGAAATCTTTGCCTATTCCTCTCTCCACTATCTTCGTCCATAAAATTAAAATGAATTAATAATGAAGCTTATCACTCATCCGCAAGTTTGAATAGAACAATCAAAATTATGGTAGCTCTCAAGAGAATGGAAATTACAATAAATAGCGTTTACGGTTAAGTAAATAGATTCCTATGTAAAAGCAAGCTCGATGTGGTTGTACGTGAGAACCAACACGTGAGAGCACAGTTGTAAGCAATAATCGCTTTGCTTTGTGACCGGATGGAAAATTGAATTTGACAGACAGTCCCTCAGATCAATTATCATGCTTTGCAAGAGGCAACACTAACCGTGCTGCAAATAGGTCGGTTTCTCAAGTACCTTTGTACGTCTATGTACTGAAACTTTGTGCTCGAGCGATTCCATCATCGGAACCTAGACCGCTCTGGATGTGTTCGACTGACAGTGATGTTTATACGCCTGCCTTCTCCTGCGCTCATGAGGGCAAGAGTACAAAATCCTTTGAGACATCGTTCAACGAACCAGTTTGTGGGTTATACGCGGATTGTTTGTTATTATATGTCCATAGACATACAACATTTATAAATGTGGCTTGGAAGATGTAATAAGTGTTATATTATATTTGACTTTAATCCCTTATCTCTTTATCCGCATCTTCGTTGAGTCTCACTTCCATTCTCCCATTTAAGCTTTCATTGATGTCTGTGCACTCTTCTCGCTTCTCTCAACCCAGAAACGTGCTTGTTTTGCACTCTGTGAACCTTTTCCGCATGCGAATATCTCAGGAATTTTCACATTCTCTTCATTCTCTCCTTCTTCTACACCAATTCTCCACTTTGATTAACGTCTAATTGAAAAATTTCTTCGGCGTGACGAGACTGTCGTATCTGCACACCTCTCAACCACCCAGACAGAGGAAAAGGGGGAAAAGGATGAGAGCGTGAGAAAAAGGCACATATGTATTCCTGACACGAATTTAGCTCGATTTGTATCTTCTGCTTGTCTCGAAATTGCCCTATTCAATTGCCATGAAGCAGAAACCTTTAGAAATATGAGGATTCTGACAAAAATTGCGCGAAATAAATGAGGAAAATATAAATCTCGTTGATGTAGACTTTTTGGGCAAATATCTTGAAAATTGTACCGTCATTAGCTGTCATTGTTGTACCAACTTTTTTTTCTTTTTGAAGATAAGAATCAAGGGTGGATTTGATTGTGAAGCAATTTAAGAATTTCTTTTATGTTTTGATGATGAAAAAATATTCATGATATCGTGATTTTTATTTGAAAAAAAAAATAAAGAAATATTTAATTTCGTATTTTTCAAATTTTTACGTCAGATTTTTTATCACAGAGCCTTCAAGCCCTTAATTATGAAATTTCAAGTAAACTATACCTAAGGAAAAATGTATAACTCAAAGCATTAATGGACAAAACTGATTTTTTCACTCACTACATTAACTCACTAACTTCAAATGCCAAGTTTCAACTGTCATTCGTACGAAACCTGATCACGAAAGGTCCCCAAAGAGTAATAATCGTAATTTTGTATTTTTCAGTTTTTTATGTGAGTTTCTCTTATGCCTGGATGGTCATACTTGCACAAAAGTTGGCTGAACAGCATTGCAATCCATAGAATTTTATTTCTTGGGTTGCATACATACATAAATCGAATTGCATAGCAATTTATATGGGAGTTGGTAGTTTCCCGGACATTTTCGTTTATCGGGTGATATTGTGTCGACATATCCGTTGATAAGATCACGATTGATCGTAGTATCCAAATAAAGATAAATCTCGTTACCGATTCTGAATGCTGTTAGATTTCTTTTTTTGTTGAGTCTAGGGACCAAGTGACATTTGAAAATCGAACGCAAAAGGCAGAGCCAATTTGTTTTATTTCGTTTCAGAGACGAGATTGGTTGCCAAGCGTGTTGGATGTAGTGCAAATAAATCGGAATAATAAAAATAAAAAATGAAAACAAGATGCAAAATCGTTGTCGTTGTGAACACCTCAGGGAATAACTTTTATGATTGAACCAACTGTAAGAATTATATTTCGTATGAAATCCTGGCTCGTCCCACAACCACTAAAAATTAACTATTTATTATGCGAATGCTTTGTCAAAGCCTGTGCCAAATACTTTTATTCATAAAAACAAATAACGACCTTCTTTTAATAAGTACTTCCGGTTTTATTTTATTATAAATTTTGAAAATTGGATGCTCGCTAGAGTTATGCAAAATAGTGACTCAGGAGACTAGATTTGCATTTCTTAACACAACATAGTAGTGACTTATATGAAGAAAAATAAACGTGAATAAAAAATGAGTTCGATGGAAGAAAAACGATGACGAATAAATCAAATTGAGATGAACTGGGCGTGCCTCGCTGCGGGAATTGCCTTAATCAACTACAGTCAAGACGAAGTCTAGTTTATTCCGGACCTGTTTTCACTCTCTTTTTTAATATAATCAAGAGTTATTTGCCAATGCTGCATAAGCTTTCGATGAAAAATATATAAAAAAAAACCAATGGATGCATCGAGAGAGTGAGATATGAATACACAACATATATTTATAGTATTTCTCTATATACATACATATATATATGTATATATGGAGTTTTATAGCTGGAAATGAATAAACTACATGCACCAAGAAGTATCGAAGATTGGTTCCCGTTCTTCCTTCATTCGTGTCTCTGGCTGTGCAGCTTCCACCTTCTCATCGACTAACCTTACCTTTTCCGCCTTCCTTATTTCCTCTTTCCAATCATATTACGTGGTTTTTTTTTTTTTTTTTTTTTTTTTTTTTTTTTGATGATATACAGATATATGTTTCTAAATGTATAAATGTGTATACTCTTTTTTCGCCCCTTTATTTTCTTTTCGCACTACCTGAACCAACGAACAAGATGGACAGAAAAAGACACTCAAGTTATTCCGCACGTATTTCCTGCCAAGAAAATTCATTTTTTTTTTTTTTTTTTTTTTTTTAATATTCCAAACAACTTTTCACTGAAAGTGTAACTGCAACGAATGCACCGACGGACGAAAGCATGGAAATTTTCCGTAACTTGCTTCCGGGGCTGAATATGGACTTCAGTTTTCATTTCGACAACATTTTTTTCTCTGTTTGTAAGAAAGTCGAGTTTTTTTATTATTATTATTTATAGTTATTTTATGTTTTAATGTAAAAATGTTCGATGAATGTATTGATTTTTCTTTTGGTGCAGTAGTTTTTTATAAATATCTCATCAACGCTGAGAGGAATTACGTAACTGTGAGAATCTGAAGCGGGCTGCTCGAAGCAATTGTTTCCAAAATGCACCTTTTCCGTTAATATACTTTTGATCCGGAAAATATAAGTTTATTTATTTCTGATATGACTCAAGGAAATATCAACGCAGACCTTAAAATGACTTGAAACTCTTGATATTGGAAGCACACTTCCATTAATACCGGATATTAATCAAACGTGTCATCAAGGTCCCGCATCTCGAGGTTATCGAATATCGAGATCGCGTCACCTTCCCAATTTTCCGACGTTTTTCCGCCGCTCATACGAGCCGCGATATCTACAATTTTCTACGAAAGAGAACTAAGATTTTGTCATTTAAAAAAACCATTAGGGTAGAGTTATTATTTTTTTGCTATACCTCGAAGATTCCCATTAACAGATCGAAAGTATATTTTATTTTCTTGCAATCTTGCCTTTCCAAAGTAATGGACGTAGTGAATTTTTTTTTCGTGGAAAACGTAGATAAAAACTCTCGGTTTCGTCTTTTTCAGTTCCAATTCAATATCTTGCGAACGAACTGCTGACGTTCACTAAAACTAAGGGAATGAAACATTTCACAAGTTTAAAATAACGAACACATCGTACTTTCTCTAATTTATCTCAAGGCTAATAATCATTAGAACAAAATTCGAAACACTTCCTCTTGGGATTAAATAATTACGATAAATTAAATCACTAATTGACTTTTTTTTCAATATTTCGATTTCCACATTTGCAAATTGACTATTTAATGTTTTGCGTACAAAAGAGCTTCGGGATTATTTGCAAAACGAGATTTTATGAATTGTTACCAAAAACATCTGCACAATCGCTCAAATTGTATTTTTCGAAAATAATTATTTCGTGAAAAACTACGAAATTCGACCATTTATTGATATTCGGTATTTTGACAATTAACAAATAACAATTGGTTACTAGTGTTTTGTATTCACGAATGTCTTACCGGCTAAAAACCAAAGAAACTCGGTATTTGTTGAGAAAATCTTGAATCAATAACTTCCCTAGATTTTTTCAATTACCAATTTAAAATCCCTTTTCCCATAAGTCTATACACTTTCTTGAAAAAAAAAAAAAAAAAAAAATGGAACCTGAAATTGTATTCACGTCGGAAACGAAAGAATAGTCAGAATTTTTCGAACTTCACTGTAGTATTCAGAGAATAAAACTGATGAAAAAGTAATAAATCACAAGGAAGAGTTTTCAAGAGACAATGTAGTTTTTCTGCATAAATCAGAAAGATTGTGTGCTTACGTGAAGACCCTTGAACTCATGAAATCTCCGGGTCGAATGAAGCCGCGGATCCCGACGAGGCGCAAGTCCAAAAATTGCCTCTTAAGATTTCACCATGAGATTCTATTTGCATTCCCTGACGCTTGAGAGAGCTCTCCATTCGTTTGCCAACGATGCGGATGTTGGTGACGTTGATATTCGAATTCCGCTTATTTGATTATGGTCGATCGATCGACCACACGTTTTCACAGAGGCTACTGGTGTTCGAAGATATAGGAATTCCATCAGAATAGCTTCATCATCCAACACCTTTTTTTTGTTGGTAAGGGCTGAAAAAAAAAAAAAAAAACATTGTCTGAATTTCCATTGAAAGCCACATAAATATAAATGATTCTGAGTTTAATCAGTAAACGATTTTACCGATTTGATGCTTTTATTTGTAATCAACATTTGAATTTTCAACATTTTATCATTTCGCAACAAAATTTTTCATTATTTTGTGTCAATTTCTAGTCTGGAAACTAGAATTTTAATTGGTGATATTTAATTAGAGTTTCCATTAGAATAAAAAATATACAAATTAAGTGAATTGTAGGCTACACGTAAAAACATTACATTTTCGTACGTAGTTTTCAAAATTTTATTCGACACGTGAAACGTACCTCGAACGTTTTCGGTTCGTTCTCTCCTCCATACACTTCAGCTTCTCTTTCCTTCTTACTCTTTATTTTGTATGTAGTGAGCATGTGGCTGAGTGTGATTGCACAGTATAATTACCATTGGATTGCTCTCTCTCTCTCTCTCGTTTCTGCATTCTCTCTTCAAGAGTGCACACACAGACACATAGGAACGTGTACAGCTAGTAAATTCAACGTAACCCTTTTTGGAACGCACACACCTCTCTCGTCTCATTAGCGAACTAGAGTCTCGTCTCTCTTTGCTATTCGTGCTCTTGATTCCGTGATACTAGAGAAAAGACAAACGAACCTAAGATATTTTTGCATATTTGTGGCTACTTTTTGTTGTTGTTTATTTATTGCGTTACATTTTATATACAATCAAAAAGTAAATACTCAATATGGTTGAAAAAGAAAAGAAAAAAAAAACATTATTACATGAAAGATGTTTAATTTTTATTTTGTCATCAGTGACTGTAATTATTTAAAAATAACTGTTTGAATCGACAAGAGATACTTTTCTGATTGTAAAACATTTAATGAAAATATTCATATTTTTAATTAACAAATAAAAGTGATAAAATAATTAAAGTCTAATAAACACTTGATATTTCTGCTCTTTTCTTTTACGTCTTTCTCTCATTTTCATTAATACGTATAAACTACTAAAGGTAGGTCGAAAAGTACATTAAAACGGAGAGGAGAAAAAAAGTAGGGTAAAAAAGACGAGAAGTCAAGGTAGTACGGGGTCGAGCTCGCCCGCGTGTTGACCTCACCACTTTGCAGCTTTATATCGTGAAAGAGTGCTCCAGATTTTGCATACTGAAGTACCTCTCCACAGCCCTAGTTGGTAGCCCAAGTATCCAATAATCGGAAAACTATCTATATCGTCACAATCAATCGCTTCAACTGAGTTTAAAGTTTATTCTCCTCGTATATCCTATGGTAAATGCAAATAAATATTTTCCATTTATTTGTAGAAGTGTATCGAGAGTTATTTCAACTTTTGGGAAAACGATCGTCGATCGAAAGTACTAAAATTCTTTTTACGCTCCAACTCCATGTTAATGAATTCAAAGAAACAATCAAACCGTCACACTATTTATTATTTTATTTCAACCTGCTTATGCATCTAATGGACAGAGCAAATGAAAAAAAAAAAAAATCAAATCAGTTCCATTGGTTGGAAAAATAAATTTATTCCAATTCCTTTTCGTAAATTCCGGGGTTGAGTATTGTGTATTGTGTTGCCAATTCGTCACAACTGTTCCGAGTCCACTTTGTATTTACAATTTCAACATTCGTTTAGCATTGATGATTAAAAAATGTATAAGATAATTGCAATTATCTGCCAAATTAAATAGTGGATAAATTTAAAAATTTCAACCGATTCCTATAAAGGTTCGAGAAAAACTTTAGAACGACGTTACAAAAAAAAAAAATCTTCAACTATGGGAACAAAAAATAATATTTTACATGAGATATCCTCTTGTTCACAATTCTTCGAAATAGAAATAAAAATATTTTATTTGTCAAGCAAATTCATCGTATGATCTTTGGAGCGAAAATTTTTTCATTTTGTCCATTTGTTTCCCGCACATTCCAACAACTCAAAAATCCACGAGCAGCATATTTTGTTGTTTTATTCTTTTTCTTTGTTCAACATACTGTTATAATTGTAAAAATGAAAGAATTGGATGTATCACGTGTCGGTGAACCGTATATATAAAGATTGACAGCATAGAGCATGTGTGGCAATGAGTGCAATTCGGTGTTTCGAACGGACACTGACCCGAAAAATTTGCAGGTTGCGTTAGCCCAGTACGAATAACTTCGAAATTCGAGTAAACTGCATACACAGAAGTGGGATTGTAACGTTGGCACAAGTACAATGGTATGGAGCCAAAGCGAGAACGAAAAACTGTGATAAGCCTGAGAGTGAAAAGCATTGTTTTGCATTTCAACAATTAAGCTATGAATGCAGTACGAAAACGTTTCCAAATTCAATTTCCGTTTCTACGATGTTTACCCTATGTACTGTAAACCCCTTACGCCTAAAAACGTATTAAATTTAATTCAATTGCGTAACTTTTTATCTCGATTGGTCCGCTATTGTATTAAAAACATAAGCAAAGTTTAAAATTACGAACAATTTCTCTGTACGTCAAAAAAAAAATGAAATTAATTATTATATCCACCATGTGTGTAATGAATATTTTTTCAGGTTTTACACAAAACCGGAAGGAAATTTTGAACAAGAAATTTTAATTCTCAAACAACAACAACAAAACAACATTGAAATGTATACATTCTTCCATAGCTTTTCGCAGCTCAAGCTGCACTTGCTACTTTTAATGAAACAATTTATTTTACGGGACAGTGCACTTCTCATAACTGAATTAGCGTTAAATACATGCCTCCCTTTCTCCGCTATCATTCGTCAGCTTCACGAGTGACGAAGCTTCTACAAAATTTAAATTAATATTCCAAATATCCTCTTGATCAAAATTTTCATTTTTAACTACAAAGGTTAATAATTACACATTGTTTCCCCAGTGGAACTATGGCTGGTGAGGTTGAAAGTGCATAATATAATCAAATTAAACATGTACACTAACATATAATCTGCTAAATCTGACTGTATATGTCATACACACATACACGATCTTTTGGAGATCTTTGGAATTAATTTATACGATAATTGTTTCGCCAGCTAATGCTCCGGCAAAGTTCGTACGAGCTCGCATAATAGTACACAGTAATTCGGGATCCGAGTAATTCTGTGGTGTTTCTTGCAACGCAAGAGGACAATATCCTCTGACCCGACTATAATGTCGTAAGAAAAGTCTTCTTCACACGATATAAACGTGTTCGCGAAGCAGTGAAACGTGGATTGGGATTGTGAATATATAGTAACAGACCAAAATTCTATGCAACGATGTGAAGCTCGAGGTTCTCCCAACGGTCCGAAGAAACTTTGGGTGAATCTCACACGAGGGATTCGTACTTCCGGTTTATCGTATCGTTCCTAATAGCTTCGCGAGTAAATACGTGCCAACGTTTCTTACCCAAAATATATACCTACGCGGATACACAATTTACATGCTCGGTAAATCGATAACCGCTAAATATAAAGTCACTTACGACATCGATTTACGCGTTTCAACCCATGAGTTATGACCTTCCGATTCTCAACATTTGACTGCGATATGTATCGTTTTTGAACCTGGAAATTATTGCGACTACTTCGTAAAAAAAACAAAATAGAAATATCGAGTATTTGGACTAAAAATTAACCCTTACTTGCCACATCTCTGAAGAATTACGTAATTGCCACCATGGAGTAGATTTGTACCCCAGTGACAAAAATTGTTATAAAAAATGAACTACTGAATATTTCGACTTGAAAATTGTTTTAGAACAAATTGAAAGCTTTTTTTTTTAAGATTGTTTACTTTATGTAGCCAAAAACTAAATTTAAGTACACTAAAAAAAATGCTAAAGCCAACAAAAGTGGAAAAATGAGAAAAAGAAAATATAGGCGTGGGGTAGTTTTGTACCCCAAGGTGGCAAGTAAGGGTTAATGAACTCTTTGCCAGGAATCATGTTTTTCAGACCTGAGGTCAGGTACCCTAGAAATTTCAAGTTCGATTACTCTAAAATTTATAAAAAGTGGTTTTTGAAAGTCTCTGAAAGTGTTCGAAGAATACAATTTTGAAATTTTGTACTGTTGACAACCCTTGAATAATTTTGTATTGATTTGCTCAAAAACTACAAAAACAAAAAGTGTTTCATGATGACTTACGTCAGCATTAGTGTCATTGTAATTTATCTGCACCCTAAGTCAAATGTGACTTTCTGTTATTTTCTGATCAAGTAAAATTTTGCACTCAAATTTATTTATCAAATCTGCTCTAATGTATTTAACATTTCAAATAGTTGAAATTTTATTGTAAATATGCTACATTTTCTCTTTACGTACATATATAAATGAAAAAAATAATAGTGGTGTATGCAAAAAACGATAAAGAGATATGAAAGCTGGGAAATAGCAAATGGTCGGTTAGTTTCTGACCCAACTTGGCACTAATGCACTCGGCAGCGAATGACAAACAAGCATCAACGCACAGGGAGCAACAATTCTGTAGCGTCCATAATCGCGAACCCTTTACCCTTCTCTGAAGCTTGAATCGAGAGGTCTGTCGTAGTAGTGGACACTTATCCACATACACACAGTGTAAACGGGTGAGCGGTGGAAATTTGCAAGTAAATAGCAATTAATCAGTGTCCGTATGAACGGTCGGCCCCGTTAATTTGTCATTTCGTCCCTCGATGATTTGCATGCGGCTGCTCTCCGCTCACAGTACCCCGTAAATACGTATATGTAAATACGTGTATAAATATGTATATACGTATATGTATAAATAGTGTAACGTAACGATTTCATTTGCAACATTCTCGTATTTTCCTGTCACCAAGAATAGAGTTTTCATGACAAAACTGATCCGTAGAAAAGTGCTTTGAAATGATAATTATTGAACGAATAATTATCATAATTATTCTCCGTGTTCACATTCACGATGAATTTCATTAGGTGTTTGTTGAAAAACAAATAATTCTCCAAAACAAATCGAATGTCTAAACGAAGAACAAAATATCCAATTATATTCAATAATTGAAATTGATTGCATATTAATTGCATTTATATTGAAATTTCTGTACAGTATTATTGAAGAGAGTTCATTTTGTTATATTACTTTAATGAGATAAACGTCATGTACAGTATTCATGAGAATAAATAATTTATTGTTTCGAGGAATTATAACGCAGTTGAATATTATTATTTGTAATAACACCAATGTCCTGCGATTAAAACAAAATTTATAAGTGTACTACCAATTCAATTGTCTCATTAAATCGTCGCACAACATTATATATTATATATGTGTTTGGACTTCGACCGAATTTCATTTAACCAGTAATTCTATAACTATTGCTAAATAAACTGCAATCGAAATTAAAGCTTCGTTAGTTACGATTGAAAAATCGAGCTAGAGCCAATGGCAGCTGCACGTCTATTAAAATCCTCTTTAAAATCCCAATATCAATCTCTACATCGTTATTCGCTACTCTGCAGTTATAACGATTTGGAGGATTTTAGAGTTTATGAGACAAATTTGCTTGGAGGGGTTCCATCAGAGAGACGGCTATCATTTAACATTACAAGTGCTACCGATTTTTTCAAATGTCATGTGATTCCAGCGCTTTTTATAAATGGAATCAAAAACTTGAAGGAATGAGACTAAAAAGTTTATTTTTTAATTTTTAATCTCACACAAGAAGTTAAGTTAAACAAAAATAATTGGTGTTCTAATTATTTTTATCGTTTAATGAGAAAAAGATTCGAACTTTTTAAGGGTTTACAAAACTGACTGTTTTTTTTTTTTCTTCTATTTCGTCGCTCATTAGGCGCTGCAAGTAATTGGGTGTTTACAGACGTACAAACAAACTTTTTAATTAGCAGTGACGTAAATAAAAATTATGACGATATTTTCGAATATATTTACAGATTTAGTCACACATTTTGCGTGTCAAAATGACACTTATATAAAATGTAAAGATAAACTTTAAAAATTCATGATCACGGGATCTGTAACTTGACTTCGAATGATTGGGTTTGACACCGAATTGGAAAAGAAAAAGAGCCCTTTTAGATATCACCTTGGAGATTTCATTGAAAGGATTTGTCTGCTAACAGCACATATGGAGATCGAAATCTATAACAAAGAGAATAAAAGCTTCAGAATACATACATTTACGTTATAGAGTTCATGCTTTATATATCATTTCTACTATTGAATTTTTCGTTCTTACTCTTTTCCCTTAAGTATACCTCGAGAAGAGAGACCATCCCTTTTATTTCTATTTTCAGTATCATTCTTGAGTACCTGGAGAATAGTTGGATAGAGTGGGTAAAAAAAAAAGCAAAAAGGGATTGGTTCCCGAACGAACTAGTAGTTTCCGACTATGTCGCGATACTGCCATTGGAAGAGAAATAAAAGTTTCGATATTATATATCTATGTATAAATATAAATATATATGGACTTTGGTTTTGTATGAGAGAGAAGAAATTGAACAGACATAGAAATAGTCAGAGTGTGCCCCATAGTCGTGTTCCACTCTGTACACGAAATGTCACGTCGCTCTTTTCACGGCAACTTGACGCTGAAAAGCGTCGATAAAGTTTCGTGAGACACGTTTCGAAAAATTTCTGGATCTAAAGAACCGAAACCGTACAAATGTGTATATAAAATATCTATCGAATCGATGTATGTGGCTAAGTAATGTTGAAGGAGTAAAACATATGTAAACTTGCCACAACTTACTTGTTAAAAATATATGTGATAAGTTACTAGTCTGAAGATTGCAATGTGGGGCTGCGGATCAGCTAAATTATATCGAAAAATAAAACAAAATAGAAAAGAGGATGAAAGTTCGTTTGTTTTTGACTTTCTTTTATTCATTCATAAAATTATCGTTGAAGACGCAACACGTCATCGTCAAACAAGACAAGAAAAGTCTTAAATGTTCTGATTGCGATTGAATTGATTGCGTTCGAAGAAGGTTGATATCCAACATCACGATTGCATGGATCAACAGCTTTAATTTGAATTATCAATTATTATATTATTCATCTAAATTCATTGTAATGAAGTCTAATTTGATTATACGTTACGGTTTTTGATAAATTCATTTTGTTAATTAATCCTAAACTGAACAATTCTTGCTCATGAATCGTCTCACCAAACTCTTGTTGCGGTTGTATTTCAATTTTATGAGACGTAGTTGGAACCACAATGTGCGAACCCCGTGATCATTCGTCTCAGGAATTTCGGTACAAGACCAAGTGATCATTCGCTTAAATTAAGGATTTGAAATATCCAGTCCTTGGTTAAAGTCTGTCTTATATCCATTTTAAATTGAAACGAGAACAAAAAAACAATTTTCATGATCGTATGATCGAATTAAACTGTGGAACAAAAAAAATTGTTTTTATAATGATTCGAGCGAAAAAATTGAGTCGCCAATTCTAACAACACTTTATAATGCAACATTTCTTGTTAGAAAAATGTGAACGATTCCAAGTCAAAGATAATTAAAACATAAGAAAAAAAGGAAAAAGGTTGACCGCAGTCGACTCTCGATGGTTTCTTAAGAAACTTTACTGTCAAATGTTTTGTTGTGGTGAAAAGAAAAATAAAGAAAGAATGAATGGGTTTTTTGGAGGTTTTTTCTCTCTCGACATGTTTCGTAGTGAACATCATAATTTACCTGGATAAATGGTACTGACAATTGATGGATTGCGAACTCTGATTGATTGATGGTTTAAATTGGACAATTAACAACTAAAACAAATAGCTGTTGATAAACTCACGAGGTTATGTGGTGAATTTGAAGTTGACTTCAAATTTATGAGTTTTACATTTTTTATTTGGAGTTGTTTCATTCTATCTCTTGATTGGCACGATTCACAGTTGTGTGTTACATTCTAGACGTGCCAGGATTCTGTTGAAACAACTTTATCTTTAATATCACGATCCATCAGACTTGCACGGGTTCATTACTGTTCATTAGACGTGCAAGGTTTCTAAGAACTTTGGTCATTGATGTGATAAATCATTTTCAAGAGCCACATACCTGGAACCAACCAATTTTCAATACAATGTCCTTAGTTATTATATGTTTCCATTTTTTCAGCTCAGAAACTATCATCGTGACAACAAATTTCCCGCACCATATTAGAACATTATTTATTTACTCTTTAATACTTGAAAAAGTATTCAATTCTAAAGCAAATTGATGCCCTAATATCTAAACTACATTCATGCAAATTTACAAAAAATTCGTACTATTTTTTCAATGTGTTTTTCATTGTTTCAATGAACCTGAAATTCGTTTTACCGTCGGAACTCGTGTAAATTTATTCTTGATTATAATTTTATAACGCTCAATGATTTGTACGTGATCTAGAAATGATCTTTAAAAGTTCCATTAACTTGTTAGCCTTTTTTAATTTATTCCTAAAAATCTTCAACATGAAGTCGAATTCCTGACCTTCTGCAGATGCTTTTAATTTGAAAAAAAAAAAACCGTGGCTAATTATTTGTATATTGAAAAAATTGCTTAGTTTGTAATTAAATCCTAAAACGTTATAATTTTTAGAGAAATCTGTGCGAAGTAGAGACCAATATTTTCCATTAGCTAAAAGCATTAAATTTTTAAAAACTAGGGCGAGACGATCGTTCGTCCCGCAAACTTGATGAAAAGTAGGTCTTGTTTACCATGTAAGTGGATTGCACGTGAAAAATCAAGGAGTGGGACGTAACTTATGAAAGACTCGAGACTAATGACAATTAGCCGGATGGTCCTTCATCTCTGTGAGATCCTACTCCTTTTATTTTCCACTTCACGGTTAAGCCTGTTTAAAGCTCGAGTAGCAAAAACCCCTAGCAACCAAAAGTTTTCCTCTCTGTTCTCAATTGAAAGAAATCGCTGAATCAGCAAGAAAATGTGTAGACCACAGTAGACAAAAAAAAGAAGACAGTTATCTGATATACGAAGAATTTTTTTTCCCTCGTTTCACGCTCGGTGACAAAAGTGAGTAGGACTTTTGCTCTCGTAAAAAAAAAGGGATTCGAGCAGGTTTAAGAGGAAAAACATAATTTCATGGTGTGAAAATCTTTTCTTTCAATATCGTGGATGAAAATAATCTGAAAAAAAGGAAGCGAATATTAATAAAAACGTATAAAGATATTGAGAAATGGTCTTGAGAAATTCTATGTTTAGAGCCAAGCAATAAATCGTTATGAACAAAAAAAACTTGTATTTACCGATACAACAAGAAATTATAGCAAAAAATCAATCGGACGATGCGGCAAATACGTTTTTTATATTCAGTTGTGATAAACGAAAGAAAAAATATGAAAAATGAAGGAGTAACATTCCAAAGACTTTTCCGGATGCACAAGCGGAAGCAGATTATTGGCATACCCGTGATAATTGAGCGTACCTAATAAATTACGCGGATATTCCAGCGTGTCGCGAAGCGTACCATGCTCCGGTCCCAACCAGGTCCGTTCACTGACTGTAATTGCCCAATTAGACCGTTGACAGGGCGGTGCTTATTGCTACGGTACCCCCGACCTCGTTTCACCCTTTCTCTTTCCGTTTCTCACACACTCACCCACCCAGTCACATATACTTTGACTCTGGCCTCATTGCAAGTGCTCTTGAAAAGTAGAAACTTCGAAATGAAAGCTGTAATATTGAATTAAAGGGAATCTTCGTACCTGCACCTACAAATCTTACTTGTTCCGTGATTTTTCATGTCGCAAACTTCTTGCTAGTAACCGAGGATAAATCGCGCTTGTGCGATCGTTATTTTGCAGTTAGAAAGTAACGTTACGATTTATTATGCTGTTGATTGGATGTTTCTTTAGCATAACAAAATTGAAATTATGAATAACTAATCATTGCATGACTTTTAATTGACATAGCAATGAGAATCGAAAAATATCTGACCGGTGAATTCCAATTTTTTGAATGCTCATTAAACCAGCCGTAACTTCGTTTACAACCAAAGCCTCTGTACTAGGTGGCCTATAATCATTATCCGACAAAATTTACGTCCTCAAAGAGAATGTAAATGAGGAGCAGTGGAATAATTAAGAATGAAATAGTAAACAAGGGACTTGAGGAGCAGATTGAAAGAGCAAAATCACGGGTGGACCTAAATTCAGTTGATACGTTATTCAGTATGGCATGTGTACAGTCTTGTGGTTACCTCGTTCTCGACATATATATATAGATAAAGATATCTTCACACGAACATATGTAAATATATATATAGACATACAATTTATATACAAATGCGAAATTTCACCTCGAGAGACTGTTCGGATTCCAGGCCCATTTTGTTCACCCTCAGCACACTTGAGAAGCGATGTTGCTCAAGCGAATACGCGGTGGGATAGAAAGAGGAAAACCAGGAGGTGAGTGGTAAGATATACCCCCGAGGGGGGGGGGGGGGGGCAAAGTTTGTCGAACAGCTGTGGGGAATGTATCGTCATTATTTGTTCCGCTGTAGTTGCTTTCCAACCTCTTCTGTTCTCCTCTCATTCGCTTTCCTCAGTTCTCCAACACCTTTTCCCATTGGCTGTGTAACAAGAAACTGACACATGCACACGAAGTGATGGGCCACTCATCAGTGAGGATGAAGTTCTTGAGAAGCAAAAAAACGTGGACAGAAAAAATGAGTTAATTTAATAGCTATACTGATGAATAAGTAGTAAAAAATGTATTTGGTCAGACACACGACGGCTTTGAATCTTTGATACTTCGTAACATTGGATACGGATGAAAATCGTTTTCGTTTGTTAATACAGACTATTTTCAACCTTCTGCAACGTCAATTCGAAAAAAAAAGTCATAACTGAATCCAATATATTGTAGAAGTACACATCGTCTCTGAACTCAACGTTCAAACACCATTCCAATTCTCGTCACCCAGGATATTTGATTCCGCCCATACTTTATCTATACTTTTCAAAGAAACGTCGTCGAGGGTAAGAAGCTCGACCCTGGGGTGTAAATATCTACTGGATGATGATAAACGAAATTGAATAAACTTTTTGAGTCAAACTCAGATTCGGCAATATTGTGAATTTGAAAGTCAGTCGAGGAGAATTATAATAATGAATAAAACTCAAGACTTTTTGAACACATAGTACATGTGGCTACGTTCATATTGAAATACGTGCACGATGCACTTCTTTGTGATCTTGACAGTGACAAAGACTGACAAATACAAAAAGTTCTTTTTGCCCTATACTGAAATTTAAAAAAAAGTCTCATCTCAATAGAATCGTATTAATATCGAAGAAAAAGCTATGATCTCCCTTATGCTTTTTCAAGAGCTATTCAGTTGTAATCCGTTATTTTTTTTCTTTTTTTTTTTTTTGCGATTTATGGTCTGGAAAACTTTCGCGAGTCACCCCACATGCTTATAAATGCTAAATGTACGAGAGCAGCACTAGAAAATGGTCGTCGTCATGGGCATCGATAATCTTCTATATCCAATCTCTTCTTTCCCTTCCTGAAGGTTATTACCGACTATCGTCTGTATGATCAAAGTGTCAAATACTTTTTCACTGAAAGTATATATCGCCGGAGAAAGCTTTGAAAATCAATTTTACGCGTGCGCCACCGTGAAAAGTCTATTTGCCGTTAAAGCACCAAACCAACTTTTCCGAGAACGCCACTCTCGTCTTCTAGTCGTTTCCATGACACGTTTCCATCATCGCGTACCGAGCAAAGTGCGACAATATAGGTAAATGGACCGTTACCGATTCAATCGTAACGATTTCACCTTGCGTTACGAAATAAAAAATCTCGTGGTAAATTTTAGCACCGTCTTTCTTATCGTCTTTTTGCACAACACACCACAATGTACACAATTTCATCAATTCTTTTTCCGTATCGATCACTAAAAATATCATTGCTACTTACGTCTTGTCAAGTTTTTTTCGAAATTTTCAATCATTCTGATTTAATATTTTACTAAGAATATGCAGTGTTACTAGGAAAAAAAAAAAAAATGGAAAACTAATTACTTTTTAGACTTTTGGAAAAATACTTGCAAGGGAATTTAATTTAATTGAAATTCCTAGAAACGTTAAATTATTAATTTATATTTCGTAACATATCGAAAGTCTCGCCACTTTTTACTTATCTCCGAGCCAATTAATTTGATGATATGTTCCAAACACTTGCCGAATCATAATTATACTTAATGAAGCGATTTGCGGTAATGAGGCAAAAAATTTGATACCATTTCGAAAATCTAAAAATAGTTTTGTAGCTTTTGGCTCACTAATTGATCGCATGTCGATTGAACTAAAAGCAACACGATGTAATGGTCGCAGGATTGAAGAAAAAAAACTTTGCTTCGGCTTAAAATTGTCAGCGAATTCACCACATCCAAGAATTTCACGCGTCGGCATATGAGTCTGCGGATGACGCAAACAAAGAGAGCGTGTAACCTCTCAACCTAATTCAACTCAAACCTAATTCAACAGTGGCACCAAAGCGACAGATTTCTGATTAGTCACGGCCGTGATTACGTCATTTTCCATATAACGCTACTCAGTCAGTTGTAATAGTTAGAAATTGAACCAAGTTTTACCAAGTCGAATTAAATAAAGTGAAAAAACAAAAACAAAAAAAAATTCTGGACGAAATTAAAAGTGATTACATTCGTTTGTGATTGTCTTGTATTCGTTTATCGTAAATACAATATGTTGAAAAAACATTAATTAGGTTGAGGAAATGAGAACAACGTGATCGCTGATCTGAATCTTCGGCAAAATTCATTTATATGATTTATTTTGGTCAGGGTTTTTTTATTTGAATAAAAATTCAACATTAATTAAATTTAATCAATGATATGGATTGTCAAAAGATTGCTGAATATTTGCAGAATGTTTTATTATACTTTCAAGATATTTGAACCACAATTTTCGCATATAAAAGTGTATATAAACTAAATAATTCATTAATACACTTAATATTTAACACCAGTCGATTGAGTTTTCCTGGTGTTTAGAATCCACTGCTCATTCAACGTCGATAATTCACCAACGAATATTGGACCTCGCTATATTAAAATAATGAAAAAATAACAATAAGCGGACATCGATATAGAAACCAAGTTAAATCATGTGAAATGGAAAGAAATAAATGTTTTCTACGCACCCTCCGTTTGAGTTGGGCAGTGGTTTTAAACATGATTGGCGAAAAGAGTAAATCCTGGCTTTTGAAGCTTCCACATGATTTACGTTTGCCGATACACAACTCAGGTACATGTCTTCGCAAGAACAAAGTCGTACGATCCATGAGCTTCTATTATTTATACCATATTTTTCGCTTTTTGGGTTAATGAAGACATCGCATTGCTGATTGATCGTACAACATGCCCGCGGTGCTCGAGGCGTCGTCGGATCGGTTGGATTCTCATCGCACCATTGACTTAGACCTAATAATAAAAATATGCAAAAAAAAAAAAAAAAAAAACAAATTTTAATTTTTTAAGATTCGCAATTTTCACTCATTTCGTTAGTTATCCTATTTGATAGCAGATATTTAAACAGTACTTATGGCTGTTAGGAAAGAAATTAATTCTTAGTTTTTTTTTTATTATTTGCTAATTATTTCCGTACTTTCACTTCTTCAATTGTTAATAATGTTTGTTTGTATAGTAGCACAGAATTACATAACTATTGGTCTATTTTAAATATTCATTTTGTCAATCGTTAAGCTTAGAAAAATTGACGAAGAATTAAAACTTACCTTCCAGAGGAGGACTGGACCAAATAGGGCCAGGTAGGCAGCAAAGAATTACGACAGTAAGGCTCAACACGTACATCTTGCTGTGCTAATCAAATTCGAATGACTGATACCTCCGATAAAAATCGTCGCCTATTTAAACACTGGATCCGATCATTACTAATATTTTTGTCCTATCCGTGTTTTCACTGAGTCACAAATGCGTCATTTATTGTATTCAAAACTTCAGCAAATATTTGCTGACACAAAGAAACTGCGTTTCGACGAATTCTTATCACAATACCACTGTGAATGTAGACCTTCAAACGTCCAGACCTTTTCAAACGTTTTTCTATGCACACGTGTCAAAACCGAAATACGAAAGAATCATTTTGGGCATTAGTGATTTTTTTCAAAATGAGTTTCTTCAAAAACATAACGGCTATCACGAATTTATAATACATATTAACCGTAATCTAACTAACTTAAATCGCCATAATAACATCCAATGCCAACTTTTGAAAAAATTAACGATTTCTATGTGGAAATATTTTTTAAGACCATTGACCAATGGAAGCATTTCCGGATTTTTCGTAAGTTTCGTCATGATTACATTATTTTTTCATAATATATTTGTCGTTTTTGGATACATCAATTTTTTTCTTCCATTAGTTGATATGTTCATATTTAAATATTTTATTTTCGTCATTATTATTAGCTTTGTTATAATTTTCATCCTGGCTAAATACATTTTTCCAGTTAATCCATGTTAGTTGTTAATTTATTATTAATTTAGAAAATTTATGGTTCAGATCAAATGTAACCGTAAGTGAGTTCCACTCGCCGAAGGAATTATTTTTATCCTTTTAATTGGTCTTTTTAAATTGAATTTTTGGGAATTTCGTCAGAATAAAATTTTAATTCGAAAAATAGCATTCTCCATGAATACATTCACCACCATAAATGAAAATTTTTTGAACCATACGAAAAATCCTGATTTTCTTGGTGAAATGTTTACTTTTCCAAATGTCAAAGCTTTCGATAATTTTTTTTATGTAATTAATTTCGTTATTTTCCTAATTTTTATGATGCAGTTTGCCAACGAAATGTGTCACCGTCTTTGTAAATTTTCGGGAAACATTTCATCAAGGATTTTTTTTTTTTTTTGCGTTAACTTCAAGCCGCCAATCGTTGGTACTCGTTTCAAACAGGAATATCGTTGTTTCTGAGGAACACAGGATTTTTGGTGACAAAAAGGCAAGAAAAAAAGGAACAGTCAGTTTGACTGAGTTTTCAGCGGCATCCATAAATGTATGTTGTTTCTCCACAGCCCCTGGAAAAAGTCTTGACATTTGCTCTATTTTGCTTCGGACGTTTTATCTATTCAAACTGCAAGGAAGCAGTAAGAAAAAAGAGAAACACGAGACTTGAAGGACTTAGACAAGGTGTCTTGAGAGAGCACTAGATGTTAGTGTAAAGATATACCGGTAGGAATCTTATTCGCATGTTATATTCAAACGGTCATGGTACTGAAAAGGAGACACTTCGATTATAGCCACGCCGTGATCGTACTGTGAAATTTTACATTTCCTTTCAGTAAATAAAGTCTTGAAGTGTCTGTCCTGCAGCTCATTGAAAAATTGAAGCACTAAAAAGAGAGGTATCTGTTAAAAAATACATGTAACCTGGAAAAGGTCTTGAGAAACATATTTGATGACTCGTGTTTCTACTTTATTTACAATAAATCGGAACAAGGATATTTCAAAAGATACATTCGTTAATTACAGTCTAAAGGAGAGTGCAATGAAATCTCATCACAAAGACGAAGAACAAATAAATCCAAACATCACACAAAATTACACTTGATCACCAAAAGATTATTGTTATTTATATTGAATTCTTTGGTAGATTGAAAGTCGTTGAATAGGTTGTTAGAAGACAAAATTATAATTGCAGAAGGATAAAAAACATACATAATAATTTTAACCAAAAAAAATGCAAGAATATTTGATTGCCCAAAAACAATGAAATTTATTTCAAATTTGAATGCAGCAGTTCACAAGTTTTTGCATAATGACAAGTTGACGTTAAAATCGATTTTTCTCAGTGAATCATCAATTTTCTAAGCGGGATGAATTACTTGTGCAGATAAATATTAACAAAAGTATTTTGACTGAATTTCTCTTACTCCATGGACAAAAAAAAATACTTTTTGAAATTTCGAATCGAGACTTTTTTTATTGTTGCGAATGACTCTTTCGCTATATTTGACTTCTGATGGATGTACTGAAAAAAAGTATATTTGATGATTAAGGAATAATGACGTTCACAATGAATATTCTCTGGAAGAATTCAACTTTCTTTAGGGGATAAATCTTTAACGAGTCGTCACGTGTTTCATTATTTTAGAAAGTAATGTACTTATTTGGAGATTAAAATTGTGAAATTTTTTCACGATTTTTGGTGCTGAACATTTGTAACAGCTGTTGCAATTTTGTTCTCTCGATCTATACTTATCTCGATTCGTGACCACCAATATGATTTGAAAAAAATTGTAAAACGTTTAAAAAACAATCATATTAATTTTTTTATGGGGACGAGGCCCGCAGGCCAGTAGCGACACCACTGAAGCGTTAGAGGAGAGTGGGGAGGAAGAATAGACAGTCAGTCAAAACCGAACTCTAATGAGCGACGTGTCAATAACCGTTCAATCTAATTTTCATCCTATTGTTTTCATAATATTAAATAAAGTTAATCGTAATCTTTTATCTTTCTCCATTAATTTGTCTCGTGTTCTTTTATTCACCTCCTATCAAACTCAGACACTACATTTATTAATTTGAATAGAAGAACTTTCGAAATAGTCGATTCTTCTATGATTTCAGGTGAAATATCACGGAAGACGTAGATTAAGAGTTTTATTATAATTACGTCCACAACCCTTTTACATATATATTTGATATGAGATAAGAAAATGTGGCTATTAAGCTTCTTCGTATCGGCAGATATTCGCTTATGTTGTTATCATTATTAACGTCTCGTTCGTCACGCAATGGCAAACACGGATTGGGAAACAATAGTATTAATAGTAGGGATGCGATCTTTAAATAGACGCCGATTTTTTTGCACCGGAGGTAACAGCCAGTCCAGTTTGACTTGCACAATAAGATGTACGTGCTGAGTTTTACTGTCGTAATTCTTTGCTGCCTTCCTGGTTCTATTTGGTCCAGTCCTGTTCTGGAAGGTATATAATTTTTAATTCTTTATCAATTTTTCTAAGCTTAACGATTGAGAAAATAAATACTTAAAATAAATCAATAATTATTGAATTATTATTTAATTGAATTAATTAATTTCATTTAACTTAATTAATTTACATAAGTTTTAATTCTTCGTCAATTTTTCTAAGCTTAACGATTGAGAAAATAAATATTATACATAGATCAATAGTTATTTAATTCCGTGCCCACTATACGATCAAAGATTATGAACAATTGAAGAAGTGAAAGTACGGAAATAATGACCAAATAATAAAAAAACTAAGAATTAATTTATTTTCTTACAAACAGCCATAAGTACTGTATAAATATTTGCTGCTGAATCGAATAATTAGCAAATTAAAAACTGGATTATCGAAAATATTGTAAACTCTTGATAATTTATATATATATATTTTTTGTATAATTTTATTTATAATAAGGTCTGAGTCAATGGTGCGAAAATAATCCAACTCATTCGTCGGCTCCTCGAGCACCGCCAGAGTGTTGTACGGCCGCTTACAGTTGCGATGTCTTTATTAACGCGAATAGTACAAAATATGGTATAAATAATACGAGCCAATGGAGGGTACGACTTTGTTCTTGCGAAGACCATTCCACGCATTGCCTACACTCGCTCTTCTATATTCGCCAATCTTGTTTAAAACCACAGCCTTGTCCAACCGGAGGGTGCGTATGAAACATATATTTGTTCTAATAATCGATCATACTACTTGGTTTCTTTGTCGATAATCACTTATTATTTGTTTTCATTTCAATGTAGACAATGCGAGGGTCAATATTTGATGATAAATTATGGACATTGGCTGAGCGACACACACCTGGAAATCTGAATCAACCCATGTTTTCAAGTGTGCTAATGGATGGTTTATTCACATTTAATATGTGAAAATCGTTTGCCAAAAACTTCCTGCAGTCTTCCGACAAAACCTATTTTCCTGAAAAGTTTGAAGCAGTGTTTAAATTTATTCAATTAAATCAACCCAAACAAAAACAAATCATTGAAATAAAACATTTCCAACATGTAGGCTAGTGATTTCGTTTTTCTCGTTGTCTCAACCTAATCAATATTGTATTTGATTTACAACCAAATTCAGCGTAAGCATAATTCAATGCAGTCACTTTTTATTTGACTAAATAAACGCGATTTGGCGATACCTGCCCTGAAAATGCAACTTTCGATTGATGCAAAAGTGGCTGATTTCTCAAGGATCCTCTTCCAGATTTATATAATTATATTTTAATCGTCGGTTGATAATTCACTTCGTTCTACGATTTCGATCACATTTAAGAAACATGTGAATTTTGGAAAAAATCATGCAACACAAAACATCGACTCAAGCATAAGCCAAAAGTTTTTCCGTTTCATTTTTTAAAGTCTGGATATTACCTGCGATTAGAATCTTATAATTCTAATCGTTTCGTCTTATCTCCGTCTCCATATATATAAATATGCAAAAATTGCTCTACTGCAAAATTGTGTTTGGCCGCTTTTTACGCGAAAACTACTAAACCAATTTCGATAAATCTTTGACCGGAGTGAAGCCCATGAATCAGAATAGGTTGTTGGCTGTATTACATTTCGACAAATAACTTACAACATTGCAACATGCAAAATTTTTAACAATTCCTTTCGAGGGAAGAAAGCTAGCGTACTCCTTAGCACCAATTAGGTGTGTTGCGGGCGAAGCTCGCAAGCACAGCTAGTGAGAATATAAAAACACTAAACAATTTTGCTGTAATGGAAGAAAAAATAAATATAAAGTCTACGAAATTTTCGGAGTTATGCCGTAATTTGTAGATTTTATTACGGCTCCCGATCGGGTAAAACGGGTCAAAAAGAAGAATATCGGACGTTGAATCTTTGTGAAACTTTGTATGCGGCTCTTTAACAATGTCATGAAGGGATTCTCGGAATTCAATGAAATTCTGTAGAAAAAAGTATTGGCGAGACTTACTACTTTAATAATTTCGAATCAAAAAGATAAAGTATATACGAAATAGTTCGATGTATAAGCTTTAAAAAAACGCGACAACACAGACAAAGCAATTCATACAAAAAGAGTTTCAAAGTCAGCGGCAGTACCTAATTCAATTTTTCTTCTGGTATTTTTTGCAGATTACAAGAGGAAAATCGGCCGTGACAGGAGAAGTTTTTTTTCCGTAAAAAGCTGGAACAGGAAGACTTGAATTCCTTGGTTCATTTCGAAACCGACATCAGGGACTGCAGTCTCATCACGGGCACTCGTCTTTCCACATTCGTTGCATCATTCAACCCTGCTAAATAATGCTGTTTTTCCTCTCGACTACATAGCGTCAACTTTATTCAGCAGCGTGTCCCAAAATAAAGAATAAAAAAAAAAGACGAAGATATAAAAACGTGCCCAGGTTCCCGGGCGAACGACTGAAACTCTGCACGATGTGACATTCTCTCGAACTCCACGAGTTAATTAACGCGAAGAGTTTGCGATAATTTGACTGCCGAGTGCAAAAAAAAAGAAAAAAAGTTAAGCATGCCAGTGCTTAAACCGACCGTCCGTGCTGTCCAAACATCGAGAACAGCGAAAAGTTCGTTAGAATTAAGTTGCAGAAGCGCAATACGGATGCTGAAATTTTCTCAGTGAAACGTATGGTCCTTACGTTTTCTAAGACGGAATATTCATACCGAACCGGAAGTGTCACGAACGTCCAAAACTATTTCCGCTGTTTTTGCTTTCTCAGAACAATTTAAAAAAATAAAAATCCTCGAGTTTGTTCCTCTTCTCATTTCGAAGTCCCTTGATGTAGAGTATAAAGAGCAAAAAAAAACTCACAGTGACATCTGCAGTGACGTGTCGATGCACGAAGGTTACGACAGCGTCGCAGTCTTAGTCTCGGTTCGTCGTCGTTGTACGTTTCAACGTTTTCATGATTACGAGGCGGAGACGTGGAATGCGCGAAAAATTGGGCTTGAATACTATAAATGCGTCGATTTCTTGCTGAATAGACGTTTTCATGGTGCGTTACGTAAACTCACTTAAAGTTACAAGCAGTCTAAAAAAACACACCAATTTCATCTTCAACTCGGAAAGTAATAGACGCGAGGAAATATCGTCGAATAAACTTATGTCTTTTTTGTCAAAGAAGATCCTTCGTAACATTTCACGTAAGAGAAATGAGACGGAAGGACAAAAATTGTTGAAAGTTGAAAACAATGAAAATGAGAAACCCAAAGCAATGAGAATCGTCTTAACCGATCATTGATTCTCAAAAGCTGAAAGATTGGTGTTTGAAAATGTCGATCTTGATATGGGACGGTTAGATCAGCGGTAGATAGACGAATAAGTAAATCGTGATGAATAATATTTCCCGATAATCTGAGTAAACAATTTAATCGCCATTTGTGCTGCTAAACGTCGTTGGAGAAGGATTTTCGCAAACGGAAACTGCAACGTTTGCGTATGAACCGCAAAAAACGCCGACACTCGTGAGGTCCAAGCGGAATAAACAATTCGGGTGAGCGTAGAGCTTGAACAGGAAATGAATAATTCACCTCGTCGTCGGACACCTCGAAACTGGATCGAACGCTCTGAAAATCCTGTTCTCCCGTCACTCGTTCAGTGACAAAGTATCGGACCGTTTGAATTTTTTGGGCTTAATCGGGATTTGCAAGTCGTCTAAAAGTACACCGAGCGAACATGCTCACTGTCCCGAACCCCGTACCATCCGCAAACGTCAAACCACCACCATTTTTTTCTCTGCTTCAATGTACCAGTTATATGTATTTTTCGTAAACGAATTTCCATAGAGATATGCCAAAAAGAAGAGTAACATAAAGTACAGAAATAACCGAAGTGAAAAGTGAAAAATCATCGTTCGATTATTCGAGCATCGTTTCTTTAGGATCGAATCAGCCCTACATTGTTCGGTAAATTGAGAAAAAATCTGTAAACCGTCCTTCGTGTATATTTTCCCGAAAAGGAAGGTGGAGATAAAAATAAAATAGAACGAAATAAGTGTGTGGGGTCTCGTACGATGGATATAAATACGATGTCTTTGTCGCGTGGATGTTACTATTGGATCTATGACATTCCTCGGGTACCAAAGTTCCGAATGTATCGTGGATGAAATATGATGATATTTATGATAATAGTTGGATAAACCGATCAACAGCAAAAAAAAAAATTCGTTGAAGATTAAAATTAAACGTGCAAAACGTTGACATCGGGACCATTGTCCTGTAAATCGGATCGTGTGATCCACGACGCGTTTGTACAAAACGGATCTAGTCGTATGACGGTTATGGAAATAGGATATTTGAATGTGGACGAATATTGGCAAAAAAAATGAAAATCTTTGGCTAAAGGCCGGATTGAAACGTCCGGCCAATTTGCCTTTTTCTTCTTGGGCGAATTCTCACTGCTAACCTTCGAGAAACAGCTTGATCAGGTAGTAACTAAGAGCAAGTGAGATTGAACAAGAGAGAGAGAGATCGAGGATCAGTGTTCTGGAAAATCGATCGAAGGGCTTTGTGCATCAAATATATAAGCAATGGAGAAGGATAGCGAACGTCACTACAGAGCTTACGAGAGCTTGAAAGCTGCCAACAATGGTAATACTTCGTCGCTCAAGAGAGGAGTCGATACGTCAAAGAGCAGCGTCAATGCTTCTGTGTCGCATCATCATCATCAACAACAGCAACAACAGCAGAATGGACAGATCAGGTGTCTGTGCTTCGGTGGTGTACCTGACAAGGCCAGTCATCACTCCTTCCTCAAGGGCTTCGTCATCAATCTCGGAATTTGCTCTCTCCTTGTCGCGTACACCCTCCTCGGTAGTTTCATCTTCCTGGCTATCGAGGGTGGTGCCGATGGCCTTCAGCAGAGGACACTTGCAACAACCGTAGCTAGTGGCAATTCGAGGAGAAATACCACAGCCTGGCTCAACAAGGTGAGTTTCTAGCGCCCTAGGTGTAAGCATCGATTCCATGCATTCTAATCTCAACCTGCATATTCATCTACGTCCAAATGTCCGAATGACCGATATTATAAATGAGCAGCAAACGGGAATGTCCAACGGAATTTTCCAAACATAGAAACCAACACGCACAAAATCTTTTTTCTTATACATCATCAATCATTAAATTCACGAATAATTGTTGATGAGCGATTATATAATCCTATACTATACCAGAGTGTAATTGATTTTATAATGAAACGTGACAGAAAAGCATACGATAACATATTCAGCTGACAAAAAACTTGATGAATAAAATCAGCATCGGTTTATTGGATGTCACGAAGTTTAAATTTACAAATTGTTCAGTGATTATTACTATTTAACAACCCATTAAACTCAACGTGAAAAACGATAGAGAATGACAATTTCGAATGCTGATTTTCACGCCGTGAAACGAACCAAAAAAACGGGGAACCCGATATTGATTATCCTGAATTTTTCGCTTGTCTAAATGTTCTACAAACATCAGAGAAAATTTATTGATCAAGCGAACCCGCTGACGGTGGGTGAAGCTCGATCGTAGTTATTCTTGCGTCTCATTCTCGATGATTAAATAATTAATTACATGTAGAATTTTAGAGAGAACGGAATAACATTTTATTTGTTTAAATACAAAATGTTTATGTTTTGTCGCAAGTTATCGTTCTACCGAAAATGTCGTTTTCAATTCGTACAGGTCGATTGTAAAAACAAGCTAACACATTCGAACCCGAAAACGAACCAGCGGTTTTTCTTACCGTGTCCATATCCCAACCTTGTTTAGCTGCTTTAAACACTCCTGCATGCTTAACACTATACGCTGAGAACCTGTTTGTATCCATTCTTGCTCTCTTCAGCAGGGATTTGATCCAATGACTGATCGTTTGCGCATTGGCTTGTTTTTGGCGGTTTGATTCTTTAAACAAACAGAGTATCTGAGTTAGATCGCAGTTCTTCAGTCTTCTTCAAGTAAGATAATGTGACTGATGCTACGCAGAGCTTTTTCCTCTACTCAAAGAAAGGTATGGTTAAAAACGGCTGATCCCTTCTCGGTCATGACGTTTTTATTAGGTCTGGGATCCTGATACTTAAGCCTTCGTCTGATTTTGCAATATTCTTTATATTAATAAGCGCCAGCGTCTGCATTCTATGGGCAGTAATTAGCGCAAGAAGAGTTACTGCGACGGCTCCTTTAACTTTAATGTATTAATATCCTCTATATTGTCGATGAATGTGAGAACTTGTTCTGTATTCCAGATCTCTGAATACGTTGGTCTTGTTGGTCTTCTCTTAAAAATACCTTTGATGAACCGAGAAATGAAGGATCTTTCGAGAAGTTGTTCTGAGCAATCAAATAGATCGCTGCCCTTGTTGAATTAATAGTTCCGTATTTTGCTCCTTCATTAAACCCATTTGATAAAAATTTCATAACATCGGTGTTGCGAGGGTTAAAAGCGTCAATATTTTCATGTTCTGTAAACGTCAACCATCTTCTCAAGCAGCCCTCATACTATTTCACAGTTGAGTCTGATATGGAATCCAACATTATTTCCGCTGCCGCGGATACCACGGTTGTGCGGGCTAAAAAGTTGCAACTACGATCCCCGATGCTTCGTAGTTAATTTTTGTTTTTTTAAGTTGGCAAAATTAGCGCAAAAGGCGAAAACGCATAAAACTTTTCGTTTTTCCACAAAAACGTAAAAGCATCTACCAACTCGGCTTCGGGATCCAGATAGCGCGAACAAAACCTTGAATATTTTTTATTGATGCGGGAGGCAAAAAGATCAATTGAAAAAGAACTTTGGATCTTTTGAAAAGCATCTGGTGACAGCTCCCATTCTGTATCCAAGTTTACTTTCCTAGAGGCCCAATCTGCTTCTACATTCAATTTTGATGGAATGCCAGAGGCTACTACCCAAATGCTTCTACTCTTACACCACTGCCAGATATCTCTCGCTATCTCACTAAGTCCTGTGTATTTATTGCCTCCAGCTTTGTTAATGTACGCTATCGCCGTCGTATTATCAATCCGGAGTAAAATTTCACATTCGCTGACTTCTGAAGCAAAACACTTGAGCGCAAAGAAAGCTGCTAGAAGCTGTAGAGATAACTCATTAAAAAACCACGAAACCTGAGGTTATTAACAACAGGTGTCATAATTTTCGTGAAAATGGGCTAATCGAGAAACTAAACGGTAAGCTGGTAAACTGATACAACCGGCCCCTGAATCTGAACCGGAGAAATTTCTACTATCTGTATTCACTGGTACTAAAAGATAAGCATCTTGTACATCGATACTTGCCATAAAGACATCTCTATCCAGTAAATTTCTCGCAGCTCTAAGGTCCTCCATTTGTAAATGTGACATCTCAATACATTCATTGAGTTTCTTGAGATTAATTATGAACCCATCCGACCCATCTTGTTTAGGCACTCAATAATATGTCGACACAAATTGGCCTTTAGATTCAGAACAAGCATAAAATGTTCATCACGTTTTTTAGAAATGTCGGTGAGATGACATTGCACCTCAAAATTAATTTTTGGAACCTCAGTTACAAACTCACTGTCTCTGGAATATTTTTTGAGAAGCTCTTTTCTAACCTCCTCCGACATGCCTTTTTCCATCCAACCCTTCCACCATTCCGTAAGCTTTGCGTTAATTTAAATCTGAGAATTCGAACCCGGAACCTTTTCACCTAACACATCCAGGAGCTCCCCATCTAGTTGCTGGTCATTTTCGTCCTCAACCGAACATTCACCCTCTTCCAAATTATCAACACCAGCTGTCTCCTCTGTTGACTGTTTGTCCTCAGATCCAAATACAGACTCCGCTGCTGATTTTTTAGGCGCGTCGTTGTCGGATTTTTCGACAAAATCTGTAATAGAAGCAGGAGTATATTCCTTCATAAACTAATTTTCGTAACGCATTAAAGCATAGCTAATGTTCGTGTAGAACAATGCCACTCGAAAAAATATTTCTCCGTTCTTATTGAACTAGGTTGGGTTCGTGTGGAACCAACCCGTACAAACTTCGTGTAGCAGATTCGTACATATGAAATTTTGAACCCAACAGTCCTGATTGAACAAATCATACCTTTTTCTTGTTGAATTAGCGTATTAGATGCCATATTGGCTAATTTTTGTACCTCAACCAATGCAGAAATGGACTTTAAAATCGCGATAATTTTCTACTTCAACTGCTTTTTTGAAATCTCGGGCGGTCTACTACGATCCGTTGAAGGTGGCCGAGACCCTTTTCTCGACTTTTCCATATTAATAAGTTATTTGCCGTATTTATTTTATTAAATAATAGCAATTTTTTCTTAACGCGTTCGTTGTTGGTGACACAACAAAACAATATGAGGTTAAGTGCGAGCGCCAACTAGCAGCGTCGGCGGGCGGGGAAAGCATGAAGAAACAAAGGAAATCTTTTATGTTTAAACGCTAAAATCTGTATAGTTGACAGGTACTTGACAGTACTACATGTAATCAATTATTTAATCATTGAGAACGAGACGTAACTATAATTGGCGATGTTGCCCTACTTTTGTTTTACTTTGTATAACTATTGCCTCGCGAAGCTGCTGATGACGAAATGACGAGGAATTAAGTGTGCTAAAGAGCTCGTCCATTCGCCCTTCTCTCACACTAGGTATCACGCGTTCAATGCTCTCCTGCTTCTCGACGACGATACGGAAGCTGAGAGGCGTATCGATTCGCCTGCTGGCAGACACTGTGTCGTCTTCCTCTTGCTTCTCACTGTCGTGTTTCTCTGCATTCACGACCATGCACATCCATGGACGTTATATGTACACGTACCTCTTTCCATCCCTGCGAACCTTCGAACGTGCGAGACCGTTTCCTTCCATTATGCTCCTCGCGGGGATAACCAATCCCGACAGTATTGAATTTCACGTTGTTTTGTTGTCGTCGTTGCTTTCCACCCTTATTTTTGTTATGTTTTCTTTTTTCATTTTTTTTTTTTTTTTTTTATTTATTTATTTCGTTCACGTTGTATCATGCACGTAGTACATCGTAACTATAGTGTAGACGCTTTTCAACGCTCCCTCGAATGGCCCAACCATTGTGTAGAAAATACACGTGGAGTATATTTTCCATGATGTCACACTAGAACGGAGCAATCGATCGTTCAAATTGTAGCTTTACTATAAACGCAGTACTTTCATCGAATTTAAGTTGTTTTTTTTTGTTCCTGCTTCGTGTACTGTATTGTTAGAAAGTTTCAATCGTATTATTGGAAACCTTCAATTTCAACAAAACTTTCGCACTACTTGTTCACGTCGTCATATCCATCATTTCTCTCGCTGCGTAGAAAATAACTGTATCCTTCAAAGCTTTTGCATATTCGCTCATTCATCATTTTTTAATTTTTCTTTATCCTAAAGAACAATACTTATTTGTTCATATTAATAAAAATACGAAATAATATTGAACAATATTTCATGATTTAGCCTCAAAATAACGACTCAGATATGATTATTTTGAAGATTTTGTGATGAAAACATTCTGACTCATGATCCTTAAACTTCTATAGGTAAATCGTGATGCTCGTGAACAAACTGTTGAGAGTATCTGGGAAATTACGGAACACTTGAACATTCTATATCGTGAGAATTGGACGAGGCTCGCCGAACAAGAAATCACTCGTTTTCAAGATCGTCTCGTCGAGAAAATAATGGAGGATATGCACGCTAATTCACAAACTACAAGAACATACACCGGCAACAAAGGACGCAAGGAAATTGATTCAGGCCCGAGTACCGAATCCAAATCTCCTGACTACGAGTGGAACTTTGCTAAAGCGTTTCTCTACTCGCTTACGGTTCTCACGACAATCGGTGAGTACTGTAAACAAAGATTCGATAAATTTTGAGCTCTTTAAGGGAAAAACATTAAATTTTTCTTCATTTTCCAATGTTTTAAGAATGGTAAGAAGAAAAAAATTTGCAACTAAAGAACTCAATCACAAAAATAAATATAAAAAACTAATCACATATGTTCATCAGTGAACTGAAAACATTAAGTTAGAATTAATTATTTTACACTGAACAATGAAAACACAACTACGAGTTAGTATATACTTCAGCAGCAATTTGAAACTCGTTGAGGTTCATCACGTGTATAGCTTTTCAATGTTTGTTTTTTTAGAAGTGGTAAACCCGATTGAAACATAATATTACAGAATTCCTTTTGCCTCGAACTAAATTGTTTCCTTAACTGCGCAAATAGGTAGAAACAGATGAAGCGTTTATCCGATGCTTTCGTAAATACAGATGCTGTTTGGCTTACAAAGTTTATCAATAGTCTCGTTGCTTTGCCGAACTCTTGCTGCATTCGAGCGTGATTTTAGTTTGAATTTAATTCGTAACATTACGAGTTCCCACTGCTTTGATAGTCGTTCATGTTGATTGACGAAAACAGGATGTTCAATTTTATATTTCAAATTCGACGCTTCATTAATAGAACTTTAACGTTAAGGGACGTTCTTGGTGTAAAATTTTGAAAATATCTTCTTTTATAAGTACATATCGTTAATTTTTCCTCACGAAAGTCAATTTATTGCGATCGCTACAGCTTACCCATTAAAAAAGGATTTGAATGACATTCACAAGTTTCCTTCGAACAGTATGTAAATTTTTTTCAAATCCGAAATTTCAGATTCAAGATCGAAAAACTGTTTAAAAAAAGGTCCAATTTGAATCGTAATTATCATATGACCACCAATTTGTCATTTATACATTTTTTCGTATTAATTGTGGAAGGAGTAAAAGCATCCACTATCACGTACTATTTTTTTTTTCTTTTGGTGTCTTTCTGGATTAAACAAGAGTGTTGTAAAGGCATAAACTGGAAATATTTGAGAATTCTTCGTGGGTTATTTCGATAATTGGAGTTCTAATCGAATTTCATTCGTGAGAAAATAACAATCGGGAAAATTAACCATTTTTATGTGTTCGTCACACTGAGAAGGTTTCCTAATAAAGAGGAAAACTTTAAACGGAATATAAATGATCAGAAAGTCCCGTTTTTCTAAGCTTTTGGCTGAACGAATTAGCTCGAGTTTTGATTCAGTCATCCGGGACAAAGGATTCGAGTATGTTTGCAGTAACTTCTCCGTATGATTGTCTTCGTGTAGAATTGTTTTCTCTCTGTGTCTACATGACACTGGAGTGTTGCGGTGCGCAATGGAGAATCGTATTTGTTCGGCAATTAGTGGGTCAGAGGGCGCGACATAACGAGGCAGGATACAAGCTGCGGATAGGGGTGGAAGACGTGTCCATTGACAAGATGAACATGTGTACGCGGGTCTGATTACGAATATAGACGAGGAGAAATGTACCGAAGGTGGCAACGGTGTTCTAATTAGTACCGGCAAAGACTATACAATTAAACTCGGTGTTGAGACTTCATCAGGATTTGGTTACACCCGCATGTGTTTTTTTTTTTTTTTTCATCACTTATAGTATTTGACTTGGTGTTACGATGAGAAAATTCAAACGTATTTGGATTTTTGAGTCTTGAAAATCATAAGAATAAACATTTCCATCGAAGGTTATGAAATAAGAATGAAAATACAATTCAAATCCAGGGAGAGCGGTTGGTCTAGTGGATGAGGGCTCGTGCTCGCAAGTCGAGGGTCCCTGGTTCGATTCCCAGGCCGAACACCAATGAAAATTCGAAAAAAATTTCAAGTGTTTCTACCGCAATCCCCAGTCTATACCTTTCTGTGATGCCTGAGCGGTCGGTGTACGCCTCCAGGTGCCTCCCATAGACGGTTCTCATCACTAGCTGGCTCATTGCATTACAGCTGAAGAGGTACCTGCTTGAGACGCCTCTGGTAGTCTCTGGTAGGGTTTGAGCGTACTCACATTACTACCCGGGGAGATCAAATAGAGACTGCGACTGCATGAATGTATCGGTAAGGTTTTCTGCAGTTTTCTTTCGTCCTCGGCAAATGCGATACAGTGGGGGATAAGTCGGCTGCAGGCGCACATGGAAGGTAGCGCTCTGGCCCATAGGATCTGGAATAGGTTCTGAGAAACTGAGGAATTGGGGTCAGAGTTCCATAAGAAGGGTACGTATAAGCCACAGAGGCATACGCAAGAACAAATATAAAATATATATATATATATATATAATTCAAATCCATCGATAAATGTGTAGAAATTGGAATCAAAGGACATTTTTTCAACCTATATTTGCAGACACCATGATTTATACGTATTTAAACAAAGGGACAAGGATAGAGAATTAAATAAAAGAACTCAAGACGTTTTAGAAAAATGAAGAAAACTTTAGCCTAGGCTTTCAACGTAAGGATAATAAAATAGTCGTAATAGTTTTTCGCAAAGTCACGATGGCTTCTCGTCGTGCCGCCGGGACTCCCATTTCTAGGGACTCAAACCTACCGCGACCAGCGAGCTCTCGACTCTCGAAGTAAAGTATAAAAAAGGTGAATATATGTATACGCGTGTATGAGGGAGAGAGTGAAGGTATAAACATATATATTTTTAGAAAGAATGATTGAGAGAGAGAGAGAGAGAGAGAGAGAGAGAGAGAGAGAGAGAGAGAGAGATACAAGGTGGGGAAGAAAAAAAAAGAAAAAGTTAAGTGGAACGAACCAAGCGCAGGAGCAAATTAATCCGTTCCTTCGTGGGTTTCTACCCTCCCTGGCTATTCCCATTACCGCCTTCTTTCTGGTTCCTCCGTCTTCCATGGCGGAAAGCCACTCAACGTTTTTGCAAGCAGCTATTTCCTCTTTTTTTATTTCTCATTTTCTCCCTTCCTCTCACTCTTTCTCTTCATTTCTAACATCATCTCTTTGCTTTCATTCTTCTCCTATCACTCTCCCTCACGATGTAAACTCTCTCTTTCTCTCGCTCTCTCTCTCTGCACTTCCTTCCTTACTGTCATTAAACTATCCCCGCTATTTCCTTCGCCGCGTTCATCGTTTTTGCGACAGTTAATTACGGAAAGTATTGTGAGACTTTTTATCGGCTCGTCCGAGCATGAAAATATTGTTGAGGAAAGATAGTCGTCCTGCCTTTTTCCTTCTTTTGCATCTTACTTAGTGCACACACCGTTCGTATATTCTGAATGGCTGATCACATTGTTGGTGGAAAAGTTTTTCATTTCGAGAGATACTTCAATAAATTGAGGTTTGCTTTTATTTGAGAAGACCAGTTATTATTTCTTTTTTGTTTTTCAATAAAATTCAGCCTGGAAGACTTTTGCACTGCTACTTATTTCAATGATTAATCAATAAATCAAGTGATTGAAACTCCTTGATACACTGCAGAATTCATGACGAAAACTTCATTTTAGTTGATCGTATATTTGTTCACTAAATACTATTACACTTTGTCACCCCTTCTTTATCATTTCTACATCATTTTCATTGGTACTGAGAGATTTTATCATCGAAAGCGTAAAACTTGTAGAGTATAAAGTAACGCTTTAACTAAAATGGCCTAAAACGATAAATTTTCGATCACATTGCGTAGGCTCTATCGGATCTTCTATCTCGTCGCTTTATAACTCGTTATCCATACGTTCGTCACGTAAATGGATGGAGAAACGAGAACGTGTGATGGGCTCGGTTCATGTATATCGTCGATGAAGCTCCAAAGTACCAACGAATGTGCAAACCGGTACCGCAATGGCCGAAAAAAAAGAAAAAACAGAAATCGAAAAAAACGATAACCGACATGTTGATAGGTGTAGGGTTGAAAAAAAAAAACAAAAAAAAAAGCATAAGGGAGTTCCAGGGAAACCGAAGAGAATGGAGGACAGTGGGCGACCCACTGGTTCCCCCTCTCTCTCGTTGCGGTACATTTCACGAATGATCTACGAGGGACAAAGTAAAAAAATAAAAAATAAAGAACATATAACCTCGCTGTGCAGTGAGCTATAAAAAAATTGGTCCTAGGCTTGCGCATTTATCCTTGGGGCAATTTCGTCTTCCAAATAATATACCACGACTAACCATGATGTGCTCGTAAACAAATTTTCCATGTATATAAAAAAAAAAAAAAAAAAAAAAAAAGAAGAAAAATATCCAATTAAAAATACATTACAAGTATCATGTTAAATAATAGTGGAATATGTTCAGTTTGTTGGTTCAAAAATTGCATATTTTGTGCAGTGTTTTCCATTCGGATGGTTCATTAAAAAAATGATTTTCTTTCATTTCATCTTCAATCCACTTGATCCCTTCTGTAACTCGTGAAATGAACGTTAAAAATGCAAAGTGACGTTATTTCAAGTGAATATTTTCAGTTGAAATTGTCCGAGTTAGCCTTTTTCGAAGGTCAAAAATTCAGACTCTTAGACCGGTTCTCCTGGAAAACTCTTATGGTAATCTCAGAGTCTCATTGAAGCTCGGTAAACATTTACTGGCTGTGAGGAGGAAGATAGGTTAGGTAAAGATACGCGAACACCCCGGGGCCACTGAGCAGGGTCTACGCGATACTTTGATGCCACTTTTTTGCCTTCCTCTACCATCAGAGCTTGCAAAAGCTTTGGCTAGTCTTGTTATGCCTTAAATTTTCCCAGCAATCTCTTCCTCTCTCGTTTTCTGTGTCTCTGTTAAACGAACCTAGAAAAACGGTTGGCTTTTCAGGAATCTCGAGCATCCGTAAAAGCGCTGACACGTAAAAAAATGTTAAGCATAACCTACGTCCCTTCTCCTCACTTTGTGTACTGAAAATTTATTTTACTTTGATATACTCGCTCGACAACACGACTATTAAATTCAACATAAATACAACTTTTCAAATCTTAATATAATATTGTGGATAAAATGACCAGCAACTGCCAGAGAATCTACCGCCATCAACGAAAAAAATGTCCCATTCAGTCAAAATCTTAATCCTTAAGGTTCGTCCATCTAAACCTGTCCTGTTGGCAGAAACGTAATTTTTCTTCGCAGCCTTTCCCTTTCTTTCTGATCTCGACTAGTTCGAGGTAAAACATATTTGTTGGTTTTGTCATAATTGATGAAGGGAAAAACAAAGAGAACACATGAATGAGTAGAAAAACTCAAAAGAAAGTAATGCTTCGTAATATATTTTAAAGTTGGACTTGTCCCCACCCACCACCATTCTAGCGACCAAGGAAATTCATTTTCAATATAGAAACAAAAAAAAAGTACATGAAACTCAGAGTTTTTCAACGTTTTTCGATTGACTCACAAATTCTATGGTAGCTGATCATCCCCCCAAAACGATCGATTCACGGACGTGTTTCCATCGTCAACGACTCTTGAATACGTAATCATACTGTGCCCCTCCCCCTTCCATCTTTCCAACATAATACTTTCGAATTCATAAGAAAACACAATTCTCGTACGACGTTAAACACACAAACCTGAACAGAGTAACCAAATTGTTCCTTGGAAATAAAAGCAAATAATAGGAAACAATTAGACGTGCAAATAAAAGTCGTTCTAGGACAAAGATATGACCACCATTTAAATGCACATACGACCGTACGACGAAAGAATGAAAATTCAAAAATTACTGTAACAATAAATAAAACCAAAGAAATACCTTGAATCTTGAGCAATTTATTTGAACTGCACAAAAAGTAAATTTCCATATTTGTCTCTAGCCTGAAATAAATATTGAAATTTTTTAAAGTATCAAAAAGACATTCTGAAAAAAGAAAAAAACATGAAAAATGACAAAAGTGTGTTGGAAAGTTAAAAAAAATTATTATTTTATTTGAACCAGCAACAGAAAGTCTCGTGGTACAAAAATTTCATGTTTTCATAGTCGGAAATGTAAATCTGAAATTTCTCGATCCGTAAACCCGTTTCCTTGGTAGAAGGATAAACTAAGAAGGCTGAGAAACATGGCGGGAGGATGAGAGCATATATTGAAACAGTAGAATCGTTTCGGAAGCAATGCGCCCATGCGCTTGTGCATAACACACGAGACGTACACGTATCATATGTGAACGCAGCACTTCCCGATATGAGGTCACCGTTCAAACACATATCCTGGCATGGATCTATGAAATACGCATATGGGTTGTTTTAGGTTTAGCGATTCGTAATCTCAACATTCCAATCACGTTTAAAAAACATATGAAACAGACTCGAAAAGCTTTTATTTTCGTAATATTTCCAATATCATTTCCTCAACATTATCAGTGCGAAATACAATCCAAGATCAATTTCAATAAAACCAACAAAATAAATTATTTAAAAAAACAGCTGTTCAATCGAATTGTCACTGCCCTTAAAAATGACATCCATTTAGAAGGTAAAATGGTTTTATATCTTTTGAAATCCACTTTGAAATAAATAATTATATTTTTGTAAAATCTGTTTTTAACTTTATTTGATATATTGTGGATTCTAAACTCCATTGTGATATTTAAATAAATAAAATTCTAAAGATTGTAATTAAAGATTGATAGAAAGACGAGAAAAATAAACCTGGAGGGTTGTTCTGATGAATTAAATTCGTCGTGGAATGGTCCATACATATGTACATATTGTGAGCATCTGAATCTTTGGTACAGTCGCTTGTACGGCTATGAATATTTGGCCACTTGCTCCCTTTCTGGTTATACGATTGCGAAATGGTCCAGTTTGTATAGATATATAGTGTTAGACAAACCTCAAAACGTACCCCAGAGGCTATAATACTGGCCAGTCCCCAACATATGAAACAACGCTGAGTGTATACGCGTTAAGACCGCGCAGATCTCTTTGGCTGTGGATGCAATATAGTATTCGAATCGCAAACGTATTTCTGTTTTCCGGAGTCCATAACCGTGCCAAATAAATAGCAGAGCGGATCTTCGTCAATTCCCAATCGCATTTCGACCCACAGTTTCATATCTCAAATTTATCACGAATAATACGTTTTTTGTTTTCTTCTTGCAAACCAGTCGAAAAAAAATCAAATCAATGGGCATTTGAAAATCACTCACGTCTTCTGATTTTCGTTTCAATTTATCATTTCAATGCTGTATGTGCAAATCATATTTTAATTAAAACGATACTGAAAACACGATGCTTAATCGGAATTTTCTTCTCTTTGAACATGTGCTTTCCAATTTAGATGAAACCCTTTCATAAATTAATGGAATTTTTTTTTTCAACCCTATGAATAATAATAAAAATTTCAAAACATCCAATTAACGGCATTCTTATCGAATAGAAATTGACTTTTTAACCGTTTTGGTGAAAATAGTTTGTTAAAGCGACGTCATATTTTCATCAACAATTTTACAAGAACAATTCGTATTTTCAAACGATTTTAATGCACCACCGTTCACTTTATTCGTCAAAAGATTCTCCACGAATTGAACACGTCGATTTTTTGCTGAATTTCATCGTTTTATTTTTGCAACATGCAAATAAAAATATTTCACAAGAAAAATGATTTTTTTATTTTTTAAAGAACAAGCTTTAAAACAAAATTCACACTATAGAGTTCGTGAAAAATTGGATTACTCGTCCGTAGAAATCTCGATGAAAATTTGACGTTGTGAAATTTTTCATTTATTCATTAATGGCTTCACAGAACTATTATCATTCACTTTTTCCCAGATCAATAAAACCTGCTGTAATCCAAAATAGTCTTCAATCGATTTAAAAACATGAAACTTTGCATGTAACGATCAATTCTGAAAATTAAATACTAATAAAATATGTAATTTTTTATTTATTATTATTCCTGCGTATACCCTTTCGAATTTCTACGATCCCTTCCCCCACTTTTATCCCCAGTACACTGTTCCTGTGTTCCTGGAGTCCCCCGCCCCAGAGTGTTGCCCACAGCCACTCATTCCTAATGCGTAGTGTATCGCATTCGCACGAGGGCCAAGAGAAACTGTGGAAAACCTTGGCCTATGGCTAAGCGGTCACCCAACCAAGTACTGACCGAAGTCGATGCTGCTTAACTTGTGTGATCGCTGGAGCCAAGCCCTGACCGGGTACCCATCGCTGTCGGTAATAAAATATATAATTATATATACTAATTAAATACTAATCAAATAAATAGCAACAAGAATCAATCAATTTGCTTTGAAAGACATTTCTAAACTTTCAATTGTTAATGAACCATCTTCCTAATTCATAACTCATAATATATTTCGTATTAAACACATATAAATATTAACCATTTACACATCAAAGATTTTCGACTCCGTAGGATTGATTGAAATTTTGTGCGGATGGGCATCACGTTTGAGTATTTGTAGCTCGAGGGTTTGATGAATATTTTATAGGGAAATATTAAAACAATGTATATTATGCAATAAAACCAAATCGAATGTATAGAAATTGTATACGTAATTGAATTAATTGCTCGTATACGAACGACCAACATTTAAATCGTTCTGCTTTTGCGAATATTCCTCTTTTTTTTACTTGTAAACGACAGTGGTGAATATTTTACGAAAAAGAGACGGAAGGGATGTAAAGTACGAAGGGTTGAAAGAGTGATCGCTACGCAAAGGTCCATTAATCATAATAAGGCAGAGTTACATTCACATCGTAATAATCTCGAGACCGTGCTCGAGCCAACACGAGCTGTTTCATTTGTTCATCTCTTTTGCACCTCCATCCCATGCATTAAGATTATATTCTTACGTACATCTATACATGGATGTAAGATACGAAACTCCAGATCTGTTCATTTCGCCACGTTTTCGTAAAAACTAGAGCAAACCTCTTTGCCTCGTATTTCCTTATATTTTTGTCACTCTTCTGTCTTCTGCTTGAGAAAAAAATAATAATCATGAGAAATAAGAGTATGTGATGACGAAAACGTCACTAATTCTGCGGCGACATTACGTTTCTCATTAAATACAATTGGGTACTTTTCTTACCTGTTCTCTTCTAAGGCGTTTTCGATGTTTAGTGAATTTCAATCCCCTGCTAAGAAAATAAAGCTGAGCTACGATTTATAGTGATAGTGTATTGAGATATGAATGATTTCAATAATTTGATAAATTTATTGAAAACCTAAAACAATTCATAGTCGAAAAAATGCATCACTGACTATTCAATGTCATAAAATATTTCGTTTTATTATTTATTCATTAATATACAAATTATTTGTGTTTAAATATCGTATTTTTTGTGGAATATTTTTGTAGTTGATCGTTAATTAGGAATAAAAAAAATCTAACAATTATGGGGTTTAAATCGTGAAGGAAAAAGGACTTTTGAAAGCGTTGCTTTTTTTGATGGTTCAATGGTTTTTTATTTTTTCTTTTAATTCCGCTCTTTTTGGCATTGCTACAAAAAAATTATGTAAAACAACGTGGAGCGAAGAAGACGAAACGAACAAAAAAGCGAAAAAGGGTAGAAAGTGACAAAGGAAAAGTGTATACGAAGAGAACTAGACGGCGCGAGTGCTGGCTCGTTTCAACGGAGTCTCTCATTGTAACTACCGTAAGCGGAGTGACCCAGAGTACGATCAGACACAGACATACATTTCATAAATGTATGTACCGTGATTCACGTATTCATAAGTATATATAAAATTGCGGAAGGACTACGTACATTTTCGTGAATTTTAATCATACAGAGTTGGTTGATAAAAAATAATAAAAGCATTGCTAATGGATTGCCAAGTGAAAGATTCACCGAAAAAAATCTTCTTGGTGGCCCAGGCTACACCAAAATTTCACTTAAGAATTACAATTTGTCGCCCATTTTCAAAATTACTTTGTCATTTCCCATGAATATACATGCCCCCGATTATTATTGATCTCAAAATGAAAGAAGAATTTCAAAAATTATGCGTTCTATTAGTTGAAACTTGAACTTTAAGATTCACACACATTAAGGAGGTTGGATCACGAAACGAAAATAATCAGAATTTGATAAAATTTGGTGATAAAATTCTTTGGCATCAAGAATAGAAACACAAATTTTTTCCAAATTTTTTACCACATCATTATCGAAAAATTGAGTCATATCGAAATTCATGTGCACGAGATGTATAACTGTATATATGTAAACTGTATGCTTGTACACGTGAACTTTAATGTTCGATTACTCGAGTACCACGTGGTGGAAAAATCTTAAAAAAATGCATTGTCATATATATTATTAAAGAATATATTTACCAAATTTTATTAAATTCTTATCTTTTTGAAATTTTTTATGTTTTCAACATGGTTTAGCATGGCAACATTGTATCGTCGTGATGCAACCTCCTTAAGACATGTTCAAAGTATAAATCCACGACGGTACGAGAGGAAATTGAACGTTTGCTTCAATGATGTGATTTAATTTGGAATAAAATCCTAATTTTTGTCACGTTAGGATTTTTTTTTCTTTTGCAAAGAGAATAAAAATCCAATAATTCGGAGCTCCGTCAGCTTTTTTGGTCACGTCAATTTACGCATGAAGGTACTGCGATCACTCGGGCAGATTTGACTTTTCGTGATAATGAAATTCCTCGTCGTAAGAAGAAATAAAGAAAAAAGTCATTTTGGAACAACGCGAGTCCACGATGTGAGAGCAAATGTGCTGAGTTTGAGTTTTATGAAAGAATCATTTAAAAAATTATTTTATCGTACGATAAAAAACTGAAAATCGTTGATCATGACACTTTCTTGACGATAAGGATGAGTGGAACGTTTGAAGATAAAGTCAGAAAATGATGAGGGACAAAATAAAGACAGAACACAATCGCGTGTCTCTCTCGGGACACAGGCTGGAGGAGATACTCACGTGGTACAAGACTGGAAGGCGTGAAAGCTTTTTCCGGGTGCATGAGCAAAAAGCTAGGCGAAAGAACGGAGGTACAAAAGTAGATAAAGAAAATGAACGAAGGAAAATAACGGAATAAAAAAAAAAAAAAGAACGAAACGAACTAGAGTTGAGGAACGAAGTAGAAAAAAAAAAGAAGAGGGAATAAAGAAAATAAAAACACATGAAGAAGCGGAGGCACGAAAATAAAAAACAAAAAAAAGGAAATACCCCGGAAGTCTCGAATACGCTTCTCGATACTCGAAAAGCGGCAAAGCGTAGAGAGAAAAGCCGCAGACTCGTTTCTGTTTTCATCCTCGTACACGTCCTTCTTCAACGGATTCGAATCACGCCTTCCTCTCTCTCTCTCTCTCTCTCTCTCTCTCTCTCTCTCTCTCCCTCTCTTTCGTACTTTTTCCTTCTTTCATTCTTCTTTATCACGTGCCATCTCGCGACATCCTCCTCCACAACGAGTGAAGCTTTCCTGTCACTACTCCGTTGGCTTCCAAACGCGCGTCAGCTCTTTCTCTCTCGCAGACAATCCAACATTTTTTTCCTCTCTCTCTCTCTCTATTTCACGATTTTTTCCATCTTTCTTTACAGCTCTCGTCATTCCCTTCAAACCAGCGCCTCTATAATCCTCCAGCTCCGGTCTAACACAACCTCCTTTAACTCTCCGTCAAACCCTCCCAGTATTTCGAAGCCAACCAAACTCGCAATTCCTTTTCTTCGTAACCTCTCTTTCTTCTCCTTTTTCCTCAGCATTTCGCCCTTTCCTTGTCTTCCCAAAATTGCCATTTCATCTCTATTTTTTGCTAACTCCAAAGTTTATAATTTTCAAACGAATCCTATAACCAACAACTGTACCGCGAGCTCATATTTTTTACCTCATGATTTTTTGCTGCTGTGCAAGCATACGACGATCACATGAAATTTTCATTTCACTCTTTTTACTCAAAGCTTATCTACAAATTAGAGACAATTACGAATTTACCTTCAATTGCAAAAGATAAATAATGAAAATTGAAAATTCTGTGAATTCTGTTAACCGCTGAAAATGTCGTGAAACGTTTTATAAGTATGCGATTATGTTGGAAATCTACATACGACTTCCTGCATGAAATATTTAATGTTTTATATTATATACGTGTGCACAGACGATGAATTTATCTGCAGCAAAGGCTCAGATATATGGAGTTAACAGAAAAACGAATAAAATTGATAGTAGCGCGAGAACGGGACATCCCAAACGAATTGACACCATCGTTCGGGATCGTACGCTTCCGTGTATACGCATTCGTATACATGTTGAAAACGAGGCCGAGAATTTCACGCACATATTCATATTATTCATGCACATGAACATCTATAGTTGGCAATGACGAAGGCCTGAACGAAAAAAAAAACGCTGCTGTCCTAAATTCAATGAATTACGCCTTTTTTATTTTGGTCACAGCTTTCAATCCGTAAATCCATCGGAGTGTCGCCGACTTTTATGGATGACAGTAAATTTGTCAGAATTCACTTCATACTGAATTTTTTCTCATCAATAAAATCCTTTACACTAGTCGAATATAATTTATCGTTGAGTAAAAATAATAATAAAATACGATTTTTCTTTGAACATTTCATTCCTTTTCTTGATGTTTTAAAGGTTTTTTCGTACTTCAATCGTACGCCACCTTTTTAAACATGCCTCTTACTTTCATCCCATCCCTTATTCGTTAATGGTGGAAAAAAGATTCCAAGTGCAATTAGACACATTGAAACATTTAACCGGGCAAAAGTCTGCACTGTAAGAAAGAGGAAGAGAAGTATTCCGAGTGGGCGAGCAGAGGGATGTGTTTTTTTCGCTGATTCTGTAGGATGCACCACAAGGCATTAATCACGTCCAACTTTTCTCGCCTTTCTCCAACTATACTTTTCTCTTTCGATCTATGTGTATACTTGTACGATTTTCACCTTCATTTTCTCGCCTCGTTTTTATACCTTCAGTATTTTATCACCAAAGGGCCTCAAATTAAAACGAGCATATTGTTTCTTTGTAACTTTTTTCACATTTTTGTATCTTCTCTGCTGTACGTTTCGTCATCCGAGTTTCCAAACGTTACAACCAAACTCGTTAACACCTTAATGAAGCCTTAATTTCATATTCTCCAATCTCTAATTTTTTATTTATTTTTATTATCAGTTTTTTTCAGTTCTTCACTTTCTCCAATTATTTCATTCTTTCTTGATTTTCTCTATTTTTTTCGTCATTATAAAACTTTAACTCTGGGATCTTCTGTTATGGTTCTTTAGTGACAAATACCATTCTATTTATTTACACGTCTCATTTGATTAGACTTTGATTCAAAAATTTAAAAGATTAATGTTCCTGCTTATATTCTTATGGATTTTTACGAACCCATTCCCACTTTTTTTCCCTTTTTGCTGTTTCTGATTCAGTTCTTATACGAGACCACCTAAATTATTGCCTTCAGGAAATCTTTCCTAATAAGGCCAGAAAAAAACTGTGAAAAACATGAATAACTCAGAAAAACTGAATATTCTGCTTAATAATTTATACGCGAGTCGATTATGCATGACTAAAGGGTCACCCAACCATATATTGACCTCTTCCGAGGCTGCTTAACTCTGGAGATGAAAATTTTCGCCATTATTTTCATAAAATATTAATGCCTACCATCGTGTCTCATTTTAAATGTCAATAATTAAGTATATTCGTGTTTTTTGCAGTCTTAAAACGGAATTTAATGACAGAATAAATACCTTGAGATTTATTGGACACTCGAGGCATTTGTAAAATGTTTTCGCCCCAAATTCAGAGCATGTCAATGTCAGAGAGTAGATGAGGTGTTGCGGTTTCCGAGGTCTCGTTAGATATCCTGGAATTTGTCTTCAACATTGTCCTCTCTCCCTTACTCTTTATATACAAAACTGTCTCGTTCTTTCTTCGTCCTTTCGCCCCTGTGTCATCCCTTCGGTTTTTGGAGTAAGGTCGACGTGTTTGCCCGTGTCGGCAAGAGAAATTGCACAAAACGATTTGCATTCCTCGCATTTCTATGCAACCCCCCGGGGCTACAAGAATATAAATCGAAAGGAATGAGAAAAAAGAAAATAATAATTATGAGCAAATAGCGAGCATTATTAGAAGCCACAAGTAAGCGACAGCAACAATTTGTCACTTCATAAACGAAAATGCGTTTTTTCATCTTTATTTTTTCATTAATTGAGAAGTGTTGTCTGCTTTGGCTTAAACTCCCATAACGATTACTACACTCTGAAAACTTGTTTCTTGTTAAATTATCGTCATAACAATGCCACTGTGTCGCGTACGAAAGGGTTGACTACTTCCTTCGCAATCTTCTGTATATAATCGGAACAACGATGAACTACGAAGGATACCATTAAACATGTTGATAGCTATTACATAGCAGGCAAAGCTTCGAACACTAACTTTGCTGTAACAGGTTCGGAGTTACGAGCTTTAATGCATGTACGGAGACGAGTTTTCGAGCACTTCCGATGCATTGCCCCAGAGACTATAAATACATAATATACTGAACATTTTTTAATTCTTTCAGAATTTATTTCACTTTCTTTGTGTTTTGAGTATTTAACAAATGTTTCCCAGTTAAAGTTTGAGTTTTCGTTATATTTTACAATTTAACATATGTATACATTTTTCGTATTGATTTCCTCGTGTAATTCGTAAAAAAAAAAAAAAAAAAAAAAAAAATACCTGTAAATAGTTTATTAAGTTAAAGGGAATAATGATGATATTTTTTCCTAAATATCGTGAACTAATAATAATCAGTACACATAACAAAATGTATATTTAATCTCAATGAAGATGAGAATGAAAATTGATGATTAAATGTATCGAGGCAAATTCACAAATGTTTAATTTATTGAAACTTCCGATTAATTTTCGTTGGATAATGTAAATTTTGCATAATGTACAAATATTTCAGTAAATGTAATGAGTTTATTATTTCTTGATGTCAAGTTTCAATATTTAACATTGATCTACATCTAAAATCTATTCATATGTACATTTAATCGTATTATTGAACAAACAAATTTAATCCATCACATCAAAACTCATTTGACACTTCTTCAAAGTTTATTAAATTGCAACATACCGAAAACAAGATCTGATTGTTCGATCATAAAGCTTGTCTGATAAATTTTAGCGTCTTTACTTGAATTTGACGTCAACTGATGCATATTTATAGCACTCGGTACAGGAAACTGTGATACTCGATAAGTAAAACAATAAATATTGAATGAATTGTAATAAATGTTGTGCCACGAAAGATAAATAAACAAAAAATTGAATGAAACGTTTGCAAGGCATATTATATCGAATGTTCCATGGCCATGAAATCGATATTTACGAAATAATCGAAACTGTTGTTCACTCTCACCGATACTTGCTCCAAAGTAATTGAAATTGCATTTTCTTTGTGCGGTTAAGTGATACCTGTTTTCCCGGACTTTACATGGACCAAAAGGCATTATATGGCATTTCTGTGTACAGCTTTTGAGCACGAAACGCATTTATATATATATTTTTTTGTTTGTTACTACATAGCTCGCTACGGTTGACGAGTTTTAACGAACCACGCAGGTTTATTTTTTGTGTTCACGAGCCCGTGGCAAAAGCTATTGCGATTGAATTTATTTCCTTCATACGTTTGCATCAATGAAAATTGTGTGGCTACGTATTTCGAACAAAATAATATTAAATCACATACAAAATACAGCGTGCATTTTAACAACGTAACAAAAGTCAAGCTTCGAGTAATAAAAAATATATTAATTTTTAACGTGCCTCATTGCAATTGAGAAGAAATATTCACTCCTGCAACATGATGAAATGATTTAAAAAAATGTTTTCTACGAAAAATCAATGTTCAAAGTGAGTGGAGAATATAATTTTCATCTTCTTGTAAAAAAAAAAAAAAAAAATCGCAATCGTTTGAGATTTAGAGAAATATGGAGAAAGATAATATTTAAGAAATTTACCATTGTCTGAATATCTGCAGTTGAAAGAAACCAGAATTCTCCGTTACAAGGAACAAAAGAGAGAAAATACCAGAGAGAAAAGCAGCCAGTTTGCAAGGAACTTGGATTTGAGAATTTTTTTATTTGAAAGTTCAAACCTCTGTCTGTAATAATTTGGCTTGATATTAAGACAAAACAGAAATGAAGAATATGTGACCCCGCAAAAAGGTTCAGGATGAAATGTCACTTCACGAAAAAAAATTGAGTCCTTTTCCACGTCGGGTCGACCGCTGAACTTAATACGTGCACATCAACGAATGAACATAGATATACGCATGGAAAACGAACCATTTCCGTTCACCGGAAGCAATTCAGAAGAATGATTGTAGCAGAAATAAAAACGCGATTTGAGATGAGATGAGAAAAAGAAAGAGCGGTCCACGAGTCTCGATATGGCACGTACATGTATTTTGAGCACTTGAATTTCCGAACACACTAAAAAAAGATCATCCAGTATATAACTTCTGGATTTATAAATGTTGGAAATTATGGTCCCTGGTAGTTTTATCCAGAACGTTAAATTCTTTATCATGAAATTTCTATTTATCTGCATCTGTGAGCAAACCTGTAAATTCCAATAAATTAATAACGTAAATGCTGCCAGATTTCAAACTGTCCATTTTCTGTTGAAAAAAAGTCTGTTTTAAAATCTCAATTAATAAATATACGAAGCTACGTCGTAAAAAAAAAAAAAAAAAAAAACAGGACCATTTGTCTGGCTCTAGCGAAGATCTACGAAAACTAATGTGACCGTCAGCTTTTTTTAGCTGTTTTTTTTTTTCTAGTTGCACGAAATCATCTCGTCAAACGAATAACGTTTTCCCATCGCTCAATTCTCCGCTCTCTTGCTACCTCCAATCACAGATAATAATTCGTAGCACGTTTTGCAGGCCCTTCACTCTCGTACCATTCTGTCGACTATATCTCTCTGACCTCTATAGTCCAGCTTTACTAAAGTCCGTGCAATGTAGAAATATATGACCGAACGACAATTAGTTTTAGATTATGATTTATGTTACCGGCTCAACACAAGTTTAGAATGTGAACGCAGTGTTTTCTAGTTTTAACTAGTTCTTTCGTAAAATCGAGTAAGAAAACCTGACTTTTCCTAAGGTTTGATTATTCACTCACAAGAAGTTCATAAGAAATTTAATTTTAAGCGATACGTGTATTATTGAATCAATTGTAAGGAGATTCAACCTTTTAAAAATTATCAATTATCAAAGTAAATTATAAAATAGAAATATATGTTTAAATGGCTGTTACGATTGAACTATTGATTCAAATCAGGAATTAATTTGGCTCGCATGAAAAGTTCCAATACTTATAGGAGTCGTTTTGGTAAAAATTAATCAAACCAATGGGATCGAATTCAATTTTGGTAACACAACCATTTTTTCTATGATAGTCACATTAATGATTGAATTTCAGTTAAAATTGTAATTTTATCAAAAATTTGTGTATTTTAATCGTTTATAATTGTAGAAGGGTTGACTGTATAGACTCGGATCAAAAGACCTTTTTCGTAGTAAATTAAATTCTCCAAAAGATTGTTTCTGCAATTTTTTCTATATGTTTTAAAAATCAGTCGAGACAGACGTTCAAACGGACATTTCCATGCAATGAGAGAAAAAAAAATTGTCGATTCAATAACAATTGATATTATTGGAACATTTCGTTGATTCAATGGCAGAGTCTTCGGTCAAAATAAATGTGTGATCAATTGAAAAACGAATTTATATTTTAAATACTTTATAATGTTGCTATGATATTTGATTAATTCAAAAAAAACTTCCCTCAGTGCATGTAAAATTCGGTTGAAACATCAATAAATCGAAAGCGGTCGACCGTACGAACTTGGCTCAATAGACTTTTAGTAAAAAAATTTAATTTCCTATCGAAGCTCACTTGGAAAATAGCGTAATATGAAATGGGGCCGAGAAAGACCAACATAATGAGAAAAACGTATTTCCGATGTTACTCAAATGGAAAAACATGAATTCCGGTTAAAAAGCATTTGAACATTTTTTACCGGCTTTTCCTTTTGCTAGAATTGACTAAAGATAATTGAAGTGGAACAAAAAATTGTGCCCTATAATAGCTCTCTCTATTCTGTGTCCACGAACGAATTTATATATATGGCAATGTTAATAAATATCGTAAATCTACACGTGCGTAGCAGTATCACAGTTTCATCATTTATTTCATTCAGTAACATATGAATAAATATGTATGAGCATGTGTTTGTAGACGTATATATTTGCAGAATGTCAATCACAAGAGCGTAGCTGCCCTACGAATTCCCATCGTTGATTAGTTTTGCGACGTGACCCGACATCGGAGCGATGAAAAATATAATTAACACTCTGGGCATTGGGTGCATTGTTCATTCTTTGAAACGCGTCCAGTAAATAAAGTGCAGTTCCTATCACAGAATGTCAATGTTTTGTTAAAAATTCATTTGAAAACGAATCCTCAGGATTGTTGATACGTTTGGGCACGAAAGTTTTTGGGTTAAAAAATGAAGAGTCTTTTTGTTTTCTACGTATATTTATTTTTCAATCCAGGACGTAAGTTCAAACTTTGATTAAAGTCGATAAACGTATATTAATTGAAAGAGATAAAAAAATAAAATATGGCTACGTTCGAGATAATCGTTCATAAATCTTCATGATGGTTTAAACCCAGCGTGCACGTGATATAAAAAGCTTTCGAACGCTTATTCTGATGGCTATTTCGCGATCCCCGATCCGATTGTCTTAAACGAATGCCAGATATTTCCATCGAAACCCTGAATAAAAGAACCTTTTCGTTTAATAAATATTACCTGAATATTCCCCTGGAGAGAAGGTTTCAGTCTCGCCGTTTTATATAAAAATATCTTTATGTATATACAGACATTTATAAAACGCACTATGTTGAATCGCTGCCCAGCACATTGGCTGTTTCTGGCTGTACTCGGGATGTTGCTTCATACATGTATACCTTCCCGAATACCGGAGAATGAACGCGATGAGTTATGGTTTCTAGCTTCGTCCAGCAATGGAGTATATACAAACGTAACAAAAACGACGTTATACAAAGGCAATCGGTTATAGGGTGTCCTCCAAATAATCCAAATAAACAATTAAAATATCGCTACTTCTTTATAAAAGAATTCAAACAATAACGAGATAATCATTGATCGAAAACTTAGGCATCATAAAAAAAAAAAAAAAAAAACAACACATCAACAAACTTCATTAAGAAAAAACAATAACTCGTTACATTCTCAGAGTATAATGAACAGTGTAACGTAATAATTAATATTATTATAGAAATTGTATAGACAAATAATATAATTACTTCAATGATTGAAGGAAACTTAAAAATGCAGCCCAATCATAATATTAATTAACAACCATTTGGATATGATTTTTTCTTTTATTTACGTTACTTTTGAGTTAATTTTGATATACATCTCGGTTTTTTTTTTCCTTTTGGTGCACACCCTGTGTATTTTAATTTACGGTCGAGCCTGTTGCCATGAAATCTCCTGCACTGATGCTGGCAAACCGTGACATGTATATCCTCCCTACATTCCCATATATCATTGAGTACTGAGAGCCAGGTCCTCGCAAAAGCATTGTGTCCAATTGTCTATATCTTTGTTCGATGTACTCTCCTACGCTGTATGGTTGGAATTTTCAGAAATGTTCGTATTTTTACAATTCTTTATTTTCTTTGAATCTAACCAACTCTGCAGGTCGAGGGTTCATTTCATTTACTCAACTGATATCTACTTTTTTTCAAAAAATTTAATAATTAAAAAAAAGCCTTCACAAAGAGAGTATAGTTGTACCGCAGAAAAGAAATAATTGTATCAATGATCCAGTTACTTTTTACAAAGTCTCGTCCTACTTTTTTTGCGGTAAATATATTTGAATTTCCAATTAAGTTGTTTTTTGATTCTCAGTTCATCAGTTTCACATCATCGTCTTTCGATGTTTTATTTATCTTTATGACGACTGAAAAATCTTTCAGTTTCTATAGATCCTTGGACGAAGGTTGAAGGAAAATTCTCGATAGATTAAGAGTACTCGGATATTTCATCCTTTTCTCCGACTTCTACAGCAAAATCGTTTTTCTACCCTTATAAAAGTCTCTGCTGTGCGTTTGATAAAATCGCAACTCTCTGCCTCGCGAAACTTTGACGTACGATGATGATCGTTCCGCGCGCCCTTTATCGGCAAGACGATCTTTGGCGAGGGTGATTGATCATTTTTTATGCCGCAGGCAAAAACGAGCGACGCCCTCGTTTCCTTTCTATTATATATCACCAATAGCATAGATATATATATATACACATTATACACCCATGATTCGTATAGAGTCACGAACCCCTCGGGCAATGAATAAATCCCTGATCTCTCAACGCACTCGAATCAGTGTTATATTCTCCAACGTCATTATATATACCATAAATAATTCAATATTGTTAAGCCGCAAAATTTTCATTTTTTTTTTCTTCCCAACCTATAAAAAAAAAGTTCTGTTGATAAATAACAAATGGTTAACGATGAGTACCTAAGGGATTTCATTAAGAAAGAGCACCTGATCTGGAAAAATTGAAATTTAAGTATACAAAGATAAGTTATATGTTCGTTCTAGAATTTCCAAACTTCAACCTGATGAAGTTCGTTTCAGGACCCCTCGTTATCAACTACATCAGGGTTTTATGTTTCCAGGGGTTATTTCACTCCTGATGTTTGTTCTTCTATGGAATTATCTTCATTTCGATGGATGAATAACGTGGAACGGTAAATATGGCACAAGTTGTCAAAAACTACGAAATCTTGAAGCCAGCAAAACAAATATCAAGGGTTTTGTCTGTGCTCTGCAGTTTCTTCAACGCTTATCGAATTTTTACTACACATCCTACAGAAAAAGGTCTCTCTCGATCTCGTATTTGCTTTTTCACTTCCCTCAAATCCGGTGAATTCCAAGAAAACGTTTACACAGAACACACATGGTGTTCTATTTTAGGGTAACTTGGCATGCGTCGGGATTTACAAACCGGAAGAGAGGCTTATGTCCATAAATGGTATGTAACTCAACAGTTTCCAGAGCCAAACCTCGTCCGGATGTCCACAGAAATATTTCCAATGATGAACATACATCGATGGATGAAGTTTTGTAGGACGTTGAAAGGTGCAGCAATAAAAAAAAAAGGATTTCGCTGTTTTTATGCAAAGAGGAAGGAAATGAAAGAATCATCATGGACGATTGTTGACAATTAGTTAATTATTAGTTGGGATAGCAGTTGGTCTAGTGGATAAGGGCTTGGGCTCGCAAGTCGGAGGGTCCCGGGTTCGATTCCCAGGCCGAACACCAATAAAGATTTGAAAATTTTTTCAAGTGTCGGTATAGGGCTCCGGGTGCCTCCCGTGGACGGTTCTCATCGTGCGGATGGTGGTCCCCTAGCCGTGTACTGGCTGGTTCATTGCAGCACACCTGAGGAGGAGGAGGGCCTGAGGAGCCTCTGGTAGCCGTGTTTGAGCGTGCTCACATTGCTACCCGGGGAGATCAAGTAGAGACTGCGACTGACTGTATTGGCAAGGTTTTCTGCAGTTTCTCTTCGCCCTCGGCAAATGCGATACACTGGGGGATAAGTCGGCTGCAGCCGCACATGGAATGTGACACTTTGGCCCATAGGAACTGGAATAGGAACTGAGGAATTGGGGTCAGAGTGCCGGGAAGGGTTCGTATAAGCCACAGAGGCATACGCAGCAACAAATATAAAAAACTAATAAAAAATAGTTAATAATTAGTCAGTTTCCTAAAGTCGTATGGGTTCAAAAATGGAGATAAGTGAATAAAAATGTTGAATGCATTCTTTCAATATTTCTTGCAAAAAAAAAATTCAATAAGCAATTTGCAAAAAGTACAAAACCAAGGAAATTCGTTGAAATTTTGATGTTAAATAAAATAAATGAATACAAGGAAAAGAACTGCTTATAGGCAAGTCACCTACGTCCTGACATTCGTTTCTCATTTCCTAATGGATTTGTGTCAGACGAGAATCCGCCCAAGTGGAGAATGTGCGCTGCTTATTGATGATGAAATCGATTGAGATTCGATCGGAAACAATTTAGTTGAACGGAGTCCAGGGGGATGGGGTTGGAGCTCTTCGCCACGCTTCCTCCTGATGGTTTCGCGGTTACCTTGACTTGCAGCATACAGAGCCTCACGATCTTATCGTTCTTTCGACGAAACCTTCGTTTAGATCAAGTCGACCACATTCATCCCTCTTCTTGATATTTCCCTCTGACTATTTTCATTGGAAAATTGAGGGGGTTCCGATGCATCAATATTCGTTGGAAGTAACGTCAATTTTATCCGCGATCCCCTATTTTACGAGCTTCTCCCGTCACACCCGGAATCGGTTTGAACTTTACTATCAACGCTCTTCTATTTCTTCGTCAAACTATAAAAAATACTTACAATATCTATATATTTATACACTTCACCCTTCACCCTAACGAAAATTGAGTAGAGCAGAAAAATCATGCGCATATTTATATACTAACAGCAATAAAAAATAATGGCATATAAAAAATATTTTTTTAAAGGAAGAAAAATAAACACTTAAAAATAATGCGTGGACTCCAAATTTATGATTTGTTTTTATTTTTACTATTTATTCAGTATATATATATGATCATTTCTTGGTTATTTTCTTCTCGCGTTTGAACTTTCCCACCATTTGCGGATACGAGTTTCCTGTTGTAAATAAAAGCTGTTCGAGAGCTCCATAATCCGTAGGAATTTACCGTATGTTATTTTTGCCGGGAAATAGTGTCGTGAAAATGTAACAAGAGTTCAACGCGAAATTCTTCAATTCCCGAGATAACGCAAACGGGGAGGAAACGGGGAGAACGAGAACGAGGATAGGAGGCCTTCGAGAATGATCCGGAAGTGGATATACGCTGTCCAGGCGAACATGCTGAGAGGATCGCGAAGCAATTCCATGAGCATTTTCCTATGGACAGACTCGATCTGCTGCTGGAGTCTTTGCAAACCTTTCTCTTATATTCTTCGTCGCATCTTCGAGTGATCGTTTTCATGGTGAGAAAAATGGCTGTTCTAAGGGTCGTATATAGACATTCGACGATACATACATATATATATATATATAGTATTTGAACAGCTCATATGAACGCGAAATGCGAATGTCACATTCTTCTTTTCTCGATCTACGGTATTGGAGTTGTCAGCGGAAACGTCATGGCGTGATGTCTTATCCACATGAGAGTCTTTGCAGTGAAATACAAACTACTTTATATTCCATATTTTTGTTCCACTCCTCTACTGCAGGTGCAAATATTGTTGATAAAATCGAAATTTAAAATTTACGTATAAAAACGTTGAAAATCGTGTACCAAAATGGCACACGAGCTATTTCTTTTTTTCTAATCCTCACAATTTTCATGTTGTGCCAATTTGCAGGAATCAGCGTTGAGAAAAAAATTCATAAAAATTGAATTATTCGTTGAGAAGGAATGATCGGCGGAGAGTAAAATGCCAAGAAATCTTTGATGGAATAACGAATGAAAAACTTATACCAATAGAATATTGTTAGAGGTTGTTTTTCGTTTACTGACCGAAGGTTTACTGTTTTTATTTGAACTCTAACGCTACTCCGTGTATATGTTGACACGCTGTATCACAATATCGCCCAATGGCACTTCATGATGTTCGCAGTTCCACACCGAATTATTGCGGCAGACAAAAACGTATATACACCTGGATTTTTACAGCACACACGAGAGGCAACTGCCCGATTAGTTTTCGTTACTAGTTCATGTGAACACAAAGAGTTGCATACGTTTTCAACGAAGTGTACAGTGGCTCTCGCATCCTATAAATGTAGGAATGTAAAGTGTAGTTGACTCGAATGTTTATATCCGCCGGGATAACAGAGTTTTTAACTCACTTCAATAAATGGAACGTACCCTTCCATGGAGGATCATCGTCAAAGCATTTCCCTGCAACGATTTACGTTGTCCGTTGGCTCAAATCGAGGCTCAAATGTCACTTTGTTCATTTTTTTGTTTCTTTGTCATATTTAGTTATTATTCCATGAAATCATTTTTGATTGAAAAGCATCGAAACAAGGGGCAAAAAATCTAATTAAATTATTTTAATGAACGATAAGATAAGCGAAGAATTAAGAAGAAAAAAGATCGAAGAAGGATCAAAATCTTCAACGCGCGTATTCTTATCCTACAAAAAACATTAATATCAATAAATATTTGTTTCATTCGAAAAGTAAATGTGCTCGAAAATTAAATATGACATGTACGGAGAAACTCGTATATCATATTTACGAAAGTTTGCAACGAGCAACGAAAACGTAACACGAACTAGAACTATAGGTAGAACGTGTCAGCTTGTGAAAAATGAAAATTGTTATTCGCGTTTTACGAGATACATTGTAGGAAAAGCAGGAAAAGGGTGAGAGAAAGAGCGGAAAAGAGATGCTTTAACTATGTTTGTTATCGTTGGGGATGCGCCTACATACGATTCGCTACACTATGCCAGCCAAACAGCCTCGTTGCCGCTGCAAGGGATATCCCATAAAAATTAACGCCGCCCGGAAGGCACTCTCGCGTATAGCGAGAAAACCGGAGTTTCGTGCCTTTACAAAATCGCGAAAACTTAATGTCCATATATATGTTTATATATTTATATACGTATGTGTGTGTGAACGAATGATTTCATGTGTTCGTGTTCACGCATTTTCATAAATATACCAAACGATACGATTTTTATACGTACCCATCAACGATAATTTTCCGTCAGCTTCAAGAAAAGACGTGAAATTGTTTATTGTCATTTTTTTTTAATACGGAAACTCATTAAGAATCTACCGATTTTTATTCTTTACACCGCTCAGTAAATGGTCATGAAATTTCTTCAGTTTTATCTTCTTTAACTCTTATTATAGGCAATTGTTGAGGATGCATCAGAACTGCAATCTTAGACATAATTAATTTTTTATTAGCGAAGTATAATAAAATTTTTTACGTAATTTTCATCCCTTTGAACGCTTGAATTAGAGAAAATAAACAAAGAAAACTCAATTACAATTTCTTTAAAGATTTCTCCGTTTTTTTTTTTCATAATGCAAGAACGTCAGTGAACGTTCAGAGCACCTGCAAAAAACAGATTTGATTTGAATTCTCATCAACATATCAGTAAAACTCTCGTTTCTCCTCCATTTATAGATTTCTTCAATGGATCGATCAAATTGACAATTTTCTTCACATATTCCTGGCTAGATATGCACTGGAATATATAATGAAGTTATAATCCAACGAAAAGGCACTTCCTGTGAAGTGTAGCCACGAGACATAAAAGTTTTGCTTACGAAAGCCCGAATGGTCGTATACACGTTTTTTATTTTCCGTATGAAAAATCCGAAGTGTTTTTCTTCTCCTTAACTTCATGGTCGGACGTTTGGTTCAGCTTGTGTTGAACAATTTATCAGAATTTGAAAAATATTCCTTTGAAGCTAAATGTCACACTTGTTGACTCTTTAATACCAAAAACATCAACGTTCGCAGAACCGATATTCGTAGTTACGTTATCAAACCACTAAAAATCCATTTCCAATTGAACTTTTTTTCTTTCGAATGTTTTACATTGTTTATAACAACATAAACACCACCAGAAATGCCAATAACTATAGTCTGTTTTTCAATACCTTTCGAGTACTCGGAGATGACGATCGCAAGAAAAAAAAAACAGAGTAAATGAAAAGAAAAAATAATAACAAGAGATCGGATCCACTGTCGACGATGTATGGCAAATAAACAATCGCGATTTATTTGATTACTCAAGCAAAAAATAGATAGAATCGTGTCTGGCAAAAAGGATCTGGAATCATGTTGCGCAATTCACGCAACTGTGCATGCCTTTGAGCTAACATTTGGTTTCGTAGCAAAATCCAGTTTTTCAGTATTTGACAGGATTGAATCTCGGTTACTACATATCTATGGATATACAGATATATACAAATTGAATCCCTTGCTCGTATTGCAACTCTCTCTCTCTTCCTCTCTCTCTCTGCTCCCGCTAGAAAACTCTCAATCGTGTATCCACTCGTTGAAAACTCATGCTTGAAACTTCATGTACAAAATTGGTTACCACGCTACATATAGACATGTGTTTATTTGGATGTGTGTCCCTCCCAGCTGTACTTTCCAACAGAATGCGATACAATCCCGTTGTCCGGGAAACCGCTCACTCGCGCCAGAGTTTATTGACTGTTTCACATTGTCCAGGTGAGTCCAGGTCGCGTGAAGAGGTTATCGAGTTCGAGGCCATGGCTTTGCATTCGAAAAAAATGTTTCTACCTGTCGCTTATTTCTATTTCCAAAAATGCAGCCAACAATTTTAAACTCATATACATTTTCGTTGCGCTTTTATGTATCTGCATAAAATTCAAGCAAAACATTATTTAACACGTTACTTTTTGTTAGAATGAAATTTATAAAAATCAAATCTGCAAATCAAAACAAAAATAATGGTAATACGAATTCATCGTTGGGTGCTTTGCGGCAATTAGTAATTATTGAGTCGAAAAAATTCCTATGGTTAATTAACATTAAACACTAAAATAGTTGAAAAATATTGATCATGACAACATTTTTTTTACCATTTTTCGAATGAACGTAACACAATTCCGTGAATGCATTTTTGTGTAAAAGCGAAATAAAAAATAAAGAAAATTACAGGGTGTCCCATAAATAATTAATAAATGCGGATGTGTGTGGAGAATACACAAGAAAAGTCTCATTTGTTTAATTGATTTTTCACAGATTTAGTCTTTTTTCATCTCAACACAAATGTTGGTACCGTTTGTCATTAATTTGAGTGCCCCAGCCACTATACTAAAGCCATTTTTGTTCACTCAGTTAATTGCATGATATTTTCGAATCGTTCAGTCATCAGATTTGCATGAAACGTTTTTAATAGCTAAAGTATTTCTTTTGTGAAAACAATTTAAACTTAAAATCTGTATTTTGATAATACTCTTCGTAAAATTCAAGTTTTTGTGTTCGAAAAGTAGACACTAAACAATGACTGGATACTCGAATAAACTCAATTACAAAAAAAAGTATTGCTATTAAACTTGTACAATGACGAAATTGATAAAAAAAAAAAAAAAAAAAAAAAAACATTTTTTCAGTGAGACATTTTTAAATTTTCATTGATGACGATGAATTTGGTCTACTTCGTCCCGATTAAAGGTTGCTGACCTTGAAACTGTTTGACTTTGATAAAATGTAAATTTCTATTTTTTTTTTTTTTTTTAAATTATTTAAGGGACACCCTGTATAAAGAGGGAAAAGAGAATCTTTTTGTAGAAAGCGACGACGTATATGCACGTTATTTTGCTGTGCTAAAGATATCTGACGTCCTTTGTTCGTAACGATGAGAAACAAAGAGATTCTTCATTGTGTAAAGCGCATAGCAGCCTTTGACCCCGAAGGAAACTTGTCTCTCGCATCTCGTTGCAACGTCCTTTGCAACAGGCCCGCACCTTTCCTATCTAACCTTTCAACCCTTTCTACACGAAGCGCGGAAGGTCCTCAACTAAAATGTCTTAATTAATCCATGCTCGCTATATCAGTGCACGTAACTTGCACTGTACCAGAGACTCGTGTCCGATTTCATGAACCAACAATTAATTAGTCTCAAGGGTGTCCTGAACAGTTTTCCCTTCGAATTTTCATTCTGATCTTTGTTTTTCTTCCTATGTGTGTGTTTGCACATTTCATTAAAGAGTAAGAACAATGCCTGAACGTCATTAATTGTGTATTTCATATTCATGTTATTTCTTCATAAAACAACGACTATTGTTGGTACAAAAAATAAAAAATAGTTTATACATAGAAGAAAATACTTGGATGCCATTCTTTTTTCCAATGAGCTCAAAAATTGAACAGTGAATACACAAAAAATGCACTAGGATTGAGCATTTGTTTTTTTTTTTTTTTTTTTTTTTTTTTTCTATTGCTCTTGATGTTCTGCATGTATTTTCGTATTCTGCACGAACGAACATATATCGAACTATAGAATTCGAGTTTACAATCATCGGACTAAAACTAATAGAGATTTCATCGTTCAACAATTGAGCCAAATCCCTCAAACTGAAGTTTGATCCGTAGCTAGTGAAATGGTTTACTGGGTAGGATTACTAGGAAAAAAAAATGGAATTGTTCACACTGCTCATAAACAAGATCAATATTTCCACATGAAATAACTCGAAAAAAAAACCGCAGTTTCGTACACAAAAAATACATCTCATATTATTTAACAAGAAATTCATTATTTCCGAACAACTTTTTTCACCAAAGATTTCGATAGCTATATATACTAAAATTATAATCATTAAATCTCACGTTTTTCATATTTTTCTATAAAGATCGCGAAAAAGTTTCGCAGATTAATATTTTGAGGTGGATTTTAAATAAATTCTGCATTGTCAACTTATTGTCTGATTAATGCTGAGAAAAAAAATGAAAGCAATTTATAATTTTTTTATGTTATACCCTCACTCGATAGGTTTCACTGATTTAGTTTGAACGAAAAGTGGAATTTGAGTGGAGTGTGCGTTTTGTTTGAATGCTAAGAGTAATAAAAAGGATAAAAATAATTGTTGACTGTTGGCACGAAGCTCGCACGGCGTAATTTCCTATTAAATATACGTGGTGGGGAGAAACGTCAAAAAGTTTTTTTACGCGAAATGATCGGTCCTCTAGCCGATACCGCAGTCATTTCGTAACTGGAAACATTCGTGTTACTCAACGGGTAATTCTGGGCCATGGATGCACGCTGATCACGGGGCTATAAACATGAAACGCATATACGTACCGGTTGTACAAGCTGAAATAATTAATTGCTGGCTGTCAGAAGCACGCATAGAATCCGGTTTCGGTACAATTATAGCAATAGTAAACGTTAACGGTGGAGTAGTAATCGTGAGTCGTGCTTTTGGCTCGCCGAATTCAAATTGAACTGAAAGGGTTGGTTCAATCGATCCAGGGTCAACTGTGGAACTAACGCTCGAACACTCTGTCAAATAGACTCGTTAAAACATTAGAAAATATAAACAACATTCCTTTTCCACTTAAATCTTCGTTTTTTTTTTTTTATAATTTAACATTTCAATTATAATAGATAATAATAATAGTTATTCGGATAATATCCGAATGATATTTTATGAGAAGATCTCTTCGGACTGTGTTAACTCTCGAATAACCTATCACTAGTGAAAACAAACCCTAAAATTTCTTCTGTATAAAAAACTACGAGAATGAAAGCCACGAAAGTATTAAACGATGATGTTGAAAACTTTTAACAAATCCTAGGATAAAACTTGATAAAATTTGATCTCGATCATCGTTAACTTTTAGTGACGAAACAATTCGTAGTCTGAAGGGCTTCGGCGATCACTATTAGTTGGATGACCGGTATTATAGCACTAATCGCAAAAACACACTAACGATTCAGTGACGACGTAATTTCGGGCACTATTGGATTATCGCTATTAGTGTTTCTGGTAATTTCAATTGAGAAGTCACTAGTAATATCATTAGTATTCCCATTAATGATTTATCCAGTTATCTCATTAGTTATTTCGTAAGTAATTTCATCACAATCCATATGTGACCATAAAATTATGATAAAATACGAATCAATTAGATTAATCGAGCAGTTTAAAAATAGCAGAAATACAAATGAATATCTTCGTAATTATAATTTTTTCAGTTATCCATAAAACTATTGAGAAGAATAATTTTCAATCAGTTTTTAGTAATGATTACAAGTACCAAAAATTATTATTAATTAACACTGATAGAAACACTTGTGGGAATCATAAATCCCTGGCTAGCACTGATCAATTTCCATAATAGTGTCTATTAGTGCTCATTAGTGTTTTTTCCATAAAGATGTGACGACACTTCGGGGGGTCTCATAGGAACAGAAAAAGTTACGTGCAGTAGTAAAATCGATGGTATGGGCTCCTGATGAAAACCCTGGAAACCATACGTGGGAAAAATTAAAACATTATCAAAGCAAATATTTATTTTAGAGCTAAAAAAAATTTTGCAATATTGTATATTTGAATACCATGGATCCGTAATCACGAGGACATATAGTTATATAATTATACTTATATATTTATGTAAAGGTACATGGGAACACATGTCTACAAAATCCCAAAGGAGGAGCTTGTTTGTCGCATTTGAAATTCCGTTGGGTCCCAGTGAGTGCATTGAACCAACCAAATCTGTCGACTCCTCTCTTGTGTAACGATGAAACTTTCCGTATGCAGGTGTAATTTTGTTTCCTCAGATCGGTCAGGTGCACCGACCAACGTGTAAATAATACAACTTCCTGTGGCCCTTTCCGTCTCCCTTTAATAGCAAAGCTTTTTCCTTTTTGTTTTCGTTTACTTTTTTTGTACACTACAAATATACGTTTCGCTGGACTTTTGCACTTTGATGTGTGACGTGTCATTAACGAATGAATAAATTCAGGATATTCCTGTAACATTTTTCCGATAGAGCAGAAAATACTCTATGAAAGTTTTCTGTAACGTTAACGATTTAACTGAAATAGGAATTTCGAAGGGATCTTCACCATGAATTAAAGTTTAAACTGCAATAACTTTTGTACGATTGATCTGAAGCCATCGGCTCTAATAACTTTTTTTGTAGGAAATTTCATTCTCTATAAATATATGTTCACGTCATATACGTAGGAACTTTTTCCTCAAAGATGCAGACCAATATTTGTCGAGTCGTATAATTTTATTTGGATCATCACTCAAATAATTTCCTAGAGAACAATATTTCTTTCAAAAAGTACCACGAACACCTTTTTAAATAATCGCATTCGAAAAAATAATGCTAATAAGTAAAGTTCTGTTTTGAATTGGGGATTAAAATCAATGATTAAAATATATTTCATGCAGAACGTCAAATTAAAAACGAGGATTTTGCATGCGTGACAAGTGCACACTGAGCTAAACACAAAACATTAACTCATGAAATCTTGACAATTGATGTTACAAATTAGAACGAAATGACTAAATTCAATTAGTGGAGATTACAATTGTATGATTGAATAACTAAAAGTACTAATATTGAGTTCTCGAGATATTTACGGTCCAAAACATAATGAGTTTATAATTTAAATAACGTGGGTGCAAGTTTTTACAGTGACCGGAACATTCAAATATAATTGGTAAGCAGATAGTGCGGTGGAAGAACATTTATTATATATCATGGTTGAGACCGCGACGAGAGATAATTGATAGTTATACGAGACCAACGAAAGCTCGGGATTTTCTACTGGAGTTGGAAAATAAAATCCCTGGATCATATCGTCAGACCCAACGCTACTCCATGTTAGACTATAGGATTTTAAAAAAGCCATAAGATCTCTTTGGTCCGACTTTTTCTTGATTTACCATAGAGCATTATGCAAATGGTGCTTATGGGCCCCGGAGGTATCTCCCGACACGAACTCTCGACGGAGACACTATAAATCGCTGTACTAATTGCGATATGGTAATTGTATATGTATATAAAATTCTTCCTGTTTTTCTCGAAAATCCTTTTTTCACTGCGTAATGATGATTTAGGCTTTTGCCAACCACCATCATTAATTATGTCTGGAAAAAAAATCCACAGCTCGACTTTTTCCTTCATGAATAAGTCAGTGAGTCTTTATAACAATAATAAATTACCGAAAAGCTTTTTTAAGTTATTCCTTTCACGAACTCGAATAATTCGCTAATAATAAATCTTTTTGCACGATTATCTAAAAATATCAAGTCAAGTTACTAACCTTTAAGCAAAGCACGCAAATTTCTATTTGAAAATTCATATTCAAAATAATTCTTCATGTTTGATATAAACAGACTTATGCATAGAAAAAAAAATTGAAAAAATTTCACAAATCAAGTAAAACAAGGAGTCGCCGAATTGTTTTCGGTGACTTCGAAACAATGTTTCGGAAAAATGTTTTAGAAAAATATTTAGGACAAATCTTGGACAAATGTGCGACTAGCAGACAATTTTTTGTAATTATAATTTCCAATTAGTCATGTTTTCTTTGACAGTTTTACTAAAAAATTAAACCCAAGGCTTCTTTTTTGCCCTTTTCAAATTGGCCTACATTTTCACTAATGTTACTGTGCACTTTATGAAAATTTTTCATTTTTGTTCAACTGTTTTTACAAACAGTCCGTAGAATTTTCATTTCTATTCATTGAATTCATCCAGTCAAGCGAAAATTTCCAATTTTTCATCACCCTTGAGACTGATTTTTTTTTTCAAGATCCAGTCCAATTCATAAATAATCGAACTTAACTACTGCCTTATCATGAAAGAAATGTAAAATGTTTCAACTTACAAGCTATTCTTGCTAGGTTCATTTTGCATCGTGAGTATAATGAAGAAAAAACGTATTAACAATAATCATTAATAAACTGAAAACAAGAAATGTTTTTAAGCGATAGATTTCTTACCTTCTAAGCGTATGTACACAACCACTTGAAGCTTTCTTCGAGGGATCGATAAGATTGGATCATCATCACTGTGTACTTTCTCACTGATGTTCTTCCATCAAATAAAAATAGAATTACGTGCATGGTATTGCGGTCAGGATCAGACTACAGCCAGGGGGTTAAATTGAGACGTTGTTACGCTTATAAAGTAACATCGGAGTAGAAATTGTTGAAGAAGCAAAACAGAGATAATTGGTTCGTCATTATAGCAAACAATGTGTAGCAAGAAATAATGATTTTTTTACAAAATTGATTGTAGCAGCAAACCTATCGAAAAATATATTTAAAATCAATACAAAACTATTTAAATACAAAAGTCCTAAAACGTAGTAAAATAAACAGTGTAAGTGAATTGAAAAATATTGTACAGATTAAATCTTTTAATTCGTAAACCACACTGTCAGGATTTTATACTTGTAATGAATGAAAAAGTGTAAAAACTATATGCTAGAAAGAAAGTGCATTTAAAATGGTAGAGAGTGGAGAACATTATTACAAGGCATGCCGAGCATGCTGCTAAAATATACACACATTGTGCTGAACCATCGTCGACAAACCCAGTCGGAAGTCGTGAAAGGCTGTCCTTTATGGCGTCACGTACACCGTTCTCGAGTCTATACAATATTTTATCCTTTATATATACAGAGATATATGTTTGTCTGTATGGTTTAACAAATGTCGTACGGTTTTTTCGAGCTTTCACTATTGCATCCTCAAGTAATCGTATTGGAAATAAATCGTTATATATATTTTCATGGTTTTATTCATTGAATTTGTTTTTCATTTTAGCAAAGTCTATGGTTAGAATGTTTCTTGTAGTGTTTCAAAAAGTTCGAGAACAAAAATCGAATTGTCTACCATTTTTTTCTTCGCGAAAATTTATAAATGTTTTTAAATAATCAATATATCTGTTTACAAAGTTTCAAACAGAAATAAACTCGAACAATGTCAATTGTTCTCCGAAAAAGGAATTTCCAACAAAAATGCGAGCGCGTCAGTATAGAAAACTTCTAGAAAAAAGACTCTACTCGATAAATAATCATATTCTATGCGATTTCGCCTTATGTACCTGATAAATTATTTCGAGGAATGTATGTACAAACTGTAATATACAGAACGAGTTCGTATAGTCATTTGTCGAAGATGCTGCTCGTAGTAGGGTTGAAAACTCTTGGAGTGGGTTTCTCGACCGAAAAATGCCATGGACCGGAAAGAGCTTCCATGCTATGCGTGTCCAAAAGCAAACAAATTGCCATTGAAAGTACATTGCCCTGATTTTATAGAGAGCCAGGATGCTCAGACTTTTTTTATTTTTTATTTTTCTTCTTATCAGAAGACATTTTGGGCACGTTTTCTTTTGCAACATCCACGATGACTCTATAGCGATGCAAGTACACAGTGGATGCGATATACATTGCTGTCGATATGTGCAATACACTAGGAATACTATACGTTTATGTCGTATGCACTTGGAAACATTTTCGCTTTCGTCCCTACAGGAAAATCCTCTGTGATAACAGTAACAATTTCGCATTTTCTATGAGTGTGTGCAAACCTTGTACAAACAACATTTCTCCATGGGTTTATCAATAACGCGAAGTGAGACTACTGTTGCTCGTTGGAGATTTATAGTGATTTTGTTGAGAAAATCGTACGCAAAACAGGAAGTGAAAGCTTATGCGAAACGATTCGCTACTTCGATGAACGAAATTTTTATCGTTGCTTGTAGTACACCTACGATCAGGGAAAAGCGTATGGTTCGAGAATTCGATCAACGATCACGCGGGTGCAAATAGATTTTGACAACTTCCATGCCCTTTTAAGCTACCAAAAAGTACTTTTTTTCAAATATGAACGTTTTGAAAAATCATTTTATGACGAAAACGACGAAATTCTATTATTCTTGAGGATTTCTGTCAAGAAGCTTTTCCGGGAAATTGGAAATGTCAATCCAGCAGGTTTCGTAGGCTCTATATATTTTCTTTGAGTTTCTACTCGTATATTGCCGTGTCCAAAAAAAAAATGTTGAAATTCCAACAACGATGTTGAAATATTATGAAAAATCCATAAGGGACTGTGACATTTTTGGTTGATAAATGATAGTCCCACGTAGAGAGACGAGAAATATGAGAAAAAAGTCCATTCATATTGCACTTTCTTCCCATCAAAACAAACTTTCATGCCTGACCATTGTTTCTAAGTGAATTTTATTTCGCTATTTGTTTTTTAAAAAAGTGATTGTTTTTTCTGCAAAATTGCACTCAGAAAATAGATTAAATTGTTGAGATTATCCCTGCGATATATATAAATGAAAAAATGGGCCTTTTTACCAGCCTACTGATGCGACAACTCACTCTTAAGGAATTTATGATCGCATCGCTCCATCACCGAAACACCCGCCGCGTTTTCGCTCTCGACATGTAACATCCCACGCAGCGAGAATATTGCGTGCACTTTCATTTTACTTCGTACCAAGGAAATAACAGAATATGGTTATACGTTTGAAGGATGTATATGGAGCACGTAAGCCGACTATTAAAAAAAAGCCGAGAAATTCAAGATCCTTATTCTTTTTTTTCATTCGCTTCCCTTTCGTTATTTACGATCTAAATGACAACCGAGCGTTACGTCGTTATTTATCACCCACGGCTGTCACATTCGGAAATTATTGCAACGAGAAAATAAACTTCTGTTCAATGCGAAAGAAGTTTCGATTCGAAATACGGAAAAAAAATCATTACAACATATTGTAATCGGATGAGACACAATATTTGAATTGAACAATATTTACTGAAAAATTTGAAAATTATTAGGCAGAAAAACCGTTGACAAAAGTGTAGAAAACTCTTGATTCACTGGTATTTTCGTATTATAGATATATTTATCTTTGTTTTTTTATTTTCTGTTATTTCACAACATTTTTGAGATTTTATTAATCATTGCATCAAAACTTTTGAACGTGAAACTGCTCTGAATCAAACTAAAAAATACAAAAGTATATTACTTTCAAAATTATGAGAATTAATACATAAAATATTCAAGAACCACCAAAAAAAAAATGAAAAAACTTGATTATACCTTCGAACTATTTTTAATTTTAATACTGAGTCAATAATTGTAATTATTGTTGGCCTTCGTTTCAAAGGAGAGAAACAAGATCGTACTTTTTCTCGCGTGAGTTACCTGCAGATTGTATGTGAAAAGCGGGAACGCCGCGACTTGGTAGCCAACTCGAAATTTAGCGTTAATTGTATGAGACTTTTATTTATTTCCTATTAATTGCTGTATCAAGTGTCGAATATTCTTTAATCGATTGTCTCTCGTATTTCTGATCTACAAAAATGTAAATATTCAAAAATTCATTACCGTTTATCACTGTTTCACTTTTTCCTTTGTATATAATTTTAAATTAAAAAAAGTTCGTATCTTACCAAATTTTGTTTTATATCGTGTTTAAGGAACTCGACCGATCATTCAGTCGGTGAAACTTCTGATGCACATATTTCTCGGACACAGTTGAGTTTTGAGGTAAAATAAATGACACACGTTGTTATCCTTTCATTATAGAGAGAAAAGTATAATTCTTTGTTTTCTTGAAATATGACACGTCTCCGATAAAAATGTGAATCAGCTGTTTTTCACCAATTTCTCTGGCACTCGCACAACCGATAGAGCACCTTTTTAAATTAAAATTCACAGTGTGTGCCCCTTAAGGATTGGAGTAACCATAAAGAGTATGCGATGTGAGAATTTATATACTTGCTCTCAATGCCCTCTGAATATTAAGACATTTCTCCCACCTTAAAACACTGCACCCACTAAGTTCTCGTATGTTTATACATTGTTTCGATCTATATACGAAGTTATATATTTATGGACGTGAGTCCGCTGCAACGATCCAAGCTTGTGGCGCTTATCACGCCGATTCTCGCGAGAGTAACAACTCTGATAACGATAAACGTTTTCTCTGCTACGTGTGCCCACAAAAACACACCTGCATCTATAAATACATAGATATTTATGAAGGTGAATGTGTATTACATGATGAAGATCGTTCTCGGTTGTAAAAGGAAAGAGATATAGTAACACAAATGTGCATGTTACGTTCAACGTGTCTATTTCTCGAAGTTCCCAGTACTTCCGAAGTGCAGTAAGTTCCATGTTTCCCTATCAACCCCTAAGCTCCGCACTACCCTTACAACAGGGTGTTTCGCCTCCCATAGCTCTCGCCACCCACGCAGCGAAGAACACGAGACGCAACGGATCAGGCTTCAGCAACGTTACGAAGCACATTGGAGAACTTCGAGGCGCTAAGTTGTTAGATAACGTTTTAAGAAAGGAAAGTAGTAACACTGCGGATTCCTGCTCAAGAGTTAATATTAAAGAATTTGTATAATTTTTTCTTCGTTTGCAACAATTTTGTGTGATTTGTATTTTTAATAGAAAGCAAGGTCTTGGAAGTATTGCAAAGACAATCAGAACAGGCGGGTCGTCAAATATTCCGGTGGTGATAAAAATGATATTCTTTTAAAAGGGAAGGATTTTTCTGAGGCTCAGGCTTCAGCAACATTACGAAGCACATTAGAGAACTTCGAGGCACTAAGTTCTTACATAACGTTTTAAGAAAGGAAAGTAGTGACATTGCGGATTACTGCTCGAGAGTTAATATTAAAGAATTTGTGTATTTTTTTCTTGTTTGCAACAATTTTGTGTGATTTGTATTTTTAATGGAAAGCAAGGTCTTGAAGGTACAGCAGAGACAATCAGAACAGGCGGGTCGTCAAATATCCTGATGGTGATAAAAATGAAAATGATATTCTTGTAAAAGGGAAGAATTCCTGAGGCTTTTCTCTACTTTTATTTTAACCGAGAACCAAGATTATATGGCTCAATGAAATTGAAACATCCTGTCAACGTTGCTTTTCGAGTTATATTTGCTTCAACATCTTGAGCACAGAGACTGTAGAGATATATTTTATGAGGTTATATTTTCTTGGTGTTGTTGAGAAACGAAACAGCCTTGTGAGAATAGAAATATGTTTCTGAGCACTCGTTGCGGGGTGTAGATGTACGAGTGCAATATTCCAAAAGTGAGGGAAACACTTGATTCCAACCACTGCGAAGTCTCTCATTCTCGCTCTCTCTCTCTCTCTCTCTCTCTTTCTTGCACACAGGTTCACAGAACTTGTAGTCCCAGTAGATGCTGTGGAGGATCCCTTGGCCCAACATCCCATTTGTTCTAACCTTAAGTATCTGATGTATGCCATGGCCAACCCTGAGCTTATGTCACCAGCAACTTAACCCGTCATTTACCATGTGTTAGTGTTTCATAAAATAACAAGATGTAGCAAAAGTGTTTTCTTCGAGCTTGGAAAATTAATAAGCAAAAGATAATTCAATTTTAATAAATAAACTGCGAAATTATTCGAATAAATTAATGTGAAACATTAGTCTAAGAAAAATAAATATAGAGTTGTTATTTCTAGGCATGAGAAGACCCAAAAAATTTGCTGACCGCTGCTGAAAGTTTGAACACTGTTTGACACACTGGGTCTATTTGACCCGTGGCGTACCTCAATCACCCGACCAGCCCTTAGATTGGTTCTTATCGAAAAAAAATCAATAGTACACTTTAATCATTCGTCAATGTATGAGCATCATAAAAATTCGAAAATATCAAGTTCAATTGTTTAAAAAAAATTGTGTAAAATTTGAACGTCCGAAAAAATGGACATGTTACTGAAAAAAGTCATAATTTTTTCACTGTTTCATTTTTTTTTTGATTAATCACCAAGAATTTGCCTATAAAAGATGCTTTTTCGTGAAAAAAAAAACACCGCTATGACGAGATTTCCTCAAAAAACTGTGATTCTCTAAACAACTGAGCCTTACGTTCATGTTTCTTTATGTTTGGAATTTAAAAAATCTTTAATTATAATGAAAAATCGTTAATGGTCTTCGAAAATATTTCAGAGGCATTGACGCTGGAGAATTAGTTTGGGTCACAATGACCCAGTGTCTCAATAAAAAGTTTGAAAGTATATAAAATAAAAAATCCAAAATAATTTCGGTAAATAGAAACTTGAAATCGTGATTTCAATCCTTAAACGTGACGTTCATTTAACTTGTTTGAAATTCTTCGGCATCATATGGAATGAATGAACTTTTACATACATATCCAAGTATTCATAGCAGCCTGCACCAAATAGTAATATCGCTTTAATTATGCGCGCTATATTTGGGCGGGAGTGTGTTATTAATTTTCTGTCCTGTCCTAAGCATCGTGAGAGACTTACTGTTACGAGCTCACGAGGAGGGTGATATCCAGCTCGATGTAGCCTTGCCACCACGAAAACCACTGCTACCCCTAGTTTCTTCGTCATATATCTGACTCGAGAAGAGCCCCCGGGCTCTACTCCCTCGTCCTAAACGACCTAGCAACGCAACTCGCAACAGAAGCGTTCACTAACACATTTACCCTCATCTCGATTCATAATATATACATATATATATATATATATATATATAAATGTACGTGTTAGACCTCAGATATCGTCGATTTTCCTGAAAATTATTCGAGGCTCTAATTAAACGACGAAACGTCTCGATAGAAGGGTGACTTTATAAACGCCATCAATAATCACCTCATAGAATTGTATTTACCTGCCCATATGCGAAGAAAAAAAAACAAAAATTAATAACTAATTACAAAAATAAATAGTTGAATGAATCTTCTGAATTATTTTCATGACCCACTGGTTGTTTCTTTCTTTTTTTTTTAATGTCTTCTACTAAACATCTAGTTATTTATCTATTCGTTGGAAAATGTAGAACACGTTCACAAGCGTGAATTTATGTTTAGTTCAGTTTTTATTGAGAGTACATTAATAATTGTGGATAAAAAGTTAAATGAGAAAACGTTGACAGAATTCGATGACAACATCCACTGAAAGTGTTGTCGGTATATTTAAAAAATGAGGTTCCCAATCCATTGGTATTTAATCCGGCATAAAAAACAGAACGGATGATCTCATTTCGAGAATTTGAACAATTGTGTCTTCGATTCAACGTAGTAACATTTATTTAAATAGTCAACTTTATTTAAATATTTAACGACTCATCTAGAAGTCATTCATTTTTCTGTATTTATGAAGTTACATAGTTTTTATTTTTTCTCATTTCCATGTATCATCTGCAGATTCATCATTAGAACTATTGGAACCCGCTTTGCGAAGATAAGTCAGCAGTATGTCAAGAACAATACTTCCCATACCATTCATCGGTACTCTATATTTTAAACGTTCCAAAAGTGCAACAGCGAGCATACGAGGTGTATCATAAAAATAGCGTATGAAACCCTTGAGTCCATACGAAAGATCGATCGATCGTGTAGTGACCATTTTTCGGAAAGATTTAGCTTGAGGAATCTTGGCTTCTTCTTCAAGAACATCAAGAAAGAGGCTAATATTAAAATTTGAATTGCCGAAGAACTGATCCATCCGTGAAGTGGCAACATCAGCTTTGGGCACTTTAACGAAACGGGGTATCAACTCGTTGACAGTTTTTGTAATCAAGGAGTCAGTTTTAATGCGTCGAGATATTAATTTCATCATAGTGACTACCAATTCGTGAGGATCTTTAAAATTTGCGCAGCAGGTACCAGTCGTGGCTGGTGACCAATTGGATATTTTATTCAACCGTAAAATATCGCAAAGAAGTCGAAATTTTTCTATTTCGGTGGGTGTCATTCCTTCGAATTTCATGTTCAACATGAACGCTGCAAGAACTGGCTGCGTCAGCACAATCCCACCGTTCTGTATCTCCCAAAAGAATATTGCAAATTCTTTGCCCAACGTTTCTGCCACTCTTTGATCAAACAGTCGATTCACATTATCGTCAAGCCTCAGATTCGGTATCATCTGAACACCGATATCTGCCAATAGATTTATACCACCCTGAGCAACCAGTATACTTTTCAAAAGTTCTTTACGCTTAGAGAAATATTTGCCTAATTCGTTAACCGCGCTACGACAATATAGCGGACCAACAACATTGAGAGATCTCAAAAGCCAGAACACTTGACTCACTTGATTTGCTTTTGCTAATGGTGCTATGCGTGGCACAAGGTCCATTGCATTTACACCATTGCGTCGTAGCTCATCATAAAGCAAACGTACACTGGATTTAATATCACGAGCGAAAGCACGGCTGGTACTTTGATGCAACAAATAACCAAAAAGGACCAACATATTGTCACGAAGTGTTGTCGCCGTCCACGCACGAAGAATCATTACATCTCCGTTAGATTTTGGTGCTGATCTGCGCGAAATATCACACGTTGTTTTATTCACATCGTACGCATTACAACTCGATAATTCGAGAACCGGTGTTTCCGTATCGGAGTCCAAATGCACGTAGCCGATGTGACCAAAATTGTAGTCATTTTGTAGTCCACTGAAAGTCGTTGCCACTTGATTTTCATCTAATGACGAAGATTCAACGATCTGAAACAATTCCAACTTCCAGATCTCACTCTTTATTATTTTACTGACTAATTCTCACCTCTGCTAAATAGTAGATTAACAAGAATCGAGTCCAACGTAGCTGCAACATTACGACGAACTACGCCCCGTTGGTCTAACAATATTCGATGCTCAATTGCGATTTCAATGTTTCGACCGAAAGCTTTTGACGTGGTCAACCATCAGTTATAAATAATCTTTGCATGATTGAAATTTATGATTTTACTGTCGGGAATCTTATCGCAGACAAGCCTCGCAATGCTACACTGTTCCGTCTTTGAAAATATTATCGCTCACTAACTTTTACTATCGTAAGATTTATCAATCTTCGATCTTATGCAGATTTTTAATTGGACGATCTAACAATGATTCTCAAATTATAGATCATTAATCGAAGAATTTTCATAATGAAATTAACACGTTTTATCATTACAGGCATCAACATATCTCTGTACTTGTCAATCTTATCAATCGGAGAAAAATAATCCATCTGTCTGCCTATCCGTATGTTTGACTACTTGTAACTCGAAAACTTCTGAACGGATTACAATAAATCTTTCACTAACAGAAAGTTTATAATCTGCTATACGATTTATAGCTTTCGATACATTGTTTAGTTTGTAGTTAAGCTAAGTGGTTGAAAACAGCTTCATTCTGGAGGGAAATCGAGTAGGAATTTTTTAACATTTAAGAAACCCACTGCGTTTACTTTTACCTTTCAATCGACTAGAACAATGATTTCTTTTAATTATTTTTCTGCAAAGTCTTAAAAAGCTGAAAAAAAAATGATTTTTTATTTGTACTCGTATCTGAATGTTCAAAAAATAAATAAAAAATATTCCTACAATCCGAAAAAAGGTCATTCCCATAGTGTTATCCAACGAGACCCCGAAATGCCGGAAATCCAAAAGCTAGATCCTGGGAAACACTTGCTGGTTTGTTTCTCATGCAAAATGTTTTCACAGCAATTGCATTTATTTTGACAATGTTTTAACGATTTATAGCAGTGACTACCCTAGTCAAACGTGTGATAAATTTTAAAAAGCGTTGTATGCAACGTTTAACACATAAATTAATTAATCGACGTTGAATTCGTCTTGCAGGATGTCTTGTTAACTTAGAAAAATGTTGATAACTATAGATACGTTTAACTCCAAAAAAAACCTAATCCCTCCAAAAAATGTTAACTCAATGTTCGTAAAAAGAAAAATTCGGGCTTCTCAAAAATATAATAAATCAACATAAATATACTAAAGCATGTAAAGCCAATAACGTCGGAGCGAGTATTTAATTATAAAGTATTTGAATCACAGCAAAAAACTACCCAAAAAAGAACAAAATTCTTAAAAAATTGGCAAGATCGAGAATGATTTACATTCAGCACTAAAATTTATAATATTAATAATGGGACAAGTATTTCATTGTCGCTTGAGGATGGAGTGTTTAAAAAAAAAGCACAAATCAGTTGGCTAATGAAAAAAGTCACCAATGTACAAAAATAAAAATCGGTCAAAAGAACAGAGTCCAGAAAAAAAATAAAGATAAAACAAAACGTGGGGAAAAAAATTTCAAACGAAAAAAATTAAATTGAAAAGTAATTTCGGCCGAAGTACTTGGCGAGTTCGTACCATAAGAAATGCATTACGTGTCCCTAGCTAAGCAAAAAACCCGCCAAGTACTTCGGCCGAAATTACTTTTACCAATAAGCGCAAATCTATAGTTTTTAATATTTTATCTATGTTAACAAGACATACTGCAAGACGAATCGAGCGTCGATTAATTAAATTATGTGTTGAACGTTGCAAACAACTGTAGGGAAATGTCAACACTCATTTAACTAGGGTAGTCACTCCTATGAGTCCTTAACACTTTTAATTATTAATATAACAAAATTCAAGTGGAGGCAGCCATTTTTATTATGAAAATATGAAATGAGTGTTGAACAAGAACGCGCCTTGTTGTTACAATGGTTTTTTTGCCATTTTTCCTACCCTTGGATACGTTCAACCTACCATTCATTTTTATCGTCTCGCTGGAGGCTCGTCTCACGACATACTTGAACAATATATGAACACAGCAGAACAGCTGTCGTGCTGTTGAATCAACTTTTCTCTCTGTCACTATCCTTCTCCACTTCTTTTTCTTCTATTATCAATATTTCGTCCTTTCTCGCAATTATCATATAACTAACGAGTCCAAATGTCCTTTTACTTTTTTTCCAGGGTATGGAAGTATAGCGCCACGTTCAACTTGGGGAAAAGTTGCGACCATGGGTTACGCAGCGCTCGGAATTCCCTTGACCCTCGTGTATCTTTCAAGCGCTGGAGGTTTACTCTCCAGATGTGCTCGTGGTGTTTTTACGCGTGCTCTTTGCTGCTGTCTTTGCTCCAATTGCGGCTATTGTTGTTACGATGAGAGGCGAATGCAGGTGAGAAACGTATAAATAAATTTTAATTTCTATCTCTTCAGATGTTTCAATTCCATCCAGACCGAAATAAAATTTTATGACGAGTCCAAAGAAATTTGCAAAATCGACTTTTGTTCTAAATCGTACATTGGATGCTGTAAAAAAAAATGTTTGTTTAATTATTGTCCAATGACGAAATACTGTTGCAACACTCATCCAACTTGTTCGAATTCCTATGCCGTTTCGATACAATCGATACTTTGCATGTACCAAGGAGAAGGAGAGACGGATGAGGAAAAAACGTCAACAAGAGGAATTGAGCCAGCAGCAGCAACAGATGCAACTCCAAGAGCCATTCTACGTGAGAGCGAATGCCTCGACGTTTCCTGGCTCCGTCGACATGAAGACAAGTCCAAAGGATGAAATATCAAGCCTTGGTTCCGGCGACAGACCGAATGTCACGATATTAGCACCAATAAGCATTTGCCTCGGGGCAATGCTCTGCTACATTGTTGCCGGAGCTTTTACCTTGTACAAATTAGAGGGTTGGAGCTTCGTAGGTAAGACTTTTCATCATAAATATCAATGTCAACGTCATCGAATGATAAATCTACTAATGAACTCCCATCAAAGTGACTTTTAAACTTTCGTAGCAACGTCAAAAACTAAACTTATTTCATACAAAATTCAAATGGAAAATGACCGAAGTTACTACACAACCTCGAAGTAAAAAACTTGAGCTAATCAAAGTTCAAGTTTGGAATATTGATTGGATGAACATTCCTTCCATCCTAAAATTAGCATTTTCTTGAAAACGTGATGAGTTTGAGAGAAAAGTTCCATCGATTCACTTGTCGTTGTTTAATCGATCGTTTGAACTAAATTGTTCTCGCATTGCTTTGTTTACACGGAACATTCCATTAGACATCAGCTCGTATTGGACAACGCACAATTGGAAATAACTAATTTTGTTTGTATTTATTGTTCTGTAAATTTAGATGCGAGTTATTTCTGCTTCATGAGCCTGAGTACCATCGGTTTTGGTGACATGGTTCCTGGTTCCTATCCACGCTACGATCTCGTCGATTCGAGAAACATAACCGTATGGTTTTGTTCGTGCTACATAATGTCCGGAATGGCATTAACAGCAATGTGCTTCAATATACTTCACGACGAGATTGTACATCGTCTTGCACATCAATCGGAAAAGAATGAGCCTGTGAAGCCAAGTACGAGTGTTGATGAATTGTCAAACGATCCGTTTGCCTTGACGTCGTGACAATTTCCAACGAGTAACGCCTGTCATCGTAACGTAACAGAAGAGAGCTTATGCGGTGAACCACCTTCAAGTATATTTGCCCACGATAACGAGATTAACATTCTAAAAGACTCTTACAATCAAGTTGACGTTACGAGAGACTGTAAACCAATAATCAAACTGGAGGATCATATCGTTGGTCCTATTTCGGCTGTTTACACCCTTCCCGAAGTTGACGAGGAAGCCGAAGATAACACAGAGATGTAAATCTTTCCTTCTTCAACATTATATTCAAATTTAGGCTCAAAAGTTTGCAGGGAATGAACAGGTCGTTGAATTCTGAAGAGAAAAGTCCTCATCCAAATTTTTCTCCGTCGCATACTTTCCGAGATATCAGAAGAAACAGTCACATCCAATCCAGTGGGTCTGCGAGAAGGAGGGTAGAGTGGGGACTCGACCGCTCGGTATGCTCTGCCCCAACACGCCCACTTCACTTCGTCGGAGCCCCGGATTGGCTGATCACTAATTCATTAATAACTCTTCAACGGTCCATTGGAGAAAAAAATAAATGAGAACTTTTCTCTTCAGAATCAACCAATCTGTCTTTTCCACACATTCTAAATGCAACTTTTATGACGCCTGGTGAATATAGACGAAAACACACGTCAGGTTTAATCCAAATTTTTTCACACACTTCAAACATTTTCGACGATTTACTTCCTTCCTCTCTCTCTCTCTCTCTCTCTCTCTCTCTCTCTCTCTCTCTCTCTCTCTCTCTCTCTCTCTCTCTCAATCAATCAATCAATCAATCAATCAATCTCTCTCTCTTTCTCTCTCTACTCTCTGAATTTTCTTCATTTCTCCATCCACTATGCAACTGTCGCCATTATCTTCTTATTTTCGTGGCGGTGTCGAATGTGTACGTATGAAAATACTTCTACTTTTGTTACTGGAACGAAACACAGCTGTGCATGTGTGTTCATAAATTCCCAATGATACTTTATCACATATTTTACATACAAGAAATAATAAATCCTCGAAAATTTATTTATTTTTATATGAGATTAAATATGTGATAAATATCGTACGTATGAAAATTATGAATTATAGTACAGAAGTAATCCTTTGCGTCATACATTTTTCTTTACGTGCAAATCATTGAAAATTTTGTACTCAGGATCTTTAGAATCGCTGATTACGAAACTGAACTCAAAAATCTAAAATTCAAGATTAATTCATTCTATACTTTCTCAAACAAAAACCAAGATTCCAAAAATGTCGATAAAATTATGAAAAATTCTTTAGACTGTACTCAGTTTTGACTATTTGTTTCTACTTGATATTTGTCCAAGTAATAAAATGGTTACTGTAGAAATTTTTTGTTCACATTTATGAACGTCTCAAAGATCATTAAAATAAATTTAAAAAGCCAAGGATTTATCGTTAAGGACGTTATATGGAGACGGTCAAATCTAAATTTTTTTTTTCAGTTTTTCTTACATACAAAATGGTTTGCGATTTTTTTGAAAAACTAAACAAAGCTTCTTCGATGTTACATGAAAGCGTATGCAAAGTTTCGAGAGGCTTTACCATTTAGAAATCGAAATATTTGATGTTGAAAATTGGAACTTTTAATACGTGCTCTTATGAGAAACTACTGAAAATTATGATTTTTATAAATAAATATCTCGACTTCTACATGGTGAAATCTTTCAAAATTTCGCGAGCTATTAGATCGCACTATTTTCTTTGTGTGGTGCAAATTTGAACGAATTCTATCGCTAGAAAATTTTGCATACAACGTCCTTAAATAATAATTGGAAGAAAAAAAAACAATTGCAACGAAAAATAGGCAGGACAACGGAAAAGTCATTCATTTCATTTTTATTCAATAAATAGTAACAATAAAAGATAAATAAAAAGATAAATAATTCGAAAAAGATAAAATTTATCTTTGACTTTGAAAAATTCACAATATTATTGGATTTTTGATAGTATTTTCGAACGCGGCTTCGATCCATAAAATTTGCCTTAAACGGATATTTTTCTGCGAGAGAATACCATGAAACGGATTCGAAACATTCGTAATTTATTGGGAGAAGATAAATTCACTCGATGGTCCAGATGCTCGGAAAACTGTTGGAATATTTTTCTGAATCGAGGCGATTCCTGCAAGCAATGCGAAGACGAGAGATAAAGATACAGAAAGAGAGACAGACAGAGAGAAAAAAAAGAGAGAGAGAGAGAGAGAGAGAGATCGTTTATTATTTTTTAATTCGTGAAAACTCGCTATTTTATTTTTCTTCTTCTTTTAATTTTCCTCTCGAAATATAATGAAATATTCTGACATGCGATTTAATGAGATTTCATGATGAAAACTATAAACAAAACGTTTCTACACACCTAAATATTTCTAGATAGGAATTATCGACAATTTTGTTTTTTACGGATTTAATACATATATATTCTAATAATAAACGAAAAATATATATTATACGAATATAGAAATGGATAAATGTGAATGAGAGATTGATTAATAGTCGTGAACATATTTGAGTGAACTTTGTAATAACGTGAATAATAATTTGAATTTAAAATTAAGCTTAAGAGAAAAAAATCTATAAATGAACTTGTACATTTATTATGTGAGAGCATTTTTCTTATCGTATTTTTAACGAAAATCCCAGTCACACGCTGGAATTCTAGGGTTATCGAAAAAACGGTCTGACGTTGAAGAATGTCGGACGTTGGCTGGCTGTACAGGAAAAGGAAGTATAGAAAAGGTAAAAGAAAAGAAAAAAATAAAATGGGAAATATGTGCAAAATGCACGATACGTTTCCTACCAGCAGCGATCGCCCAATGGGATAAAAATTCGTTTACCGATCGTATTTCTCACGATCAAAATGTCCACCGGTTCTTTATTTATTTTTTTCCTAATGCATAGTTATCAAAATCAATAAAAAAAAAAATATGAATTTTTTTATTGAACAGAGACAAATTAATAATGCATCGAAATTTCATTATTTAGGCTCATATTAAATGTGTTCTCGAAACAGTGATTATTTGACACTGAACTTAAAATAGATCAGAAAAGGCTCAGTCTCCTGGGCGTGGTCCAAAAAGTTCTGTCCAAATGAAATAACTACAAAAATAACAATCAAATTTTATCGATTAATTCTCATCAGACCTGCTATCGATCGGTTCATTCTTTTATTATTTCCAAACGGAGTCTGCGACCTAAAACGAACTGTCAATCTGTGGTAATTAAAAAAGTGTAAAAAAAAATTGCACGTGGTCAAAAGAAGAATTTAAAATTGAGGGGGAGAATCCAATTCGAAGAAATTTGCAGTTTTTAATTAATGGTCAATCAATACAATGGAATTCGCTTAATTTTACAATAAATCTACTTTAACAAACTGTGAAAAACATTTTTTTTTCTTTTTTCATATAAAAACGACCCTTCGGTAGACCTGGTTTTTTCTATGATAATCGTGACTATCATCTGTCAAAACAATGGACATTGTAACAAACGCCATTATCTGTTTTCCGATAAATCGATCATTCGCATTACCAATTGCGAATTTTTTAAAAATGGACCTAATTTGAACTCCATTCGGTGAACTTTCAAAGCTGTGAGCACTCGAAATTTAGACCTTGTTTGAAATAAAAAATAAAAAAACTCAAAAAAAACACCAATCGATCATCGGGGAAGGTCTCTAAAACGCATAAAATTTTGTTATTGTTTTGAATTGTCAAAATTATTCGAATCATTAAATTTGATTTTTCTGTTTAAATAAAATGTTCGATTACTAAAAAGAAAAAAATAATAAAAACGTTCGATTACATTAATTCGTCCAATTATGATTAATTGAAAATTGATCTCACTAATAAAATATCCGGATTGGGGCATTTAACGATGGGATAATCGACGAAGATCCGTGCTCAAGAACAATAACTAATTTAACCATTAACGGTTAGGTAAATAATCCATAAGAATGTTGCGTTTAGAAGGACTATCCAAAGATGTTTATAATATCGATATTTCAATAACCCTACGAGATAGTATTTAAATCAATAAAACAGAACAAAAAAATATATAAATACAAATAGATTATTAAATTGGCGATAAAAACTGCTTAGACTCTCACTTCGTGGGTGTCAGAGGCCACGTGTCTCTGAAGGTAAGAGATCGTTTTGAATCGTGGCTCCAAAAACGAAGAAAAAATAAAGAAAAATAAGTAAATTCGTGGTATGAAATCCTAAAAGCTTGATACGAGACGAACGGACGATAAAATAAATTTTAAAATAAAAGAAAAAAAATGGTAATTGAGGTCAGACGTCTTGTTTGTTTTCTTAACATATCATAAAATAAGGAAATATATAGAAAGAAAGAGAGAGAAGAATTTTTTGCATTATTATTTACCATTTTTATTGTCCGAACGACCACGATCCGAAATATCCAAGTACACAAGTGAAGAGAATCATGTAAATAAAAATAAACAAGAAGATAATATGACTTTGAGATCGAGTGTTTGGCGAATATTGTGAATGGAAGAATTGTGTAAAGAAAATAAGAAAAAAAAAAGTATAAGAAAGTGTATAGAAAAATTGAGAATGAGATGGAAAAATGTAATCTACTCGAGAAGAAATTGGAAAAAGGAAGAACGAGGAAATGAAGTTATGAAGAAAATTAAAAAGTCTGTATGTGCTGTAGGAAAATTTGAAACGGAAAATGGTATAATAAAGTTTAGAAGAAAATGGCAAATTACTGACGCGCTCTTCATCAACGCACTACATCCAAATTTTCACGTGCAACTTTCGGCCCCTTTTCCTCTTTCGCTCTTCAACTTTTATCCCCATCATTCGATGGATATAAATATAACGAAAAAGTTCATACACACCCAGACACACACGTGCGCATACACGAAGAATCTTTCGCTCACTGTTTCTTCGGGTTTTCTCCGAGCTTTTCTTCGATGCTCTTTGTCTATACGAAGCATTCGCTTTTCTATCCCTTGAGTCTCGACTATATCTCGTGGCCTCGAGGGAAATATCACGAATTCCCACGACCAGGGACATTGTGGCACGGATGGAACTTTAGTCGGTATTTTCAACGTGAAACGGCCCAAAGAATAAAGCAAAACAAAAAAGAAGCAACAACAAGTAAAAAAAAAAAAAAAAGTAAAAAAAAAAAAGAAAATTTCCAATGAAAGTCCAAACACCATGGGGATTTATTTTTCTGTCGCGAAAAAAGAAAGAGAAAAAAAACACATGCACTCACGGGGGACAACCAATCGTCGGCTACTTTTTAACCTCGATAAATGTTCGCTTCACGTTTTTTAATAAATTAGTAATTTTGTTTTAATCGTTTACTCATTCGTCGTCGTGTGTACCTTAGAAATTATTTTATCCAAGTCTTTTTTCGGGACGAACATCATTTTTGAAAATATCAATTTCTCGATGTCACCACAAATCCAAGAGGAAAAGGGCAAGTGATCGATTCCCATACACGTCGTCTCTCTAAATACATTATCGTCGATAATGCAATCCGCTCAAATGTTTTTCACTGATTGATCGCTAAGTGTCCCAATAATGTTAACATTCCATTGCCAAATAAATATCGAATCATTCTTTCAGATTAACACAAGTTGGTGCAATTATGGACCACTTATTTTTTAAATGTTTTCTATTTTTCAGATTATTTATTTCGAAAATATTTTATTTCATGAAACTTTTTACGTGGAAATTTCTATTTAAAAAAAAAAAACAAAAAAAAACAAAAAAATTAACAAAGTTTGCCAACTACTCGATCGTCGACAATAATTGATTTGAAAAAAGAGATTTTTTTCTCTAATCCATGTGATATAAAAGTTGTAAAGAAAAGTTCACATTTAGCAAAATTTTTATTTATATTTTGCAATCTTAAATACACTTAAGGATTTATGTTAGTGGCTACCCTGGTAAACGCTGTGTTAATTTTTCAAAAGAGTTTTGTGCAACGTTCAACACATAAATTAATAAATCGACAGTGAATGCATTTTGCATCGATGTGAATTCGTCCTGTTAACTTAGAAAAATGTTGATAACTATAGATACGTTTAATCATCAACTGATAAATGCAAAATTCTACAAAGTCATATTTTTATCGATATTTTTGGAAGAATAATTCGTATTTTTTAAACGATTCCAATGCACGAACGCTTATTCTGTTCCTCAAGAAATTCTCTACAAATTCACTCTGTCGATTTTTTTAAAACTTGTCCGTTTTTTAATAAAAACCATTTGTTTATGACATAGTTTTCTTGTGATCGACTGCAACATTGAAACGGTGAAGTTAAAAAAAAATCAACACAGTGAATTTGTAGAGAATTTCTTGAGGAACAAAATAAGCGTTCATGCGTTAAAATCGCTTGGAAAATACAAATTATTCTTCTAAAAATATCGATTAAAATAAAACTTCGTGGAATTTTGCATTTATCAGTCAATGGTTAAGCAAATTTATAGTTTTTAATATTTTTCTCTGTTAACAACACATTCTGCAAGACGAATCCAGCGTCGATTAATTAAATCACGTGTTGAACGTTGCAAACAACTGTTGGAAAATGTCAACACCCATTTGACCTGGGTAGGCACTGCTATGAGTCCTTAACAAAACTGTAGATTTTTTTTTCGATTTTTAGACCAACTTACTGTCAAACTATCGATAGAGTCGTTATACAACATTTTTTTGCAGATTTTACAAAGAAAAAAAAAAGAAAATAATCAACTGGTCCATATTAGCACCAATTTCTTGAAACTCCCCTGAAAATACGGGGTGGTTTCAATAAAACTCTGTAATCTCTTGATCTTCGTGAATAAACACGACGAAATATGAAGAAAAATTCAAATCACCATAAACAGCTAAGAAAAGCAGAACACAGTGTAACTACTCACTAAATATCATTCGAGTCTTTGAGACGAAAGCAACAAAAAAAAAAGTGAAACTTGTAAATATAAAAGAAAAATGCTCTTTGTACAATAAAACCACGATATAGTTTCTACGAAAAACGAAATCCACTGTCAATACACGTATCCGATATGTAATTCACACTTTTAACACGTACTTGTACTTGTAAATATTAGACTCAATAAGATTTATCGATATGAAAATAATCCGATGTACGAGACGAATTATGTAGTTCTAAGAGTTCTGAAAAAAAAAAATAATAATAATAATAACCAATAATCAATAAAAATTGATTTCGCATAACGGTGAGAAAAAATGTGAAAAAAATGTAAGTATTTTTAAAGAAATTGCAAAATTGTGTCATTCTGAGAAAAAAATATATATATATATATACAGTCCTCGTGTGAAATAGAATTTCGAAAAGAAGTGAAAAAAGGTCGAGAAATAAAAAACAGCGTTGGAAAAAAGCAGCAGTGTGTTTTAACGAACGTGACGAAAAGCGTAAATAAGAAAAAAAAAGAAAAAAAAACAATATTCGAGGCAAAATGGACATATTTTCTGTCTAGTCGATAACTACGTTGTTTGTCGTGTACGTGACGAGCGTCCGGGGAGTCGTTTTGCCTGCGACACTTTGTGACTATTTCCTGACAAATATTTTCCAATGTATTATTTGTTAAATTTATTAAACCTTTTATTTTTTATCATAATCTCGCTCGAAGAAAGATAATTTGAAAAGACGACTGAACAATCGCCCTGTAAAATCATTTCTCATTGGAAATGAAGGCGAGAGGATAAAAAACAATGTAAATAAATGTAATTGGACGTGAAGTAAAGAAAAAAAACTTCGTTTCCACTGTACAATATTCGCGACATTATTGAAGAATGAATAAGTATAAATATACGAGAGAATTAAAAACAACAACAAAAAAAAAACAAAAAATTAAAAAATTAAACAAACGAAAATTAATGAAATTAAAACATGCGTCATCATGAATAAATTGTACGTCTGTATAATCAATTGTCAAGCAATGTATCTTATAATACGAAAAATAAAAGGTATTGTCGAAATCTCACGTCAATGTGTTTCCAACATTTTTTTTAAATCCACTGTCAACATAGTCATTTTGTCACAATCACATTCGGAATTCAATTTTTCATAATTTTTTTAAAACTTGGATATAACTTGCAAAATAATCCACAAACTACAGTTGTAATTATTTAAACTTTTGAGATAAATGTCTAATTGGGTAAAACGCTCAGTGTCACGAACTGTCAATTTTGCATGAACTTTTGAAAAAGTGGTTTTCAAGTGGTGGCAATTTTTTATTTAAATCTCTGAATTTTGATAAGTCAATAGACAATTTTTCAACTTGTTAACGGTTTAAACAACCGAAGAAAAAAATATTGTTCGGAATGCTGCGAACGACGGCTACGGAACTGCGTCAAGGGCTTTTTTTTTCTTTAAGTGGACAGAGCCACGTCACGTGGTAAATATTTTACGTTTTTTGGAAGTTTTGAATTTTCAGACGATCCAAGACGAAGGGACAATGGATTTTTTGTCATTTTTAAAACAAATTAAAAAAAAATTGTCATTTAAAAAAAAATGTTTAAACGATTTTCAAAAAAAATCGAAAAACATTATTCGAAACTTTATTTCAGCGATAAAGATCGATGTTTCTTTGGGTCAAATTGACCCAGAGTGAAAGTTAGGATTTAAATTCATTAAAAGTAAAAATATCTTTCTTCGTTTATACAAATCTGCATTTATTTTCGTAAGAAAAGTAAAAATAAAATATTACGTACACAATAATCGAACTATGTCGGATGACTAATCAGGTGTTATTTTCTTCAGGAGGAAAAAAGAAGAAGCTTTAAAGAAGAATTTCGAATTAGTGGAGAATCGAGAGAATGAGAAATAGATTAAAAGGCTGACGCACTGCTGGCCAATTAGCGATATTTACTCTCGATGTCAGAGAGAAAAAAAAACAACAATTGTGGAATGAAAAGTGTACAGAAAGCTCGTTAGTCAAAAGTTTTTTGTTGTTGTTGTTTCATTTCGTTTTACGAGTTGGTTTAAATTACCATGAACTTAAGGATAAATAGGTCAGTGAAGTATAAATATAAATGTAATTTATATCGTGTGACGTTTGACGGAGAATAAAAAATCTAATGCGATTCCCATTACGATCCTCACACGCTCTCTTTACATTTTTTCTTCCCTTTTTTTTTTTTTTTTTTTTTTTTTAGTGCTCGTCGTATGAGTTTTTTTTTGTTTGTTTCTCTAAAGCTTTTCATTTACACGGCATCGTTTCTTCTTTTTTCATTTCAACTCCCGTTGCTCACTCCTCTTTATTTATATTTATTTCTAAATTATATATAAACGATGATTTTAAAATCATAGTTCGTTATATTTATAGACGGATTCCAGGATTTCTTGATGCCACGAAGTTCAAGAGTTCGTCACTGTCTTCGCACACGAAAGGCTTCACGTGATGACAAGCAACGTCGTGCCATTTGATACCATCGTTGTAGAAATTGTTCAAAATCGACAAACAAGACTCGTCGTTGCCCTGTAATCATTGTTCATTTTTTTTCAATTATTTCTTTTCATCGTCATCAAATAAATTTGCAATTTTTATAACTATTCGCACATTTAAAGTAATTATGACACGAGACTATTAGCTAAAAAACATTTTTTTTTCATTTTAAAAACCTTTAAAAAAATTAAATAAAATTAAAACAAAAATTTATTCTTTAGAATCAATACTGACGACAGATTGTCACTTTTATCACTTTTTACCACATGTTTTTATGATTTACATTCTACAGAGCGATGCAAAAAGCTTGCAACACATTCACAAAAGATTTTAGAAATTTAATATTTAACCTTGACATGTTGAACTGTCAAAATTTAATAAAGAACCAAAAAATTCGGAATTTTTCGTTAAAAAAATCCGGTTTATTAATTTATAAAAAAACACTCAACTTTTCCGAAAAATGATGATAAATTTTTTTTTTTTTTCATATGAACTTCTCGAACTGATCGAAAAGGAAAAAAAAATGTATCACCATTTTTCGAAAAAGTTGCACTTCTAAATATTTACCTTATTATTTTATTAACGATTTTTATTTTATTGTTATTAATGTTATTATTTTAAAAGATAATTTTTATTATTATTTTTTGACGATTTCAACGAAAAAAGTGTGCATTTTATGAAATTTTTCTGCCTTTTTAAAGAAAAGAAAAGAAGAAAGTTGATACCTGTGCAGCTTCGCGGTTGTCAGGCTGTGCTTGTCCATAGCCACCAGTGTTGCTCCAATCGCCGGAGTTGCGTTGAGTCGTTGGTCCGATCTTAGCTCCGGAACCTGACCAGAACCATCCGTTTACGTTTTGCGGTTGAAGATCAGCACGGTCGCATCCGTTGAAATTACATTTACGTCCGGAAGTCCAAATGTAACGAACGTTGCCTGCAATTAATCAACATCAGGAAAGATTAAAAGCTGCCTACAAAAATAGAGAAAATTATAGAATTGAGGTTAAGTTGAATTTAAAAATATTTGCCTCATTTGAAAGTTAAATTTAATTAGAATTTCTAAAACAACGTAAATGTAATTAATCTTTGTTTGTTCGCCGCTCTTTGCTCATAAAAAAATGATTAAAGATCAATTAGAAAATCATTAGAATGTTAGAAAAAGATTCAAATTTTCTGTACGATGTTTTTTATTGAAGAAAAATGTCAAAACTTTTTCACAGTTCTCAATATAACACGCAGCGCGTTAAGTCTCAATTGATACACTTAAATTTCGCTACTGATTGACACACTGGGTCAATTTGACCCGGAGCATATACTTGAACCGTTTGTCATCAGCATCCCTTTGGTCAGTTTTTATTGAAAAAAATCAGGATTGCACTTAACACATCCCTCAATATGTGTGCAACATAAAGATTTGAAAAATACCACATTCGATTGTTCAAAAAAATTATGAAAAATTTTGCATTTTGCAAAAGTCAGAATTTTACATGAAGAATCATATTTTTTTCAATTTTTAATATTTTTTAGATCAATAACCGGTAATGTGTGCCAGAGAAATGCTATTTCACCGAAAAAAAAAATTGTACCACGACGAGATTTAAAAAAAAAAGTTATTTATCAAAAAAATTCAACTCAACAAATTTTTTAAATGAACAAAAATCGTCAATTCTGTTGACAGAAGGCTGGCAATCTTTGAAAATATTTTCTCTGTTGTAATTTTAATTGACGCCGGAAATATTAGCCCGGGTCAATCAGACCCAGTGTGTCAACGAAGAGTTAAAAACTATTCTAAAAAAAATGGTGAAAATTAGCAAGTAGAAAAAATCCGTAGAATAAAATAATAATCGCGAAAATGAGGAAAAAAAAAATTCAGAAGGCTCACGATTTTCAATGGCATGAAATAAAGTCATCTCGACATGGATCACATTACCGTATCGCAATTTCCGAGTTTGTCATGTGTGAACGAGTGCTCAACAAGATCGTAATCTCTCATTTTCATTCGACAAATTTTCACGCAATTTTCTCCCACCACGATATCCGATTTCTCAACAAAATTTTTATTCTCGCGATGAAAAAAAAGAAAAATGCTACGAAGAGTGATGAAAAAATAATAACAATTTTTTAAAAATTAATAACAATTCTAAGGATCGTCATTTCTCAGTGGATTAAGAGGTAAATTCTCATTTTCACGTTCCAGAAGACACTCGAGTTGACCATCTTAATAGTTTTACATTTACATGACAATTAAATGTGAAAACCATGATATTATGTGGTGGATAAAACCGTAAATAATTAATTAAAACGAAGCCATCCTAATGGATAAAATAAAATAGTAATCTGAAAAAAAAACGTGAATTTTCTATTTTTTCAATTATTTTGCATGCCTCGGATCTTTTTTGTTGTATTTGTCAATAAAAAAAAAATACACAATCGGAATCGTCTTTTCCATAAAAAAACAAAAAAATATCGGGCAGCAAATTTATATCAATAAAAATTAACACAAAAATCTATAAATATCGTATGCGAAAAAATTTTTCTGCCACTCTCTCTTGGGAATAAAGCAATAAATCGTTAACGATATTATACGAAAATGAAAAGCGATTATTTCGTAAGAGTTCAATGTATATTATTATTTCAGGAGACGAAAAAAAGTTGATATTTTTACGAGATCGGTGCACGTTTTTGTGGCCAAGTGGTTCGGGTTACGTACGCACGTAATATCGGTCTTTGCAGTCTCATTAGCTCGTACCGATCACAAGAATAATAAATCGTGCAAGCATTTCAAGTAGAATATGTATTGACTTGAGCGACGGGCCGATATAACATTGCAATCTCGTGCATTTTGTCTGTTCGAGGTTCGAGTGAAAGTTCGTGAGTGCAGCATCTTCGAGGCGTTTCAAAGTCGTTTGTCTCATTATTTTTTCTTTTTTTTTTTTTTAGCGTTCGATTTTAAAGAGTAACATTTTTTCGTGTCTCATTTCGATCGAATTTTGTGGCTGTTGCAAAATCAGTGAGAGAATGGCCGTCAGGCTATATTTTAATTCGTCCTTCGATGGAATCACGTGATATCGATACTTGCTTCGAAAACTTCGAAAAATAAATATTTTTTAACATTTTTTTTATTTTTATTTCATTTACTGGTAATTTAATTTATAAATCATTTAGTTGGATATTTCGAAATGTTTTTACCCTGAAAAGGCGGCTATTAATTATTCGAATGTTTCGTTGACGGTTTCTCCTTTTATTCTTATTCAATTATGTACTTTAATGATTTCGTATCCTTTCATTTAACGTCTGGTACGTTTAATTATTATTATTATTATTATTACAACTATATATATCTTTTTTTTTTTAATTAACAATTAACTCACCTCGAGCAATTCTCTGCTTAATAAACTCGTTCTCTTGTGGTGTCTCCAAGGACACAGCATCCATACAATGACGACGACAAATGTTCCTTGCATCCAACCAATCAACTTCCAAACCCTTCGTTGGCTGATGTTCCCAACTGAAGAAGTACGAATGCGCTACACCCCTTGCATCTCTGTACGATGCGTGACGAACGCCTGAATAAACACATTTTTTTTTTTTTTCTCAATATTTTTATTATTTTTACTACTTTTCTTATATTGCATCAACTTATTTTTTTAAATATTTACATTATATCGAAGTAACACAAAGAACAGTGTACATCAATGGATAAGTAATTGTTTTTTACATCGTCACACTATCTTTGACACAGCAAAACTATTCGATGTTAAAATACTTAACAGATTATAGTTCTCAACTTCAAGCCAATTAAAAAAAAAATGTACTCTATATTTATTACTTTTTTTTTTACATTAAATCTTTTCCAGATCAACAGCAAAAGAATGACAACTGCAGAACTTTCCGATGTCACAGAAAACAGGCGTCCGAAGACCCTTAATAACGCCGCCATTTTGTGTATCATCGCAACAACAAAAAATTCTTTCCAAACTTGAATACTTCAATAAAATTATGTTAAAATTTGAAAGTGATTAGATTATTTTATCCCTTTTAAAAAAATTCTCGAAAAATACCTATTTTTTACGCTTCTAAAGGGATTTCTGGCCTTAAATGAACTTTTTTTTTCGATAGTTCATTCCATTTATGAATAAAAGGAGCAAGACATTTACCAGCTGATAAAAATTTGATCATTTAGTAAACAAAATGTTGGGGACTAGCGAAGAATTTATTTGTGTAAATAAAGATCGTGTTATTGTATAAAATGTGGATTTCAGTCATGATTTTATGATGGACAGAAAATGTTTGAAAAATTGTAGATTTGTTTTTATTAATTCCGTTCCCATATTTACCCGTTTGTGTAAAAACACATAAAAGTTATTGAAAAATGAAAATTAACAAATTTTTCCTCATAGTTTTGTATCATTTAGGAAAACTGTGCCCAGAAAAGATTCCTCTGGTTGATTACCAAGGTTCTGGAAGTTCTATGCATGCGAGAATAAAAAATCAAACATATTCCTAACCTGTATCATTGTTGTAAACAATCGTATCAGAATAAGAGAGAAAATTTATTTCTTTACGAAATTTTGACATTCTGAATGGTGATTATAGTTTTTTTTGTATATTTTCTCTTCCCTTCTAGGTCTCGTGAAACATAAAATCAAAATGATTTCGATTGAAGTCTGATACCAACGCTGGAGAAAAGTTTATAATGAAAATATGTAAGAAATTTCAATTCCATCGACCAACTGGTTATTGAAATATCGTGATCACTAATTTAAAAAATTATATCTCAGAGAAAACCTGAATAAAGTTCTTTGTCATTTTTTATTTTCCCCGAAAAAAAAAAAAAAAAAAAAAAAAACTTGCACGTGTTCATGAATAATCAATAAATATGTGTACAAATTTTGAAAAAGAAAAGTCCAACAGTTCGAAATTTATTCTATTTTGGAAATATGGTCTGAATAAACAGAATTCCAAACCAACAAACTGACCTCAATTATACTAACGATGTTAATTATAACATGCAATGTAATACCTACGATGATAATTATGAATGATTCATTAATAAAATTTAAAAAGTAAAGTTTTTAAATAATATCGAAGGCAAATTGGGATTCAATGATTCCTCAAATACAAGTTGAAAATAACGAACAATCCTTCTGTAAGTAATGACCATTAATATGTGAGAAAATACGAGAGAAAATTGAACAAATTTCAAATACAAAATGACATCCAAATAGCTTTTGAATACTTGACTGAACTTATTCTACTGATGAAAAATAAATTTTTATGTTATTGGAACTCAAGCCATACAATGTAATGCCATGCAAGCAGGGAATCAAGGGGGGAAATTCTATTGTTCTCAAGCAAAACGCTAACTTCACACAACAAAATTTCGTAAAAAAAATTACATGATTACTGAAAAATTGATCGTTTTAATTGACAAAAAAATGAATAATTAATAAACGATGTAGACGAATTATTTCATTTTCTCGTGGCATAATTGTCATGATCTTTCGAGTGGTTTGACAGTTTTTTATAACCTTTTTTACATTTTTTCGTATTGTTTCATGCACATAACTAAAGTTTAGGAAAAGCGCAGGCATGTCTCTATGTTAAAAAGTGACTTTTCATTTGAGAATTTCGTGGAAACGGTGTAGACAATCGTTTTGAAACTTGGAGGACATATTCAGGATAAGTCAAAGATCGTACTGTAGAAATTTCAATAAAATGGTTACATTTGCACTTGTAACGAAAGTCTTTGTAACGAGAGTAAGAAACATTCACGCGCAAAAATATTTTCTTTAAAAATCTATAGATCACGATCGTCGTGATCCTACGAGGAAGATATGTAAATACAACTTTCACGATCCTCACTGTCGACTCTCATTAACCCATGTGCATCCTCTCTAACTCACGTTCATACATTTCCAGCCACGAAAAATGTTCCGTAAAGCACGAATATATATATGTTTCTATATGCATCTATTTATTTCTATAGATATATCAACAGTCCTGGAATTCACGAAGTGAAAACGCTTCGAGTTTTTTGCTGACACGGTATTCAACCAAGAAGTTAGAGAGGTGTTGGTTTTTTTTTTTTTCTTCCTGAATGTATGATCCTTTGCTAAGGGAACTCTTGACCCCGGGATTGGCCGGATTAACACAAGCTCTTGTCATGATGAAACATTTATTTTTTGCCATAAACCAAACGTAATGTTGCAAAATTTTATTCCAATTGTTTTGTTTATCTGTTTTATTGAATTTGTTCAAATTCAAAGTGTAATCTTGTTAGGTGAATATCCGAAGACAATCATTTTCGATATAAAAGTCAAATTTCTATTTTTTTTCCGTTTCAACCAAGTTTTTTCAATTCACCAATTCAATTCAATTTTTTAGAATTATTCAAGTATTATTTCAATGACAAATATCAAGTTTTCTGGTTCATATAAATAAATATTCGAATTTTGTATTTTTTTTTTGCATAAAATATTAATTTTCTACTAAACTACTATCAATATCGAGATGGCAATTTTTTTACAAACTTTATACACTGTGAAGAATTTTACACAATTTTTTCGAAATTTTGTGTACGGTGGTTTTTATTTAAAAAATAAAAAAATAAAAACTGATTTTGGGTTTTCTTTAAAAAGTCTCGTGTACGAATTTTCATATTAAATGCACTTAAAAAAAAATTTGTGTTAAAGAGTTAATTACATTGAAAATACGACAATTATCATTTCGTGGTCCATTATCAAAAGATTCGATGATTTAATTTATTCATGAAATCCCAGCCCTATTGACCTCTGAACTTATTTTTATTAACAAAGAATATTTACACATAATCCACTAGTAATTATCATCCAGTGGTTTACTCCATAAAGCAATAGACTTTTATTTTTTTTCCATGCTCATTGAAGATTTATAATTGAATATATTTCATATCTTCCGAGTGTAATTTACTAATTAAATGATACTAACTGATAAAACTGTAACTAATCATTTTGGATATGAAATTTATAAAAAATTAATGGACGTTTACTCACGATTAGCGCAACTCCGTGGATCCGGCAACGCGAGACGACGCTGAGCCGAAACTGCCACGAATCCGAGAAATAATAGATAAATAGCCTTCATCGTCCGCGATCTGAAAAAAAAATATATATATATATTTTTCATAAATTTTCATTATTCGTAAAGAATGATTTAGTAACGAGATAATTAGGAGAAAAAAAGATTAAACAAATACATTTCGATCCTTGGATCAATTAAAATTATAAGTGGCTTTGAAAATCGTTCAATTAGTTGACCCATTTTTTTGCCTGTTATAGAAACCTGTCTTTTTTTTCAACTATTTTTAATTATTGTTTCACCGCGAAATTTACGATTCCTTGAATTTTGTATAAACGGAGCTATGAATCTTTCAGTTTTGTGCTATAGCTCGTAAATAAAAAACTTTAAAAAAATATCGTTTCTTTCTCTCTCCTAATTGCCCTTTTGTCTGTCACACTGAAGCGTGAAAGAACGTTATCGTAAGAAATTCGAGCATCTTCCTATCAGTCACGGTGTCGGTGCTTTTCTGTACATTAACCACCGTAGAAAGCAAAACTATCGGGACAGGAGAAATTATATCGTCAAAAGCATAGACCGGTAACATAAAAGAAACAACAACAACAACAACAAAACCTCTTTTATGGCGGAGAGCATGCAATTTATTTCTTCTTCGTGTCCACATTCATCGATGATAAAAAGTAAAAGTAGGACTTTTCAAGTTTCTCGTCAAGGTATTAAAGATCGTGGGTGGAATAAAAAGAATTCTGCCAAGTCGTGAAATTTATCTCGAGGCGATCTCTAAAAATTGTCGATTTTTAAAAGTTCATTGCCAAGTTCGTTTTTCGTACTTTCGTGGCAATGAAATATTTAAGAGAATGATATAAAGTTTGATTAACATACGGAGGACTAATTAATTTACTTAGAAATTCAATTGAGATCGTATTGCTGTTTAAAATTCTGTTTTTGGAGAAAGTTTTTAAGATCCAATGGATTTGAAAGGATTTTTCTGAAAAAAATTTCTAAAATTGATTCAAATTTTGATTGATTTATTGACGATTTTTGCTGAAATTTTCTACACATATTTATTGATTGTTGAAGAGCAAGTACAAATTTTTTTGAGAGAAAGAAAAAAATTATGAACGTCAGAACGGTTTTTTCTAAAGTATGCTTTTGAATGAATTGGCCACATCGATATATAAATAACCAATTGAACGATTGAGTTGAAATTTCGTTCACATCTTCATTAAACTGTTCTCCAAAAACTGTACGATATTTAAGTCGAAATAATTTGTATTTGCCAAGCGATTTTAACGCATGAAAGCTTATTCTGTTCCTTCAGAAATTCTCTACAAATTCACTGTGTCGATTTTTTATTTAACTTCACCGTTTCAATGTTGCAGTCGATCACAAGAAAACTATGTCATAAACAAATGGTTTTTATTAAAAAACGGACAAGTTTTAAAAAAATCGACACAGTGAATTTGTAGAGAATTTCTTGAGGAACACAATAAGCGTTCCTGAGTTAAAATCGTTTTAAAAATACGGATTATTCTTCCAAAAATATCGATAAAAATATGACTTTGTAGAATTTTGCATTTATCAGTTGATGATTAAACGTATCTATAGTTATTAACATTTTTTTAAGTTAACAAGACATCCTGCAAGACGAATTCAACGTCGATTAATTAATTTATGTGTTAAACGTTGCATGCAACTCTTTAAAAAATTTAACACAGGTTTGACAAGGGTAGTCACTGCCATAAATCCTTAACTTTAAACCTGAAAAATCTGATCTCAATATTAAATAAATCGAAAAGGTATTTGGGATTAAATTCGAAAAAAAAATCGAAACAAACGAAAATGTCAACAAAATTATAGATTACTGGGCCAAAAAAAAACGTTCACGAAGAATTGTGAAGAAAAAAAAGAAAAAAAAAACATTTAGGCACATTTGTGACCGAAAGATTCCGTGATATAACGATGACGAGATATGAAACCGGATGTCCTCGTGCATTGACGTCCTTCCATAATTCTTTTCATTCACAAAGTATTACAAAATTGACACTTCAAGTTGAGCAATATTTCTTTTTTCCATAAATAATTTTACAGACATTTGTGAGTGAATTATATTAGTGTTCGCGACCTTTCTGTTGTCTACTGTTCACGCTGGATTACGGTATTGTGAACGATGTACATCAACGTGTGTAACGAGCCGACGACGCTCCCTCTACGAAGGAAGAAAAGAAGAAAAAAAAACAGCATGAAGCAAGAGAAAGAAGACAAACGTGAAGCGTGAACGAGAGTACAGTGTAACGGGTCCTCAGCAATATGATGACCGACTGTAGTGTTTTTAACCATATATGGGCATTTCCATACAAAAAACAAGGATTTTTTGTCACGATCTCTTTAATTTTTGACCTCTCATGAAATTTCCTCCTTTTTTACTCATTATTCAAAGAAAAAAAAAAAAAAAAAAAACATCGAAAACAGTGTAAAATATGGCAAATCAATAAAAAAAAAAATTCGTCCAAATTTCTGCAATTTTGTTTCTCTAAAAAATGGGCACAATTTTTCAAATAAAAATTATCTTCACCGTCAAAAATTTCAAGACATTTTTCCAAAAGAACGAAAAAAAAACATAAAGAGGAACAAATAAACGTAAAAAATCAATTTTTTCACAAATTTTTACTCAATTATCAATCATACAACGATTACAATGAATAATTTAATCCTTTTTCTGCTTAAAAAACCAAGAGCTCAATTGAAACTTGTTTTAAACAAAAGTTAAAAAACTTTAAATGGGATTTTTTTTATTTTCTTTTTTTGGAGTACAGTTTTAATTTGGCTTTAAGATCAAAGATAAAATTTTAATTGTCCGGACACCCTGTAGAATGCATTACGAGACCATCTCTTGTTGGTAAAACAAAGCCGTTTCTGGGAGTAGCTCAACCATTGCTTGTGCAGACTGACTTTGGATGACTGTTCTGGCCCAGTTAACGTGTGTCTCGACGAACTGGCCCGGATTTAATAATTCAAGCGAATGTTCTTCGTGCGTATATTTATATATAATCGCTTGGCACACATGCACCTATGACTTACATTTTATTGGTAAACTTATGGTCGTTGTAATGCACGAGACGAATTATAATAAGACGAATCAAAGTTTCGTAATCCAAGCTCTTGCAACTAGTGACTGTGACATTTGCTTACATCGTAATATGGACGTTTGATTTTTAAACATTTTTATAAAGCGATTTACGAGAAAACTCAATATTTTTAAAAATTCAAATTTGCAACGATTTGTTCGTGAAAACAAAACATTTTGTGACGTTTGTTTACATCAAAATATGGTCATTTGATTTTTAAACATTTTAATAAAGGGATATGAGAAAACTCAATTTTTTTTTTTTCTTATTCCTATTTGCAACGATTTGTTCGTGAAAACAAAACATTTTGTGACATTTGTTTGCATCAAAATATGAACATTTGATTTTTAAACATTTTAATAAAGCGATATACGAGAAAACTCAATATTTTAAAAAATTCAAATTTTCAACAATTTGTTCGTGAAAACAAAAATAAATCTTTGATCAAAAGAAAATTTCAAATGAAATCTTTGTCAAATGAAAATTTTCCAATTTATCGTTTATTCGTTGTAATTACTTTTGACAATAATAAATTATGCTCATTATTGTCGTATACGTTTGAAACTCTTTGCCAATAATTTTTTTTTTTTTTGTGAAAGTTCATACGTAATTAAATTGTATAATTCAATCGTGATAATCGTGACTGAGGAGCATCAATCAAATCAATGAATAATCCAATGGCTCGTTAATTGATACATAACTTGAAAGATTACGAAAAATAGTTACGATTCAATCATACGAGGAATGCAAAAAGCATGAATAATTATGTAGAACGTGCAATTGCTACGAAACATAGAATCGTTAATTCCAATAATTTCGATTGTGAAAGAGACGCGATACTAAAATATGCATCTGAAGAATAATAAAAAAATAATTACGCATCAGTCGTACTCAATGTAATTTTTTCGATTCTGTTAATTATCAACGTGTCCGTTTTTCTCTTTGAGCAGAAAATCTCAATGAAAAGAGTTACGAAATCCCAAGTCCCAATGCACTTCGCGAATGTCAGAAATAAATCGTAAAAAAAAGAAAAAAAAAGAAAAAAAAACATCAACGTTCAGTAGATAAGGATTTAATGGATTATAGGACTGTGAGAAAAGGTCGGATCTTATGAGAGGTAAGTTTTCACTTGAAACGTGGATGCTGTGAGCTTGTCACCGTAAATCGTTATCTCTGTGTTTATTTCGCTCTTCTCACGATCCCCTATGGCAAAACAGGAAGATTTTTACAATCTCTCGAGTCTACTATAAATCGACGTAATAACGCAAGTGCGTTGACTTTAATTATACAAGTGAGACGATACTCAACGTTCGAATACACTTGCTAAAGGATCAGTTTGCAAAGTTGATGTCTAGCAACGATTTTCCTGGTGGCAATACCCGGAGATTTTTCTTAATGTTTTTTTTTTCTTTTTAATTCCTTGCTCATAAAATTGCTAATAGTTGACTTTCCAAATAGAGCTGGAGCACTTGTGGAAGATCGCAAAAATGAGGGAATAAAATTTCCTAAGTGTCATTATTGGCAAATTGAATATATTGACCAACTTGTACTTGATGGTAATTTGATGTTATTTTTTTTTGTTATTTTTGCATCGTTTACTGACGAGCATGTTACTCGAGCAACGATGTTTATTCTCATCTCGTAGACTCTTCGTTTCGTAACTTTTCTATGATCGCTTAAAGAAGGACACGCATAAATCTTTCTCCGCGTCTCTTACAACGCACTTTTTTCATATACAATGTAGACTCGCACGAGAACGATTTGCACATTAGAGAAAAGAGAGGCTTCCAAGACGATAAATTACACGACAGAAAAACACGTGTTTCATACTCGCTACCAAACGGACTTTTGAGATCATAAATCACGAACAAATGAAATCTCACGAGAACGGCAGCATCTTTCAAAAGACTGGATAATTTTTTAAACAACAACAACAACAAAACCCTCACGACAGTTCATTCTTACGTTTAAACTGAAGATCGATCATTGAATTCAGTTCTTCGTTGACACAGTTACGATTGACCGTTGCATTGACTCATTGGGTCAATTTGACCCGGAGCTGATTTCATGTCATTAGTAGCCCGTTGCACAATTTTCATTGAAAAAAATCTGAAGTACAATTTAAACATTGCTCGATATGAGTGCATCATAAAAATTTCTAAAATATCAAATTAAATTGTAAAAAAAAAAATGTTTAAAAACGTCGATTTTCAATAAAATAAACATTCCAATAAAAAAAAATCATAATTTTTTCAGTTTTTCATTATTTCGTAATTAATAATCGGAAATGTGTTCTCTAAGCATGTTATTTTCCAAAAAAAAATACTGTAGAAATGTCCAATTAAATGATTAACTTGAACAAGACATTTAAACTTTGAAAAAAATGAAAATTCGTTGATCTTGGTTGAAAAAAAAGTGCTGGGAGTCTCAGAAAATATTTTTAGATCGATGATAATGAACGTCGAAAAATATGTCTGGGTCAAAATGACCCAGTGTATGAACGAAGGGTTAATCAATCTGCAGATGATTTCAAATACAAAATTGAAGATCTCAATAAAATTACGATTAACAGTGTGTAACAATATGTTTTAAAAATAAAATCGTTGTGTATTAATATCTAAACTTAATTTTCTCCAGTCTATTAATAAGCAAGACGAGTCAAAGAGCAATTTAAATAATAACGAAATAGAGAATAGAAAAATGGGAGTAATTTCGTGTTATTATAGTGCATCATTATTCGAGGTGTAATGTTTTTTTTTTTTTTTTTTTTTTTTGTATCGTCGACGAGATGATCGTTTGTCTGAAGCGAAAGAAAAAAAAAATTGATGCAATTTTCATTGGAGCCCGTATGCACAGTGAAAGTTGGAGTGTATCTTTAGAAAAAATAAAAAACAATAAAGTATAACGAAACGTTTCGCTCGATTACGTCAGTAATGCGAAGGCTCTGGTGATTATTATGATAGAGCGAAATGAAAATTAAATGAAAGAGAAAAAAAAAAAGAGAGGTGGGTTGTGAAAAACCCACAAATTACCAAAGCATGCTTCTGCATAATCATATTTCATTTAGTCCCAGTGCACTATGTTGAATACACATCTTCATGATGGTACCCGGAAGAATTTATAAAAAAAAAATAAAAATGCCTATCGCATAGTTGCAAAAGACTTTAGAACTGACGAGTTGTGTTCGAAAGATTAAATAGAAAAATTGTCTTTAATAAATTTCGCATATTGTTTGCTTGGAAGAGATTTCTTTTCGTATTTGTAACAAAATTTTTGAGTCTAACAGAATGATTTTTTTTTCTCTCTTTACGAAAACTCTGATCACAAGAATGAAATTTTTTTATATAAAAAAAAAGGTTTGACACCTTTATGACATTCGTTAATTAATCCGTCTGACTTTTATAAATCGGAAGACCCAGAAGTATTTATAAAAAAAAAAAAATACCTATCGCAAAGTTGCAAAAGACTTTAGAACTGACGAGTTGTGTTCGAAAGATTAAATAGAAAAGTTGTCTTTAATAAATTTCGCATATTGTTTGCTTGGAAGAGATTTCTTTTCGTATTTGTAACAAAATTTTTGAGTCTAACAGAATGATTTTTTTTTCTTTCTTTACGAAAACTCTGATCACAAAAATGAAATTTTTTTATATAAAAAAAAAGGTTTGACACCTTTATAACATTCGTTAATTAATCTGTCTGACTTTTATAAATCGGACGAGCTCTTTTTTTTTGTCGTTTAACACTTCGTGATCCATAAGGAATAAAATAAATGTCAAATATCGAGAAAGAGTGCATTGGATCGGTAACCAGTTCGTATGGATTTATGTGTGTCGCCCTCATCGTTGGCTGACTCTTCGTCTCGATCGTTTTTTTCATTTCTAGCCGGGGATCACGTTCGGGCCCCAGTGACCCGATGGCTCTCGCGTGAAACGTTCTCTTCGTCGAAGAGTATCGTGGAATGCACGACCGCTTCGCATCCTGACTTATACTGAGACACAGCGTGTTATATGGGGCCATCGACACCATGAAAAACAACACTCTTCATTATCCATCACGACATTTATATTTAAACAACTTTTTTCTTTCAAATTATAACTTTTTTTCATTCATTCATTTTTTTCTCTTCCTTTGACTTTAAAACTGTTATTTTTTCATCGATGTCATTTTTTTTTTTTTTTGCAATAAAGTTGCGAACATTCGTGAGAATCGAAAAAATGTTTTCGGTGGTGTATAAAAATAAAAATAAATAAAAAGAAATTCATTTGAAAACAGAACATTTTTTCAAAGCTTAAAAAAACTGTATTTCGATTGCAAAAAAAAATGCCAAATTATCGAACACCTCGATCGTTTATTCTGTCAAAATTTTATACTCGTTATTCGTTACTTTTATTTGCAATTTTTTTTTTTTCTTTTCGTTCTTCATCGCCGATCATGGCCCACATAATTTTAAGTCCGCTGGTCATCCACTGGTCGTGTTTCTTAGCAACGGTAAATTTGTTACGAATATCTTTCAAACTTTTTATCTCCTTTTCACTTTATACTTTTTATTTTTTCATACGCGTTTATACATACGTGTCAAAATCTTAATGTGACACGTGATAAAACTCGATTTAAATTCTGTTATTAATGTAGATTGCTTTTCAAATCTGATCACTCGATTCTTACGATTTTATCCCCAAACTCTTAATCATCCAATATTTTGAAATCGATTTTTAATTTTGATTGGATATCGTAATTAAATTAAAGTCTCGTCAAAACCTTTTACTGGAGATTTCTTTTTTTCTTTTTTTTTATTATTTCGAGAGAACACTTTCATGGCACTGTTATAAAACGAGGTAAAAATTTCCAGAATAATTTATCGTCTCATTTTCTAGATATTGGAAATTAAAAAATGCACAGTTTAACCTAAAGTCCACATTTTACAAAATAACTTCGAAACTTTTCGACAGATTTAAAAACAAAAAATTCTCAATTACAAAGAAACCTATGACGAAGTTTGTGGTAAAAAAAATCAAGAATTTTGACCGTTTAGTTTCCGGAATACAGCGATATAAAGTACAATCTGTCAAACTCGAAACTTCGTTTTAAAGATTTTTACCAAAATTTCACATGTTTTTACACATTCCTATAAAATGTAACGACTAAAATTATTCAATTATTTTCCAAGTTTTTTAAAATTTACCAAAGAGTTTAACGAGGTTCACGCGTTATAATTATAATTTTGTATAAAAAGTAACGGCAAAATCATAAGATACAATTTTTTGCAAGATAATTTTTTGAAATTTTGCGTTAATTTTCTTGAGCATCGTATTATAATGTGTTAAAAATTTGAGAAGGTTTCATCGTCTAGTAATCGAGATATTCAGTGTTTAAAATCGCAACTTTAACACGAGGTCTTGTGGGAAGTTACGAAAAAAGACGATTTTTGACAACAAATAACTCGATTTCTAGACGATAAAACTTTTTCAAATTTTACCCACAGTTGAGTATTATTCTTAAGAAGGTTCATACGAATTTCAAACAATTAAACTTGGAATTCGTTTAACGCATGCTTAACGCATGAACTTCTTTAAACGTAAAGTTTTTTGTCAACGTGATTATGATCATTACTTAAACTATTTTTATTCCATTTATTTATTATTTGATTTTTATCTTTATTTTAGTTTTTTTCTTAAATTTTTATTCTAACGTTATAACTCTCGAGACACATAAACGAATGTTATTATCTTTGAATGAAATTTTTTTCTATTTAATCCCACGTTATGATAAAAGAATCTTCGTATTGTTAATTGCTCCTTCACAGTCTCACAGTGTCGCGAGTCTCTAACTTTTTATAAATTACCCTGTTCCTAATTTCTCCATCGAACGCGACAAAGGAATAATCTTAACGGAAAAAAAAAAAAAAAAAAAAACTTCATCACTTTCTCCGACTCGACGCTTATGCTTTTGTTTAAAGTGCAGTTTTTTCTTTGTATTGCTATAAAAACATAAGTTTTTTTTATAGAATTGTAGCCACTAATTGTAGCCAATAATGAAGATTTCAAAAAATTCTTACACTCAAATCTTTGAACAAAAATGTAAGAAAAATTTCGAACCGATTTTACGAGAGATCAATTAAAAAGAAAAATATTAAAAATAAGCATTTTAATACAAGCGAATTATTATGAATTTTAGAAAAAATTGCAGGCAACTAAAAATCGTTATAAATTTATATACTTTTAGTTGGGAATGTATACGCAAAACATTCTCAAAGTCCACAGGACGTAAAAACGTTATGGCCCGGAGGCGAAAATGAGAAGAAGCAAAAATTCTTATGTATATGAATGAGTCGTTAAACCGTTATCGAAAACTATTGAAAATCGCGTATCAGATCTTGACTCAACGAAAATAATTTCATTAGTCATTCGTGAGGTATCTCAAGATTTATAGAGCAGAGAAAAAAAAATGTTGTTGATTGAAAAAAAAATGATTTCATCGAATGGAAATATTTAGTTAAATACGTGCAGCAAAATATTTTTTAAATGAGATCAAATGAATTGTGAACGTTGGAACAAGTGAATGGACGAAGCAACAAAACGCAAACAAACCCAAAAAAAAAAAAATATCGTTTCAATAAACAAAATATTTTTTTTTATCCAGCAAAAAAATAATAATTATTTTTATAGTTCGATGAAAAAAAAAAATTAATTTCTTCCAATACATCGAAGTTTTCTAGAAATCTTGACACTGACATTTTTGTATGAATGCAATTGACAATTCGAGTTTTCCAAAGAAAAAAAAAAAATATTGTTCCAAGTACAAGAGACCAAGAATTTTTCTATCAATAACGACAATGATTTTAGTTTCTTATGAAAAAAAAAAAAAAAAAATGTCTTGACTTGTATACGGAGGACTTATTCATTATATGGAACAAATTCTTGAATCTTGAATCTCGTTTTAAGGACGTGAAGAGGCCGGATGTGTATGAGGAACGTGCCACATTTCTTGCACTCTTTTTTGTCTCCTTCTCGTCTTTATTTTTTTACTGTCTCGATCGACATTGAATTGAAGTGCGTGTGAATATTTTTTTTTTCAATGACAATTATCATGAAAAATTCAATGAAATTACTGTGACGTTTTTACCAACCGTGGGCAGACAATTTTATTTTTTTTTGCTTTTGTTTTTTATGCACCAGGAGACAAATCGCAAAAATATATGCTCGCGAGTACAACGTTTCGAACGGAGAATCGGCGAGCCAGTTTCGTATGTTGTACGTATACGCGTAAACCGTTACCTGGCCGGCTTTTATACTGTTTCGACGTTCGAGTTTCAAGCCTGACAACTCTTGTGTGAACTTTTCGCTTTCTTATAATTCATTGTCCAAATATTCTCGTTAGCTCATGAACAAAAACAATTTTATCAAATATTTATTCATTATAATTTATAAAGTGTAAATATTTTTGAAGAAAAGTGACGAAAAAATGATTTCAAACGATTTTTTAATTGGTTTTCACTTAGATTTTATTCTCTGGGATCGAAAGAGCTTCTTTGAAAGAAAATTAAATTAAATTTTTGACGCAATTTTCTTAATTTTATTCTTGATCATGGAAATTATGTTTTTTTTTTTTAATAAAAAATCTCTCGTTTTATGGTTTTATAACACAAAAAAGTGCATTGCCCAAATATTCTCGTTAGCTCATGAATAAAAACAATTTTATCAAATATTTATTCATTACAATTTATAAACTGCAAATATTTTTGAAGAAAAGTGACGAAAAAATGATTTCGCACGATTTTTCAATCGGTTTCGACATGAATTTTATTCGCTACGATTGTAAAGCTTTTCCCAAAGAAAATTGAATTAAATTGTTAACGCAATTTTGATACTTTTGTTCTTGATCGTGGAAATTGTATTTTTTAAAGTAAAAAAATCTCTCGTTTTATGGTTTTGTAACCCAAAAAAGTGCCTTGTCTAAATACTCTCGTTCATTATAATTTATAAACTGCAAATATTTTTGTAGAAAAGTGACGAAAAAATGATTTCGCACCATTTTTTAAACGGTATTGACTTGAATTTTATTCTCTGGGATTGTAAAGCTTTTTTCAAAGAAAATTGAATTAAATTGTTAACGCAATTTTCATAATTTTGTTCTTGATCATGGAAATTGTATTTTTATAAATAAAAAATCTCTCGTTTTATGGTTTTATAGCCCAAAAAAGTGCATTGTCCGAATATTCTCGTTAGCTCATGAACAAAAACAAATTTTATCAAATATTTATTCATTACAATTTATAAACTGCAAATATTTTTCAAGACAAAAGACGAAAATATGATTTCACAAGATTTTTTAATCGGTTTTGACTTTTATTTTATTCTCTGGAATCGAAAGAGCTTCTTTGAAAGAAAATTAAATGAAATTTTTAACGCAATTTTTATAATCTTGTATCTCGTTCGTAGAAATTGTATTTTTTTTTTTTTTTTTTTTTTTTTTCAATGAAAAACTTTTCTTCTTATGGTTTTATAACCCAACGAAGTGCATTGTCCTCTAATGTCACGAACGATGAACACACATAGTAAAAAGTTGCATAATTATCATCATTGATCAACTCGCATGAGGCTTTTTTAATCATACGAGATAATTATTTAAACTTTTACGTTCGACAATAATAATGAAAAGTTTTCATAATACGGTGTGGACGATGTTTAGTTATTAACGTAACATCCTTCGACTCACAATCGGTTAAACTATAGGTATGAATGTATATTAAAACACGAAGCCAGTCACCTCTCGTAATAAACGAACATCGGTGTCTCGCGTTACTCACGCGACAGGCAAACAATGTTTCGAACTATTAAAATAACGATAATCATTATTCGTCAATTATTCATCGAAATTTAAATCCAAAAACATTGAGATAATTTTTCTCATTTAACGTCACAAAAAAAAATCGACAACAAAAACAACAAAAATCAAAATATTATCCGAATCATCGACTTATCGATTCTCATTTTACGAGTCAACGAATTCGCGTGACTCACATCAGAAATGATTTTTATTTCCGTTATTTCTCATTCGATCAAAGAACCCGTTAATTCTGTCTGGACAGTAATTCTTTCAAATTTATTTCACTAATTTTCAATTTATATCATTTTTCAACGATATCAAAAAAATCTGATTTCGTAAATACAATTTTTTTTTTTTTTTTTTTTCACATTTTCTTTAATCTAAATGAGTTGGAAATTGCAGACACTTTTTTTTTAGTTAAATTTATATTTTATTTCACACGATATCGAAAAGGGATCGTTCTAATTATTCTTATTATTAAAAAAAAAAAAAAAAAAAATTATCATTATCCGCTAATTTTCTATTTTGATCATTTTTCAAAGATATCAAAAAAATCTGATTTCGTAAATACATTTTTTTTTATTTTCTTCAAATAAAAAAAAGTTGGACATTGTAGACATTTTTTTTTTTAGTTAAATTTATATTTTATTTTACACGATATCGAAGGGGATGATTGCAATTATTGTTATTATTTTTTTAAATATTATTATTATTATTATTATTATTATTATTATTATTATTTAAAAAAAATAAAAAATAAACTTACGAATTTGTAATTGCAAAGAAGAAATGAATAATCTTGTGGAAAATATAGCTCCTCGATGTAAACTCGTTTGAAAAGAAATTCAATGAAGATTTAAAGTCAAACTCGATGGGAGATCTTACGAGTAAGAATTACAAAGATGGAATGAACTGACGGAGGATCGTGATGAGCCAGTATATAGTCGGCCCACATTCCCCGATGCTACGAGTAACCTAAATTTCTCCCACCATCGATGATACTTGGAAGACACCACCGATGGCACTGCCTGCCATCACCATCGCGAGACAATTATCATCTTCGTGATGATGATGCTCATCATTATTGACCATTCATTGCAATTTCGATGAATTTTCGCCTATTTTTTATGAATAAACACCAGAAATAATGTGTTGCTTTGCACACTGGGTCATTTTGACCCCAACTCATCTTTCAGCCTCAATTATCCTTACCCCAGAAATATTTTCAACTGTCAAAAGTTTTTTTTTATCAGAATTAACGAATTTTTTATTTCGATAATAAGTTAAGCTCGGTTTTCCGAGGAAATACGATTTTTTTTTTTTTTTTTTCGACGAAACACTTTTTTTGTAAGTATATCCGAGGTTGTTGACCTTAAAGATGAAAAAAATTGAAAGAAATGTGATTTTTTTCGTTCGATACTCATTTTTGCAAAATTCAAGGTTTGCAATAATTTTTTTAAACAATTTAATTCGATGTTTATCAAATTTTTATCGTGCACACTTGTTAAGCAATGTTTAAAGAGTGCTCATGATTTTTTTCAAGAAAAAAACACCGAAGGGCTGCCGATGACAGCTGCACGAAATATGCTCCGGGTCCAATTGACCCAGTGTCTCAAAACAGTGCGAAAATTCAAGTGCCTCAACGAACTCTTGATCAATTAACTTTCAGTTTAGTTGCATGAATGGCTTTCAAAATACTTTGGATAAAAAAGCATAACAAACTATTAAACAAGACATTTAAGAATTTATTTTCGTGGATTTATGTCAGCGGAACTTTGTATTACGCGTAAAACACAACAGACTCAGTTAACAACGAATTTCGTAAACATATTCGTGCGAAAAACCCAAAGAGTTTTCACACATTATTCTTTCTTCGCTGGTTGTTCAATAAAAAAGTGTGAAAATCGTGAAAAAATCGTATCAATCCACATAATTGTGGTCTAACCTTAAAAAAGTCATTACAAAAATTGTCTTTTTGCGTTTCCAATTTTGCGAAAAAGAAAAAAATTTCGCGAGTATAATTAGAAAACTTAAAATTAAATTCAACTAAATAAAATGAATAAAATAAAGACGTAATTGTTTGTTCAATAAATTAAAATTCCATTTTTCATACGAATGTATACTTTCTATTAATTCTTAATTGAATTCAAGTTTTTTTTTTTTTTTCCGTCCAAGTGCCACCTTGAAAGGCTGAAAGAAAGAACACGATACGCATGCAACAAGAGAGTCCAGAACTCTCATGACACCCAATGGATTTAGTTTTTTTAATTTTTTATATCAAGAATTTTGAGACGTTCGAGAGTTGCTATATTTTCAGTTTTAATACACAATAATTTCGCTTCTCTTTTTGTTCGCCACCCTGAAGCCTCGTAGAGGGGAAATTGAAAGGCACCAACGAGACACGGAAGGCTAACCGGCCACGGAATAAGCTCGTTATTTTAATTCCACGAGGTTCGACATCGAAATATACTGTGTTGAGAGCGTTACGATTTAAAACATCACACAATTGTTGCAAAATTCTTAAAAATACCCTCAGCTGTCATATTTCTTTGAAGTTCGTCAACAAAATTTTGTGCATTCATCACCTAAAAATTCTCAAATATCGAAAAATCGTGAATTCGAATGATTTTTTTCATGATTTTTCATTTTTTATTTCCTTCCAATTTTCGCTCATATTTTTGTAAGACTTAAAATTTGACAATTTTTATGAAGAATTCTCTATTTTTTTGCCTTTTTTTACTCGTACCTATTTATGACACTTTGTCCATAACTTGTGGCCACTTTTCAAGAATGTATGAAATATTCGTCCAGAGCTTATATCAAAACAAAAAAAAAAAAAAAAAAAAAAAATGGCGGTAGTTTCGTTTCGATGTCAAAATAAATTTTTTAAATACGAATCGTTTTGAATGTAGCAGAAAAAAAAGAGGACGCGTGATATTTATGTACTGTCAACGGCGTGGGCTACCCGAAGAATAACGATTGTGTTGTTATTTTTTTTTTTTTCCGTATTTACTAACAAGTATTGCCAGCACTGAGGTTCAGCACATGCTCCTCTCACCAACGTCACTTTGGTCATACTTTTCTCACTCTTTTCACTTTGTGCCTATTTTCCCATAGTCCTATCTCTCCTACAGTCGAGCATTATCTTTATAAGAATTTCACAATTCATCCGCTAGTCTGTTGTAAACACACGAAAGCCCAGTGAACCTGTAGTTCTTAATTTCTTGCTTTTTTTATATACATTTTTTATTACCGCCATCCTTTTCCTCTCTTGCGAGAATGAACTGACGAAAATATCACGCGAGTAAAGACTTACGCATCCTCGAATGCCAAGAATATTTGAGCCCAATCTTACGACTTTAAACACATATATACATCGAGTTGCAGGAATGATTTTCCACGCAGTTGCATTCTAATTGCACAACACGAAATTCTTCTCGATGTATCAAACTCCAATTACTCTTCAAGTTACGTACCTTCTTCGTAATCATTTTCGTTGATTTTTTTTTTTCGACTCGATACTGCAATCTTAATCCCTCGTCTAATACAATACTTCGCGAACTACAACATTTTCCTTTACTATCACGTCTTTCTCTTCCAGAGCTCATTCAATTTAGAGACTAATTATATTATTATTTATCTCGAAACTTCGTACTTCGTGATGATCTCTAGACCTCACTTCACTTAGTTGCAACTTCACATTAAAATTAAATCATCATCTAGTAGAACAAATAGCGGGAGCGTAATTTAGGGTCGAACAGAGCGCTCCTCTGCCGGTGAAAAAAACATTTAGTGATCCAAAGTGTACAATTTGACGTTGAAATCATTGGAAAATTGCATCCTCCTAATTGTAAAATAAAACGTAGACTTCAGAACTGCAAACGATATATTAACTTTCATTACTTCTTAAATTTTTAACGTTTCAAAAAGTGATTATTATGTTCGTTTTTTTTTCTTTCACAAAATGTGAATGAACTTCACTTGTTTTTGTCTGGGATTCTTTGCACTTCCTATAAATTATGTTTAAACGCGATATATAATCATCGATTTTTTTCAACCACCAATTTTTTACACTTTCACTATTAGAAAAAAAAAAAGTGGTGATGTTTCGTTTAGATAATTATTCAACTAAAATATGTCAATTTTGTATATAATTCGATGATAAATGTTTTCTGCCATTTATCGTCTCAAAGAGAGGACAGAATGACGCGCCCGGAAGTCACAACACGGACGGGTTATTGCGGAACTATCATCAGCTGATTTCTGTCTCCAGCCAGTTTTTTTGTACATCGAACTTTTGACACGTAACCTTTCGCACGCATTGTTAATTAGTCGACAATTAGTATTTAAGCACAAATATATTAATAAATATTACAGTTCAAGTGAGAAACCGTAAAAAGCTTCAAAATGGTAAGTTCCATGATCTTATCATTTATCGGAGAAAAATCAAAGGAATTATTGAAATTAAGTGACTTGCATTTGTTCGATCATGTTGCTTCGATCATTTCGACATTACAGTGACAACTCATGAGTTTTCTCAATAATTCATCGTTAAGCACTCTTGCAAATGATCCAAGCATTTGGCATTTAAATATCCTAAGAGAAAATCACGTTGAATATCAATCACAATGTGAGGTTAGGTTTTTTTAAAATGGTCGACTATTACATTCGGAATTTCATAATTTTACTAGCGTCATTATAGATGATGATGATGGAAAATAAACATTACAATCGAACTTTCGTTAAATATACTTTCGTTAATTTCACAAGAAATTCCAATACATTAATTAATTATTCAAAGTACAACTGTATAAATAAACTGTCATTTATTCCTCGTCATATAATTTCTCCTTGGGGTCTGAAAATTGATTATTGTTTCGATAAACTAATGGTTCAGCATTAATGACAAATATTTCAAAATGTTATACAAATTTTTTTAGCCCTTAATATTTATTACTTTCAGCTTGCACACAGTTTAATGAGATTGGCAAAGTCTTGAGTTAAATTCTTATAGTTTTTATGTTACTCAAGGGAATGAAGAATAAGCTTCGACGCATAATAAAAAAGAATTTTGAAGCAAGACAAATAAAATTTAAATTTATTAGATTCATAAACCTGTGAATCGCAGTAATTGTAACAAATTAAAAATGTTTTTATATTACAACATCGAAAATTCTTCAATTTAAAATCTAATTCAATCAAAACTCCAAGCTCAAGTTAATAAATTGAATAACAAATTCCAATAAATTGCCTAACCTTCAAGAAAAACTTTGAAACTACAATTATTGTCTGCCGTTAACAATAAAGTGAATAAATGATCGTACAGATTATAATTACATTTAAAATGGTTGTTCTTTGCTTTAAAGCACGGTCGTGTAAAAGTTCGCACAACGGCCGAACAAGAGGCGTTGAAAAAGATAGAAAGGGCAAAGAAAACAGCTCAGTACAAAATGGCAATGAAAATAATATTTCAAAAGGTAAATTATTCTTCTAACGTCCCTTCCAGAAAGTAACAAGTTCTTCCAAAATTCTCACGCCGTATTAAATATTTGATTTTTAGAGATCAGACAAAATGTGGGATGACGAGTTACTGGAGGTGACTGAACGCGTAGTTTTGCAAAATCCTGATATAAACACGTTGTGGAATATTAGACGAGAAGCGTTTGAGAAAAATGATTGGTAATTAATCACAGAATCTTTCTATTTTTTTGAATTTTATTATTATTCCTGCGTATACCCTCGCGGGCTTTGACGATCCTTTTCCTCACTTTTATCCCTACTACACTGTTCCTGAATTCCTGAGTTCCTTGAGTTTCCCTCCCAGAGTGTTGCCCTTGGCCACTCTTTCTTAATGCACAACTGTATCGCATTTGCACGAGGACAAAAAAAAACTGTGAAAAAGCTTGGTCGATACAGGGGGCTATGTTTTCACTGAGTTTTCAGTTGGTTAACACCATCAGAAACTCAGCGAAAACTGCCTCCTGCTCAGCGATTGATACGTCAGCCGGTACATGGCTAATCGGTCACCCAACCAAGTACTGAGCAAAGTCGATGCTGCTTAACTGGTGTGATCGCCGGAGCCACGCACCGACCGCATACACATTGCTGTCGGTCAAAATCTTGCTAATATTTCTTTAAAAAATGTGTATTCATACAACGAATTTTCATCTTTACTATTTCTTTTGTTTGCATGGAATCAATGAGCTATCTTTGATATCGCACTCTCGTATTTATTTTTGAATCTACAATAATTTTTTATTTTTATTTTTCAAACCCCATGAACTTCGTTAGCTCCTTCCTGCCCTAATTTGCATGAAATTTCTAAATTATTCTTTTTGAATTAAATTATCTAACGAAATTGTCTGTCCGTTGGCCACCGCCAGCTGCGCATCAAAATGTTAATTGTAAATAATGTAAATTTGATACAAAAATACAAAATTGTGACGAGCACATAAAGGAAAAGTTTGTTTCAAAATTGGCAAAAAATTCGGGACATAAATCGTTGCAAAGTTTTAACTGTTATAATTACGAATCGATTTTTGTTTTTTTATTCTTTCTAAATGAAATTTGGTTTAAAAAAATTATTTTTGACGATATACAGTAAGATTTAAAAAAAAACAATTAAGAACAAATTTTTAATTACAGGACACAAGAAGAACGTGCGGAAAGAATGAAGAGAGAATTAACACTGACCGAGAATTGTCTTAGAGAAAATCCAAAATCCTACGGTGTTTGGCATCACAGATGTTGGATAATTGATCACATGCCGGAGCCAGATTGGAAAATGGAATTGGCATTATGCGCTAAATGTCTTAATTTGGATGAAAGAAATTGTAAGTATTTTTGTCTCGAATGATCATTTAGAAAGAAATAAAACAAAAATAGTAATTCAAGTAAATATTTACAAATTTGTGCAGTTCACTGTTGGGACTATAGACAATATCTTGTAAAGAAAGCCGGTATCTCTGACGCTGAGGAATTCGACTTCTCAATGACAAAAATTTTAAACAATTTTTCGAATTATTCGTCGTGGCATTACAGAAGCAAAATATTGTCCAAAATGTTTCCTGACGAGTCCGGAGACCTGCCTATTAGAGCTGACAAACACAAAGAAGGTAAAACATCAAAATGTAATCAAATTATTTTCTTTTTCATTGATTTTTTGTGTTAATTTTAAAAAATTCGTCTCGTCAATGGGACTCGTGGATTTTTGGAATTTTTGAAAGACGGATCCTTCAAATTTTTCTGGAATCTCTTTTATAAATCGTTCAAACCAATCGAACCAATAATTCAAATTGAATAAAGAAATTTTTAGGAATTCAGAGACTTGATTGAATAATGGAACGAAATAGGAAGAGCATAACTTTTTAATTCTTTAATTTTATTGAAAATGAAGATTTCAAGCTTTTCAAGAAAAAAAAACTGGAGTTATTTAGACTTTATCTATTTGCAAAATACGAATTTTTAGATAAATTTAATTTTTTGGCTATAAACGAAAAACATTTGTGAAGCGAAAATTTTTTCAAACCAATAATTCAAACTGAACAAAGAAATTTTTGAGAATTCATAGAATTTATAGAATGATTGAATGAAATACGAAAAGCATAACTTTTTAAGTCTTTAATTTTATTGAAAATAAAGTTTTCAAGCTTTTCAAGAAAAAAACTGGATTTATTCAGACATTAGTCATTTGCAAAATCCAAATTTTTAGATAGAATGAATTTTCTGGCTATAAACGTATAAAATTTGTGAAACGAATATTTTATCTTTACAGAATTGGATCTTGTAATGAACGCAACTTTTACTGACCCGAACGATTCAAGCGCATGGTTTTATCAGCGTTGGTTATTAGATTGTTCAAAAACAAAATCAAACTCGATATGGCGAGCTCGTGTAACATCGAAAAAATCTACGATAGTATTTAGCAACGAAGTTAAAATTGATACGAAAAAAATGTCGTTGCTCGACAATGGAAAAGCGATTGAATCGATAAAATGGCAATCGCCGAACAACAGAGAATATTCGAAAACTTGGATTGGAACGTTGATCGATCAATCAAACGATCTCGTGGCTGCTGAAAGTATTGCCATTCAATTCGAAGACAACGTTTACAATCTTCGTCGTTCTTTCAACAAAGATTATTGGATTTACAAGACGAAATATTCTACTGTCGAAATCCACGACAAATCCCAGTTGAAGGAACAAATGGAAAATTACAAGCAATTGAGTGAAATGGAACCAAATAACAAATGGTCCCTTTTAACTGGTATTTATCTTATGAAGAATTACGACCTCGGAGAATATAATGCAAAGATCGTTCAAGATCTCAGTGCCTTAACGAAAGTCGATGCATTAAGATCGAATTATTACAACGATATGCGTGAGTATAGAAAAAAAAAAAACATTTGTTAACTAAATTTTGACCTATTGCTATGACGAAACCGTAAAAAAAAGTAATAGCAATAATAATAATAATAACAGAGACGTTTATCGCCAAAGGTCAAACGTATTCAAAATTCTAAAATAGAATTAAATTATTCAATCGACTTTATTTCGTTGCTTCTTCAAAATAATCAACAAGAACGATTAAGAATAGTAAATAATTTACACAATTCGTTAATTGGTTATTAAATTCACGAAAATTATTCACAAATTTAATCAGATTTTCCAAATCTTGCGTTCACAAAAAATCTGTCACATTTCATTCGTTTTTAAATATCACAAAAAATCATTTTTAATTATAACGTCACCGTAAGCTATAAACGATTTGTTTGAATAAACAAATTTTTAGAAATATTCAGACAATTTTGAGTTTCGTCCTAACGAATCAGTTTTTATTTTTATTTTTTAATATTTATAAATTTTCTCAAAATTTACTTCGTTTTTATGAATCGACTTAATCATTTATTTTATTTTTAAAAAATTTCCTATTCGAATAATTCGAGATATTGAACTAAATTTCAACATCTCTATTGTAACATAACGAATTTCCAAAAAAGTTCGGTAATTATGCAACCAATCTGTTACTAATTATAATTCATAATTATTAATTAATTTGTTATGGTAATTATAATAATCATTACTGGCAACCAATCGAAGCGGCCTATGGATTAAAAAAAAAAAAAATCCCCCATTTTTCGGAAAAGTAACCGAACTGCATAATTACCAAAAGTTCCAATCATGTGTAAATGCCGAACTTATAAATCGCCAAAAAACGATTTATTTCTAAATCGATTTTTTTGTAAATTTTTCTAAAAACAACAAAAAAATGAAGAATCTTTAGAAAAATCCAATGATACACGATGGATAATTGTGTAAAAAAAAAAGATCGTAAAGTTTTTCGAGCAAAGAGATTGAGCGATTTTCGGAATTATTTCGGTTCAACGTTTTTTCAAAAATTCTTAAAAATAAAAATCGAAAGTATTTCTTAAAATCGATATTTTTGAATGTTTTAAAAAATGAACTACAAAAGACGAGAAATGGAGCATAAAATAATTGATAATTTATTCATATTTCATTTATACCTTGAAGCATCGAAAACATCTTCAAAAATAAAATCGTTAATCTGGAAAATTCTGCAAATTATCAAATCGAATTAAATATAAAAGAAACTTAATAAATAATAAATAAAAAATTATATTACAGGTAGTAAATGTTTAATGGAGTACACATTGCACAACAAATGGCAAAAGGAGAGCGAGGATGAGCTGTGCAATTCGATAGATTTGTCGGGTCTTGGTCTTACGATACTTTACAACGAGCATCACTTGTGCCTCTATGAAGATCTAAATCTTGACGAAAATGACTTGAGTAATTCTCTGCACCGTCTTGTCGTGTTGCAAGAATGTACAAAATTGTCATTATCGAAAAATAATCTACGTTCTCTAAAGCGAATGCCAACGCTACACAATTTGAAAACGTTGTTATTGCGCAACAATGATTTATCGAGTATCGACGAAATTCTCGATCTTGTTAAACGTCATAAAAAACTTGAGAAACTCGATCTACGGGATAATCCGATTGCTCAAATGGACGCCATAACTGCTAAAGTTTCAAACATTTCTTCGATATTGGAATTAATAATTGATTGATGAAAAATGTATTTTTACGTTTAATATACTAAAGAATAATTGTATGGGATTTTCAGATGTTTCTTTACTTCTTTGTTAATCCATTATTCGATCTATGGGTCCTCCAGACCCATAGTTTTAACTCTGTTCTACTCGAGCACTTTCATTGGTTTTTGTTCTTTTAAATTCATCGCGAAAACCATAAAAAATTCATTCACATTGAGTCTCTCAGTATTTCTAGTCAGCCGAGGGGTCTCTTGGACCCAGTTTCTAGAACTAATTGTACAACGTACATAAACGAACATCTAACGATTCATTTTATTGTCATTTTTCGGGATTTTCTGCAACGTCAATCAGTCAGTAATTGATAAATCATCGAAAACTTTGTTATTAAAAATTATCGCTGTTTTATCGAAGCAGAAAAAAAAGAGAAAGCTGTGAGGATGATCACAAAAATTTGAACTATAAAGTCTCAAAGTGTTGTAAGTTAAAAAAAAAAAAAAAATTGCAATCTTCCCAAAGGTAATTTAACAACGTGGAAAACAATTCACGAAATTCACATTCAGTGATTATTTCTATCGATTTCGAATCGTTAAAATGCATGTTTTTTACGGATTTTTTTTTTCTCTGCACTTCAGAGAACGTTCAACATTTACGACGACTGATATCATCTTGTGGCATTTTTTTCTGGATCGAAGAAAGATTAACAAGGATGACAGCAATATCGCATTCCTATAATTGGGTGAGAATCCTCCAAACATATTTTTATCACCGAAATTGCCGTTTTCTATAAAATCACAACTTTTTTCTTAAGATGATGGATCAGTCACGTCAAATTTTTGAAATTAAAATTCTTCGATGTCGTTTAACTAATCAAAAAAAGGCTCTGTCAGCGTACGCAGGACGATGGCAAAAATCGGCTGATAGGAGCTTTTTTTTATTGGTGAAACCTCTCCTCACGTCGCACCGGCACGGCGAACGTTCCCTCACTATGCAGCACGCGTAACCGTAGCAGGCGCACGGGAGTCACGGGAGTCACGGGAGCGCGTAGAACGTAAATAAACCAAACGCATACCACACAAGTTTACTTCGAAGAACTGTTTTATTTATTTTTTCAATATACCGAAAAAACAAATTCATCAAATGATCATTTTCGGTTCATTATTCAGCAAATATTCTCGATAGTAAAGTTGTATTTTATAAGACTGATGAGAGTTGAATTATACATACAATTATAAATGTAATAAATGCGTTGACGAGTAAATAATGCAAATTCATTCATTTAATAAAAGCGAATCATAAGAATTATAGTGGGGGTTATAGAGATATAAATGAATTGGTAACAGAAAAATACGTCCTCGGAAAACTCATCCCGGAAAATTCGTCCCTGGAAAATTCGTCCTCCATACACGAATTTGCCTAAAGATAGTTTATGGGCCTAAAAGTGACAAGAAGGCTACTCTGCTAATTTTTATAATGATTTTATTATATTTATTATTCATAAATATTATACAGTCCGACCTCCGAATAAGAAACCCCGCAATAAGAAACTTTCCTCAGTTCCTCGCTCGGGCGCTTCCCCCACTCCGACTCGAACTCCGTAAGAGTGAGACAGCAGAGGTAGTGAGCGCGGAGCGCGCGCCAGGTGGGGGTATGCGATATATGAGAAAAACTCTTCCCCTTGGGGGCTTTTGGTTTCTTATTGGGAGGTCGGACTGTATATTGATATATTTTTTGATGCTTTATGAGTTATGAGGTTGATTTCGTGCACAAAGTGGTTGTTTTGAGGACTCAGTGGCAAAATGGACAGGCATTGACAACTCGGCGATGGTTGGGGTGGCTACTGCACCCAGAACCTCGAGGTGCATCAAATCCACGCAAGTATTTGCACTAACACAAAATTCAAAATCATGCGTAGAAGGGAACAGATTTCCCAGGGGACGAATTTTCCGAGGATGAATTTTCCTAGATTCAAATGAATTTTATAGGAGCAGTGAATTATTGTAGTAGTCATCGGAGTACGTAATATTTTGCCGCATCACGGTGGTAGTACCGTGGTACTACTATTTTGTACTCAATAGTACACGCCTGATAGTTATCTGGAAATAGAAGAATATCTGTCGATAATCGATATTGAATCGAGCAGAAAGTTGAAAACTTGACTAACAGATGGCGGTAGGCGTAAATTCTTTTTTGTGGCGTCTCTTGAGGAACGTCAGTGACGTGAGGGGGGAAATAAAACGATAAAAAATGTCGTTTGGCATCTGGCTTTGGGTGAATCAAAACAAGCTACCTATATACACGAGATAGCTTGTGCATTGATTAAATTTATCGATTTTACAGGTCATACAGGTCGACGATCACAGTAGACGTTCTCTTTTTGTTTGGTATCTGAAAAAAAAATTCAGTAAAACACAATAATTCGATGTGAATTTTGCGAGGAATAAAACTTTGTGCATGAAATTCTCCCTCGTTGGTTTTATCTTATCGTGTTACTTTTGTCATCTTTTATTTTATTATTTCTTTGCGACAATACAAATGGGTGGTGGGCGTTTATTAGAAGCTCGATGTACCCCGGTAAATGTTTTATTATTTAGGAGTGAAATAACGTTGTTGGCAGCCTTGTGATGCACGAGTCGTTTCTCGCACCTACGAGTGAAACTACAAACACACTTTTTTATTTTATTCTTTTATTAGTGGAGCTGTCAGTATATGCGGTGGAAAATTTGAGATAAGATGAAAAACACGCGTTATGGGGAGAATTCTAATAATAGAATCGTGGTGTCGAACGCCCCTCCCTTTACTCGATCCTAAAAATGCCACACGAAAACCAACAACAACTGTCAAACATTTGAAACATTTCTTTGAAGACAATGCTTTAGCTTCTTTCGTTTTTTCCACCCGTGTGTTGCAACGATTGTAACGTACGTAGAGTCACGTGTAGTGTGAATCGTGAGTGCAAGAAAGACCGCTGTGATATGTAAAGTCTTTTTTTTTTCAACACCGTTGACTTCTTCGAAAAAGTGAATTATTTCGATCTTTTTGGCCACGGATCCTCTTCGAATTAAATCACTTTTATTCTCATCGATTGTACCCTCTTGAAAAATCTTTATTTCGAAATTTTGAGGTCGACGAAATGATGTTGATTACAAAAAGTAAACAGTTGTGCGGAATTTTTTTTTTGTACACGAACTTAATTAAAAAATTTAAAAATCCGGCTTTTGAATTAGTCCTCGACGAATTATCACCTATAACCCACTAATTAGCCTCGTTCTTGTCACTTGTTTAAACATGCAAAAGCCCCCCAACCATAAAACTCGCGCGCGGCTCTTCGCAACTTTATTTTTACGCTTTCGTACAGTACGTGTGCTTCTATCGTTCATAACACACGCTACAGTTTTATACACTCTGAGATCGACGTACGAGATATCAACACGCGGCGCGACGTTTGCGGGATTATGAAAAAATAAATCTAATTGGCTTTTTAAGTCCGAGTTTTTTTTTTGTGACGCGATATAGTGTTTTTTCGTAATGGGATAACTTGTGACATTCGAAATTGAAAATATACGTGCCAAGGTACTATTTTTATTTTGTTTTCATCAAATTTTACCAATTGCAGTAGTTTTCCTAATTCTTTGTTATCTCAAAATGCGATTTATGTTTGCACAGCTATGCCAATAAATCAATCGATTCATACACATCAATATATGTTTTTCTCTTTAATTTCAACAAAATATTTCTTAATTACTGTTTTCTCAACAGATCAATTAAATTGGAAGCAATACAAAAATTGAAAGCAATCTGTGGAAATGATTTCCATGTTTCAATGAACTCTCTCTCAATATTCTTACATTCTACGCATTTATTATAAATTGCTTATTTTAGAAAATGACTCAGGAAAAAAAATTTTTTTCAAAATTTTGATTGTACAAAAATAATTTCGATACAGATATTAATAACGCGTTTCACGGAATTGATTTATTTCGTGTTACTTATGATTTTTAGTTTTCGGACTTTTTTTCTCGTTTTTCAATTGAAAATCAATTCTATAAATAAGTTTTTTTAATATATATTTTATTTCGTGTTCCTGTTCTCAGAGGTTATTTTATGAATAGAATAATTTTGAAATTTGTCGCGTTTTATAATTTTTTAATTCGCACACGTGTTTTATTGTTTTTTTTGTTTGAAACGAATGAAAAAATAAAATCTGAAGTATTTCGTTCTTATAGTGTTGCACGATTTTGTAAAATTGTGAACGGAAATGTAATAAGTTTGAAGTTTTTCGTGTTTAAAATTTTTTTTTTTCAAATTCGAACACGTCTTCATTGTCTACTGGAAATATGTTTGGAAATGTTTGGAAATGACAATACGAAATTAATGTATTTTGTTCTCATAGTTTTGCACAATTTCGAAAAACTGTAGACGAAAAAAAAATCTTTTGATTAACGCTCAGAGTTTCTGACGTTCTATGCACCGGAAAAAAAAATTCTCGATTTTTTGTATACATTTTTTTTTTAATTTTAAGGCTCGTAAATGATAACATTACAACAAACTCGACTCGAGTTTGTTACCGTTGCTGAAAAACAGTCTAATGAAGAAGTGTACGAAATTTCAACTCAATCAGTCAACTGGTTATTTAAAAATCGAAGTTGTTTATTATTTTTCCTTATTCTCAAAAAAACTCGTACATTTTCCTAAAAAGGTCAATAAATTTGTGTACAAAATTTCATTTAAAAAAACTGGAATAGTTTGAAATCTATTAGATCCAGAAAATGTTTTGCAAAAACAGAATTTTCAACAGGAATAATAGAAATAACAAATATAATGATAATACTGAAAAAAATTCATGTCAATATTTGAAAAGTATAAAATTTGGATTGGATATTTAGTGAATATAGAATTTAATCATTGCGCTGATTACTCAAATTTATTTGTCATTGACATTTTTGTTTTCAGGGTCATGAAAGATGCACGGGATAAGGAGAGTATTAATCTTTTGCGCTTTGATAGCATTGTTGCCTATAACTCTGCTCGGAATACCTCTCTATCTCAGACACAATTTATACGCTGATGTTATTTATGCAGTAACAGAATCTGACATAATGGAAATGAGTAATGGCATCTCTACGGTTTTTTGTTCGGTAAAGACACAAAATTTCCATTTCATTAGATTCTAATACGTTTGAAAATAAATCAATTATTTATATTCGTGTTTTAAAAAATAATATTTATTTTACAAATCATAAATAAGTCTGCGAACTTCATCAATTCAAATGTTTTTGTGTTTTTTTTTTTCATTCTCAGGCCCAAACACTCAAAATGAATAGCACTTTCAATGCGTTTCAAATGGATCACAAACCAGAAATAACGACATACAGAAAACACATAAGACTGAAAAAGAGTATGACTCTACCTGACGACACATTGGAATATTGGGGATTTTATTTGCTGCGAGGAGCAACCGTAGCACTCAGCGTTTGTTCAAGGTTGTTTTTCATTCAAAATTTTATTCTTAACGAGGTTCACGCGTTATAATTATAATATTGTATACAAAGTAACGGCAAAATCATAAAATACAATTTTTTGCAAGATAATTATTTGAAATTTTACGTGAATTTTCTTGAGCATCGTATTATAATTTGTTAAAAATTTGAGAAAGTTTCACCATCTAGTAATCGAGATATTCAGTGTTTAAAATCGCAACTTTAACATGAGGTCTTGTGGGAAGTTACGAAAAAAGACGATTTTTTACAACAAATAACTCGATTTCTGGACGGTAAAACTTTCTCAAATTTTACCCACAGTTGAGTATCATTGTTAAAAAGGTTCATACGAATTTTAAACAATTAAACTTGGAATTCGTCGAACGAATGCCTAACGCATGAACCTCCTTAAAGTCAAGGTCTTATTGACTGATTCGCCATGAGTGTGAGAGAAATAATTTAATTGCAAATGTTGAGAACGAAATTCTCCCATCCGATTCATCAGATCAGAATTAAAAAAAATCTTAGCCCAATTTTGAAATTGTTGTGCTCGGGCTGAGACTTTTTTATTTGAATCGGACCAACGGTGTGGAAGAATTTAGTTTTTAAAAATTCAAGGAAGGTCGGTAGTGACCGATCCATTGTGCCTTAAATTTTGTGCTAATTCCTTTCAAAGAAACTCTCTGAATACTTCTCGATATCCATTGTACGAGAAAAATAACTAAAAATTCGATTTCCAGTTTTCTTGACACTTGACATTTCGAGAAAAATAAATAATATTTACACCTTATACTCCGGTGGAAGAAGAATAACTTGTAAGATTTTATTTTTATCGAAAAGTCAAGTGTGTGGAGAAATAATTACAGCAGAATTTTTATCGACTAACAGATTACGTTAAATTATATTATTATTTTGTCAATAATAATATTTTGATCGAATCCTTCATTGAGTTTTTGTTGAATGGTATAATTTTGTTCTTGAAAAATTACCCTTAAACCTGTAAAAAAAGATGTAACTTTTGACTATTCGTACGAGCGGTACGTAAGTACAGAAAGAAAACGGTTGATAACCTTGAGTTTTCGATATTTTTTACTGAGTAAAAAATAAATATTCATGGAAAAATTCAAGGATTTTTCCACCTTCATATGTTTCTTCGGTTAAATTGATAAATAGGAACTTGAGAATAATTCCGCCACAATGACTGTGGCTATAAAATATTTTATTAAAAAAAAACCACTAAAAATACGATATTTGATACTAACAATCAAAGTATAATAATTTTGAAAAATTCAGTCTTATTTTAACTTTTCTGTCATGCAAAAGAATAGATTTGGTGAAGATAAATATTTTTTTTAATGCTCATGTCATTAGAAATTTTCTAGTGATCATTGTTTTAATAAAGAAATTGAGAAAAAGTCCCAGTGCCAACGATGACCACTTGATAAAATCGTAAAATAGAATTAATTTTTTAATTTATTGTAAAAAATTGCTCGAAGACACATTTTTGTCGTAAACCCTTATTTGCCACCTTGGGGTACAAAACTACCCCAGGCCTGTATTTCCTTTCTCTCATTTTTCCACTTTTGTAGGCTCTAGTATTTTTTTAGTGTACTTAAATTTAATTTTTGGCTATATAAAGTAAAGAATCTTCTTAAAAAAGCTTTCAATATGTCGTAAAGAATATTTTTGGTTCGTTGACTCGGAATTTGATTCTTAACTTTGCTTTAAAATATTGACCATCGATCCTTGGACATTTTGCAGTTTACTAACGTAGAAAACATTTTTCACTCATAATTTTATTGTTCTCGGGGCAATATTATTCGTTGTGTGTTCGCTGCAAGATTAACTTTTTCATGATATCGTTGAAAAACGTCATTCATTAAAAAAATGGTCTACCATTCCATAGTTTTTGCGAAGCAAGAAATAAAAAGAATTTTTTAAATATTTTTTTTTCATTTTTTAATTATTTTTTTACATATTTTTCTTTTCATTTTTTTTAAATTATTTTTAAAAATATTTATTATTATTTATCGATGGAAATGAAACTGTAACGAAGAATGATTTTTTTCCAGATTTCCCGGAGCGTCGATTCTCGTGGTGAAGGGTGACAGAAAATTCAGTACTTGCGGTATGTTGGATCACAACAAGAACAAAGCTCACACAATGGGAATGTATTTGCCGCAGGCGAACGAGCAGGTGAAAATAACGTTTGAATCAAATGCCCAGATAATTGAATTCGAGGAGCCAACAAAAACGGTGACGGGTCCAAAGGACGCCGCTTTGTTGGGTAGGTCGCGAGGCAAGCCGAGAAAGTTCAGAGAGCGAAAAATCGCAAACGATAAAACAAGAGAGGTCGAGCAATTGGAAGAATTGGAGAAAATCGCGAGATCCTACGTGAACAAGCACGTGAACGATTCTGAACCGAGAAAAAACGTAACGAGAAAAATGAGACACGCGAAAAAACATAATCGTCATAGAAAAATTCACGAGAAAAATCATCACGAAGCGAGGAAAGAAAAAATCGAAGATACGTCCATGAGAATTAATAAAATTCATGAGAAAACGAGGAAAACTCGAAATCTTTTCTCTTTCGAAACTCACACTGAGCAGCAAAGTAATAATGTAAGAAAAAACAGATTAAAATCTCTCAGCAAAGAATTAAACTCCGTCGGAGACGATCGAGCCGAAGAGAGCGAAGAAATTGACGTTCAAACTTCCGGCCATGGACGATTCAAAAGAAATCAAGAACCCGTCGAACTTCCTGCTCTTCTTGATCATGGCATTCAACACGGTGGTAACGCTCTTAGAAACTCTTCGGAATCTTCGGTTTCCAGTTTTGAGGAAGGATTGTTGGACTGTTACGATGGACAAGTTCTTGTCAAAAGGGAATTTCCGCCCTCAAAACTCTGCACCAATGTCACTTATCTTATCAATGGTAAACACATGCAATCCCATCATGACGTCAACGAAGACGGTTATTATTATTATATTTTTTACAGTGATAATGATATTGTGTTTAATGATATACACGCAGTTTTCGATATTTACAAACCAACATTCCAGTACGAGAACGTCACTAATTCTTGTCTCAACAAAACTGAGTGTACATTCCCTTTCACTCTTTTCTCTAACGATCGCGTTATCGTCGAAGTCCCAACTAGAGATGGTATCGATCACGAAGAAGACGATATTTCCTTTCTCGTCTCGGTTTGTCGGCCAAGAATGGCTGTTTATACCATTTTTCCTATCGCTGTTCTTTTTCTCATCATCAGTTGTGCCTTCATGTAAAATATCATTTTAATGACGAAAATCAAGAACACTATCTAAGGAGGTTCACGCTTAAGGCGAGCATTAGACGAATTCCAAGTTTAATTCTTTTAAATTCGTATGAAACTTCTTAACAATAATACTCAAGTGTGGGTTAAATTTGAGAAAGTTTTATCGTCCAGAAATTGAGTTATTTGTTGTCAAAAATCGTCTTTTTTCGTAACTTCCCACAAGACCTCATGTTGAAATTGCGATTTTAAATACTGAATATCTCGATTACTAGACGGTGAAACTTTCTCAAATTTTTAACAAATTATAATACGATGCTCAAGAAGATTAACGCAAAATTTCAAATAATTATCTTGCAAAAAATTATATCTTATGATTTTACCGTTACTTTGTATGCACTATTATTATTATGGTGCCTGAACCTCATATCATTGACAGCTTATAGTTAGAGACTGGAAAAGATAAAAAAAAAAATAATTCAATTATAAATTAAACGAAAAAAACGATACTTTGGAAATTATGCTCGATTATGAATTGTGAGCCGAGGAATTTTTATTTCGGCACTAAAAATCAGTTATAAATTCTATACTACAAATTTTCGGATATTTAGCATTAATTACAAATTGTGAATGAAAAAACTTCGAGTTTTCAATCAAGATGGACTGTAAATTTTGAAACTAACATTTTTACAATTTAAATGAATTAGAATTGTAAGTTGTGAAGCAAAATGTCTTACTACGTTTTGAAACAAAACTTCAAATGTTAATTTTCAAACAACGTGAACAATTAATTCTAATACAAAATGTATCAGCTTTAGAAAAAAAAAAATTTATGTGTTTTGTGTTATCAACAAAAACAATTGTAGATTTTTTTAATTTCAAAATTTTCGGTTTAAAGTTGACAAATTTTTATGCTATTCGTATTTATAATTTTTTACGACGAAATTGAAATCGAATTTTCGAAATCGTACGATTTCCCTAGAGTTCTACGATGAATCAGTTCAATTTCTTCAAATGAAGAATTCTTTAAAAAAGACAGACTCGATTTATTTTAAAACAAAGTGTAAATAGTACGAAAAATCATAATATAGTTATGTAAGACTTAGAAATAAATTATAAAGTGACGAAAAAGTTTTAAATCAATGAGATTTCTATATTTCGATCGAACATAATATGTAGGATATAAATATATATAATTTTTTTTTTTTTTAATTTATAAAATAAACATTATTGAGTACAAAATCGAAAAAGGAGTACGTGAAATTAATATATTAATTATTCTTATCATGTGTAATATATATTTTGTCATAAACAAATAATAAGATACAAAATCGAAAAAAGTTGTTATTTCTCTAAAAATATTATCATTTATTTATCGTATGAAAAAATTCTACAGTTTTGAAGAACAATTCAAAACTGCTTTTTCCCCCACATTTTTCTTGAATATCGTATTTTTTTCATTTGACATTTTTTGCTATGAAAATAATTTCTAGAATCCAAAAAACGCTGAAGAACCATTTTTATTCGTAACCATAAGTGCTTTCGTACTTCGTTCTGTGAAAGTTTGATGAATGAAAAAACAAATATTGACGTATATAATGATTGGACATTTTCAAAATCGAGAAAACACAAAAATTATCGCCCTCCGAAGACTGAGATTAAAACCTTAAAGATGGCGTATTTATTTCTCAATGTTGAAAAAAATATCGTAACATTTTTTGCATTTTTACAATATCGCAAATACTAGCCAAAAAATGGATTTTTTTTTACTGATTTATTTGAAATATTTCTCGAGTACGATAGAAATCGAAAACATTCGCAACATGTAGTCAATACAACCAGGTGGCGATATGCCACGTTTTGAGAAGAAAAAAGACGCGATGTATGTATGAAAATGTCCTTGTGTGAAACTTGTAAACAAAATAATGACATCAGTTGTCAAGACAGCTTCAAGTCGTACCGTCAAAGTCAAGTGACTGTCCGTTTTTTTTTTTTTTTTTAACGATATTGTACATTATATATAACGAGACTATATACAATTTTGTAATAACGGATATATATTTGGACGGGTTTATTTTATTCGTGGTTCGAGATCCGACTTGTCAAATTCGTGTAGTATCTCCAAAAGCTCTGCCATTTTGGCTCGGTCTGAGATTGAAAAAAATTCAACGTACGTGACGGTTAATATATAAACATATTATTTTTACAACTTATTTTTATTATCGTAACAATATTCAAGAGATATTACGAATGAATTCAGTGAGCAGTGCATTTTTCAGTTAAATACAAAAATTTTAACACGTTTTCGATCGTCGAGGAGAATTGTTTCTTAATCAAATCCCAAAGAAAATTTCCAACCTGTACATTTTTATTTGCAACAAATCATTAAAAATCAAACATTTTATGTGAACAAAGTGCGTCGTGCAAGAGTGAAAAAAAAGTAAAACTCCAAAACCTAAAATAAATTTATTAAAACAATATCATTGATCTCGGAAAAATAGAAAAAACATATTAACATAGAAAAAGAATCATATTTCCCGCCATTATCCCCTCTCCGCCGAACCGCATAGAACCGTGGGTAATCTACGTAACTTCCCCCTCTGCGCAGTACCCCTACCACCGGATAAATAGGTTGGAAATTGAAGAAATCTTGGCACAATTAAGCGAGCAGTGAGTGAAAAAGGTTTTTCGAGTTAACCATAAATAATCGAAGCGTCATAATTGACGAGTCTAGTTAGACATAAAAAGTCGTTGTTGTGGGGAAAAAAAATCCGAATTCGTGTGTTGGCAGCGCCATTGTGCAGCTTTCATAAACTATATTTCGTGTGACGCAATAGGAATTCGTCCTTTCCGTCGCGCTACCCGTGAGTGGAACATGTCGTATACGCCTGAACGAAGGTAAGTTCTTATTTTTTCACACGAATAAATCATTACGAAAAACTTCATTAGTGTGCGAATTGGTAATTGTTTATCGACGTAACGACGTAACGTGCGATAAGTTACGATTCGCGAGCTCCGGGTCTTCGCGTTAAAATTTGAAAAAATTTTCTCGTCCCTAATCCGAGCGGAATGTACACGGGTGCTAGAGCGCTGACACAACATGGCGTGCGGCAAAAATTTTTTTTTCCTCTTGTCATTTCGCCACGCCGAATAATGCCGAATAACTCTGTACGTTCTTTTTTTCTCAAATAAATTCAATCACTTTTTTCCTCGTCCGATTAAAACGAAACTGATCTCTATTTACGATCCATTGAATTTTCGAAATCATACAATTGGCATTACGCGTACCGCGATGCGAACGAACCTCGTTCGCCCCCACACATCATCAACCACGCTTTCGTCATTAAAGACCACGCGTTAAAAACTGATAAAGCATCTTACAAAACTACGAATCTTATCGTTTTATAGAATATGAATAATCATCGGGTATCATATCTTTCGAGAATTTTTCAATTTTTTTATTCTCTTCCCAATCTTTTTGGATTCTTCGTTTGTGCGCGCACGCCTCTGGCAAACGATGCATCTTGTCTCTTTGTAAAGAGCCACCATGCTTTCGCGTGACTCGTGTGAGTCACTGTCAATCTCTCGATTTTCAACAAGCCAAAACTAATTATTTTGCCACAGCATTCGTCTAGTTTTCATTATTTTGAATCTTATACAAAATTCCGCCATTTTTACCACATGTTGTTTTTATCGAAATTTTCATCTTTTCCCCCCTTTTTCACGACGCTTTTTCCGCGTCTGACTTGTAGCCGTTTTTTTTAATGACTCATCTACGAGCCTTTTTAGTGAATGATAATTCTTGGAATTGCGTTCAACATTTAAGAGTCATCGGAGTTTCGCAAATTTATTGGGAAACTGACAAAGAATCATGATCTGTTTTTTTTCTCATTTAATTTCGAATCGTGCATCCTTTTTTTTTTTTTGTTGTTTTGCATTCTTTCCTCTGTTTCAAAGTCCAAGGTTAAGCACGAAATTCCTTGAATAGAATTTTTATACAGTTTTAAACAACAGTCTTGGACAAAGAATGTTAAAATGGCGGAAGTTCCTTTTAGAGAATGACAAAACATCGATTTTATTTATTTCTTAATCATTTATTTATTTATTTATTTTTCATTCTTTGACAGGAACGAGGACCAATGGCAGGGCGAATCAAAAAATGGTCCAAGTGAAAACGAGGAATCTGCTTATGATGGCCCCCCAGGAATGGAACCCGATGGCGTCATCGAGTCCACCTGGGAGGAAGTGAGTTTCCTCCAATTTTCGAAAATTAACATTTTCTCAAACTCAATATTTATCCAAAAAATCCAAATTTTTCAATAATCTCTTAATTAAATACAATATTTAACGATATTAACATTTGCAAAATTTTCGATAACCAATGAATCCAATCCTTCATTTTGAATTAATGAGTAAAAATGTATAAAATCAATTTGTTTTCTCAAAATACGAATCAAAAACTAATGGAAAAAAGATTGAATAAAAGAAGCGGACGAATTTGCAGCTCGAGGTTTTTTGTGACTAAATTTTCGTTTGTTTTTTCTTTTTATTAGGTCGTCGATAATTTCGATGACATGCACTTGAAGGAAGAGCTGCTGCGTGGTATTTATGCTTATGGTTTTGAAAAACCCTCTGCGATCCAGCAACGCGCTATCTTACCATGCGTGAAGGGACTCGACGTCATTGCTCAGGCCCAATCTGGTAAGAATACATAAAAAATATCATAAATTCTTCGATTTATTAAAAATTTCTTACTCAAATGTTCAAAAACAGCGAAAAAAAGTCGTGCTTGCGTTTTTTTTACTGAAATCGGTTCGAATGAACGAAGATTGAAAAACACGAAATTGAAAAATTCGAATTAATTAAATAAAAGATCGAATTCAATAAAAATTGATGAAATGAAAAAAATATTGAAATTTGAGAACATTAACAATTGAAAACACTTTTCTAGAAAAAAAAAGAGGCAGTTTGGCATTCGTAAACCTTCCTCATCATTTAAATAATTCAGTTTTTATATTGGAGTCATATTTCGATTTAAATATCGAGAGAAGCCCGAATATTGAGAAATTTCTCGAACCATCATTTTTCTAGAAAACGCCTAGAACTTGCATTAGGAGGATGGTCGTTAAAAATCAGGTACACAATTGCCCCTCAATAAAATGTCAATTTTCTGACCGTACAGTATCTTTAGTCTCGTCCAGAAACCGTTCCATTGTCTAAAACCTTTGCAGAACTTTTAGAATGGAACATTAGGAAAAGATTTGAAGTCAGGTATGAAGGTATTTTTTGAAATTGCACTTTGAATTGCAATTTGAAACGTTTGCAGAACTTTTAGAATCGAACATTAGGAAAAGATTTGAAGTCAGGTATGAAAGGAATTTTGAAAGATCGCATTATTTTGATCGGAAGGCGTCTTTACACGTTGTGAAAACAATAATGTTAAAGCTTGGAATAGTGAAAATGACAATTCACAACTCGTTCATAAGAGACAGCAGATGGCTTTTCCCAACTTTTACCCTCCTCCTGAACCGCAGATGTTCATTTTCGAACGAGAAAGACCGAGCTAATGTATAAGCAGTTGTTAGGATTAAGCCATAATAAAACCTTCCCTCCCAAATACGCTTTTCCTCGAAATCCCCTTCTCCCTTTCCCCCTCTATTTCCCATTTTCGTTTTCCGAGCGACCCTGTCTGACGAGCAGGTATAAAAACGAGAAAACAGACCTTGACCCTGGCGGATAAGAAACGGGAAAAACGTCACGTGCACAAGGCTTCAATCCCATTGTAATTCAAATCCTAAGAAAAATGCCTAAAACCTTTTCATATTTTTCCATAATTCCTGCATTTTCCGTTTCGTTAAAATGACCTTTCGTTTCGGGACTGAACACTTTTTCTTAATTACCCTGTAGATCGGTATTCGGTCGTTGGGAATACAACAAAACTCATTAATTTTTAAGTACTTGAGAATAAAATTACTGCCTCATTATTTTTCGTTTTTGTTTCATTGCTTCGAAGTAAATTCAATTTTAAATCGTTAAAATTTTGCTAAATCCCTTTTGACCGGTCGAATCATTTCCTTTTTTTCAATTACTCTGAACGGCATAAAATTATTATTTGCTTTTAACGCAAAACAACAGAGAATGAATATTGCTCGTTTGATCGTTGGAATCAAACGAATTTTCACAGTTTTCCTATTGCAACTTTACAAAAATCGTTCAAACGATTGAGACAAGTAGGATTTCATATTTGTGTTTCCCAAAATAGATCACAGATATGAAACAATGATTACAAAACCTTGGAAAATCTATTTGTAGAATGAAATAAATGATTTTCGGTTTCTAAAAACAATATACGAACTACTAAAATTTTAACTCTCCTCAAAGACAAAGACTGGTGGACAACTTTTTGTATTTATATAATTTGTTCACTTTATGGAGTGGAATTTTTTCAATGGCCAAAGACAATTTGTTGATTTTATATTTTTATTATTTATTTTATATTTTTTGTATTTATATTTTTTGTATTTATATATTTTATCTATTTTTTATTTTTTAATTTTTTGAAATTTTATATTTTTTTAAGTTGATTTTTATTTGTTGATGCGAATTTAATAAATTCACTTATTTTGTATTAATATTTTTTCTTTTGGTTTCAATGATTTTTGGGAAATAATGAGAAAATTGTTGATTTCTAGGTACTGGCAAGACCGCGACGTTCTCTATTTCTATTCTGCAGCAAATTGATACGACTGTCAACGAATGCCAAGCATTGATTCTCGCTCCTACCCGCGAGCTGGCTCAGCAGGTAAATTCGTCGTGTCAAAATTCGATCGTATTTAAGGATCAATCACAACGTCGACAAATCTTATGGTTATATGATTTTTCTTTTGTTTTTTTTTTTTTTTTTTTTTTTTTTCATCGTAGATTCAAAAAGTAGTCATTGCTCTCGGTGACTTCATGAATGCACAATGTCATGCATGTATCGGCGGCACGAATGTGCGCGAAGATATGCGCAAACTTGAATTGGGCGTTCACGTCGTCGTTGGTACACCCGGCAGAGTTTATGACATGATAAGTCGACGCGCTCTACGCACAAACTGCATCAAGCTCTTCGTTCTCGATGAGGCTGATGAGATGCTTTCCCGTGGATTCAAAGATCAGATCCAGGATGTCTTCAAGCTCCTCCCCAACGAAGTGCAGGTGTGTACATTTTTTTCAACATTATTCTCTCATTATAAATTTCTTAATAAATTTGGAAACATTGAAAAACAATAAAACTATTATTTTCATTTGAAAAAATTAACGATTTTCAATCTTCTCAATAATTCTAAATACGCACTCAATTTAAAACGCTTTTGTTCGAATAAATTCAACGTATTGCTCACCAAAACTGAATATTTTAATGAAATTAGGAAATTTTCGAATTTTATAGACAATTGTGTTTTTTTTTTGTTTCAAAAACATACCAAAATTTCGAAAAACTACTATGAAAGGAAAAATAACGTTGTAAATTTTGAAGAAAACTTTTTCGCAATCTCAAATTATTGGATGACATTTCGAAAAATCAATGTTTTTCCTTGGGTGAAAGCGTTTGAAACTGGAAATAACTAAAAAACTGAATATTTTAATGATATGAGAAAATTTTGCAATTTTATAAACAATAGAGTTTTTTCGTTTGAAGAACATACACCAAAATTTCGAAGAACTACTATGAATTTTGAAGAAAACTTTTTTGCAACGTCAAATTATTGGATGACATTTAAAAAAATGAATATTTTTTGTTGTATCGAGGCGTTTGAAATATTGATATAAACTAAAGAATACGAATTAGTTGAGAAATGACTCATAATAATAGAATAAATAAAATTTTTAGGTCATTTTGTTGTCTGCTACCATGCCGAATGACGTCTTGGACGTATCGAAGCTTTTCATGCGTTCGCCAATAACGATTCTTGTAAAGAAAGAAGAATTGACGTTGGAAGGTATAAAGCAATTCTTCATTTACGTCGAACGTGAGGAATGGAAGCTCGAAACACTTTGCGACTTGTACGAAACTCTGAGTATTACTCAAGCCGTAATATTCTGCAACACTCGGCGCAAGGTCGACTGGTTGACCGACAACATGCACAGTCGCGATTTTACCGTCTCGGCTATGCACGGAGACATGGAGCAACGTGAGCGCGATCTTATCATGAGACAATTCCGTAGCGGCTCCTCTCGAGTACTCATTACAACTGATCTTCTCGCTCGAGGAATCGATGTCCAGCAAGTATCTCTTGTCATCAACTACGATCTTCCAGGCAACCGAGAGAATTATATTCACAGGTACAGTTTCGTCATTTATATTAACGAAAAAACAAATGAACAATCGTTTTTTTAAATCGACAAGTAACTCGCCTTTAAATCATTCAACAAAATTCGAAAAAGCTAAAAAGTTTGACCAGCTTCGTCATTTATATTAACGAAAAAACAAATGAATTATCGTTTTTTTAAAATCGACAAGTAACTCGCCTTTAAATCATTGAACAAAATTCGAAAAAGCGAATAAGTTTGAACATTTTCGTTATTTATATTAACGAAAAAACAAATGAACAATCGTTTTTAAAAATCGACAAATAACTTGCGTTCAAATCACTGAACAAAAGTTGAAAAAGCTAAAAAGTTTGACCGGTTTCGTCATTTATATTAACGAAAAAACAAATGAACAATTGTTTTTAAGAATCGACGAATAACTTACGTTCAAATCACTGAATAAAAGTCGAAAAAACGAATAAGTTTGACCAGTTTCGTTATTTATATTAACGAAAAAACAAATGAAAAATCGTTTTTAAAAATCGACAAGTAACTTGCCTTCAAATCATTGAAAAAAAGTCGAAAAAGCGATAAGTTTGACGAGTAACAGAAACGATTAAGGTCATCGTGTCCTCGTAGGATTGAGGCTAAAATACAAAAAGTTCTTTCGACTTGAAGAAACGAAAAACAAAAGGGCGAACATTTTTTTTGTTCATTACAAAATATTGCTAACAATTCTATTTATAAAAGATAAAAATCTCATTTCTTTTCACAACAAAACGTATGACACTTTGTAGAATAATCTTGCAAAGATAATTTTCGTATAAATTAACATAATCGTGAATGAGTTCAACTAAATTTGCATTTCTCATTGATTAGTATTTTTAATTAGCATATGACCTAATTTGCACGAAAAATTGATCATTGAAAGAAGGAAAAAATAAACGTTGCTGAAATATTTGTATAAATGGAAGAACTGAACGCGGAAGAATTTGCACGTCGATTAATGGCTCGAAAAACATTAATGACCTTTCTCTTATCGCGATTTTATATCTGCATATTTATTTACAAAAACGTGTAAAAAGTCAACAAAGTTTTCGAATGATTTCAGCAAATTTGGCCTTCACCGAGAATTTGATTTTTCGGATGAACGGAGAAAACTTTTAATATTTCCATTTTAAATTGATTTAATTCTAAGAAAGAAAAAATGATTTCTTGCCCATGCCTCAAATTGTCTATTCTGACGAATTCTTCATATTTTTCATTTGCAGAATTGGTCGCGGTGGACGTTTCGGTCGTAAAGGAGTAGCAATCAACTTCGTGACCAATGACGACAAGAGAACGATGCACGATATCGAGACATTCTATAACACCAGAATCGATGAAATGCCAACAAATGTCGCGGATTTGATCTAAGTCGCATGATCATTGGCTAAAAAAATTTCATTATAATAAAAGAGAAAAAAACAAAACAAAACAAAAATAACAGAAAACAAAAAAAATAATACCGAGCTATATCAGCTGATCTCTCATGGTGTGTGAGTATATCGTTATATACTTGGGTTGAGTTTTGAAGTGAATTCGTAAACGCTTTGTGTAACGCGATTTCACGAAAATTATTGTCCTCACCTGAAATTTCGCTTTTTCTGAGAAACAAAATAACAACAAAACAACAAAAAAAAACCATAATAAGAGTGAGTTTGTGGAATTACGTTAGGTAGTTCTTTCCCGTTTACGACGCAAAAAGAATCAGAAAAAAACTTAACCGTCTACGAAATATCTTACGTCCCTCAAAGACAGCTAATAATACCAGTTACTGGCTAATACTAGAGTAATAATTAATTATTAGCATTAATATTAATATCAATTACTCATGATCTACTTCTATTGATAAAAAAAAAAAAAAACAAAAGAATAAGTAAGAAAGGACACGTATACAGAGGAAAGATAAAAACGAAGAAGGAAGGGGGAAAAGTTTGGATAGTTCGGCCCGTGCCGGAGGGCCCAGACCCGGGGGCGGGTGGCATCGTTTACGGTGCTGGTTTCTTCCCTTTTTTGGTCCTCCACCGGCCGGATACCACCATCCCGTAGAAACATTGAAATATTAACCAGGATTTTTTGATTTTTCTTTTATTTTTCTTTCTCTCTCTCTCTCTTTCTCTTTCTCTTTAAAATGTTTCGTCGAAGTTTGTGTTTTTTCACGATGCTCGATATCATGAAATACCTCGGGTTTATTCTTCTGCCTCTCAGCATACATTCAAGCGTGTATTTACGAGAAGAATCAATAGAGAGACGAAGAATTATCTCGAACGAATGTCCTCATTCGAAAGGATCGATACAGCCTCGTCTACGACTCGTTTGTCTCGGCAGAGGTTTGGTTGGATTTTGGAAGGGCTTTTTCAATCACAAGCGCTCTCGGAGAAGATTATATTTACTTCCGGGATAGATAGTATCAATTTTGTATATCTTATATATCATAGGAGTTTACATTTATATACTGCTATGAGAATAACGAAAAAAAAGAAGGAAAAACACATAACAATGATGATAATAAAGTCTTTGACCTCTCAATTATGCCAAATGTTTATTAATGATGATCGTAAGCGTTTGCATAAAACGTTTACTTTATTCATCATTTTTACTGTTAAATTTCTTGCAATTCCTTCAATTAATTCATCAGAGAAACAAGAAAAAACCGAATCGACGGACAAACGCAGTCGCCGCGAGTCAAAAATCGAGTAAAGATTTGTCATTTTTCCTTCAACTTTTTCTTTCTTATATCAATTTTTCGACATTCCAAAAAAAAAAAAAAAAAAAAAAAAAACAAACGTTCAAAGTGAAAAAATGACACAAATGTTTTTTTTTCTTTTTCCTTTACGTAGACTCGTCTCGTGTATTTTCAGGGCATATTTTCATGCAGTCGAGAAGTGGAAATCCATTCTGTTTCCCCATTTAATAAGCAAATTTCCTGAATTAACAATTTCTCCAAACGTATATGGAAGTCTGATAACGAAAGAATTTATTGATCGGTTATTCTCGGTTATATAAATCAATAAAATAATCATAATATTCATTATTTAATCTTTTATCTATAAAATTAAACAAAATTGTGAAAATACATTATTCACCAATTAATCGGTTATGGATTATTAACGCTTTGCCATCGTATTATGTTTTGCTGATTTTTCGCTTTCTTTTTTTTTTCTTTTTCGTTCTTTTTGTACATTTTTGTAACGACATATTCATTGTAAATATTATCGATTTGACGAGCAACGGACTCTGGAAATCGTGTTAGATTTTCAGATTTTTCACAATGATTATCGTGTGCAAAAAAAAAAAAGAAAAAAAAAAACATCTTTTATTGCAAAACTTTAAATGTAAATACATTGAAAAATATCGTTGGAAATCGTGAGTTTTCTCGTAAAGCTTCGACTACGTGAATGAGCAATCGGACGAACGCTATTTTGTTTTTTGTCTCAATATTCGAGACAATTTTGTCAACGAGTTGAGAAAGTTTCGTTTTTTCCAACATTATCAAAACACCGAATGATCCAATCACCGATTAAATACAGCACGAAGAAAAACCAATTTTTATTTACGTTGCTCGAATATTTCAAAGTTTAAAACAATTAGGAAATTCAATTTTTTCTCCCCCTCTAATAGCAAGGAACCCACTAGTAAAAGCTCCTCGTAGAATTCGACTGTAGGACTGTGATAGCTCGACAGGTTAACGCTCCATCACGTTAAAAAAAAAAAAAAATTAGGGATAGTTTCAGGAGAGTTTTATAAAATCTTGATTGCATTGATTAACAAGAAAAAAATGAACCGCCAGTATTAAAATTAACTGATACGAATAGTGGCGTGTGAAAAAAAATAGGGGATTCGATAAATCAAGAGGAAATGAACACAGTCAACGCAGTCTTGTGCTTTTACCGGATTGTTGTCTATAATATGTATTTTCCAATTATTGTAAAACAAGCGATGTATCAATAAATATTTATTCATGGAAGGTTGATAAAATGAAGTGCACAATGAGTTAAAAAAAAAAACAAAAAAGATCAGTAGAGTGTAAAAAAGCTGAAAATCGAAGAATGCAAAAAGCTTTTTCAAAAACTCCAAACGAGACCCGAACAGAGAAACGCAGAAATAATCTTTTTGATCATTTTGATTTTCTTACAAAGCCATTTTCACGTTCAAACGTTTTTCCCTTATTTTATTGCCATTTAATTATCGATATAACGTTCTTTTGCACTTTTTTCGAAGCAGCGGATTTGTTTTTAGAGAAAAAGGAAAATAGAGTTTGACGGGGATGATGATAAATAGGTAAAAAAATCGCAATAATTCGACAACATATATTTTCATCGTTCATAGTCGATGGATACATAACTCTGTTTTTTTTTTGGTTTCTTTTCATCATTCTTAAATAATTTCTTTCTCTCTAATATCATTTTATATTTGTACATGATTCTCATTCAAATATTTAGATGCGATTGCGGAATGCTCACATATGTTTAATCACAATTAATCGTTTTTCTCTTCTCATTTCCTACGGCGATTTTAATGATATTTCCTTTTTTTTAATTATCTCTCGAGTGTCATGGATCAAAAGGAAACAAAAGGTAGGTCAAGTGAATTATGTAAAAAAAAAAGAGAACTTTTAAATGGTAATTTCGATGAAAGCTCAACAAAAATTCGTTACATATTTCTAACACTCGAAGTCAACCGGAAGCCAGCTCTTACTTCGTACACTTAAGGAGGTTCACGCGTTAGGCATGCGTTAGACGAATTCCAAGTTTAACTGTTTAGAATTCGTATGAAGCTTCTAAACAATAATACTCAAGTGTGGGTTAAATTTGAGAAAGTTTAAGCGTCTAGAAATCGAGTTATTTGTTGTCAAAAATCGTATTTTTTCGTGACTTCCCGCAAGACCTCACGTTAAAGTTGCGATTTTAAACACTGAATATCTCGATTACTAGACGGTGAAACCTTCTCAAATTTTTAACACATTATAATACGATGCCCAAGAAGATTCACGCAAAATTTCAAAAAATTATCTTGCAAAAAATTGTACCGAATGATTTTGCCGTTAATTTGTATATAATATTATAATTATGACGCGTGAACCTCGTGAAAATAAAAAAAAATCGTTTCCATCGGCCCTAAAACAGTGTGCTTCGAGAATTTGATATGTGGACTCTTTTTTTTTCTTTTATTTTTCATCTCGAAAACGACACATGTCTCGAAACCCTATGAAATAATCATATTTTCGGTAATTTCGTTATGGACTTATCTTAAAAAATAATCTATAGATACGAATTATGCGATAATAATGAAATATTTGAGCAAATTATAGGATGATTCGATATAATACGAACTTCGTTTTGTTTGCTTTGACGATCATTCTAAACGGAAGAACGACACCTTTAGTTCCATTGAAAAATCAATGTTTTTTAATCGTCCTATCATTTTTTTTTTTTTTTCAACATATTGGATCAAAAAAAAAGTATTTAAAAGTAAAATAAATATATGATTGACAAACTATCGACGAGTATTTTTTTTTTTTTTAAATATTTTATATAAAAAAAAACATTTCGACTACGGAGTAAAAAGTGCGCTGAAATATTAAGAATACTTATATAGATCATTTAATAAATAAATTAAATATCGACTTGTCTTGTGAAAAATTGAAGGAAAATCATTTTCCAAAGTAACCAGAGGTGATCGTTTTTCTTTCAAAAATGTTTTCAAGACGAAACGAATCTTTGACACAGCTTTTATTTAAACTCTACTATCTCGTGAAATGGAAGGATATTATATTTCGCGATACTATATCCCATTTGAACTTTCAATCAGCCATATTCATCTTTTCTTGGAGAATTTGGTAGTAGCATGCCTAGAAAAAAAAAATCAATTATGTGCATCAAAAGAACAACAACAAAAAATGGTAAAATTTTAATTCAAAGTTGTAAGAAATTGATAATTTTTCAATAAAAAAAATTTAAAAATTTAAAAAAAAATGCTAACTCGTTTTTTCATCGTCTTTTATTTGGCCCTAGGAACACACTATGGGTCAGGAAGACCCAGCAAAAACTTACTAGTCTGAGAAAATCTCTGTATTTTGCTAAAAACAAAAAATCTCGGGTTTTGCACTTTCTTCCTGGGTCTTTTAGACCCAAAAATTAAAAAAAAAGAAAACAACGCGTGCTAACTCGTTATTTTATCGTTTTCTATTTGACCCTAGGAACACAGTCTGGGTCAGGGAGACTCAGCAAAAACTTACTAGTCTGGGAAAATCTCTGTATTTTGATGAAAATAAAAAATTGCGGGGTTCGCACTTGCCTCCTGGGTCTTTCAGACCCAAAAATGCACTTCTCGAGGTAATAGTGACCTTTGGAAAACAGTTTATCTGAAGATTTAAATAAATAGGAGTAGAACTTACTTTTAATGTGGTGAACATGATACCAAGCTCTCCATTTTCCAGGTACGGTTCCATAAAATCCTCGATAAAATGTATTTCACTACCCAACTGTAAAACACTCGCCCGAACTACTACAAAATTGAACACCGGGAACAATTCATCCATTGTCCATAAATAAGTTTCGCCCAACTGTTTTTGTACTGTCTGAAAAAGTATTTTTCACATGAATTCATTTTTTTTTTTTTTTTTTTCCCAAATTTATCACCAAATTTATTTAGCATTTTTAATTAATTTGAAAATAAATTAAAAAAATTATATCGATATGAAATGAACGAATTAGTAACTTCGAATGTTTACCTGTGTCATCTGTTCGAACGTATTTCTTATAACCAATAATTTTTCAAGAGGTGAAAAAGTTGTTTTCAATTGTTGCAACGTCTCGATAGCTTCGGCGAAATAAGGTTCACATTCGCTCGCTAATGGAATATTAGCGAGACTTAAATTTCTTGAATTTCCCCAAAATTTTCTGAAAAGTTTAATAGATTTTTAGTCTGCAAACGTTTATTATAAAATGCACGAGTTTCAAAGTGGGTATTAAACTCACTGATCGATGTCTAAAAATGCCATCAACGTTATGTCCGGTTGCTTGTTCCATTTCATCAATCTTTCCCAATAAGCGTCATCTTCTTTTTTATTATGTAATGCGTACAACACGAACAACGCTGAGTGGACACGAGGCAACAAAATCGGATGTAAAATGGCAGCAGCGCTTATGACTTTGCTGCAAAAAAAAAAAAAAAAAAAAAAAAAAAATAGAAATAAATTTATCACACACTCTTATGAACAGCAAAATTATCGAATCATCAAATATTCTAGACATTCATCTGTAGGGAAAAAAAGTTTTTGTCTCTGCAGACATGACTTTTAAACTTTAACGAGGTTCACATGCCATAATTATAATTGTATATACAAAGTAACGGCAAAATCATGGATACAATTTTTTGCAAGATAATTTTTTTGAAATTTTGCGTGAATCCTCTTGAGCATCGTATTATAATGTGTGAAAAATTTGAGAAGGTTTCGCCGTCTAGTAATCGAGATATTCAGTGTTTAAAATCGCAACTTTACCACGAGGTCTTGTGGGAAGTTACGAAAAAAGACGATTTTTCACAATAAATAACTCGATTTCTAGACGGTTAAACTTTATCAAATTTTACCCACACTTGAGTATTATTTTTAAGAAGCTTCATACGAATTTTAAACAATAAAACTTGGAATTCGTTCAATGCACGCCGAACGCGTGAACCTTCTTATAACGATTGAATCGATTTCTATAAATCGTTCAGACAAAAAGAGCTTACAAATGATCCAGCACCAAAGATGGACATTGACAATGTTTGAAAATCATCTCAACTTCAAAAATGTGCTACGAGTCGATAAATGAAGATAAATACATGGAACAAAGACCATATTAACCAGGTTTACATACAATTTGAATTTGTACCGGCTGGAGTTTTAAAACATAACGGAAAAAATGCTGCAAATATTTTTTCCGGAGGGGCCAACATGGCCAAAATGTTTGTATGTTGAATATTTTTTTTAACAACTCACTTTCGAATATTTTTATGAAAAAAGTAAACCTTACGAATCGACATTTCGAACTGCTTTATTCGGTTTTTTGTATATTCCATACTTGAAATTTTCAGTTTTTCAAAATATTGCCCAAAAAACGATGAACAATTGGGAATATTATTTCATGACAAAACAAGCAAATATATTTGTTATAAGGTTAAAACTTTTTAACAATAAAAATGATGAACTTACCAAGTGGCTTCGTCCTCGGACTCGAGAACGCATTCTTTGCCACCTTTAGGCAACGCTGGAAAAAAAAGTGTGACGAGTTCGTAAATCCTCGACGTAATGCTTCTAAGTTCAGCGACAGCATGGCTTAGCAACAACGGATGTACTCGTACACCGCCGTAAGTTGCGGTATAAACAGTAGCTATTTCAACGAGTAAAGAGCCCAAAGGATGTTCCGGGCTTTCGAACGCTTTCATAAGATAATCGTGGACCTCGGTGTAACTGCTTAACGTTAATTTGTCTCGTCCAAAATTTGGTATCTTAGTGAGGGATTCGTTGAATTTGTCTTTGTCTTTATCAGCAATCTTCGAGGGCGTAACTTCTCTTTTTCCAAACGTCTTTTGATGAGATTTGTTTATTATCACAGCCACGTTTTGCCAGATTCTCTGACTTTCCAATGACTTGTCATTATTACTGAATATGCTTTTTACACCTGGCTCGTTTATGCCGAGCTGTTGATAACATTGACGAAATATTGCTCGCCATTTTTGATCAGGTGGTACGCATAATTTACCGAAAGACCTGAAATCCATCGTCAGATTGAAGTTTTAACAGTCAATTTCTTAAAGACTCATAGCAATTACTACTCTGGTCAAATGGGTATTGACATTTTCCAACAGTCGTTTGTAACGTTCAACACATAATTTGATTACTCGACGCTGGGTTCGTCTTGCAGTATGTCTCGTTAACATGGATAAAATATTCAAAACTATAAATTTGCTTAACCATTGCAAATTGATAAATGCAAAATTTCACCAAGTCATATTTAAATCGATATTTTTAGAAGAATAATTTGTATTTTCCAAGCGATTTTAACGCATGAACGCTTATTTTATTCCTCAACAAATTCTCTACAAATTCACTGTGTCGATTTTTTTTAACTTCACTGTTTCAACGTTGCAGTCGATCACAAGAAAACTATGTTATAAACAAATAGCTTTTATGAAAAAATGGACAAGTTTTTTAAAAAATCGCCACAGTAAATTTGTAAAGAATTTCTTGCAAAACAGAATAAGCGTTCCTTCGGTAAAATCGTTTAAAAAATACGGATTATTCTTCCAAAAATATCGATAAAAATATGACTTTGTAGAATTTTGCATTTATCAGTTGATGATTAAACGTATCTATAGTTATCAACATTTTTTTGAGTTAACAAGACATCCTGCAGGACGAAGTCACCGTCGATTTATTAATTCATTTGTTAAACGTTGCATACAACTCTTTGAAAAATTTAACACAGCTTTGACCAGGGTAGTCACTGCTATAAATCGTTGATTGCGATTTGAAAAATAAAATAAATTTTGAATATATTAAAAAGTGTCAAGTATACATTTTATGAAATAAAGAGTTTTTTTACGAATTCAAGAAAAAATTGATTACAACTCGTCAGAATTATAATAAAATTATGTGAAAGAATTTTAATTAATTTGTCAGCTTGTTTAACGAAAACAAATACGAAAAAAAAGAAATGAAATTCCCTTCGAGATTATTAGTCTTTGCAAGACGTTTTTACTCACACTGGTTTGTCATTCATTTCAGAACTCCCAGCCGCTTTGTTTATTTGCAAAACTGCATTTACTTTGACCCCTTCGTTCCAAGCACCCATTATATTGCCCTCGAGTTTGTCTCCACTTCGAAAAGTCAACGTTCCTTTACCTCCAAATATACCAGCGGACTTGAATTCACCTTCGTAATGGGTTCCATCCTCAAAAACCATAACGCCATGGCCCTGGAAATGGAAAAAACGTTTAATCGCCGACCAATCTTTGAAATACCAAATAAACCTTCCAAAAAAACACGTTTTTTTTTAACACTCGTTTTTGTTTTTATATTACCGTCAGTACATCCTGAGCAAAAACTCCTTCGTAATAAATTCCATCCAATGTTACGATCAAACCACAACCGTGTTTCATGTCATTGCTCCACGACCCCAGGTACTTTTCGCCTACGAAACAAAAAAATCAGTGACATCAGTTACAATTTTTATTAGATTAGAATTTTTCGAATCTACGAAAATTCGTCCCGGAAAATTTGTCCCCGGTATAGAATTTTTTGATGAAAACATATGGAAAACTCTGACAAGGAAAAAAAAACTTATAAAAATCACGCTCATGTGGAAACGTTTCATTGCGAAACTTTTTCGTATTCTCATTATTTAGTTCACAAGTTTTGATTAAACAACGTGTTGAATGAAAATAAAAATAAATATTTACAAACTTTAGAAATGACTGATCTTTTGAAGGTTTTTATCCATTAAAATGTTTAACTCAATATTTATGAAACGTGTTTAAATATCTTTTCACAATAAGGTTAATTTTGAGTTACTTTTGACAATTACCTGTCATAATATCATCCATAATACCATAGCCTTGTTTAACTCCATTTGCCCATTCGCCGATATAAACTGATGCTACAGAAGCCATGAATTGACCTTCTTTTTTCATGCCATGTCCATGCGGTAAGCCATCCTTGAAGTATCCCTCGTACAAATCGCCATTTACGTATCTGTACATTTTATTTCCCCAAACATTTAATTGTGGAACAGAATTTCTTAGTATTATAAAATATATTTCGAAAACTACGTTAAAATAATTCAAAGACTCGTAAAACTGTGGATCATTTTTTTTTATAAACAACTACAATGTTATTAATTATGAAAATACGTAATTTATTTTCATTCCAGTTCACCTTTTGTTTTTTAGAAAACAAAAATCTGACGTCTTGGGTTAATTGGCAAAATAGTCTTTCGTATATTTTCTATTAAAAATTTAAATGAATCTAATTCATTCGAATTCATTTTAATTTTTAAAAAACAATTCAAATATAAAAATTATTTATAATTTTTTTTAAAATAATTAAAATAAAAAAATTCTACTTTTTTTGGATGCTGAATCGTCCATCCGGCTACAAATATTAATTAAAGTCCATTATTGTTTTTTGGATCATTTGTAATTTATGTTGTGTACCACTAAATTTTTAATTAGTCGGATTTGAATGAATTAACTAAATATTAATTAGTTGTTTTGATTTTTGTGATTGGAAATGTGTATTTTATAAATTAAAAAGAAAAATTAATGGCACAGTTTCAAAAGTAACTGACTTGAAGCTACCATGTCCATTCTGTTGGCCATCTTTCCATTGGCCTTCGTAAATTCCATGAGCAGGTAATTCCATTTTTCCACTGCCTTGGATAACGCCTTTGTGAAATTGTCCTGTATACATTCGACCATCGTTCCACTCGAGTTTTCCAAAACCATGAGGTTTGCCGTTCAACCAACGACCTGCAAGGTGCAAAAAAGATTGTGCTGTAATAATTATAATGTAAATTCTTTCGTTCAGTAATTTCGTAATATTTTTTAATGAACTTTAACGAACCGGTATATTTGGCGTCTTTGTAAAACTGATGTTTGAGGTAACAGTACGAACTGGTGCGCACGAGAGGCGGAACGTGACCAACTACACGTTGCAAACTGCATTTTATTGCACCCTGAAGAGCTTGCAACCACTCGTTTCGTTCCGTTGGCGTTGGTGTGTAGAGTATTAAATTTTCCTCCGGTGCTGTTATCGTTATCACGTTCTATAATCGTTTAAATTCATTAGAGAAATTAATTCATACAGCTGATTTATACAATTTGCTAATTTTAAGCATTAAACTCGAATTTCGAACGAGAAGGTATGAGTTTATCCTAAAATCTATAAATTTTAATAGAAATGTCTGAACTGTGCAGTATTTGGAGCTTCGACCCTTTACGCTATGAGTTTTTTTCCATCATGGAATAAATATTATCATATAGATCAAGATGGATGCTCAGAAACGATGAGTATTTAGAATTTTTTTAAAAAACGACCGAATGCAGGTAAAAATTCAAGAATATTGCGATCATGTTGCAGAGTGTTAAAAAAAGTTCTTAGATTACCCCAGAAACTCGTAAAAGAGACAAAATATTGAAAGGCATATTATTGATTATTCAAGAAAGAGTAAGTAAAATCAAGAACTAAGGCAGATTTTTTTTTTCGGTAACAAAATTAAACTCCTAGAAAATTCCAAAAACTTCCAGATCAATAAATCCTGGCAATGGAAACAAAAAAATATTGAACAAAATATTTAAATTTTATTAAGTCGCTTTGGATAGAAAAGTGTGTAAATTGTTTGAGAAAATATTGGCAACAGAACTACGAGTGTTATGTAAAAGTGGCTAAAAAAGAAAATGGATTTTTATTTACTCAAAAAATAACTTTTGTTTGTAAATCTTTTGCCTTGCAAAAAAAGCAAAAAAAAAATGCATTTTTAGTTTTTTATAGGCAATGAAATTATCAAATAATATTTTACATACTACAGGAATATATTCAAGGAGAAAAATCTATTTTTGATATTTTTGTGACTGAATAAATTGGAAAGATAGATTGTCATGAAAAAAATGTATTTGTACCTGTAGAGTTTCCGAATCAGCCTGAGGCTCGACCCACAGTGTCGGTAATTGATGGACCGTATTTGACGTCCCAATCACATGGACAAATATATCAGTTAACAATACAAACCAGTGACTGGTAAATCTGCTTGAGTTCAAAAGTGCCAATGGATAAGTTCGTGATTCTCGGATGAGTCGTCGTTCCGGAGATCTAAGTAGGTCGACCAATTTTCCTGAACTTTCCCAAAATGCTTTTGTGACGTCAGCTTCTTTCTGACGCTTTTCCTGCTCGTCACACATGCGTTCCCACTTAATAAGGGCTTCCTGAAGTCTCTCTATGCCCATTTTCGTTCCATTCGATTTAATCAGATGAGCGATCATTGTTTTGTACCTTTAAAGACGAAAGCAATCGAATTTTTTTTTATTCTTTCGTTTAGAAACGTTTTTATGTAGATCTTTCTTAGATTTTTTTTCAACTGTGATGATACTTTGGCTGCATATTTATATTTCCTGAAAACTGGGAAATTTCTGCGAGGAATGCACCAACAAAAATTCGAAAAAATGATTCAATTGACTGCATTCTCGTCGATGGCACTTTTCAACGTTTCTGCAAATATTATTAACAAAAAATAACTGTTTGATCGAACCGATGTTTATTTTTGATGATAATTTGCAATTCCTGCGATCATTTTTCAGTTTTTATAAAATAGAAACATTCAGCCAAAGTATTTTCATAGTTGAGGAAAAATTTCGGACGATTTGGAAATTTCGACGAAGTGTGTGTCCTCTCAATGCTCCGATTAGTGAACAAAAAAGGTTTAAAAAATTACCTATTGAGTCGATAAAGAGGATGTTTAAGTGCCGTTGTTATTATCGCCTCGTTTCCATTTTTCGTTGCATCACTCGGTCGTATTTTTTCGGAAAATAATCTCTTCAACGTCTGAGGTAAGTCGTTGACAATTTTCGACATTCTTGTGAAACCTCCGAGCGATATAACGTCGCAAATTGCGTTGAGATAGTATTTGTATACAGTGACGAATTCTTCGATGTTGGCAACGAGTACTACTTCGTATGCTTCACCAATATGATTGAAATAATCCCAAAGACTAAGGACATTCAGAGCTGTGAAACTCATTAATTCGGTGTAACAACGACAAAGCGTTTCATAAACGTTTGATTCTTGTGTCACACCGGCTTTCTTCTGAAAAGGTTTTATCAAATGTTGATAAACCACTAGCATCTCTTCCAAAAATATTTGATCCGTAATCAGATCCTCGGATATATCGCTTATTGGTTGATTTATTATTGCACAGCAGGAATAAGGACCCGAACAAGACACCAATTTTGGGCTGCAATCCTTGTTTGCAGAAATATCTAAAATCACCATTTCTTCGGGTTTACTGAAAATGAATAAAAACAAAAAAGCATTAGACGTGTCTCTTATTCTCGAAGTTCAGCAAAATGTACGATTTTTTTCTTAAATATATCAGACACTGAAGTTTCTGCTGCTTCAAAAATCTTTAAATCCATAACTCTGAGAAGAACACAAACCCAGTTGTCAAAACTTTTAAACAGACGTTAAAGCTAAAACTTTTAGATTTCCAGATATTTAAGGACACAGCGAAAATTCTATAGTTATATGAACTAATAATATCTATAAAAAGATGAAAATGAAAAACATAGAATATGGAAATGAGAAATGTAATAGAATTTGAACAAATGGTCACTGTATACAGATAAAAATTTATAGTTTAGTAATGTATTTTAACGTATTAAATTGTAAAATTACTGCTTAGAAATTTTTGGTATTACGATAATGAAAAATGTCTATTAAATATCGAAAAATAAAACGAGACTCTAACTTTTTTCGTTTTCTTTTACTTGGGATCTTTAAATTCTTAATAATTAAAGCACTTTGAATAACTATTTTTAATTCCACATTAATAAAATGTTTACCTAGATTTTCCAGTAAAAAATAAGCCATGATGCATCATGATAAGACTATGATTGGCACCGGCAGCCATATCGATAGCTCTTTCGTTGTTGCATCTTCTCGTATCGAACATTTTGGGTGAGCTTTGATCGTCTTTGGATTCGTGTGAGACTTGATGAAAGTGATTTCTGCCCCAGGCGTAAACACGTCCATCGAGTGTGAGAGCTAAAGTGTGCGAAGCGCCACAAGTGATTTTTTTAATGCCGGTATTGTTGAATTTGGTGACAAGAACTGGTTTCGTACGATTGATAATATCGCCAGTGCCTAATTGACCATAACGGAAATCGCCCCATGCCCATAATTCTGTGGAGAGTAAATTATTGCCGGCGTGTACAAGCGAATTGATACGTTCGTTGAGTCCTTGTTGGGAAAGATCGTGCTCGAGAGAGCCGGTGCTCGAGGACCATGGGAATTCCTCGCACCTAAGACTGTGCGCCAAACTCGTAGAATTTTTTTTACGATCGTTGTCCGGAATAGGTTCACATTCGCTGATAATATCATCGCGGCTATCGTTGATGTCAGAGCTTCCGCTCATGTGTCTCGACAAAGTGACAACTTTGTCGCCCATCGTTTTGACACCTTCGTAAACGAAGTTTGCCATTGTCGAAACGTTTTGCTTGATCGTACCTTGACCTCGTTCCGTACTCAAATCCGTACTCCCTTGCAAATCTTCTTTAGTATTGCCATAAGACGAAACCCACGACAATTGTCTTGTAAGAAATTGTCTAGCCGCCTCCGTATTGATAAATATCACATTTTTCTTTTCTTCCTTCGACGCCTCGATACCTTCGAAACAATTATCATCCCCGTTCGTTAAAATCATACTCGAATTTCGATCTCCCTTCTCAGCTATTTCGCCCAAACGTAACTCCTCGTGTTTCTCTGTTATCGACATCGGACTCGTGGAATTCATCGAGTGATCGTCACTGAACTGCTGACGGTGCATACTCATCGGACACGTGTCCGACGATGTCATACTCATCGGACTTGGCATTATATTACTGATACAATGGGGACATGAATTTACGAAAACTTCCTCAACGTCGTTCTCACTGTCTGTGTCGTCTTTTGCTATTCTTGTCATTTTCCGAGCTATCGCTACATTGAAATTACTTCCACATGCAACGTCTGACACCATTCGGCCATCAAAAAATATTACTTTCTTCGCTGTTGTGCTTTTTATATCTATTTGAGGCTGATCTCCGCTCGCCCAAAGTTGACCATTCTCCGTTACCAATAGCAATGACGTGTCGCTCACTGCCAATGTTTTTACTTTTATCATTTCATTGTCCTGCTTGAATCTGTAAGGAAAAAATATATATTTTTTATTTTCAGATTATTTTGTTTTTTTTAATATTTTCGTTTGATCAAGGGAAACAAAATTGCCTGCCAACTATTTTGCGTTTAACACTATTTTTATTTTATTCAAATGTTTTTTACGTCTTTACTTTATTCTTTGTGTGGTTCTGCTAATTTTTTTCTCCATTTCTATTTATCTTCCCACTATTGACCATACCTGATTTTGAAACGAACCATTTCTGGATTAGCGACGCTAGATTATTTGAAGTACAATAAGAGAATCCTGTTGTTTCAATGCTTCGAAATTTATTTTTTTCATTCTTACAACTAGCAACATTGAAGGCAGATCGAACTTGAAAAATTTGTGAAAAATTTGATTAAAATCGGTTCCCGCAGTCGGTTCGCAGCAAGAAATAAGTTCGCCGACTTCTTACATTGAAATTGAGGAAATTTGGAAAATTCATGACTGAAACGTAGATTCGTTTCATCGTTTCTACTTAAACTTTATTTGATAATAATAATTTGTAGTTGGTGCGTTGCAAATAAAAGTTTTGACGATTTATTATACGAAAGGAGATAATAAGGATTTGCAATAAAATTTTATGATACTTTTCGACGCTACAAACTTCAACACAATCTTCAATTCTTCGCCAATGTTTTTATTTTTCGACAAGAGAAAATAAACAACGATTCAAATGATGCTTACCCGTGACTACAATATTTAACTTCTTCCTTGAGTACGATAGTCTCAACGACGTTCATACCATCGGGAAGAATTTTGACGACGCAGCCGTCGTCTTTGACAACGAAAAGATGTTCACTGTTGGAGGCGATATCGACGGCGGTGAATTCAATGCGTTTGAGAACAAGAGTGGGCGGTGATATATTTTCATCGTGCGAAACTTCTCCATGATAAAGATTGCATGTATTTGTTGAAACAAAAATATGATCTTTGACATTGACGAGCTTGCGTATGACTCCGTTGGGTTTGTCACCGAACGTAAGGTCGATCCTGTCCACCCCTCGCCACAGGTACATATGATATTTCTCCATAATAATGATAATAATAATAACAATAACGATAACATAGAACGAGAATAATAGTGCGAAGGGACAGTGCGGTAACGAGTATTCATAAGATGTTTCGATCGCGACACTCGATTTTTTTTCACATAACCAATTGAATAATAAAAATCACTCGTGTCCACGATAAGCTTGTCTGTCCTCCGTAAAACTAGCTTTTTACATTTCTTTGTCATTTTATCAGCCCGGTGATTGTCACATTCGTTCGCGGAACGGTCATCGTTCTGGTTGATAATATTTCTGACATTTTACACGAAGCTCCTGATTCTTCACACTGTTTATTTTCAAATGTTTCAGCAAATTTTCCAGGTAACCAAACACATAATCATCACTGCGATTTCGTAATCTCGAAATTTTTTTCAATAGCAAATATGGAACAAGACACACGAATACCACTGTGTAACAATCACACTTTCTGTGTACTGCTCGCGCAAGATCATACGTCATATGGATTTGACAGAAGGACAGACAAAGACGGCGGATTCACCGTCATCGACGCCCTCTTTTCGCGCCAACGGCGCCAACTTGCTGTTCCTCTCTCTCTCTCTCTCTCTCCCTTGTTGAATGTCAAATACCGGTAAACAAGACAATTTACTTATCGATCCAAGCTTGCGCAATTAAACCGCTCTAATGTTGGAATCGTTTATTTTATTTATTCAGATTATTACCGTAATTTTGCTCTTTGACGAAAATTTCAATTAGTCAATTTTCTTCTATAAAATCCAATTCAAAATTAAAACCAAACATTTTAATTATGTTCTTAATTGCTATGAGAAAAAAAACGTGGAACTAGTTGGTAGCTTCATCTGGCGGATTTTTTTCCGCAGTTCTGTCTAAAAACTCACAGAGTTGACAAATAAATAAATTTTTAAAATTTCAGAAAACGTAATTTATCGAGTATTTAGAGATTATGAGTGTATAATGCATATCGACGGAATTATAGAAAATCGTAGAACTTCAGTTTACGTAGATTATCTCGATTTTTCAATGTAACATCTGTCAGAATCTGACATTAGAACTTTTCCACTCAAAATTGTATTTTACCCATTGCACATAAAGTAGCGTCTCAAACCAAACAAAAATAAGTTTTATTTTCGTATTATGCATGGACAATGAAGAAGTTGGCTCGGTTTCGGGGGAAAAGTGGTGCCGCGAAAACGACGAATTTGGATGAAGCGCTACGCCACGACATCGTCACTGATGTTCATAAGCTGCCGATCAATCAATTGCTCGACAACTACAAAGTCGATCCGAGACGTGGGCTCGCTACGTCAAGGGCGAAAGAGTTATGGCGGGAAAGTGGTCCAAATGCTTTGACACCGCCCAAAAAATCACCAGAGATATTTAAACTTTTTCGTTACTGCTGCGGTGGATTTTCGCTGCTTATATGGGTTGGTAAATTTTCAATAAATCAAATAATGTGGATTCCTTGAATATTTTCAATTCCATTTAAACTTTGATCGAAGTTTATTAGTTTTTATTACTTTATTTTCATTCTTTAAATTTCTCTTAAAGCAATATTTCTAAAAAAAAATTATTAAAATATATTTCTGAGATACTTATCGGTGGACTATGGATTCTTTTATGAAATATATCGAAAATCAAATTGAATTGACGAATAAACATTGATTGTTTGCTAAGTTATTCATTATGATTTTTTTAAATAGTATTTTATAATAATAATAATCAATTATTTTGTGTTTGACGATTCTTTCATTTTGTATAAATGCAAAGAATAATAATAATGATTATTTTTAAATTCTGGATGAAGAAACTGAATAAAAAGAAAAATAATATTATAATTAGGTTGGCTCGTTTCTATGCTTCGGTAGTTACGTTCTCGAATACAATACCCACGACGAGGTATCACAGGATCACTTGTGGCTCGGAGTGGTGCTAATTTTATTGATAATGGTCACAGGAATGTTTAGCTTTTACCAAGAATCGAAAAGTTCAAAAATAATGGAATCTTTTAACCAAATGTTGCCACAACGAACGAAAGTAATTCGTGACTCGGAGACGAGAGAATTGAACGTGACCGAATTGGTTGTTGGGGACATTGTCCTCGTGGAGACCGGTGACCGTATACCCGCTGACATTAGGATCCTGGAATGTCAAGGTCACTATGACCCTCTATTTTCTTGTTTTTCTTTCTCTGCATCTCTCCACCTTACCTTTGCCTTTCTTCCACAACATTCACTCCCTTCGTTTCAAACTCCGAGTCTTTTCAAATGTATTTTTGTTTTCTTTACGATGACTCGTGTTTTGTATCTTTATTTTTTTTTTCATGTTTTTTTTAACGTTTCTCAGGAAAAGAATCATCTGAGAGCGTTGCTAGGAAAATGAGAGGATTTCTTGAATCATAAAGTTTTTCGTCGTAAAATTAAAGTTTTACGTCCATTTTTTTTTCTCAGTTATTCCTTTGTTTATTTTCTTTTTGTTTTATGACATTCCATTCAATATTTATACTTACAATTTATTATTTACAGTTTAGTTTTTTTTTCAACGATATTATTAAATCAAAATTTAATAACAAAATCATAAAATCAATCAATTAAGTACAATTACTTATTGAATAATTATCAAAATTTATATAAATTTTGCAAGGCCTGAAAGTCGATAATTCTTCGATAACCGGTGAATCCATAGCACTTTTACGTTCGGTTCAAGTTTCGGAAGGAAGCGTAATAGAGGCCAAAAATATGGCGTTTTTTTCAACCAATGCTATCGAAGGTACATCGATACTAATTCTTAATTCGTGCTCTAAGGATCTTTAAATTATATTTTTAAAATGTCACCAATGTAAAGAAATTTTGACAGATTATCCACAGAATTTATACACTAATTTTTTGGATTTTATCCGAAAATTCACAAAAGACGAAATCCAAATATGAGTATCAATTTTTTCCGATCAATTAATCTATGTTTTTATAATAAATCTAGAAACAAATCAAGAAATTATATATTTACATAGTTATTTGTTCGATCATTACAAATAAAAACGTGTGGATTTTTTTTTTTTTTTTTTTTCAAGCATCGAAGCGCATGATTAACTCGAATGGCTTCATAAGTTTGTCATTAAAAGGGTAAACCAGTTATATTGTTTTCAACATTAATTTTTCCCCTTTGGAACGTGAAACAGGAACTGGAAAAGGAATAGTCGTTGCATGCGGTGATCAAACAGTGATGGGAAGAGTTGCAAAATTAACTTCGAGATTGTCACCAAGACCGACTCCTCTTTCTCGCGAGATTTCCACTTTTATGCGCTACATATCGTGCTGGGCTATTTTTCTTGGTTTATCAGTTTTTGTCACTTCAATCGCAATGGGCTACGACTACGTCGACTCCATTGTTTTCCTTATTGGTATTATCGTCGCTAATGTACCTGAGGGTCTTTTAGCTACTGTCACAGTCAGCTTGACTCTTACTGCCAAAAGAATGGCGAGCAAAAATTGCGTTGTCAAAAATCTCGAAGCTATTGAGACTCTTGGCTGTACATCGGTTATTTGCAGCGACAAAACTGGAACTTTGACTCAAAACAAAATGACCGTAAGAACAATTAATAAATCTTTTTTTTTTTTTTTTTTCGAAAATATTTTTTATTTTAATTACAACTTTCACACATTTTTCTCAAAAAAACGATCATGAGAAATTTACCAAAAAATCTTTGCATTCTTGGTTCGTTTTTCAGCCTTTGAACCATCGTGATCTTTTTTTTTTTTTTTAGTTTTTTAAATTATTTAAATACTATTTTAACAGCAAATAGCAGATTTTTTGGTTCTACTTGGTCGCAGGAAGATTCATAAATATTGAAAAATAAATAAACTGTCATTATTTGTTAATGGCATAAATTCCACATTTAAATAAATATTCGAATGTCTTACTTTTTCATGAAAAAATTTATTTACTACTAAACTACTGCGAATATCGGAAAGACAATTTTCTCACAAACACACATGATCTCGAAGAATTTTACAGAATTTTTTCAAAACTCATTGTCCGGTGGTTTTTGATTTAAAAAAAAAAAGGAAAAAAACAGTTAATTTCAAGTTTTAAAAATTTGAGATCACAGAAACTCTTGAGCACCAAAAATTCAAGTCAAATAAATAAAGCTCAAAGACTCAAAACTTATAATTTTTTGCAAGTTATCGCTCGATGTTTCGTTGACATTTGTTACGAAAAATCGTAGACTCGTTTAAGGCCACAGATTTCAAGTTTTTTATTACAAAATTTTCATTCGTCTTGAAAATTAGTTTCTCATTTTGATATAAAAGGTTCGTCACATGTGGTACGATGGTGAACTGAAAGAAGTAATGGCCTCGGATACTTGGCGAAAATATGCAAACAGTCGTGGCTTTGAAAATTTAGCAAGAATCGCGAGTCTTTGTAATCGCGCAGAATGGGCATCGGGCTCTTCCTATGATAATTTATCACCAACACCATTGAATAAACGAAAAGTACGTGGCGATGCTTCGGATACTGCGTTGTTAAAGTGCATGGAAATACTCGTCAAAGGAGGATCCGAAACTTTTCGAAGTCAGTACAGTAAAGTACGTTTTAAAAATGAAAAAATAAATGCATATGAAAAAAAATTATAAGTCTGTGTCGAGAGGTCGAGACGAAATTGACTCATAGTAAATTCAATTGTCGGAACTATTTGGATTTCACTTGAAAAAAAGTGCAATTGTTTTTGCACTCCTTTTACTTGAAAAAAAAAAGCAGTCCATGAGCAAATTGTCAAAAATCTACCATTCGTTAAACGAATTACCAAAATGACTGAGTAAAGTTTTTCTAAATTTTGGATACATCTATAAAAATACATCGATAATTTTCGATATTTACGAAGAGTTGAATGAAAAAGTTGTTCATCCATTTTTGACAAGAAGAAGAAATTTTAAATGATTGATAATTTAATTGGTATTCAATTACTTTTTTGTTTTTTAAATTTGTTAGTCGTGTTATCGGTTTTCGTGAAAAGTCATGTTTTCTTTCTCATTTTTTGCCGCTTGATTCTCCACTCAAGTAAATAAAAATGTACAATTTTATTATTTTGACGAATTTTAATGAAAATTGCGATTGTGAGAATTTCAAATGACAGCGAAAACTTAAAAATGTGACTAATTAGTGGGATGACCTTTGTTGATACAATTCGACTGGATTTATAATTGTTTTTTACGGATAAATAAAATTCTATCCTATGGTTTATTAAAATTTGTATTGATTGATAAAATTGCGTTTTTTTGAAACGAGGTCTTCGAGATTCCTTTCAATTCAACGGACAAATTTCAAGCTAACGTTCACGCAAGAAACGGAAAGTATTTAGTTTCGTTAAAAGGAGCACCCGAGAGAGTGCTCGAGCGTTGTTCGACGATAGCAAAAGGTGACGAAACACAGGAATTAACAGATGAGATGCGAAATACTTACACGAAAAGTTGTTACGATCTCGCAAACAATGGCGAACGTGTATTGGGATTTGCTGATTTAGAATTATCTCCGAAAAAATTTCCCAAAGGTTTTGCTTTTAGTGCTGATCCACCAAACTTCCCATTGGAAAATCTGCGACTGGTACATTTTTTTATATTCATTTTTATATTTTTAGTATTGTGAGATAAAAAATCCGAAAATAAAACTCCACAAAAACTGATATTTTTCTACGAGAATACGAAAAATAATCCATAATCCTGAGAAAGTTTTCTTTCAATTTTCACAATAATTGATTAAATACACAGTCAAATTAATCAATTATATGAAATATAATAAAAATAATAATTACTAGGAAAGAAAATGAAAGAAATTGTGAGAATAACTATAAGCATCGAGATGATCGATCACTAAATCTTCAAGAGACGTTGATTTGGACAAAAATGGGACAAAAATATTTTTCCTGGTTGAAGCACCTTGAAATATCAAAGTCAACTTAATTTTCTTTCAAAATTGAGATGAATGCCATTGTAAAAAAAGTTCTGTACCCAAAACTTATCATCCAAGTCATTCGATCACTATTAAAAACAAGCCTAAAAAAGTGTATATATTTACAAAAGATGATCAAGTCATCGTGATTCCTTGCAACGCATTAAAAGTCCCTTCCCTATAAAGTTGTGATAATGATTTTCAGGATCTTTTGTAATCATAATTTTCATAGGATCGAAGGCACATAACGAGTTCAATACAAGTTTTGATTTCTTCGATGAGATTCTAAAAAAAAAAAAATATCCATTTGAGTGAGAAAAATGATAAAGTAACTCGACGTCTTCATTCGTTGCACTTTCTGTTCAGAATCCAGAAACTTTCTATCAAAGAGGCTTCCCCTAAACATAAAAATTTGAAATATGTTTCTGTTGCTAATAGTTATTGCCTCACCCTGTAGATTATGGTGTGTGTTACAATGAAAAAATAATGTAAAAACCATAAAAAAAGGTCGGTCTGATATCGATGATGGATCCTCCAAGGCCGAGTGTCCCTGATGCCGTGTACAAATGTCGTTGTGCTGGTATCAAGGTGATCATGGTGACCGGTGACCATCCCGACACAGCCAGGGCCATTGCCAAATACGTCGGTATCGTAACCGTCGATTTCGACAACGAGAACGAAAATCATCGTTCAATCGTTGTCACTGGTGATGAACTTCGTAATTATCACGAGGATCAACTTGACGCATTGATTCGTCAATATCCTGAAATTGTTTTTGCACGCACCTCTCCCGTACAGAAATTACAGATTGTTGAAAGTTGTCAAAGACTTCATATGATAACAGCTGTCACTGGTGACGGAGTCAACGATTCACCAGCATTAAAAAAAGCTGATATTGGAATCGCAATGGGAATCGCTGGTAAGACCTCTGTTTTTACACGTTTTACAAAAATATGAGAGTTTCGGAGACATGTTTTATTTATTTTGCCTCTGGAACAGCACTTTTCCACAAAATACACAAAATCTAAGAATTTATTTGTTAAATATTGTTAATATTTGAAGATTTTTGTGAAATTTAATCATAGGATCTGATGTGAGCAGACAAGTTGCCGATTTAATTCTCCTGGATGACAATTTCGCGTCGATAGTGACTGGAATTGAGGAAGGCCGTAGAATTTTCGACAATTTAAAATCGAGCATCGCTTATACGTTGGCGAGCAACGTTCCTGAAATAACACCTTTCCTTGCATTCATTATCCTGGGAATTCCTTTGCCTGTTGGAGTCATATGCGTTTTGTGCATTGACCTTGGCACTGATATGTGGCCAGCCATATCACTCGCTTACGAAAAGTCTGAGAGTGACATTATGTCGAGGTACAAATCGTTAATAATAATTTCTCACTTGACGTAATGAATTCAAATATCCCGAAGAGTAAATTTTTAAACTGTACACAGATAAAAAGCTTCTGATTGGTGACTAAAATTGTGCAAATTCTATGCATTCACAAAAATGACATAAAACAATGATTCGTAATGAATAAAAAGAAAAATACAATCTTTTGACATGTTCCCACTGTCCAGTGCCACGAGGCTGCTGTAGATTTCAGTTTTTAGTTTTTTTAATAATCTTTTTGGTGTCTTAGGCATAATAAAGAATAATAAAATAAATGTATCAATTGACGTAGGCGTCCTAGAATCCCTAATTTGGATCATCTGGTCAGTAGAAAATTAGTTTTCATGGCATACGGACAAATTGGAATAATTGAAGCAGCAGCTGGATTTTTCACATATTTAATAGTGATGGCAGAACATGGTTTTCTGCCACAAAGACTTTTGGGTCTTCGTCCATACTGGGACAGTAAAGCGATAAATGATTTGAGAGACAGTTACGAGCAAGAATGGACTTACGATCAACGTAAGGTTCTCGAGTACACGTGTCATACAGCATTTTTCGTGAGCATTGTGATTGTACAATGGGCAGATGCGATAGTTTGTAAGACCCGAAGAATTTCCATATTTCGACAAGGTATGAACAACTGGACTCTGAACTTTGGCCTTTTGTTCGAGCTCGGTATGGCATGTTTCGTCTGTTATGCGCCATACATGGATGTGGTGCTTAAAACGTATCCCATGGACGGTTTATGGTGGTGTTTGGGTCTTCCGTTCGCTTTTTACATTCTCATTTATGACGAGCTTAGAAAATTATGGATCCGAAATAATCGTGGAGGTTGGTGGGATCGAGAAACTTCCTATTGACAAATTTTCATCAAAACTCAAATGCAGAAAAAAACTAAATAGCAAAGAGCAATCAATTGCAAACTACTGATGAGTTGGATGCCACTTCGAAAAACAAGGTTTCGGTAGATTTTTCTAAACAATATCAACGGGAAAATCTACATATATGCACTTACCAACATGATTAACAATTGCTCAACAAGAACAAGTGAAAATATTTTGAAAAATCAATCATGGAGGACAGTTTTACCGAAGCGCTGAATGCCATCTTGAAAAATATCAAAGTTGGACGTTTTAAAGTGATTGATCAGTTCGAACCGAAGAAATGTTATGGTACGAGAGTACTCGGCTTGATTCTTGTTCACCAAAGTACGTGCATTCAGATTATTTTCATTTTTTTCTTCTGTTTTTTTTTTTTTTTTTTTTTTTTTTTCTTTACTACTTGGCACACATCTCTACACACGCGTGTGATGGCTGTGGTTGCGGAGCTCGGGTGTTGTAACTCTTTGCTGTACGGTGCTCTCCTGTGGTGGTGAAAAAGTGGGGGAGGCATATAAGATCCTGGTTGCCCCGCCGATGCCCCAGTAGTCTCTAGTCATCATCCCGCATTGCAACCACCATTCTAGATCGGAGAAAGGGAGTTAGAAAGAAAAAAAAAATAAGCGCGAAAGGCCAAAAGGTCGTGCGATTGACACGTGACGAGCAAAACCACGAAACACTCTTTTTCATCCCTTTCAAAATATAAACATACGCCATTGCCATTCCATCAGGATGAAGCCCGGACTTTTTATTTTTCTTCTTTTTTGTCTCGGTGAGTAAATTGTTCGTTGTAAATAACGTTGTTGTAGTTTCGAGACTTATTTTTATATTTATTCGTACACATCTTGAGATGGCATGACTTTTTTTTTAACAAATATTTCAATAGTGACTGAATTTTTTTTACACTGACGCGAGCATCGGTAAAATTAATTCGAGTCTCGTGTTTTGAAAGTTCTGCCGCGACCCCGTTAGACTAACAATGGCCGTTGGATCACTGAACTATGAACAGTAACTGTTTGTTTCCATTGTCGATCTATTTATAACTGGATTTTATGTTTATTTATAACTTTCACGAATTAAACTATCAATTAATAACACGAATAACTTAACAAAATTGTCAAAATAAACAAATGATTAACGGACGAAAAATTCAGGCGATTTAATGGATTATCAAAAAAGTTGGTTTTTCTCTTCACTGAAAAAATGAACCTATGACATATTTTTTACTCGGTTATTTTATTAAAATTAAATGCAAGTTACCAAAGCGTGATCGTAAAAAAATCATCGACGATTGTGCAAACGATTTCCATCAAATCCAATCATATAAATCATAAAAAATCATAATGTTCGACAATGACTGAATTAATGGAGGCTTGAAATTTAAAAAAAAACCATAAATTTTGCCTAAGAAATATATTTGTTAACAACAATTGAACTGATGAAGGCTTTAAGTATCCAAAACATTGATTTTCTTTGAAAAAAAAATTGTCCTGTAATTATAAACGTACTAATTAATTAATCGTAACCGATTAATTAATATTTTATTTTACGAAATAATTTTTAATTGAGTTTTTATTCGACGAGGGATCTAGAATAATAATTGACATGTCTTGAAGAACAGTTTTATCATTTTTCCATCAACAAAGTCGAGAAACATAAAACTGGAAAGCTGTTCAGTTTGTCCAGATGTTGGAGAACACACGTCCAAAGAGACTCACGTTTTTAAAGTTGAATGTATATGTTTATACACACATAAACATAACTAACCAGGAGCTCGTTCTTTTTCGCTCCGTTGCTCGAATGTGCGATGCTCGTTTGCCTCGCGGACACTTTCTCGCTTTCTTCCGTGGAACACACATCGAGCAAAAGTGTACAACGAGTCGCGGGACTTGCGAGGTCGACCGGCATCCGGCTCTATCCACCTTCGATCGTAATTCACCTTCTCGCAAGCTTATTCTCGGGCTTATGTATATACTCGAGGACGCAGACACCCGCGTTGCCTTGAAAGAAAAAAACTATCACTCATAACGAGTTTTATCTCAATTCAAATAGTACTAATTGTTGTTGAAAAATCAAAAAGGAGCCAAAAAATCAAAGAAACTTTAATTACAGAAACATGGATGTGAAAATTATTATTTTGGACGATATAAAAAATAGTTTTTTACGAAAAAAACCTTAAGAAACGAATACAATTGGCAAAAAATTGAGGTTTCAATTTATTTGGCACGTTACGTTGTAAATAATTGTTTTTCAGCTATTTTTGAGGCAACAGAATTATCTTTTACGATTATTTATGTAAATGGACGAATAATCGTGCAAATTAAATGCAAATAGAACGAGTTATCATGGGAAATTAATTGAAGTATTCGTAATTACGATAAAATGAATGACAATCGTTGATTATCTGTTGCTCGAGAATGTAGCCATTTTTTTTTTTTCATTTTTTTTTTTCACAAGGTACTGTAACGGCCTTAACTCGAAAGCAGGAAGCTGTCGAACAAAATCGTCGCAAGGTGTCCTTGCCTGGTCGTCGAACGGCTCAACCCTCAACTGCAGCCCCTGCTGCTGATGATGAAGAACTTGAAGAATACGAGGACGAGGTCGTCTTGTCAGAAAATTGTCCCGAGGCGAATGGCTATTTTCCTGATTCTCAACAATGCGACAAATACCACGACTGTCGTGATGGCAAATCAACCGTGAAATTATGCCCTGATGGTCTCGTATTCAACGACTATGATTCTGCTGTTGAAAAATGCGATTTACCATTTGGCATCGATTGTTCGAAACGTCCTAAACTTCGTGAGTTTTCCCAAATTCTTTTGTTTTACATTTTTTTTTTTTTTTTTTTCAAAATTTTCAAATAATAAAAGTTCTGAATTTAAATCATTGATGAGGGACTTGGGCTTTTAAGATTATTTTTATTAACAAACAGAAAATCATGCACTTTTCAACGACAAAAAAAAAATTGATCGCAGATTGCATGCTCGAAATTGAAGAAAAATTCTGTCTTTTAATTTCCAATTTCCGTTTGTTTGGGTATTTTACTCTTTTGTAGCTTCATTTACGAATTTCCTTCCTTCAAAGTAACAGTCTCGCTAAAGGATTTTTCTGCAGAATTTTTTTTTTTTTTTTTCTCATTTTGACGATCCATCGAGGTCATTATTTTCAAAACTACTTGGAAAATTTCACAAGGATTCCACGTACAGTATAATAGTCGGGATATTGGCAATCAAAGATTGCACAGTTTTACACTCGTCCTTATGGGGAACGGTAGAAATATTCACATTTCCCGGAATAACTCCAGAACTTTTCTTCAATTGTTTTTCTTTTTTTTTCTCAATTACGAAGGAACATATGACGAAGTTTGTCTGATAAAATAAAAAATTAATTAAAATTAAATAAAATGCATTAGAAACAGCACGAGTGGTTTTTCTCAACCTTTGAAAAGATTCACGCGCTAGACATGCATTAGACGAATTTCAAGTTTCATTGTTTAAAATTCGTACGTGAGTGCATCTAATAAATAACAATGAAAATCGTGTCGTGAAATGAAAGATCCAATCTCATCGGTAGATTTGTCGATAACGTTGTTTACATGTTCGATCGAAATTTATTGTCTCCTGCAATTGTTTAAAAAAAAAGGTTAAGAAGATTCACGCGTTGGGCATGCGTCAGACGAGGTCCAAGTTTGACTGTTTAAAATTCGTACGAACCTTCTTAACAATAATACTCAACTGTGGGTTAAATTTGAGAAAGTTTAACCGTCTAGAAATCGAGTTATTTGTTGTCAAAAATCGTCTTTTTTCGTAACTTCCCACAGGACCTCGTGTTAAAATTGCGATTTTGAACACTGAATATCTCGATTACTAGACGGTGAAACCTTCTCAAATTTTGAACACATTATAATACGATGCCCAAGAAGATTCACGCAAAATTTCAAAAAATTATCTTGCAAAAAATTGTACCTAATGATTTTGCCGTTAATTTGTATATAATATTATAATTATGGCGTGTGAACCTCGAGTTAAACATCATATTAGACATTATTCCCCACCGTTTGTATGTTTTTAGATTCCAATAAAATATAACGACTAACATTATTAGATCATTCCGCGAGTTATGTGCAATTTTTCAAAAATCGACTGCAAAAATAATTTTTGAACGTGACTTTGGAGAGTTGCCTACCGTAAAGATGGAAATTTTTAACACTATTGAAAAAATGTATTTCGGTATTCGAATGATGCGAAGTTTCCCATAATTTTAAACAAAACTGTGCAAAAAGCAATGTGACATTTAAACAATATTGAAATTTTCTCATCGACCTTAATTACTTTTGGTGATGAAATTGATGATTGTTTTTCAGAGGAACCACATCCGACTCTAAATTGTCCACGAATGCACGGTTACTTTGCTCACGAGGATACGAGAATTTGCGACGTATTTTATTACTGCGTCGAGGGTAAATTCAACATGATTAAGTGTCCCGATGGTTTGGTATTTTCGGAAAAGACTGGAATTTGTAATTGGCCTGATGAGGCTTCAAAAAAAGGTTGCGGTTCTCGCGAACTTTTTAACTTCACTTGTCCCAAAGTCGAGGAATCTGTTGCCGCCACGCATCCTCGTTATGCTGATGCCGAGGACTGTCAATTTTTCTACGTTTGTGTAAACGGCGAAATTCCAAGGAGAAATGGATGCAAACTTGGACAAGCTTTCGACGAACGTACTAAAAAGTGCGACTGGGCCAGAAAAATTCCTGAATGGTAAAAATATTTTCTTACTATTTTCAATACGAAAACAAATAAAAATATTGCGCTGGTTTTTTTCTTTTTCAACTTTCATTGTTTTCAGTCAAAATTGTTGTCGCGTTTCGTTCAAATAATACGAACAGTTTTTCCATTTTTTCAAAATCAAACTCCAAGTCATAACATTTTCGAAAATCTACGAATCTAAATTGTCTTTGACTCCCTAATTCAGTGTTGATCCTTTTAATTTCATTCAATTTCAATAATTCAAATACATTCAAAATTCATTCAAAGTCAAATTCAAAATAATTTCAATAATTTGTGATGAAAGAATTTTCATTGTGATACAAAGAATTTTGAAAATCATCTCAATCTTCTCTTGATCATAAAATTTTCTTCGTAAGTGATACAAACGTTTTTTTTTCACCATTCGCTTCGTTTTTTTCTAACGAACAAAAAAAGTATGCAATAAAGTTGAATTGGGTGATTATTTAGTGATGAAAAATCAATTAAACGAAAAAAGTATCGAAAAAATGCAAAAACAAAGTTAATTAGTAAAAAAAAAAAAAAATCCGATCACTTTTGACTTATTTGAGTAATTTTTTTTTCTGAAAAATCGGAAAAATTGATTCGATCAAAGAATTCAAAACATTTGTAGAGAAGAACTCCTTTTTTTCACTCGTAAATCTTGTCAATCTCGGATGTACGGCCCTGATTGGAAAGTAAAATAAAGAAAAAAAAGAAAAAATAACAAAGACTGTTGAGGGGATGCATCGACGTATCCCACGCATAATAATATAATGACGTTGAATTTTCGAAGAGGCGTTTTGCCTCGTTGCCAGGTCATCGAACATGAATTTGATCCTTTCACTTTTTTCTCTTGTGGTTCCACAGCAAAGACTGGTACAAGGGTCAACTTACAGACGCCGAGTTGGACGCTCTAGAGAATCCACCGACCAAACCGAAAACGAGCGGTGCATCCAGCAGACGAAAGGGAACGAGACCACCGAAAAATTAAAGAAATAATTATAATTCTCATACTTCCTTTTAATTTTAATAATAAATTGTACTTTTTTTTTTTTGGTCACATTATTTGTATAATAAATTTTGTTTTATACCAAAATATGGACGTTTAAATTTTTTGAATGTTTTTCGTTGACTGAATTACTGTAAAAAAAAATCAAATGTTAAATATTTTTGAAACTTTCTAAATTATCGACAAAACTGACAATTAAAAAAGTTGTGTATAGTTTCATATTGTTTATTATTCAAAGGTCATTGACAATGAAATAATCGTAATTGACGTTACGTGAAAATTCACTTTCGTTTTTTGTCATCGGATTCACGTTATTTTTATATCGGTTTTGAATAAATTTGTTCTAATAAAAATAAAGTAACTGCGAGTTCGAGAGGACGAAAAAAGGTTTAAGGTGAACGAAAAATACGATGGGAGATATGAAAGAAAAAAATTTGAACGAAAAGAACGTGCGCATCGTTGGGCAACCACGCCAGTCTCCATTTCAATCGAAACTCGCCTTTCCCCCAGGCTTCATTTCTTCGTCGCGAACTTCAAAACGATTTCTTTTCTGCTTCGATACTTTTTACGCTATTCACACACAATTCCATTTTAAACAAAAACTTTTAGGCTATATTTCAAGAACATTATCATCAGATACGATTTTTTGCAATATAATTTTTTGAAATTTTGCGTGAATATTCTTGAGCATCGTATTATAATGTGTTAAAAATTTGAGAAGGTTTCACCGTCTAGTAATCGAGATATTCAGTGTTTAAAATCGCAACTTTAACACGAGGTCCTGTGGGAAGTAACGAAAAAAATCGATTTTTGACAACAAATAAATCGATTTCTAGACGGTTAAACTTTCTCAAATTTAACCCACAGTTGAGTATTATTTACGAATTTTTAACAATTAAACTTGGACCTCGTCTGACGCATGCCCAACGCGTGAATCTTCTTAACCTTTTTTTTTTTTTTAATAATTGCAGGAGACAATAAATTTTGATCGAACATGTAAACAACGTTATCGACAAATCTACCCATGAGATCGGATCTTTCATTTCACGACACGATTTTCATTGTTATTTATTAGATGCACTCACGTCTTTATAGTTTATCTCGTATTCTACGACACATTCTCTCCGTTTCCCGTTTCAAAGGCTAACGGGTACTTGTCTGTAGGATATTAAAAAATGTACCGTTAGTTCAAGAACGCGACAAGGAACATCTTTTGTGCGTTACTTTGTGTGAATAACAATTCAATCTTCTGTACTAAAAATCTCAAGCTCATACCTTCTCGGTCACGATTTTTTGTCAAGTCCTTTATCAACGATCCTTCGGCTTGGTGGAAACGTCATCACCTATGTATTTCGAATGTTGACAAGGGTTCAAAGGTTGCTACGACATTCTAAGGTTATGATGTTGTTTAGAATTCTGTTTTCAGAAATCGGTTTCAGGATCAAATCAATCAAAAATTGTTCTATATTTTTTTTTTCTTTTTTTACTTGCACTTTGTACAAATATTTATTGGTCCTTTATAAGAACGCGTTCAAGGTTTTTCGAGAAAAGAATAGATGATAAACACCTTCACAGACTTTTGAAAAATAAAATACGATTTTTAATTTTGCGACGACGATAATTCGATAACCAGTTGGTCGATTGAGTCGAAATTTCATACACATCTTCGTTAGACTGGATTTCAGCGATGGTAGCATAATTGATTGGAAATAAATGTTAATTTTCTTTCGATGAGACGTAGAAGAGGAAAAAGTATTATACGAAACATCGATAATCAAAATTTAGCATCTCGCCATTTTGTAAAAAAAAATATATATATATTTCTGACTGATTTTGGCGCGATTGCTTACAACACTGATATAAAGAAAAATTATTTTATTTTTTTATTTCTCGGATTCATACTATGACCGGAATCAGCGATGGTACCAAAATTGATTCGGAATAAATGTTATTTCTCGTTAGATGAGACGTAGAAGAGGAAAAAATATACGAAACATCGATAATCAAAATTTAGCATCGCGCCATTTTGTGAAAAAAATATATATTTCTCACTGATTTTGGTGCATTTGCCTACAAGACAGATGTAGAGAAAAAATATATTTAGTTCTTATTTTTCGGATGCATTGAATTACCGGAATCAGAAAAGTTTCAAACTTTCATTTAGATTTGGGGGAAATAAATGAATAATTGAAACGACAGAAGAAAAACTGACCCGTTGAAGTATTGATCAAGGGTTTATCAAAAAATTAGGTACGATTTCGAATGATTTGATTTCATCAGACGAATCAATAAAATCATATCTGCTCCAATAATAATAAAAAAAATGAAATAGGGGTTGCAAATTCTGCGTGAGTTTGATTGGCAAGTTCGAATGAGTATTTTGAAAGTCAAAAAAATTATGAACCTCAATTAAGCGCTCGTAAGATTCCTGCCAAAGGATAAAATCAAGAAATCGAAAAAAAAATCGTTTTTGCGATTAAGACATTTTTTAAATGTTAAATAAATCGTTCAAATTTCTCAACATATTTTCGGAAGGTATTTTTCCATAAAATGCACGTGCGGTCCCCGGCACAAGAAACGACCTTCTCGATTCCCATTTCACAGCTAGGAAATAAGTGGGAGAAAGAGGAGAGGGTCGAAAGAGTTGGAGAAAGGGGATCAGACGATTTTCTCACTCGGATCAGAGAAATTGAACAAAATCTATTAATAGAATTGAAATTTTGGTAGAATAATATTTGGAATGGAAAAAAAAACAAATTTTGATTTAGAAAGAAATGCTATAACTTTTTAAATCTGGTCCTCACTATAGTCGGCGTTTGCTGAAGAGCTTGGAGTAAAAGCGTGAAGAGGATAACTACGAAGGGAATTGAGGGGTTGGAGGGGAGTGGAACAGGGTAAAAGTGTATGTTAAATTCTCGATCCTCGTCTGGACAACAGTCTTTTCAATACAAATGACTAAAGTCTCTCGCGAGAGTAAAACGTAAGCGAAAGTGGGGAAATGTAACGATAGTGGGGACAGAGAGGGTATACCCGATGGAGAGCGATCGAAGGAGCAGTATCTCGCGAAGAGAGGCCATTCCAAAGAGCGCCCAAAAAACTTCTTCCATAAAGCTCTAATAGTATTTTTTTTTAAATTAATTAAAAAAACCATAAATTAATCCATAATCTATTTCTTAAAAAACAAGACTTGGTAAAATCGCATTTTTTCAACAACTGTCAAAAATGGTTAGAGTGTGCTTTTTGATATTAGCGACAGCTTCGATCGCATGTGAGTATATTCAAATTTTTTCCAACGAATATTTATTTATTGAGAAATTTAGCGATTAAATTCATCGTTAGTTGCTTTGGTGATGAAAATTGACAGTAAAAAAAAAAGAAGAATCATTTTTTCATTGGATCGAAGGATTTAAAAAAGGATATAATTATACTTGTCGTTTGTTTAAAATAAAAAAACACCCTAATCGCATCGTTAAACTTCCGTGTATTAAAAACGAGTTCATTGATCTTTCCACTTGATATCGATAATATTTTGTTATTTTCGAAACGTCAAACTTGTTTTATCACTCAACGTATATTCGACATCCGTAGTAAATCGTGTATTTTACGATATACTCGTTATCTCGTTAACGAAATAAATAATAATAAAAAGTACTATCTGACAGGGGAGATTAGCAGAAAGCTAGTGTATTAGTTAGTATTATACAGCACGGGGTAGTCAAACAGGAGAAACAGTCTGGGGAGTCCGAAACTTTCTAAAGTGTAAATGTCAGTTCGAGGTGGCTCTCTCGTGGTTGTTCATTACATAAGTTTATATTCTCTATCATCTGAACGACGTGTAAAGCCAATATTTCATATATATTTTTACATATATTTATATATTTGTATGCATTCAAGTTTGAAGAATTGCATAAGAAAAATATGATAATGCAGATCGAACGTCCGCGTTCCGTAATATCGCATTTCCATAAAGAATAAAAATCAACAATTTCGTACACATTTTTTTTTTTTAACAGAAAAAAAAAACAATCAAATAATGACTAAATTTCAAGACTAATCGCAGGTAGTAAAATTTTATTACGATTTTGAAACTGTCATTATAATGACAATTCGATATTTTATTGGATTCTGATGTTTGTCGAATAAACAGGTTTTTTTCTCGATCTATAAGCAAAAACCGAAAGTTTATAGACTAATAAACTTTCTCCGAATAAATTATGTCCGAGATGAATTTTGTAATTTGAGATTTATTGATGATAAAAATGTTGAGAATTGGATAATTTTTTTTTTGTTTTTTTTTTTTTTTTTACATTTTCGAAAATTAGTTAACGTTTGTTTTTCATTTTGTTTTTCAGACGCCGTCATAACTTGTCCGAAAAAAGATGGACAGTACGAAGATCCGATTCAGTGTGACAAATTTTACGAATGCGAAGATGGACGAGCTACAGAAAAACTGTGTCCTGATGGTCTTGTGTTCGATCCGTTGAACCGCAAGATAAACAAGTGTGATCACGTATTTAACGTCGAATGTGGCGACCGTCAAGAATTGCGTAAGTTTTTTATATCTTTAGTCACGTTCTGTCTCTAGACTTTCAGCTCTCGCTATTTCCGTGAATTTCTTGTTAATTAAATATCGCCATTATTGGAGACGACTTAATTACGAGTTAAACAAGTCGTTGCTCGAATTTTTATACATTTTCAATCCATGGAATTTATTGCGACAACTTGACCTACAACCAGCGAGATGTCATTCGTTCAACAATATTTCCGATATTTCTTTAATGCTCAAAAAAATAAATTGCTATCAAAAGTCAAGATTTTGTGACCAAATGACATCGAAATTTTTCGAATCAAATATTAACATTAATGAATTAATACAACGATCCTGATTTTGAAAAAAAAAAAAAATTGGATTTTTATTTAAGAGACTTTTAAAAATCGGATCCTATTTAATTAAAGAAATAAATGATTAATAAAAATGGAGTTTGAAAATAAAATTCTATAAAATTCGACATTTAACAAAGTTGCAATAATCATATTGTTAAAATATCATTTTATCAACAATTGTAGAACCGCCTCAGCCAACAGCAAAATGTCCAAGACGTAATGGATTCTTTGCTCATCCTGACCCTTCGGTATGCAACGTGTTTTACAATTGCATCGATGGTCAAGCTGTTGAAATAACGTGTACGACTGGTCTTCATTTCGATGAGTACAGTGGCACTTGCGTTTGGCCAGAAAGTGCGGGTCGTCAGGTAATTAACAACAACAAATTATTGAAGATAGGATTGGAATCCATTTTTTTAATTAAATAATAAATCTTGTTGTTTTTATAAAAGTTTGTTTCGTCGTTAATTATGAGAAGAGAACTTGAAAAATTAGATTAATTATCACTTTATTAATTCTGCAATGTTTTCCAACGATTTTTATTTATTTTTTCATATTTTTTATTTATTTAAAGGGTTGCGGTGCCGTTGGAAAAACTTTGAAGGACGGTTTCGAGTGCCCGAAAGATCGTCAGACTGATACGAGAGGACTGGTGGACCATCCGAAATACGCACATCCTGAGGACTGTCAAAAGTTTTACGTTTGTCTGAACGGTGTCACTCCAAGGGAACAGGGTTGCGGAGATGGTTCCGTTTACAACGAAGAAATTCAACGATGCGATGCTCCTGAAAATGTTCCCGGATGGTACGTCAAAATAATCCAAATATAAAGATCGTCAATTTCGATATAATCAATATTTTAATTATTGATAACAATTTTATTCGTATTTTATGGATATTTTCACTTTGCAATGCAATCAGATTTCCCCCGTAGCTTTTGACCTCGCCAAAATTTCAAGGGCAAAATAATTGCATGTTTTATTATTATTATTATTATTGCAGCGAGGACTGGTACAAGGATGACGACAAGAAGCCCTGAATGGAGCATTGAAAATCACCTGTCCCGCATCGGGACGCTCAACACACATTGCTTTCGTACTTTCATATACTTCGCGTTGTGTAATTTCGAATTAATATTTAGTCACGTAATTAAAATTTATAATAAATTACACGTTACAATAAATAAATAAATATTGTAAAATATTATCTTTTTTTTTTTGTTCAAACAACCCTGAACCCTGAATCCACCATTTTTCACAAAGCCTTGAAACACTTTTTTTTATTTCGAAATTTTATTGACTGCAGTTTGAATAAAACAAAACTCCTTAGAACCGAAGTATAAGAGGAAGAAAAGAAAAATAACTATTAAAAATTGGCTACAGAAATAAGAAGAAATCTCTTCCTGCTCAACAATGTTTATGTAATGACGATAATAATGCCAATTAATTATAATAATGTGAAAAAATAAACTACGGCCTCGTTAAACATTCTTGCAAACATTTCCTCGAGATAAACTTTACGAGAGCCAAATAGAAATTACGAATTACGAACGAATAAAAAATAAAACATTTGCGTTTGTAAGCAACAATGCTTTATTCAGATCGACATTCGATTTTAACGTTGCTTTCTTGTTTCAGCCCACACGGATTTCGAATTTAAATATAAATAAGTGTAGCACGAACGTATACTCTGGTTTTAAGACAGAATACATGACTAATAGTCGTCAATAACTTCCGCATTGCACAATTCACATAGTAGTTTTATATTTTTTTATACATAATTTTTTTACTAAAAGAAAATTGCAAAAATTTGAACAATTCAATTGGCAAAATTTAATTGAAGGATTAAATAATAATTAATTAATGATTTGATAATTAAAGATTGTTTTTTTTTTTTTTTAATTTATTAGATTTAAATCAAATTTTTATTGAATAATCGATAAATTATTGACTTTGATATCGTTTTTTCGAACCTGCATATACGTCGTATCGGTTTATTTGATTCTTTTTTTTTTTTACTTTGATTTATAACGTAAAGGTTATGCCTGAGTTCCGGTGGAGAAAAGCCACTTTTCTTTATTCAACAATGCATATCTTTCGATTCGTTCCGGTTGAAATAATAATCGTAGTCACGGTCACGATTGGTATTATTTATCAGGATATATCTATAGGTTCACTCCGAAGATCAATGGCTTCCGGAGAACGGACATCGAGACTCTTATGGACTTCTTTCAGATCGTGCTCCAGAGTCGAGTAAATCGTCACTCTATCGCTTTCTCCTGGCCTCGTCTCTCTCGTTTGATCTCGATAAAAGGTCGACACGCCGGCAAAACAGATATAGTTACATATATGCATATAACTCTCATTTTTATTTATTCATTTTTTTTCTCTTCTTTTTTTTCCAGCATACATTTCTATGGGGTAACCAAAGTCACGAGGCACAAATTTGTTCAATGTGAAATATGGAATGTCACTTAGAAACTAAAAAACTGTGTCGTTTTTTCGATGCTTATTATTATTATTATTATTATTATTATTATTATTATTATTATTATTATTATTATTATTATTATTTGTTCAAAACAATAAAAAATCATTGAATAAAATTATATCGAAAGTTGTCAGGTTCTTGTAAAATAATATCGATTAATCAACAGACTTTTTGTTTGTGAACTTTCGCTGTCAATAGAAAATTCAATTTGAATTAATTCCTTATAGATTTAGATATAGAAACAAAATTTCATTTACGATTACATTCGTAGAAAAAATAAGATTTATGAAAATTATATTCATTTCAAGATGCCATGAAATATCTCCTATATTTTCCCATAGAATAAAGCCACAAGGTACCGCAATTGTCAGATAAATTAACGTGAGTTACGACCTTTTGGATCATGGCAACCGATTACATATTTATATCGCTCCTTTTTATGTTTTTTTATTTTTTTTATTTTTATAAGTCTTCCATCCTGTGGTTTTCGTGTTTCGATTCGTCGTCACCCATTAAAACCCTCGTAGATATATTTATATAGCATGAATATATCTGCTATGGAGGATTTATACTTTCGTCTCTGGTCTCTCGGTCAGTCTCGGACCTTGAAGTCTCAGAGCCCTGGGCGGTTTTGTCCTGCGGAGACATCAATTCCAGGAGAAACCTTCCTCCATATTGATTTACGTGGAAAATTCCATTACGTCTTTGAAGCTTTTTTATTTTTATTTCTTGTGACAGCTCTTACATCGATTACGTGTTTGGAAAAAATGTCTTTATTTCGACGGGGCTGTTTGTAACAGCTTTCATGTTAATGAATGTTCCATTTTTAGGACATTCATATTCCAAACACGATTTTTATATCGATGGCTAAAAACAATCCACCATTCCATTCAATGAAATATCAGAGCTCGATTTTTTGGTAACCGGTTTTTCAAGATGTTTTGTTGAATTAATTATGAGTTATAAAAATCGAATATGTGGTGAAAGGTTTCGAATGATGACAATATAAATCTTGACGAGATCGAAAGCGTGGAAGGTTTGGTAAAAAAAAAAAAAAAATCATTTTTTGTCGTAAATATAAATACGATGGGGATTTGAAGAATAAAAAAATTCAAATCGACGGTACGATTGGATGAAAAAGCATCTTCATCATCTGAAATGTATTAAAAACGAATAATTAGTCTTTGATGTTGATAAAAAAATGAAAAATTAACAACGAAACGTTCGGAAAGAAAAAACAAACATTTTCTTCGATAAATCTTTATGTTAAAATAATGTTGCGGAAGATTGTGAGACGTAAAAACCCGAAGAGTTGAATTTGAAAGGAAATGAAATGCTCGTGCGTAGAGTACTTGGAAAGTGCATACGAATTGTGTCCCTGCGATGAATATTCCAATGGATCAGTCTAGACGCGTGGTGGCATTCGGGTGTATACACACTCTACAAAGATCATACCATAGCGAGAGAGTCTCACGTGGAAAGTGCGTGGTATCGCGACGAGACAAGAGTGATGAAGTTGATCGAGTATCGAAGTACATAGGAGGCCAAAATAGAGAGACAAGGAGAGAAAGTCTACCGAGCCAGAGATAATAGAATAGACAAGTAGGAGAGTTCAAGTGAAAGGATCATTTGAAATTCCAAGATTTTTTGGCTTTTAAATATCATTAAATATTTAATAAGTTCGAATATTTATATATTAATGAATTTTTTATTTAGTAGATCGTGAAGATTGAACTTTGTTATAATTAAATCACAACAAATCGAGATCAATAAATCAATGATTGCTTAATCGAGAATGCATTAAAAATTGTCAATTTAGATAGAAAAGTTAATGGCTCGGGGACTGGACTTTTTTGCATCACCGAAAACGGTTATACTGTTTTTTTTTTGTTACTAATTATAAATTCATGTGACGATGATGTATCATATTTTCGAAAAAAAGTTAATTAAATAATAATAATTCAATTATTGGATTAGGAATAAACAGACTCTGGCTATTCATTCTCTCAATTTCTTCCCTTGGCACAATTTTTTTGTTCTCCTGAGCAATTGTCATAGTTTTTCCTCTTCTAATGATAAAATCGTAAAATAATGGACCAGAAAGTTAATTAAATAATAATAATTCAATTATTGGATGATAAATAAACAGACTCTGGCTGTTCATTTTCTCAATTTCTTCCCTTGGCACACTTTTTCTCTTCTTTTGAGCAATTGTCATAGTTTTTCCTCTTCTAATGATAAAATCGTAAAATAATGGACCAGAAAGTTAATTAAATAATAATAATTCAATTATTGGATGATAAATAAACAGACTCTGGCTATTCATTTTCTTAATTTCTTCCCTTAGCACAATATTTTTGTTCGTCTGAGCACTTGTCATAGTTTTTCCTCTTCTAATTATAAAATCGTAAAATTCTGGACCAGAATATACGAATTCCTTGTCCAGAATGGTCAAAAATTGGTAAGAACCATGAGATAATATTATGGAGTGTTAATAGAAAAAAATATTGAAGGAAAGCGAGCACGTTGGTGAATCTGGGGGATAATGGAAGAATCCTGTGATGAGGGCCAGAAGAAAGAGGCGGGAGAAGTTTCGGGTGAAAGGGTGGGGGCGGTTGTGTGAAATGCAACAAGAAATGAAGTTGAGGTGGTGGTTATGGTGGTGGTGTGGTTACCACTCGAGCGAAACGGGACCAGAAACGAAAGACCCACAGTCACGTATCGTAGCTCTCGACGAATCTCACCCAACGACATCACTGCAAATTCAATTTTAAATAATAAAAAATTCAAAGAATCAATAAAAAAAAAAAATCAACGAAATAAGCGTTTATTTTCTGGTGAAATGACGAGAACGAAAGGCTGTAAAATCTTTGATTCAACATCGATAATGACGAGTCGTTCCCTCACAATATTTCTTCTTCTGACGGTCGTGGGCGTTTCCATCGTAAGTGGACAATTCCGATGCCCCGAGGACAAGGGATTTTTCCCTGATCCGGAACAGTGCGATCTCTATTACTCCTGCGTTGATGGACAAGCCGAAGAAAGACTTTGCAAGGACGGCCTCGTCTTCAGAGATGATAATCCGAAGAAGGATTTCTGCGATCTCCCTGCTAATGTTCCATGTGGCGATCGCACTCTTCTTCGTAAGTTCATTATTCTTTTTCCATTTTATTCGCCATTCCAATACCAATAATTCCATGCTAGTTAACATTTTTTTCGAACAAATCGAAAGCCAAAACGATTTATTTGATAATTTTTGAAAAATTTAGACTATCAAATCTGCAGGGGTAGTTTTTTTTGATTCTTCAGATTGCCAATGTGGGATTTTGCACTATTATTTTTGCACAGGGCCTAAAAGTTCGGGTAACGAAGTACGTCAGGGTTTCGTTTTAGATTTTCATCAAAAAAATCAACAAATTTCCATCATGGATTATACGACGTTGAAAAACTATTATCTTTGAAAATTCCCAGTAAATTTTGAGATCTAAAATATCAGGAAATTACAGTCTTGGGTCGGAGAGATATTTATAGAAATTCATAAAAACAGGTTGGACCTCAAAAGCCCGTAACCAACTGGTTTCGGTGCAGTCCGTATGCACTTAGACACATCACCATATAGATTTTTTTTTGGAAACTTTTGTCAATCGGGAACCGGTTGATTGAGAAAGATTTTATCGTTGGTTGGTAGTCTGATGGATTCGAAATCGAGTTTGGGGAATGTTTGCATTCTCTTCAGCTCCAAAAATAGAAAGATTTTTCAAGGTGAAGAGATTCTTAAATATAAATTTGACCTTGATAATATTTGGAGGGGAATTTTTACTTAATTTTTATCTTCTTGTTATCCCCAATTTTATAAATCGATGATGCAACGTTTTCATCGTAATAAATAACTCGATCTTCAACAATTAATTTCGAATATTTCGTTTGAAATTTTTTAATCGACCAACTATTTTTCTTATATCGAATATTTTGTATTTTCCAGAGGAACCACAAGCAACGAAAGGTTGTCCACGTGCTAACGGTTATTTCAAACACGAGGATCCATCGGCTTGCGATCGTTTCGTCAATTGCATCGATGGCGTTGCAACTGCAATGTCTTGTCCTCCAGGACTCGTCTACGAGGACAAAGTTTCAAGTTGCGTTTGGTCAGTCGACGCGACTGTCAATTGCAATGTAAAACGTGATGCACTCGAGGATGGCTTCACGTGTCCTGACGAAAATGTTATTGGACCGGGAGGACGAATTTTACCCCATCCAACTTATCCTCATCCAGAAGATTGCGCCAAATTTTACATTTGTCGAAATGGCGTTCAACCACAAAAAGGACAATGCGAAGATGGCACTGTTTACAACGAAGAAACTTTCAGATGTGCTGAACCCGAAAATGTTCCTGGATGGTGAGTTAAAAAAAAAAACAAAACAAAACAAAAGTAAAACAATTTGAAAGAAAAAAAGAATGAAAAAAAAAATTGTTTAATTTATCAGCTAAATTTTCATTTTTTCACGAAACTGTCATTACGTTGTCGATTAATATTGTGTGTTTTTTTTTCTTTTTTTCAGTGAGGATTATTACAAGGGAAAGAACTGATTTCGTGCCACATTTTTATAACAAATAAATACTTAACGCATTAACAATACACTTTCGCCAAAAAGTTTATTGCCACGTTCGACTTATTTTTCCTATTCGTAAGCCAATAAACGTATTTTTTTTTATTCTTACGTAAGATTTAAACGCCTCTACGCACTTATTGTCTCCGTTGGATATTTAGAGTATTTACCTTTCCCGCATTACGCAACACTTTTGTCATTAAATAGTAAGGAAAATATTGCGAAAGATGAAATAATTGCGAAAATTCGCAACTGATATTATTTCGTGGAAAATAATGATGATTTTGTTTTCATCTCTTTTGTCGGACATTTGAATAGTTATCTTCTTGAATTAATTAGAACGATCGAACACTCGAGTTAGTATACCGATGCGCTTTCGGATTCGTACCACGCAATTTCACCTTTTCTTATTTACCTAATTGCAACCTTTCACTTTATGTAATTCTGTATATTACCGCGATACATATTTCTTTATGTGATTGTGTGTGTTGTGTCGCTGCGTGTGCATGTGTGTATGTCTTTCGCATGCGAGAATCGACGAGAGCATTAAAACTACATTTATTTTGCGTTATGAAAGCTCAAGATTCGATCTCCCAGTATCAACATTTTTCACTTCAAAATCTCTTGACTTTTGTCAATTAATTTGAATGTTAAGAATAAAAGTATTTACGGAATCTCGACAAAAGTCGATTTTTTTTTTCAATATTATTCTCCGGTGACCGAGTGAGAGCCACGAGTTCATTGATATTTCCAGAATACTTTCACCTAGATCGCTCCGCTCGTCCTGTTTTGCTGCTACGGAGGACACTCGTTTGATTCGAAACAAATCTTCGTATTAAATTTTACGAGAAAATTCGATTTTAGGATTTAACAAAAGTTTGAGTGTTGTTGAAAAATTGGACAAATTTGTCTTTCGTTTTCATTTTTGTTGAATGGTTTTCTCATTTTTGATCTTTTTCAAAAGTTTAAAAGTTTTTCAACGTTCGTTGACTTTACATTTTTTATGACAAAAATCAAACATTTAATTAATTACGGATTTCAATGTGAAAACGAAAAGTGTTTATATTTTTTATTAATAATTGGAATTAACAATTATTAAATCGTGTTTTTGAATGGACAATTTTTTTGATTCAGTATTGAAATGGAGAGAGAAATTTTACGATAGAATGTGAAAAAAAATCTCAGTTTCGAAGACCCGAATCATTTATGGTTTTTTTTTTTTTTCTTTAATACTAAATTCGTTACCGAATCGTCAGAAAGTGGAAAGTTTCCATGAATTATTCGGTATTGTGAAGAGATTATTGTTCCACCTGTGCGTGAATTTGATATTGTGCAAGAAACGACACGAGACGACCGGGTGTTCTCTCGGATTGACTGCTTTCACTATCCGCCACAGAATGTTCGAGGATCTGGTTCCCTCCTCGAGCCTGAATCGGTCTCTTGCGCAAAATCAGGCCCTCGGGGCACAAACATATATATTTCCCTCGATCCGAGATATTTCACCCTAAAAACTGGCCCAGTACCCTCAACATTGCTAATTATTATTATTGTTTCCACTAGTCAATTACGTCTTTAAAAAAAAAAATCTGAAAAATCTTCGCAATCTCTATCTATTTTAATAGTTTTAATTAAAATTATGGCATTGATTGCATTGTTGAAATGCAACAAATAATATTTTTATTTTCACAACTTTCTCAAGTTTTCAAATTATTTCAATTTTTCTCAATTTTCTCCCAAATTGTGTTTTTCTGTCTCGCGAAAAAATAACGTCTAAGAATCGTAGGAAATAAATTTTAAACTGCAAATAAATTTCGGACTGAAAAAAAAATCGTTGCTTTTCAACGATACAAATTTCAAAATAATTGAAAACCTTAATTTCTCAATAATTTTTCAACAACCATTCAAATATTTTGGAATTACAAAATAAATTCTCATGGCTTCCTGAAATAAATTCTATATGTCGATTTTACCCCCTTTTTATCGATAAATTCATATATCTCTTACACGGAGAGAATATAATGTCAAAAATTGCTATGGCATTTGTGCTCCATGGTACCATGTCGTCCCTCTGTGGCTTTGTGCCAAAAACATCGTAATTTTTCATTCATATTCAATTGAAATTGACGAAAATATTGAAGTTTTTGGGTTTGGTTGTTGGTTTGATTGCGGATGATAAATTCCTACGTTTTTTGCCAAAAACCCTCAAAAAGACGACATGGTACCACGGAGCAATGGTGCCATAGCAATTTTTGATATTATATTTTCTCCGTGTAGATTAAATGTTATTATTGTAAATTTCAAACGTGCGTGGTTGGTAATGGTTTTAGCAGGAATCGGTGAAAACGTAAACTCTTTTACCGATTAGAATGTTTGCAGGTTTAATAAAAAATCGTTTTATTCCATAATATTCTGCTCTTTATACACATTTTTCAATATTTTTTTAATCAATCATCTTCATTACCGTGTCAAGAAACATGATTGTGCGGTTAACTCTTTGAGTTGACAAAATTGAAATAAAAAAGGAAAAAAAAATCCCAAAAAAAAAAAAAAAAATGAAACCTTGAAAATGTTGGGACCTTGAACGGGGCACGAAAGTATTATTTTTTTAATTCCTGTCGCAAGAGTCGTATGAAAAATATATTTGAATGCTCCAAAGACTCGATCCAGAAAAAAATAATGATCTTTGCGTTGTAAACTGCAATTATTTCACTCAGATTTGGAAAAAAAATTGAAAAAGTCGATTTTGAAATTAGGATCTTGTGGGTGTGGTAAATATTTTTGTAAATTAATCAGAAAATAATTAATAAAACGTTACTTTATCGACAATAAAAAAAAAAAAAAAACAAAAACAAAAAAAATAGTGATTCCTTCACAATTAAAATTTAAGAAACAGAGTCGTTCTTTTACAACATTTATTTGTTTATTTGAGTGATGTACATCGTCATTTCTATAAACAAACAGTTTACTAGCGACAACCTGATAAATAAAAATCTGAAAACGAATACGATCGAATTGAGGAGTTGGAAGTTTCAGCTTCGAGGTCAGGAAAGTCCCTAAAGCTATTAAATTGTATAATAACAAAAAGTCTTAAAGAATAAAGATGGAAGCAGAGATATAGAGGGGAGAGCAGCTTGTCAGACAGAAGGGAAATACTTGAAACGGTAATAAAGTGTGTGTGTGAGTGTATTTGTGAGTTGTTGAGAGACGGCGGGCAGTTCTCGACGATATTGTACAAGTCGTGGTTGAGTGAAGGGGGCGCCCCTCCGAAGTAGAGTTCTCGAGGCCGTGCAGGTAAAGACGTAGAGTTCTGAGCAACAACGAGTTCGGTCATATTCTAAGTTTACAGTAGTCCGAGTCCGTTACCGAGCAGACGAGATACGAGACCGTTATTTTTTCGGTTTATTCGTGTCGAAGATGAGACAAAGCACGAGAAATTACTTGACCTTATTGGCATTGGCGGGAATATTATCGCCAGGTGAGTAACATAACAAACAAACATAAAAAATCTGATTGAAAGATCCTTTAAAAGAAAAATATTCGGATATCCTACGAAAAAAAAAAAAAAAAAAAAAACAAAAAATCATCAAATCTTGAACCTGAGGAACTTTTTTGTGCTCGTGAACGTATTTTTCGAGTCTCGTCACTATCTGTAATCAAGAAAAAAAGCCACAGAAGTTTCTTTTGAAAATTCTACTCCGTCCGTGAACTTTAAACTTTTTGATGGAGGAAAACTGCTGCGATGGTGAAAAATTTGGTTATTTTTCCAGTCTCAGAATATAAATTCGATATTTCTAATTATTTGCGTACAGAAAGAGAGACAGAGAGAGAGAGAGAGAGAGAGATCAAAAGACTTACGACACGTTTAAGAATTCTACAAGTAAGTTGACGGTGTACGTACGAACCGCTTTCACTGTTTCCTATACGACTGCGAGAGAATCAAGCATATGGTTGCAACGGGAATCTCCTATGGTATATAAACTTCTGTAACGCGTGTGTTACGAGGATGATATAATGTTGAGCCAATGAGCGTCGAGATCACTGAGAATCTTTTTTTTTTCCTCCTCCTTCACGTGCCCCGGGAGTAAAGAAGAGTTCGCGCTTCCTTATTTATTATTCAATGATATGCAAAGATTGTATTACGGCGCACCTCTTTTTGCACGTTGTTACCGCGTGTTTCTACACGGCGATCACTTATAAACCGGGTATTTCGATATTACACGACTCGTAGGACACGTTTTGATAATTTTTTTTTTTTCCCTAATTCTTTACCTCCTTTAGAATCCTACGAATCGGGTAAAAGTCAAAGTTGCAAATAATTCTCGAATCCAGTTCATTCAAATACCGATTTTTTGTAAGAAATATTTGAAAAAATCGTAATCTTCATTTTCTTACATCAAATGTTTTTGTTTTTTTTTTGTTTTTGTAGTTTTTCGATAATATATGAAATTTTAAGTGTTGAAAAAGTTGAAATTATCATTTTGGAATATTTTTCATCCGTGTTTTGAATAATTCAGCTTTTTTAATATAATTTTCTTTCATGTAAACTCCCTCTACGGCGTTTATGATATTTTGATCGTGTTATTGTCATAACGTTTCGAGAAATTTGTTGATGAAAAAGTGAAAAGAACGTGGTTGGTCACGCCGATTATTGTGGCGCAATAACACAGTCGGCACCGAAAGTTCATTGAGGCCGTTGAACGAACCGATGGCTTTCGAGACCGGGCTTCAGGGCATACGAATTTAAGGACCATAGCGAATTAGCAGGAACTCGAATAAATTGTGACGACGATTTGTTTTTTTTTGTTTTTTTCATGTTTCTCAGTGAAAGTTCATAATTTGATAGCATTGTGTTTATAATTGTACGATTTTACGTTGTTTTACCTTTATTTTTAATCGGTTCGACATAATTATTTACAGTGGAAATAATGTTCGCCATAAACTCGATAAATTGACCCTTTGAGCCACATAATGGAATTTTCGTTGGGTCACTAACTTCGTTGTTATTTTTTAAATTAATTAGCAACTATTTCAACACCAAATAAGGGATTTTTTGCTTCCACATGGTCCCTGGAATATTGATAAATGTCAAAAAAAAAAAAAAAAATCGATTTTCGTTATTTGTTGATTACTTAAATACCAGGTACAAATAAATACTCGAATTTCATACACTTGCATGAAAAAAATAATTTTTAACAAAATTATACTACGAACATTGGATTGGCATTTTTGTCACAAACTCAAAATACTCCAAAGAATTTTATGTAATTTCTCTAAAAATTATTCGTACGACGGTTTTTGTTGAAAAAAAAAAAAAAAAAAAAAAAAAAAAACAGAAGAATTAAGTTAAGAATTTCAAAAGTTTGACTCGAAAACAATTTCATAAGGTTTATTAATGTTTTATTGTTATTAAAATGTAACAAAAGTTTTTAGTTTTGTCAGGTTATATGTCAAGAATTAGTCGTGAATGATTTATTGAAAATTTTTTATATATTTTTTCTCATTAATTGAATAACGTTGATTAAAAATTGAGATGATTATTTATTTAGCCTTGGGAGCCGCTCTTCTTGGTGCACCAGCATGTCCAGAGCCCTGGGGAATTCAGACTTATCCTCACCCTGAGGATTGTGGCTCTTTCTTCCTGTGTACAAATGGTACCCTGACCCTCGAACACTGCGAGAATGGCCTCCTCTTCGATGGCCATGGCGCGGTGCACAATCACTGCAACTATCACTGGGCAGTGCACTGTGGTGAACGCAAGGCTGATTGTAAGTATTTTATACGATCATAATTGTATCTGTTTATGACACTGCTTTTCGATACATATCATTGTGAATAAAACTGTTTTATGATAAATTTATCAAAGTTAAAAACCTTACGATTAAAAAAAAAAAAAAAGGTTTACATTGTATTTTAATGAATGATAATTATAACTGTTCGTATTACACATAGAAAATGTTGATAAGATTTGAAAAAATCGTAGAATGACGCAGTTCTGTACTTCCGGATGACTTTCAAAACGAATTTCTCATAATTTCACAAATTCGAAGTCCATCTTAATTGTTATTTTGATTGTTTATTCAATAAAATACAATTTAAATTTGTACAGTGACACCATACGGTAGCCCAGGATGTGAATATCAATTTGGAATATATCCGGACAGCGATTCGTGCAGCACATCGTACATAAAATGTATTCACGGTGAACCTCATCAAGAACCTTGCACACCGGGTCTTGCTTACGACGATAAAAGCCACACTTGTGTCTGGCCTGACCAATTGATCCCTTACTGCAACCCGGAAGCTGTTGTTGGCTTCAAATGTCCCACTAAAGTTCCTCATGGGCCTGCTGCCCGTTTTTGGCCCTTCCCGAGGTAAATCGTTCATTTTTAGTCTGTCAGATAACTCTTTTTTTAATTAAATGCTTCTTGATGATAAATTCATTTTAGGGAAAAGTTTCGTACGTTGATTATTTGTTTTGGATGATTATTTTCACAGATTTGCTGTACCTGGTGACTGTGGCAGACTTATCACCTGTGTCGAAGGTCATCCTCGTCTTATCACTTGCGGAGATGGTAAACTTTTTGACTCCATAAGCCTCAGCTGTATGGATCCGGACGAAGCCCCTCACTGGTAAGTGTTAACAATTTTTTTCTCGTATATATAGAAATTCAGTGCATTTCAGTGCATTCAGTAAAATTTCATTGATTTGATCCTTTTCTTTTCTTTCCAATGATTCAAAAAATTCAGAACGAATCAAATAATTATTCAGATTCAAACTGATCATGTGTTTTTTTCTTTTATTTCAGCGCAAACCACGTGTAAAGAAGTTTAGAGCAAGAGAAAGGGAAATGTGTGTGTTTTTTTTCTGCTACTTTTATAAATTCCTGTTCACCAAAATATTGTAAAAAATCAAGAATGAACCAGTGCCATCAGATACAGAATTTTTCATGCAGCACTTCGGATAATTCGAACTATTCACTCTTGTCTCAAACGTCTGAGGGTTGTAATTGTTTGTACAAATAAAACATTTTATTGAAATTCATATCATCAAATGATTTGTTATTTTTTTTTAATATACTGTTTTTTTCTTAGACATTTTGTATTTGAGTGACAATAAAAAAAAAAAAAAAAAAATCCGTGTATTTACACTCGATGGATAATCCAAAAATCTTCGAGTCTTATGACAGTTAAAACGAAGTTGCGTTGGGATCGACATTCCAAAAAGTTCATGATCTTCTAGAGACAGGAGCATCGGACCATTTGGTTTGGTCTTGACATAGCTGTTTTTTGTCAAACTTTTGTAACAGTACAATTAACACACGTGAATGAACATTCATGAAGTTTATTCAAGCCAAACATCTTCATGAAGCAGAAAATTGGTTAATCGTTTTGTTATTTTTACCACGAAATGAACATTTTCGATAATTTGTTGACTTTTTTTTCCATCATTTCCTCTCCTATAATCCTTTTGAAACTTGACACAAACTTTTTCAATACTTCGAGAAGCAATTCTCGGATTATCATTCAATTCTCTCTGTCACTTTGACACAAAATTTGTTTATACGAACGATAATTTCGAGATATTTTAGATAACTTCATAAAAGATGTTGATGCTGATTGAATCATTGACAACTCCTTAAACATCGTAAAATTTGCATATTTCGTTGCTTGCAATGTTTGATTGAAATTATTTTGTTTTTTTTTCTTGTTCCTTGCGGATCCAAAGTCCATCCTCTAAACTTCCATCACACTTTTTGAGCGAAATTTTTTATCGGGTTTTCGTTGATTAGGACTATCGAAAATTGATGATAAAAACTGTCTCGCATTCAACGATTTATCCGAAAGAGGATCCATGGCTAAGCGGTCACTCAACCGAGTATTGATCTCGACCAAAGGCCGGTCACCCATCGTTTCCGTTCGACATAATAATTGTATGAAATTTGTATAAAAAATCATTAGTTGAAAAACTATACAAGCTCGAAAAAAATGTGTTTGAATGGACGATTGAGAAATGCTCAATTATTTTCTTTGTTTCCGTGAAAAATTTCGTGTACCATTTTACATGGATATGACGATCGAGTTTACGTAATTAATTTTATACACTAAGAGGTTCGTAGAAGTTTGGACACAATAAATAATATTTTTTCAATGATGAATATTTTGTACGTATAAAAAATATACAACGTAGACTTTATTCCACGAAATCTAAAATACAAACAATAATATAAATTCGTATTACGATTAGTATTTGACATTGAGGAAAAAAGAGGAAAGAATGGGAGAATTTTTTTCGGGAATATTTACATTTTGATCGAGGGATAGGATATGAAAGGATTTAACGAGATAGTTCGTAACGATGTTCTAGAACTAACGATAGAATATTAGGGTTCGACGATATTACCATTTTTTTTTTTTTTTTTTTCAGCACAAATTAAACAAAATTGATTTAAATAAAAGAAAGCTGAGTAAGAAATACAGAAAGAAAAATAAATGTCTTGTCTATCGAGTCATTTGGACTCAGCCTCGTTTGTACGTCATATGTTCTGTCATTTTTTTTTTTTTTTTCAACGAAATTTGGAGTCACATTTACGATTGTGATGGAATTTGAATTTTGACTGAAGAACATTGTCTACGATATTCGTAGAACTTTTTTTTTTCATCGTATTATCGTCTCACGGTACGCAAAAAAAAGTTGTACGTATAGATTTAGTTCCTGGGTCTTGCTCTCAATGGAACAGCACCAGAAGGTAAGGGAGGAACACCAGGTGGAAGATTCTCCTCTTCAGGCTCTTGCTCGTTGCCTCCTTCTGGAAGATCTCCACCAAGATTTGCTGGCGTTGTGGGTACATCACAATCTTCCGTTGGTGGCACAACGCATCTCAATGATCTTCTGTCAAATACCAGCATCGCAGGACACCTTTGAAGACGGGGATAACCACCTTGACATTGCCAATAACGATTACACGATTTTCCTAATGGCACATTACCGTTTGGATCCTCGTTGCAAAGAGCTAAAAATAAAGAAAATTCAAAAATCATCAATTGATCGGTTAATTAATAATTTTAATTGTTAATCATAATCATAATGATAATAAAAAGTTTTCATATGGAGTGTTTTAAAATCACAAAATTTCAATAATAATATCGAACTGTGCTCAATCGACAAAAAGTTGAAACCAAAATAATTGCTGACTAACAAAAATCTTTTACTACAAAAATAAATATTTTGATGATAAATTTCAAAGAGATTATGAAACAAGAAATTTGAATAAATATTTTCATGGGTTAGAGAAAAAGGTTTAATGAATTTGCTGTCAATTTTTGGCTCCTGTGAAGAGTATATTTTAATCGTTTCTTACATTCCATCACGAACGTAATAAGAAGAGAATGAGCAGTTATTAAATACATATTTAATTAACAGGCCCACGTGAAATGATACCGAAGTTCCTACGTGTTCTGACGGAGAATACGAAGGCATAGTTTCACCGGCGGTTTTAAATCGTGAAAGTATGAGTGAGTATAGTGAAAAAAAAAAGAAAAGAAAAAAAAACAATTTTTTAATGTTGTCTTGTTTGATGAATGTTAAAAGCATCTCGTATTGTAGCGAAACAGCTAGATTCCATGAATGTAACGTGGGACAGAGGCGTGTGTAATACAATCGGATGTTTGAGAGGATATACATAATGATAATAAATACATAAGTAAGAAAAATAGAGAGGAAGGAGTGTCGAGGAGAACGTGTGTGAATTTTAATAAGTACGCCTTGTCTGTGCGCTTTGCTGAGGGAAGGGCAGTGACTCTTGAATAGATGTGACAAGACTAGAAGGTGTGTTCGAGATTAAAAATTTAGATATCTTTTTGCCATATTTACAGTTGCAAATAAATAAAAATGAATATTTTCATTATTAAAGACATTTAGTTCGGAATCGGAAATAATGAAACTTCTTGATGTTAATTTTGCAATATAACGAGCGTTTTAATTGTCGAAACTTTTTTTTATCTTGAACATTTGGTATCAACGTCGGAAATGATGATAAAATTCTAAAAACTTGATGTTTTTTTATATGAAATATTCACGAAGTCGTGTAAAAATTTCACGAAGAATCAAAAGTTTGTTATTAAAAAAATTCAATAAAATTGAAAAAAAAAAAAAAAAACTAGAAGGTGTGAATGAATTAGAATCGTTATTACAAGCTGCAGTTGACATAATACGTATTTACTTTGACAAAATAACAGCTTTAACAAAAAATGACAAAAAAAATGTAGGAATAAATATTGACTTGGTCGAAGATTATGAATAATTGCCATATATTTTATTGAGAAAATAAATGGAATTACTGTTTTCATTTAGAAGTGAAAATTTATGATAACTGTTTGAAAAATAAAATCAAAAGAAACGATAAAAAAATGAGTCGAAAAGAAATAGAGAGGCTTGAAAATACCGGACTCGAGAGACATTTCACATTAATACCGTTGAGATCGATACTTATTTTGCGAATGAAGTATCGCCCGAGAGAGAAACTTGTATATAAAATGTAAGATCTCGAGGCCTCTCGAGGCCATATAAGAAAGAGAAATTATGGGAGATTCTCGCGTGCGAGAGTCAGATATGCGAAGAGGCACATTTGAAAAATTCTTATTAGAAAGTGAGAGTAGTATAGATCTAGGAATTTGGGGAAGGACTGGTTCGTGAAACGTAGAAGGCGACCTGTTGGATTGAGTAATCAAGACTCACATGTATATTTTATGGTTGAACACGTAATACTGTCACATAAAATATGCAAAAAGAAACTTATCGAAAAATCAAATGGAAATCCGCAAGTCAGAACTACTCAATTACTTCGCGTTCAAATATTTCGATAAAAAATACTTTTCCATAATTAAAAAAAAAAAAACTGAATTTCACAACCATTTTTATACTTTTGAATTCCAAAAACATTCCATATACAATTTAAATAAAAAATGACTAACGGGGTTCACGGGCCATAATTATAATAATATATACAAAGAACGGAAAAATTATCAGACACTATTTTTTCCAAGATGATTTTTTGAAATTCTGCGTGAATCTTCTTGAGCATCGTATTATAATGAATGTGTGAAAAATTTGAGAAGGTTTCACCATCTAATAATCGAGATATTCAGTGTTTAAAATCGCAACTTTAACACGAGGTCTTGTGGGAAGTTACGAAAAAAGACGATTTTTCACAACAAATAACTCGATTTCTAGACGGTGAAATTTTCTCAAATTTGACCCACAGTCGAGTATTATTGTTAAGAAGGTTCATACGAATTTTAAACGATTAAACTTGAACCTTCTTAATGCAAACGTTAAAATTGTGGTGTAAATAATTTGAAGAAACTTACGATGTTTTTGACATCCTTCAACGTTCTCAGGCCAGTCGCAAGATCTTGCTTTCTCGTTGTAGAGAAGGCCACCTATGCAAAGCTGTTCAGTCGCAGTTCCGTTCCAGCACGTCCAATATCTTGTGCACGATGTTTCGTGGCCAAATATTCCGTAAAGCCAATCGCAATGTTCGGCACCAATCGGAGGATTGGCTTGACGTTTACCTTCGCAATAATTTGCACGCCATGGATAATCGCAACCTTCGGTTACACCGCGATGCTTTCCAGCGAAAACGAGACCGTTTGGACAATCGAAAAGCTCCGGACGTCCACTTACGCATTCCCAGTAACGATCGCAGTAATCTATGTCACTAACGACACGAGCTTTTGTCTGGCATGGATCCTCCTGCTGTTGCTTTTGGCCATGAAGTCCTGAAAAAACGTATCAAGTTCAAGGTACTTCGCTCTAAAGATTACAGCGTGTATGAAAAAAAAAAAAAAAAAAAAATGAAAAAAATGCTGCGAAATGTTTGAAAGAATTTTTGATCAGAAAAGATTCCAAAGTTCAAAAAGTTTGATCGCATGATTTTCATTTTCATTGAAAATCAAATCACCTGGAGGTAGTAGTCCAAAGCATTTTTTTTTGTAGAATTTTTTACTATGTTGTGGACGAATGAAAACCACAATTATGAAATTATATTTGCGAAATTAAAAGATTGCACAAAAATCTATGGCAAAGTTTGTCCAAAGACGGTGCTGGTTATTCCTCAATCTTTAAACGTCATATTTGACATTTTTCTCGAAAGTTTATAAGTTTTTACATTCTTATAAGTTATAACAACTAACATTCCAAGATTATTCCGTAAGTTATATAAACGAATAGTGAATTTTTGAACGTGAGAGTAGCGAGACTACTAGGTTAAAAAATATGTAATAACTGGGAAATAATTTCTATTGAAAAATAACGATTTTTTGTTTCATTTATCGACTCTTTTGGGTCCTTGTTACTATAGAATTATATTCGATATTGATCCCAAGATTCTTCCATTAAACAGTTAGTGTGAAAATCCTGTTCCTCGTTCTTAGAAGATTATGCTGTGGAATAGATAGTTGATAACATTTTATAAGGAAGAGACGTGGTGAAAAGAGTGTTTATATTAAAGTTCTAGAAGGACAACCACATTGAGATATTCGCGATGTAATTCTATCGTTAGACGACAGTGATGAATATATATTTCGAGTTGTTCGCATAGTATTTCGATGTCGCATTAATATTATTAGTGTTGACAGATCGGGAACGACGAACGAATAGAATTAATTTAGCGTCGTACGCTCGGCTAATAATATTGATGAAAAGTTTATACAGCCAACAAGCAATGAATGCCAACACTTACATAAAAAAAAAAAAAATGTTACGATACTGCGTACTTTTTGAACCTCAAGGCTTTGCGATCTGATAAAGAATCATTTTTCATCGTTATTATTTAATCGAATAATTGCGGGTAACCAGGCGATCTCTGTACCGCGCAATATTCGTGGCAAAAGATAAATGTATAATGATACTGATGAATTAAAGTATGAGAAGGTTTCTCAGAGAGCGGTCTCAAGCAAAAGAAAACGAGATCGCAAGAGATATCTGGAGGAACGCGCCGAGGGAAAGTCGATGTTCGGGTTAGCCTTGATCTCCAACCTTCGGGCCCACAGCCCTCTTTATTGGGCCCCCATATTTTTTTTTTTTATCTCTGTGTAATGAATGCCTACGTGTTGTAAAATACTCAATGTATTACATTTGCTAATTTTTTTGTTTTTTTTTAAGATGTAAGCATACGCAACATGCGAGTAATTTACCGATCGTTATGAAAAGGTGGTTTTTGAGGATCAAGAAAATTGATTTTGTCGTGAAGTTACGGGTTCAAATAATATTCAAAATATTTCAACGATCCATAGAGTTCTATTGGTTTTTCAATTAATTTTTTAAAAATATTAATTAATGATGAAAAAAGAAATGTTAATAAACTAGAAACGATTATTTTTAATGTACAGAATTATTCGATGTCGAATGTTTCGATCATTACCGAACGTTACCAAAAGAGGCTTTTTAAAATTCAAGAAAATTGATTTTGTCGTGAAGTCACGGGTTGAAATAATATTAAAAATACTGAAATGATCTACGGAGACGTATTTTTAAAAATATTACAATTTTTTAAATGTAAATTAATGATTTAAAAAAATGTCAAAACAGAATTATTCAACATCGAATGTTTGAAATTTATGAATTAACCGTGAATATTATGGAAGATGAACGTTTTTTTTGTGACTCATAAGAATAATTGTTTAAAAAAAAAAATCATTAATTAATCATCTTGTGCTCGTTAACCTCTTTATCGCGTCTCATCGATCAAAACATTCGTAAGAGTTCAGTGAGAGTAAATAACGAAAGCGAATCGCGTGCAAGTCTACCATGAAATTTCACGGAAGATACTCGTCCGATCTGTCTGACCACGCACACTCCGTTTCTACTCGTAAACAAAATGCATCGACCGTGAGGGTCCATTTAAAGAAAACGGCATGAAAACCCGTTAATTTCGTCAGAAATTCAAGCCGGAGATAAAATTTCCAGTTCATTAAATTTAATTGAGTGTAGATCTGCTGATGAAAAGTCAAGATTAATTACAATCGTATTGTTGAAAAATAATAGATCGAGAAAATCAAATTTTTCTGTTAAAACAATAGAATTTTCCGCTGAAACACTGAAATGTGTTTTTTATCGCAATTGCAGCAACGTTGAAAGATGTGTTCTAATTATAAAAATTGAAATAAGATCTTAATACTTTGAAGCGTTGTGGGACAGTAATTATTTGTTGATTTACAAATAAACAGTCAAATTTTGTACTTTGTCACGAAAATATTAATTTTCAACCGAACTCCTATAAACACTGCAATGGCAATTTTTTCCCAAACTCGATCGACTTCAAAGAATTTTACTGAATTTTTACAAAATTTTTCGACAAGTAATTTTTTTATTAAAAAAAAAGAAGAAAACATTAATTTTGTATTGCCAAATTTCTAGTTCAGATTTGTATTCAATGGCTTTAAAAAATTCTGAGTACCAAAATTTGATGTCAATTGGATGTAAGGACAAAGGTATTGCTCAAAAGGTTAATGAATTATAATAAACGAAAATTTGAACGTGAAACAAATTGAAGATATTAAAAAAAGGCATTTTCGTTATTTTGTATATTTCTTAAAGATTTATTCCATAAAATACAAGGATTGATTGACTTCGATACTAAAAAATCATGATTTCAACATAACATTAGAAATTTTTTTTTCAGCCAAACTATGAATACATGAAAAACATTTTTCATACCGTATATAAATTGTTGATCAATTGAAGAAATACATGAAACACTTTATAAAATAACTATCGAGTCGTGCGAAATGAGAACTGAATGCAATCCATTATCATATTTGACCTGAGAAATTTATAATTCATTGTTCGACTATCCTCGTGTGTAGTTTATTGTTGAATCAGTATCACAAAAAAACTAGTAAAGGTTTCCCTTCTGGGCAATATAATGGATCGAATATTATTACAGCCACAAAACTTTTAAACTCAACTGTACGTACCATCGAGAGTTAACGAATGAACGACTCCAGCATGGTCGAACGTGACTCTCGTTTTCATTTTTTAATGTTTACTTCCATGCACGATTTTCGTATTCATCGTGTTAGTTGAATAAAAAAAAAAAAAAAAAAAAAAAAATTAGAACAATCACTTGTAGATAAAATGTTGTGATCAAGTTTAACGAAGATTTATGGTCGAAGGGGCTTTTATACCTTTCTAATAATCGGGTGATAAAAATAATTGGACGTGATACAACATAGATTATCGATGAAGAAACGTTTCGATGATCATGGGATTGTGAAAAAAAAAAATAATAATTTCCAAATTACAATAATTAGTCTTTATACGCAAAGGACAATTATAGGAAAGAGCCTAATTGTCAGAATAATTGGTAACTGACATATAATTTCATTTTTAAAATATAATGATTAATTGATTTCATTGAGAAATATATCGATTTCTTTGAAATTATATTAATGTTAATAGCATTATATTTAATATGAAAATAATTTGAGTCAATGAAAGAAAGAAATTGAAAGGAATTCCACGATTGATTTTGTACTCGCAGCGATGAAAAAAAAATTTGAATCGCTTATATGTTTGTTGAAAAAAATAAAAAAGAAAGATCAAGCGATCAGTGTAACTTCCGTCACTAAATAATCCTCGAAACCCTGAAAACACTTGTCACTTTTGAATCTAAGCTGATTACGCTTGAATTCACCGTTAATCGATTAAGCACGACCGCGAGACGAGAGATTGTTCGTACGCATCAATAAGATTGTCGGAGCACTCGGCTCCGAGGACCTTCAAAAGGAGAAATAATATCACAGCATTTTTAAACTTGAGGATCTTATATCGATAATAACATTAATAATAATAATAAAATGCTATGAATAAATCATGTCTCGAGAAAGAAATGTGACTTTTCCAATTCTAATGAATGTAACATTTCACAACCCATATAGATTCTCATTTTTTTAAAGTTGACAAATCCTTTTATTTATTTTTTGCTCGATTTTTATCAGATTATTTAATGAAGAAAAAGTAATTAAAAAGCTACTTCAGACGATTGAAAAAATTGAAAAAAAAAGTTATAAGAACCAATTATTTTGTTGAGCAAAAAAAACAATTAATTGTAAAGAAAAAAAAAAATTAATCGTTGCTTTTAGCAGACAATTACTGCCGAATATCTGTAGTTTTTTATTAAATACTTTTTTATTGTCTTAATTGTACCTTTCTAATATATTTTCAATCACAATTTATCTGTCAGTGAATAAACTTTTATTTTTGTGTAATCGAAAATTTTAAAATTCGTCCCAAGGCTGTAACATGTTTGTTAGAACTTTTATAAAAATGGTAAAATGAAGCCTCGGGCTCCTGTCTCGAGCAGCAATGATTCCAGAACTTTTACTTACGTCTTAAAAAAGCCAGGGGCTATAACGTGATATGGCCAGTAGAAAAAGCTTGAGGAATGCATACGAAGCAGACATCTTTTTGCAAGCCAATACAAACTCGTCCTCCACTTAGTGTATTTATGTATCGTTATTTATATATAGATATACGAAGGAACTTAAATGTATATACATATGGAATAAGTACTTCAGAAGCAGGGTGAGGTCCTCTAGACATTACGTAAAGCCCGACTGAGTCTTTAGACTATTCAGTGCTTAGCTTGGCTTACTTTCCCTTCCTTTACGACTTTGTAAACGATCCGTGTGTACGTACGTTGTAACGGGTACGGAATTGCTTACTGTACATGTCCATACTATTTATGGACAGTACAAGCCTCACAAAAAGCTAACAGAAGAATATCAAATTTCCATGATTTATTATTTGTGCCTTGAACATGATTTTATTTGCAAATTTGTTTCACTTATCGATATATTTTCATCGAAATTTATTTAATCAACAAAAAAAAAAAATACGAATCTGATAATATCGAAACCTGAGTTTTCTTAACGTTTTAAAATAAATCTCATAATCAAATGATTTAAAAAATAATCGAAAAATCATGACAGACGAAAAGGTGATTAATGATGAGTTTTTTTTCTGTGTACGTCACGATCATTGATAGTTATTGCAATTTTATTTAAATGTCAATAACAAAAATACAACAGAATCATTATTCGGAGTCAAAAATTTGTCAGAATTTTCTAGTGGAATGTCATTAAGTGATGAAACGAAAAATAATTAGAAGAAAAAACAATGGATCAAATGTGAGATAAATGGCATGCGTCTTTGATGAAGGTGAAGCAATGCCCCGCCTTTGATTCCTTCCGTAAAGTGCAACGTTCCAACGTCACCGTTCAAGCGATAAAATCGCGTGGCTCCGAACAACCTCAGGCTGTTTAACAAAATGCTATACGTATGTTTGTGTGTTTGTGTGTGTGAAATCTCCTGGGATAGACTTTCTTGCATTTCGGTTTTTATTATGTGTCTTTTATAAGCTATCGTCTCTTTCCGGTACTACAGTTATAAGAACATTCGAGCAGCCACAAGGGGGTGAGAGAACACTTACCATAGAACCGAAAGGTAAAAGTTTCCAAGTGAGAGTCAGCTCAATGCACGGATGATTAGATCTACAATTTTTCCCAGAGATACCTTTTTATTTTTATCTCCTTTTTTTTTTCTAGAAGGACTCGAGACGACTTTGGCTTGGGTTTAAATTTTTTTAACGACTCGAAAAATCGTTCGTTGGGTAACTGTTTGTTTACTTTTGTGAAAAGCTATAAATGCTGGAATAATGATTCATTATATGACAAACACTAAAAACACTGTTGTACAACAATTGTTTTTGTAATACTAAGTCAAGAATTGCTGTACATTCAATTGCATTGGTTTTGCGTCAAGATTTAAATTTCCAAAGTGATTTCTAAGATGACGATCAAAATCGTGTCATCAAATAGTAAAGTGAAAACAAACGATTCAAATACATTTTATTTAATTACACGTTCAAATGAACGCTTGTTATCACACGTGAAAAAAACTTTACAAGTTAAAAAGTCCTCATTGCCTTAACATTGAAACGTCGGCTTCAAAGGGAAATGTAATGGAAAAAGATGTACAGAAAATCGCTTGAAAATTGTAGGTAATTGTTCGAATTCCTATTTGCATGCCACACGATAAATTAAATTGAGTTTTAATCATAAATATGATTATAATGAGGCTGATAATGATGATTATGCATCTTTAATGACTCGTAACGATCATTCAACTGTAAAAGAACAAAATGAAAGGGTATAATCGAGGAAATGGTGTGTATAAGGTTGATCCGCGGTTCTATACCAGGGAAAATGACTAATTGTCGTATTATCGAACAGACTGGATTTACCACCCTGGTTACGCACGCACGGAGCGAGAATTAATGTAGTTGGTGTATATTTGAACGCCTGTCTCGTTGAAGGTGAGAACAAGAAAGATAAGAAAGAGAGAGATGAGAGTAAGAAAGAGAGAGAGAGAGAGAATGAGAAAGAGTGAGTGAACCGGGAGTTGAGCTACTTTCATATTTTCACTTGTACTCGTATACGGGAGAAAGTATGCGCTCGCGCGCACCCGCGAGATGTGTGAAACTCGTCGTAGTCGAGTTGGGGCCATGTCCGCCATTTTTTTTTCCTCGAAGATGATCGCACGTTAAGTATTCAACACGAAATTTCACTCTCTCATTAATTTGAGACGTCACAAATCATTTATTTACAATAAAAAGATCGTTAAACTATGATTGAAATGAATTTGTAATGTGTGTCATCGTTGGATTAATTGCTAGACGGTGTTTAGATTTTTTGGACCACAATCGTTAGTTAGTTAGTTCATTATTTATGTTTTTTAATCATTATAATGATGGATTGAATAATTCGGTTGGGGTTTCAAGTTGTAAAAGAATTTTCTATCAATGATACTGTTATTTTAGGGAACCAGAGTCCGGCGATTTGGAGAATGATCATTTCGATTGATTAATTACTTTTAATTAATGTTAGAGGCACCTATGATGCTTGATATTCAATCGAATTCAAATTGTATAAGGAAAATGTCATTGACATTTCTGCCTCTCGAAGATTGAGATGAAATGATAAGAGAATATCCTCGATGCATTTTGGATGCACCGATCACACAAACGATTAATCAACTTAAATAATTACACAATCTAAATGGAAAATCATTCACTTGATTCTCTACGATCTGTCAACTGCAGGATGATAATAATTGGACACTGATCAAATTGATAGTTGTATCGATGGAAAAAAAAAAAAAATAATAACAAGAAATGACTTACCACGTGCAGCTACGAGGACCAGGAAGATCGCGATAGCTTCAGACGATCTCATCCTGCAGGTATTCGATGTCCTTGGCAGGTAGAGTGTACGGGTGTGCTTTTTAGTTGTTTGTTCAAGTCAACGAAACAAGCCTTCCACCATCAAATGAACAGTCACGATGGGGACAAACGATAGTAAAGAAAAAAACAACTAACAACAACAACAAGGTATTTATTGTTGTTGGAGGAGAAGCAGCTTGTGAGAAGACCGAAGAAGCTTTGCTGATGGGTTTTCGTGTCGGGACTGGTCACTGGGAGAGGCCTTTGGCTACGGGTCTTATATGAGCTCCCCACTCTTACGACAATCCTGTTGCTGCTGCTGTTGCTCGCTACGGCTGCTGCTGTTTCTGCCTCTGATGTGTTTCACTAGGAAGGCCCCCATGGCTTGTTCCAACATACGTATATATACACTACTTCTTCTATTCTTGGGCCTCCTAATGCCTACTCCCGCGTTAATCCACCGAGGCCTTAACCACAGACCTCCATCACCACAGATCTTTCTCATTGATGGAAAACAACGCTTCGTTAGTGTGAAATAAAAAAGAAAATAAATTACATTCACAAGATAATCGAGGGAACTACGGGAAGTTACGATTCAGCTTTGGATCAAGTTGAACGTCTCACTTCACGAATACATCGCGAAAAAATAAATAAAAAATAAAAACAAAATATAAATATTCTTATACATGGAAACTTGGGAAAATATTTCGTCATTTTGCTTTTTTTTTTGTTTTGTTTAGTGATGTCATTAATTAGGGATTGTTGCAAAATGTATACTTAGCTTAAAAATTATTTAGAAATGTTAATTTTATCAATTAATATTCATTAATGTTCATTGATTGAGTTGACACAATACGATTATGGCAAATTGCTCTTTTTTATATATTCCGAAAGGTATAAAGGGAATTAAAAAAAAGATTGACAATGGAAAATTTTCGTGATATTTTCATTCGCGTTTTTCTTATTTCGAAACGTAATATTTTTCGTCGTGTTTTATGCTCTAACGGCCTTGTTGTTATGCTTTTACTATCTTAAAAATTTGATCAGGCAATGAATCGCGAAACGAGTTCTCCAATGGTAAAATAACACCGACTCGACTGCAGCCGAGCGATGTTCTGTTCACTTGTGAAATACAAAAACCATTTTGCCTCCGACACGTCACGCCTCAGTACTTCGGAGTGTTGGGCGTAAAAGTGTCCATCAATTTGAATCGATATTGCTTCGTCTCGATCTTTCTTACTCATCTTTAACCTTCTTCTTTTTTTCCAATACCAAAAAATATATTGACCGAGACCCTTTTTCTTAGCTCACGAACAAGTGCAAGTCAGTTTGGCATTGAAATATTCATTTCATCACTTACTTTATCGCGTCTCGAATGTTTTAATCATCGTTTTCATAATTGTTGTGTAACTGGCATTAGAATTACTAATTATTTATAACACTCGGTCTTTATTTTTATCAAATAATGGGCAAGAAAGAAAAATATTACGAATTTAAGTAATTGGATAATATTTTTGAATTAAATGAAATTCAAAACAATTAAAAAATCATGAACATCGCATGCCAGATTCCAGGCGCGAGTTTTTTTTACCAGCAAAGCCATGACTAAACGCCACAGATGATTACTTGAGCCAGAATGGGAGAAATGGTGTAAGAAATATATAGTTTTGTGAAAAAAGTAAAGGAATCCTGACGCCACAACTTCTTCTTGTGCCACAACTTCAAGACTTTTTTTTAATTGGTTGCTTCAAGCCGGCAAATTAAATGAGTTTGATTCACGAACAACCAACCGTGTATTTTTATATATTTAGCATGCAGCAAAAAGCTGATGGTGAAGTTGCATAGCGTTGCAAAAATGAGAACTTGGAGACTTCCGAGAAAAGTATTTTCACACGATGAGTCGATGAAAATAAAGTTAATAGCTCAATGAACTTTCCGGTACATAAAAGTAATTGATTTTATATTTAAAAAATGTTGGAAACTCCTGAAAATTTAAATGATTAATTAGAGTAGGCAATCGTCTTTTTTTCAATCGTTTAAATATCCACGATTCTGTGTACTATTAAAAATCATTTATATAAAAAATTTCAAAAAAATATTTATTGAAGAAAATGGTCTATTTATGGTCTATTACATTGACGTTTGCATCAATGAATTGATTATTCGTGTCGATGATGCTACGCAGTAGACACAAAATGAACGATCATCCGATCTCTAGTTGGGATAGAAATCTTGAATTTTCTCTTCTTTCGGATGAGTAATATTGTTTCATTTCGATTTCTTCTTTCGCTCAATTTTAACGCTTTTTTTTCAATACACGAAACATCAACATTTCTACGATCTAATTTATGCTGCAAATTATTCGTTTTTTTTTAATCGTAATTGACAATTCTTTCTTTTTATTGATCCATAATCGAATTTTTATGTGGGTGTTTCGTCTTTTTGTATTAAAAAAAAAAATGATGTGAATATTATTATCGCATCTTCCGACAATCCTGGAAAATAGATTGTGTCGAAATTCGTATGCGATCATTAGCACAAAAAAAATTATTAATTATAAAGTGATAAATAACGGAAAGGAAGAAGTTTCTAGTAAATTGTTGTGTTTCACAATGTTTTGGCACCATCAGCCTATTACCGGTGACTCTCGGGGAAACATTCGTAATCGTCCCACTCTCAAAAATTTGCTCCGAGAGATTTTTCGAGGGAGTTGAACAGAAGCCTCCCTGAGGGCAAATTATGTTCTGGCAATCTGCCAGCTTTTAAATTACCGGATGAAATGAAATCAACGTTGATTTTTTTCCATCCTCATAATTTCCAATCGTTTTATTATTTCTCAATTGCATGATTCATCAACCATTGACCGATTATTTCAACGAAACTTTCAATGCAATTGCATTATTTACAGTTTTTTTTCTTTTTTTTTTTCAATTATCAACATGATTTTTTTTGTTAACAACATTTTGAAAGACTTGAACAGTTTAAAGATTTCTCCTCGTGCAAATTTTCGATTTGTTAAGTTTTTTTCCTCCTTGTTTATTTATTTATAATTATAATTTGAAAAAATATAAACATTCATAAAATCGACTTCATTTCTTTTTTTAGATCGCAATCAAATCAGACTGACATTTGGATAATAATAATATTGGAGTAATAAGACTTTACGAGAGACGAACTCGTTACTCGACTTCTTAATCTCCGTCCCTTTCTATACATCTTTCTCTTGCTCTCTCATGCACCATTCGAATCTGTGAGAATAGTCACAAGAGGAAATAGGATTCATGAACTGAACACAATGGTACTCGCGGTTTCGAAACCTTTAAAGCGTTAAGCATGCAGTGCAACTACAATTTCTGTAGGTCGACATTATTAAGATTATATGCACCTGAAAGTAATGCCTGAAAATCGACAAAAAAGACTATTGGAACAAACAACTTTGAATATGCATTCAATTTCGTTTTTTTACACATAAAGAAAAGGAAAAACAAAGTAGAACGTTGAAGAGTTTTTCAAATCTTCAGATTGCTCATAGAAAAATCTACTTTCCAATTATATTTCCATGGAGAAAAATTTATTCAAGAAAACAGAACAATTAGTAGTTAAAACTGTTCTTTCAACTTCAATCAATTTCGTCTAAGTGTACAGTGAGAAAAAAGTGAATTTATTAAGTCTTCTCAAAATACGTAAAATGTAATATACATCGTGAATTTCCAATTATATTTCCATGGAGAAAAATTTATTCAAGAAAACAGAACAATTAGTAGTTAAAACTGTTCTTTCAACTTCAATCAATTTCGTCTAAGTGTACAGTGAGAAAAGAGTGAATTTATTAAGTTTTCTCAAAATACGTGAAACGTAATACATCGTGAAATTAATAAACTGTTCATTTGCACGGATAATTAATTTGACAATTCTCAAATAATGTACGTATTATTGAAACAAACAAACGATTTTTTTTTATCTTCGATTTTGACGAATCAACGAATTTGATTGAATTGAATTAATGATTGGTCCAAATTAATATTTCATTCGACGTATTTGACGAAATCATTTAATTAACTGTTCTAAACTGTTTTTTCAATGTAATTAGTTTAAAATATAAATTTGTGGGTGTAGATGACAGAATATTCATTAGATCGACATATTGATTTAGGGAACAATATTTATTACCACCTTATGGTACATGGCACGTGTACTTTTATACGTTACATTTGTAAAATAATATACACTTAAGAGATTCGTCGTTGTGTTGAAAAAGCCGACATGTGCGCGAAGGTAAAATTAAAAGTGAGAGCGTGTACGAAGCGTTATAAGCCCGCAGGGGTTCCAGCTTAGAGAGATAGCGAACCAGCAGCTGAGATCACGTTATATTCTCATGTGTTTTTTTTTTTTTTTTTTAGTTTTAACTGACCGTTAAATTTACGGGTCGTTAAGAATTTTCGAATGGCTGACCATGAATCCTCGAGCCTCTGACACGAATGTGAGGATCGAGAGCTCTCAACGAACATAAAAAAATGAATAAATAAAAAAAACATTTGAAGAAGTGCATTTGAACGTTTGTTTAGTTATGTGTGTTTTATGAAAACACGAATTAAACGCCTCGCTCAATGTTACAATGCACGTAAACAGTGTATGAGAAAATTTTAATAGCTCGAATATATCATGAAACAAGATACGAAGATTTAACGCAACTATCACGTTGATAATGTCACTTTCATACTTATCTGAACACCAAATTTATCGACTGCAAATGTCTTCTGCATTATTTACGTTGTTTCGAGCTTATGACCATCCAAATTGAACTTTCTACGTTTATTAAGAAGTCTTTCAATTTGCTTACATTTTGATGACTATTTGCAAAACATTTTAATTTATCATCGACTAATTATGTAAATAATCACCACAATTGAACGAGACACTGTTTCCAGAAATGTTTTTTTCCAACAACAATCAGAACAATATTATTATAAAATCTAGTACTTGCTAAATTGATAAAAAGGGTTTAGCTTAAAATTGTAGAAAATTAATTTTTACTAATAATATGAACCTACTCATTAGTTAACACGTTTTCTTAAAATTCATTTGGCGTTAGAGAGTCGCCTTACTCCTTGAAAATCATTCGACAGTAGTGCAATGCTGTTTGCCTGTTTCCAGGGGCCACGGAAACAAAATTGTTGCTTTGCCTTTAAAACAAATAATGGCAATCGTTTTTGTCACAATGTTATTGACAGTCGTAGAAAAAATATTTATGAATAATTTCTAATTAAAGTTGACACGAAAATAAATTGTTATCATTTACCATGTTTATAATTTTTTAATTTATATAATTTTTATTTTTATTACATTATCATAATAATTTTTATTATACATAATTTTTTATTAATTACATTATCATTAATAAATATCCTATGAAAGTTTAAATTATAATAAACATGTTGTTGCTCAAAAACATATGAGTTTACGTTTTGAATAATAAAATGTCATTGTCAAAAAATTAGACAGTCGTAGACAAAAAATTTCTGATGAAACTTAACAGGAAAATGAATTTCCGTTTTCTATGTTAATATAATTTTTTATTAATCATATTTTTATTAATAAATTATTTTATAAAACTCATGAATCCTTTTTAATGCGAACTTGATACACTTCAGTCGCTGACCCCAGTATCGATTCAGCCGTGGCAAACAAATGTTACAACACCTCGAGTCGAGTTTCATTTTAAAATTGAAAAAAAAAAAAAAAAAAAAATTATCGTACAATTTAAAAAATGACAAAAAAAAATGGCAAACGTCGATACACCGTTCGAGTCTCGTTGCATTTTCGGAAGATGCAAGCTGCCTCGGGCAGACAAGAAAATGCCAAAAAAAAACGTACATCGACCCTTTTCGTAATGTACACTTTTACAGCCGCAAGGAGGAGTTATTGCGAAATGCGATCCTATGGTGTCACGCTACGTTTCACAGAAGGCTAAGGTCGACAGTCTCGCTGCATGAATGCATCTTTGATCTTGAAATTTCTCCTGGAATTTCAAACTCGCTGAAAACAAATCGACTCCGTTGCGACTAGTGCTTCGTTCATTTCTCTCGTTGGGTCAGAAATTACTCTTTTTGGTGGTCGAAAGAACGTTCCACTGTATACATTAACATTTTGTTGAAAAAATCCAAATTGGCGAGGTATTTATAATTAATGACAATAAATGACAGCAACAAAATAAACAAATAACAAGATCGAAAGAAGGACAGGAAACTTAAATTGTATACAGAATGAATGGAAAGGAGTATATCTCAAGGGAGAAAATGTAAGATTACGTTTTAAGGAAATAGTTTTGCCGAAGCGCTTCTTTATAGATTTTTTATTTATTTTAAGGATACGTGTAAAATTGCACATGATTTCAAACGTATTTTTTTGAAGAACAGTAGAAAAATCATATTTCACGAAATATCTACGAAAAAATTTTACAGATTTTTTTCTTTTTTTTTCTTCTTAATTACAAAAGAACATATGATGAACGTCTTATTCGAAATTGACATTATTAGATTATTCAAAATGTTGGATCATTTAAAAAATCAACTGGAGAACTAACTTTTGAATGTGACTGCCACAAGTTCCTTAGAAAATCCATACAGGTTTTCGTGTTCATGATTTTCTGATGTAAATACATCAGATACGTATGTTTATATACATTGGTTATTACCAGCATTTTAATTGCAAGAATGTTGCATGCAGTCGTTAGCTTTCTAATAGAAATATAAGAGGTCGTCGGATAGCGACAGAAACTGTCACTAAAATAGATCCAATCAATGCCTTGCTTACGTTATCGATTATTCGTTGATTCGGGGACTTCCTGTTTCTCTGATTCATACTTGAGCACATATTACGAGATTTACAAGTTTACAACAGGGTGTTTCCAGCTGACAATCTTAATCCAGCTGTCAGCTTAAATTTCAAACATTTTGATCACATTCATAACGATTGTGAATCGAGAAAAAAGTTGAAACATTTATAGTGGGATTTTTGAAAACAGGAATATCGTTGGTGATTAATTTCATACGTAAATAGTTTTCGATGAAAATCGACATGGTTACGTTTCGATTACATAAATAATGAAGTAAATAAAATCATGTAAATATCGAGTATGGATTTTTGGATGGAACGACAAGGATATTTGAAATTATGTTCCAAGCACGTGCTGAATATTCTCTGAATAAAACGATACGCAATAAATAATCACGTATACTTTGTTACTGACACTGGTGATTTGCTATCTTAAACTGTAAATTGATAACGTGGAAATTTTTTTAAATGCAATCTATTTCACGCAATGTTATAAAGTAATGGGACACGTCATCGCGTACATTAAAACCATGGAGACCATGATCAAAAACACAATTATTTTGTACCTACGACTGTTTGAAATGTTTGAAATTGCAGCTTTATTTAGTTTGATAGAATATTAAAAAGCCTTCCTCGAGAATAATATAAACGCGAGTGTCAGTTGAAGAAATGTCGTGGCCAGAGATTCATGATAGAAAAATGTATTTCGTGGCAATTTGTTGTGTATTTTTGTGGGTGGGTTTTCAACAAACTTTCGTTCAATCTACCAACTGGATAAATGATTTGACAAAGTTCACAGTCGATGATTCGAAATTTTACGAAGTGAAGATAATGACAAGACTTGATGACAATGAAATCATTCAAAATCCCTTATTCGACCAGTTACTCTTTAATATAATGCAAAACGTGCCGGTGTTGAGAATCAATTTTGGGAAAAATTTCGAACTTCCGGTGAATTCAGTGCCCGATGAATCTCACAAAAAAATTACTCCGATCGGGACTTCGTCAACGCTTTTTCTTCTCGTGGTCGAATCTCGCGATAGTTTGTCACTTTCAATGATGACAAAGTTCATCGATGTCATGGCGGCGATGTCGACCTATCATTATAGCCCGAAATACCTCATCGTATTGTTCGATCGAACCTCAAGTGACAGTATCAAGGAATTGTTGCAGTACGCGTGGACAAAGAAAATGCTCGATTTGACTGTCATCGAGTTGACTGAACCGAACGTTCCGAGATATTCGATTCCGATCTAGCGATCGGTTGCTTTACCGACTTTCCATCAGCTAAATCCGTTCAAGAAAGAATACAGAAAAAAGAATTGGACCAGTGACACGACAAACTTATTGCCCAATAAAATTACGAATTTGTCGGGTTACCAGATAATCCGATCTGGACGACCCTTACTCCGATCCGTAGAAAAGCCCACGGTGGAAACAGAGTTGTGGAAGATTTTCTGCCACAAGCTCAATTGTACTATGCGTGGTCGAATAGCACCTCTATTTGACCAAATGGATGGCGGACGTGGTATTTACGCGTATGTAGAATCCAATGATATCGATCTATTCACCGTGTTGTATCCGGATTTTGCCATCAGAAGCTGGAACGATACACAACGAACGACAACGGTACTGGTCGATCAACTCTGTGCTGTTGTTCCAATTCTACCACGAGTCGAACCTCTTGTGCCGATGAATGTATTCAAGGCTTATTTTCTGATTTTTTTTATCGTTCTAATTTTCTGGCTACTTATGCGATTACTTCGATTCAACTCATATTCGTCGCGAGTTTTCTATATTGTTTGCGTGCTCTTCGGCATCTCGGTCACCCGACAACCTCGTGGCAATGTTGGACGTATTTCATTCACTTGCTTGCTGGCCGTATTCGCCGTATATTCGTCAATGATCTACGAAGCGATAACCGACTTTACTTTGCAAAAAACCGGCGAAATTGAGTTTAACTCCTTGCAGGATGTTGGCGATTCAGGATTGACACCCTTCATGAAAGATTATAATTTCGCGAAATCTGCTGATCTTTTTGCCGGTCCATTGGAAAATTTGTCAAATAAAATCGATTTATCAGTCGATCCTATGTGGTGTTTGATCATAATATCTATGTGGAAAAATTCAACATGTCTGATGAGTAAATCAACTGTGCACGACTTCATTTTAGCAAGTAGTGCCGAGGGACGCGTTTCGATGAAATTTGCTAAACCTTGCTTGTGGGAAGAAAACTTAAGTTTCATAGTGGGTAAAAGATCACCATATCGCTCTACCTTCGATAAATTAATAATGCAAGTACATGGCTCCGGAATTTTGACAAGGAAATCTTGGAAGGAGGAAATGTGGCTTAGAAAAAGTCGTACTCATGGAGAACATACGAGTACGACGGCTTTACATCGACAGCTTATTGTCATCAGCATTGTGGGCTATTCACTCTCGACTGTCGTCCTCGTGGCTGAAATTATTTTCCATCGTGCATTGATATACTATAAAAACAAAAAATTGAAAAAACGCTCGCTCTCTCCTCAGATAGCATGAAGTCTTTTAAACACAAAGTCATCAGAATAATGTATTCAAAACTTTTCTCTCATGACTTCCTCTTGTTTTTGCTGTATGGGTCCAGTTTTCCCATTTACTCAATGAAATTGTCAAGATTTTTCTTCTGTGTATTGTGTGCGGAAGAGTGTGCACGTATGAGTTTCTTCTGTAGCTCCTGTATAATAATGTTGAAATTCGTAAAGAATTAATATAGAAAATTCTTTAAAGTGATGGTTAATTTATCGTATTTTTCGATTGTAGGACACAAGGATAAAATTTTGAATCTTTGCAAAAACCTCGCTAGGAGCAATTATTCTCACTGTCAAACTACTTGTATTTCATAAATCAATTTTGCAATAATCTGCAGAACATAATTGTCAATTTTTATCATGTTATAATAAACTTGAAAGCACAACGCTCGCCCCGAGTATTCACTTATATATGCATTTCTATATTGATCATGCTTATGCGACTTTATAAAAAAAAAAAAGCACCGATGTTTGAATAAAACAATGTTGTAAATCATTTTTTTCCTCTTTTGCGTATAATTACTTAATCCTTCCTATGACTTCCCAAATGAAAACTATGTTGAATTTTTATTTTTCATTTCGATTATTAATTACAAACAATTTCGGTGATCGAATTGAAACTCGAATTCATATTATTGCTTTCAAATTATGAATATTTCAACAATTAATTATATTAATAGCAAAAAAAACTTAATCATCAAAGTACGTATAACACTTGGCTTGTTGTGGATTATAGATTTTTTTTTGGCAATTTTTAAAAGTTCTTAAGGGTCAAAGAAAAATATGGATTCAAATAATGTTTACAAATCAGTTCTCCACTTTGACGAAGTTAGAGTCAGCAAAACACCTGGACAATTTCATTCATCGACTCCTGCTCTTACTAAATATTTTCTCACGAAAATTTCTGAAAAAAAACGTAGAAAGTATGGTTGTCCAACATTCTATTCAAAAAAGTTGAATAAATTTCAAAGTTTGAATAAAAGATAAAATCATAATAGGAAAATCACGTGCGGATGAATTTCGAATGAAAACAGAAGTCATAATAAATGGATTGAAAAAAAAGTGAAAGTAGTATTTGTACGGATTTGTTTGAAATCGATATTAACCATGAAACCTCGACAAGTGCGTGCGATTTCTTTTATCGAACATTAATCTTTGATGCATTCATTTCCTTTATGGATGCACTCAAAACATTGAAATTTTATATTAATTTAAAATGTCCTGGATTTTTTAGCTACGACCGCATATGTAATCTATGTTTGTGTATATATGTCCGTGTATATGCATGATGTGTCTGATACCGGAGTCGAGAGAATCGTGTTTAACCCACGAGAGCAAAGACCCTTAGGCCTTGACGGGCTGGTAAGGGCCAACATCATTCCTCGGCACGCCTTTAATCCTTTTTTTCCTTTCTCTTTCTTTCTCTGTTCCTGCCCTTTTTTGATTTCTTTTCCCTTAGTTATGCCTGGCTTGTTTTCTTCGATGTTCATCTTTCTCTATCATTCCATCTCACCTTTCCTTTCACTGGTCCTTTCGTTCCTCCTTCTTTCTGCTGCCTCCGTAGCCACATTCAAAATTTTTACAACTAATATTGCAAGAAACAATTAAGATAATTGCTCGATTAAATAATTTACTTTTGAGTATTTATCACGAGTATTCTGTCGATATTAAATTCATTATTCAACATGTTACCGCATATTTCTTCATTACACAAGTGTATCTGACGTTTGGTGTTTTATTCTCTTGGACCTAAAGTTATTCCCTTCATTAGGACATTTAGCTCGCCACGGTGCACCGTTGGATACTCGTGAGCTACCACCACGTATTCTCCAACAGCTTCAGCAACAGCAGGGATGCGAATTATCGATAAATGTCGAGATTTACGAGCTCCCAGAGTCATTTGATATTTAAAGTTGGTACACGTTCGGCTCCGCTCTTGAATACAGTACCCACTGCGTAAGCAAATTGTTCCTTCTCTCTTATATTTATTTTTCTCTCTTCCTCTTATATTTCTTAAGAATACTCACTTCCTTTATTACTCGCTCTCTTTAAATTATTCTTTCCTTCTTTATACTCACTCTTCGCTTTTTATTGCCCTTGGTAAAAATGAAAATGGTTATCGGCTCTCTGCTCTTGCAGTAGCCCTTTTACGTCTCTCAAATTTATTTCGACAACCACGCAATTATGCTCGTTCAACGTTCAACATGGTTACATTTTGCTTCAGTTCGTAAGCCAGCAACCGAAACATTATCTTTTTGAATTATTCAATACATGTTAACATCGTCTCTATTTTTATCTCATGGTTGTTATATTTTATTACAATTGCATTTCAGAAAATTCTATGACATTCAGAATCAAATGTGATCTTGATTAGAAAAAACACATGAAATTATTTAATTATTTAATAGTAAATAAAATGATTTTGTATTTTATCAATATTTTTCATTTTTACTGCAATTAATTATTGCTATCAAAGCGAGAAACGCGGAACAAGACGAGAATTAATGCGTAGGACGATTGCTGCGTGTAGAAAAAATAAAAATACCCTGAGATCGTGACAAGGGTACTGGAGGATTCGATCTTCTCACACATTCTCGCTGCTTCCCGTATTTACTCGATTTGTTGGCCTCCGACGACTTATCGAACTCGTGCGAATTTATTATTCGGTTGAACGGAATCCGAGAAGCCTCGTCGCTCGCTGAGGTTTGGATAAGAATTCGAACGATGACCTCGTGACGTCAGAAAACACTTGGAAGCACTTTTTTAAGCATTTCCGGGGGAGGGTGCTCCGATAGTTCAGTTATTTAAACTTTGTGCTGCTACGAGCAATGCACTCTGGAATTTCTCGTTTTTTTCGGTATGTATATAAATATATTGTCCATCGCTATCTCCGGTCGAATAATAAAGAATTCAAAAGAGTTCTGAACCGCGTTTTCAACCCAAAAGTCTGTTGGCTTTTTTTCATTAGAATCTTTCTTGATGAAATGTTAATTACACTGGAAACGGTTGGAGATAGCGTAAAAATGCATTGAAGCATTTATGTAGAGCACAAAATTTCCTACAAAAAAGTCTACACATGTCTTTTTATATCTCCAGTAGTTTACTCCTCAAAGCGAATCAAAAAACATCTTATGAGCAGCCCTTGGAATCCCGATAAATTTTCAAATTGCCCTCAAGTCTAAAATACAAAAGATACAAAAGTATCGTCAAAGACTTTTTTGTTTGAAATTGTATACTCTGCAAAATTTGTTTCGAACTTTTTACTCCACCTGCGGCCGTTTTCGCAGCGTTCATGATAACAGAGTCCTTAATCTCTAAAAAAACGTTTTAAGACTTGCCGATTCGAAATGCGCTTCTGAATAAGTTCGTCCAGGATGTACGTCTAAATACGTACGATTTTTATGAACGTGAGGTGTCACGTGTAGCATTTTCAATAAGAATTACGGTACTGACCGATTGACGAATTCGTTTGTCGAAATCAATGTCGAGGGGACCATGCGAACCTTTACTTCTGATATTCGTGTGCATTTCCTGTCACGTGATTTCTCGAATTATCGTCATACGACGACTACCCACAATACGCTACCAGGAACCTTGATCGAAAATAACCGAACATACAAACGGTACCCTAATCTCATTTTTTTTCAATCGTATTTTTCTTACTGTATAGTGTAATCAAGGTCATCCAAGTAAAAATCTTGATACAACTTCCCATTGCATCTCGACTGCATTCTTGTGCAGTTAACGTGCATTGGGATGAGTCCAAATATTGCATCGATGCATTTTGTAATGACGCATGAAACAATCAAAAAAAACTTTTTTAATAAAAACACAAAATAATTGTGTGAATCGATACTCAAGCAATAAAAAATTGAATTTTTCTTGTGCGCTTTCTGTTAAACATTTTTTAACAAATAAATTTGAAAAAAGTGTGAATAGACACGATTATTTGACATTTTGCAAATTCTATCATCAGATTTATTTGTTCATGACAACGATTTTCAAAATTCTTCAAATATTCTTTTCCATCAATGAATTTGTTATTTAATAAAGATGGACATCGATCGTGATAAAAACGAGTTTTCTGTCGCTCGCGTTTCGAATCTTTAGATTGAAACGTTGAGCCTCGTTATTTTATGACACCATGAGGACGACGTGGGCCATGTATTAAAGTTGATCCTTATATATAGATGTATATATGAGAATTTTGGAAAGATCACGAGACCGCACGAAGGTAAAAAGATGCTGGCAGGAAGGCAAAAACCGCGAGGCTTGTGAGGTATTATGTACATATCGCTGTGATATCTGAGAGCCGCTAAGTGCCCCGCCGTGTAAACGCGCATCGAATTTATTGGATGATCGAGGGGTGAAGACGTGCGAGCTGCTCACACCTACGCAACCCAATAATCCCCTTATCAATTACTTATCTCACGTCGAGGTTTACCACGCAAAATCAAAATCTTCACCTATTTTCAATTTTTTAACCATTCGTTGACAAACTGGGTCTTTTTGACCCAGACTCATCTCTCGGTGTCAATTATGCCTACGCCAGAAATATTTTTTAAAGCTCCCAAGAATTTTCATCACAATTATCGATTTTTTTCAAATAAATAATGAATTTACTTATTCCAATTTTGGTAATCTGTTTTTTTTTTTTTTTTTTTGGAAATCTTGTCATGGTATTTGGCTTTTTTTTTATTGTATTTTTCATGAGTATTTGATAATATTGTTAGTTGAAAAACGATGATTTTTTTCAGTAAATCGTTCACTTGTGTAGAAATCAATATTTTCGATGATTTTTCTAACTACTTATATTTAATTTTTACGAGTTTTTATATGGTACGGACATATTAGGGAAGCTTGAAGTGTACTCCTCATTTTTTTTTCAATGAAAACTGACCGAAGGGCTGCTGATGACAGCTAAACGGAGAAGTGAACTCCGGGTCAAATTGACCCAGTGTTTCAATGTGATGAGTCGCAAGGTTTTTTCATGTTTATTGGAATTGTTTTTGTTTTCCGGATTTCGTAGAACAGTAGAGGAAGCTTGACATTTTTTATCCTTAAATTAATTAGTGATTTAATTAATAAGAGCTGCATCTAGGTTTCTGTCTAGTTTTTAAATAATTTTCGTTTTCTCGTCATTTTTGTTTGTTATCGAGTTTCATAGTGTTTTTTCCAATATAATTATTCAAAATTTTAACCATTTTTTCATATCCTTTCCTTTTGGAAGTTTCTTCGTTTCTTTGGCCTGCATCGAAGGATCGACGATTTTTAAAAATAATCACGATCTATAGAATTCCTGCGCTCGGTTGTTGGAACTTTCATAGATCGCCCCGCAGTTAGGATCCCTTGTAAACACACAGTCAAACGAAAGAAACGAAGAAGACAAGCGATAGGCTGTAAAAAGAAGAAACGAAGAAAAAAAGTGCTTTCAAAGACGAAGAAATGAAGGAAGAAGAGAACGAGAGACTAAAGAAATTCGGCGCGATCGTTTTTCGCAGAAACGCGACGAGAGATAAATTTGCGGATCCCCTGGCGATCGGACACGGCTAAGATTTTTCATGAGATTCTCTACTATCTCTTGCCTGGTCGTTGCTCGTGCAAAAACGTATCTTGAATAGCTCGCAGCCAAAGAGCGCTGCTCTTTATACTTCCGACAATGAACAACCATTGCTCCGGATCACCGTAAAGACGAAACAATTCTCTTCGTTTATTTTCGAACATTTTTATCCCCTGCAAATGATCTGCACGATCTTTAGTAAACAAAAAAAAAAAAAAAAAAACGATACGTGAATAAATGTCTGGTAAACAAAAAAAAATCAAAAACTTACAAATAATCAGAATTCTACAAAAATTGTGATTCCAGTTTAGTTGAAAAAGTCTTAAAAAAAGTGTTTTTCAAAATGAGCATATCTTGTGACAAGAATAATCTTATTAGATTCGTTTGAATAGTTAGAAAAGGTACTGCATGTGCAAACAGCAAAAAACTACGTGCAGGGGCCTCGGGGTTAAAATATAGCCGAGTTAAGACGACAAGCGTCGCGAGAGGTAAGAAAAAAATGTGAGAGGGCAAAACCCAGCGAGAAGAGTGTATCTAAGGGAATGTTTAAAAATTCAAGTCACGAACACTCCCTAGAGCGTGCCCTAAGTTTCCATTATCTTTTTCTCATTATGGCCAACACGGTTGATACGAGAATACTACGCTTTTTTCTCTTCCATCTGCGATATGTTCTTTGCAAACGTTTTCAAAGATTATGTTAGAAGTTTTAATATCATTTTACAACGTGATTATTCAACATTTTTTGTTCGGTGTTCCTTGTTGGGGTCGACGAGCTCTGTGTTTATGATCAAATCGTAAACTTCGTATACCAATGAAATTTACACACAGATTTATAGTCAATGCTGGAAATACTTTTTAATTCTGTGTTGAGATACACCTCATTAATTTTTTAATTGGTCCTAAAAAGCAGCCGGAAACCGAACACGCCGAAGTGTTTTTTAAGCTTATTTTTTTTTTTAATTCCGCGATAATTATTCAATGTAACCAAATTGTTGAAATAATTTTGTATTCTCATAATTCTGACCACACGAAGATGCGATTATGTTCGAAAAATAGATTTGTTCTCATTTTGGCATGGGACCAAATTGACAGCATCGTTATTCTTCGTGTAAACTTCTTTTCGTTTATTTCAAATATTCGAGTGAGTAACTTGATTAAAATCATTGCTGTGATCGCAATTCTAATTACTGGACTTTGGGTCGCCAGAGTCAATGACCTTCGGATTATTACCTTAGCCTGAATGCAAATGCTCAAAGTCATCAATTGAATTTTGTGGAAAAAAATAAGCATATAAAAATAACAGGGGAGGTAACCTTGGGTCTTGAAGCAAAATCAAGAATATTAATATCACTGCAAAATCAAGTCTCGAAAGCTGCATAAAGAAAAAAAACCGTTGCGTCTCCCGCTGTTACTCTACCTCGAGGTTGGGTCAAGGTGATGGCCGTCACTGTGACTCACTGACTTCGCGCAGGATATTAGAGTTCCAGAAGTCGAAATCACGTCGGAAGTTCCAGAGTTGTATACAGGGAGCTTCAAAAATCGTGCTCGGAGCTCAAAAAATAAGTAAATAATTAAATTCCAAACAGAAAGATACTTTTTTCAATATTTCTCGTTGCTGCATTTTTTAAACGATATTACGGATGAGCTCGTATCTGCATAATCGGAAAAAGGATCAAAATTCGCCATGCTGGCCTTATTTGTAATGATTTTTTTTTGTTAAAAATGACAATTTCGACTATTCAATCAAATAAATAAATTTATAAATAGATAAATATTAATAGATAGATTTATAAATAAATAGATTTGATTAAATTTGATAAATAATACAATATTTATTTCAATATTTGACACATCTTTTGAAAATATGAAATCATCATTAAATCCCCATCATAGTCTTCATATCGTTTCAATGTAATAAGTTTATTAACCTAAACGCAGACCATTTTCACTCGTTCCTAAACGAACACAAGACCACAAATGCTGCGACGAACAAGAATGTATGAGTGAAAAAATATGTTTTACAACGTGAAATTAAGAAACCGAATGTCGTTTGAGTTTTTTTACATGCAAATTCACTGCAGTTGGATTTGGAGGGTTCTGAATGTGAAAAACTTTTGTAAGGGATAGTATTTTCGATGCAATTTTAATTGTGGAATCCATACCAATAATTAATCGGGGAGAAGAATGAACAAAAAGATTTCTGTTGAGATTTTCGAAGTTTAATGATTTTCATGATATTTAAGCGAATTTTATGAAACACTCTGTACCCATGGAAGATGAGGAAGGTCTACGGACTCCTGAGATCGCTTCAGTGACACGAGGACACGAGTTCTCCACAATTCCAGAATATCCTCGAAAGATGATGTTGTGCAGCGACCCAATGAGGTGGGTCGAAGATACAGTTTTCTCGAGGCCATTCCCACCATTCCCGAATTTCAGGATTACGTGTTTTCGACTGGACCAATAACCAATGACGTTAATCCCGTGGAAAAAAACCGTTTGGATCTTCTTCCTCATCGCCATTTCTCGAAAGAATGAAAAACTTGAATAATAAAAAAATTCTTTCAATGTTATCGAACGTTAGTCCCGTTGCAACGGCTCTTCCGAATAAAATCCTCGCAATCTTGTCTCTTGATATTCCTCCGCAATTTTTTTTATTTTCTTCCTTCGATCCTTCTGCCCTCATTCTACTTTGCAAACAAGCTCTCTTTGGTCAAACATTAAGGACTATACTCGACTTCTGAACGCGCCAAGAATCAAAAATGCAAATTATTTCAGGCCTTCTGGTCTAAAGTGTTGGCAATCCAAAGATGAATCAGTAAATCCTATTCTTCGTCAATAGGAGTCGAGTACATCGAATTTTTATTTAAATGCATTCCATCATTTGAGTCCAAGTCTTAACCAGAGTTCTGATACTCTGATCACTTTTCATCGAGACCTTATTTCCGCTGTAACATTTAATTAATATCATTTTTTTTTTGATATTACTTCTTATGTCAAATGAATTCAAAATTAAAGAAAAAAAACTGAATCATCGGGTATATAGTAGGTTGAGAGTTCATTGGACCAATGAAGGTTTATCTCGGCATTTATTACCAAATACGTTAGCGAAAAAAACGAGTGTCAATAAAAATCATGAATTTCATCGTAGTGTTTCAATCTCGAGTCTGACATTTTTTGCTTTTTGGCATAATTTTTGGAATTCGCCCACCTCGTACAGATTATCGCGACTAGTTGGAATCGCTTGGAATAAGTTGGTTGACTTAATTCTTCAAAACAAGCTTGAGATCTTCTTTTTGATCGTAGAAAAGTCTCAAATGAATTACAAAGAAATAAAAAGACGAATGTAACGATGTTATATTTCGTTAAGGATTTCGTAACGTAGGTGTAAAGATTCTTTTGGACAATATCTTGATTTATTCGGTGCTGTATGACGTAAGTAATGATTTCATTTTAAATAACACTCGCAGCATCGAAAATAATTGTTTCGACATTGCTCTATAAATTCAATTATAAAGAATTTATTTAGGATTCCATTCGAAAGACAATAATTATATTTATAAGATGAAAATTCCGCGGGTTTTTTATGTTATTATGCACTGCTACCGCGTCGTTTGGAGTCTGTACCTCGTTATTTGGGATTAGTCGAGACATGACATTATTTACTCTTCTTTATTTGTATCTTTTACATTTATACTTTTAGCATCTTTTTGTTTTGTTGCCGGAGGGGTTTTTGAAGATATTGCATGAGAGGTTGGAAGATGGGCCCTACAGAGATTTACCACACGAGGGTGAAGCCTTCATGGGAGAAAAGGGACCTGTGCAAATTCCACTCGTGCTGTGCGAACAAACGATGGCATTTGGTGTCTTCTTCTTTTGCTACTGCTCTCACTTTGTCTCTCTTTCTCTGCTTGAGCAACAAAGCTGAGCATAGTGCCTTTTTTCGTATTCACGCCTGCCCAGCGTTCAAGGGTCGTGGCACGCAACTTTTTGGCTCCTAAAATTCACTTCTCGAGGGCCCTCTCGGAGCATGTTCAAGAAAAAAAATCGATTTTCATTCCTTCGTTCCATCGTTCGTCCAAATAAAAACAAAAATTCCACTTGCAATGCTTTTTTTTTCAAACGAAATAGTCAATCCTATCCAATTATGCCTGGCAATTATTTATACATAAGTTTAAAAATAATAATAGAAAAAAAAATTCGAAAATATGCTTAGCGTTGTCGTAATGAAAAATAGCCAATTACTGAACGATTAGGCCTCTTTCCTTGCCTTTCTATGTTTCTTTTATTCTTATTTATTTTATTGCATTCGTTAGTTCTTGGAAAATATTACTCCCTCTTGCCCCGAGGCTCGTCTCTCTTCGTTCGAGGATTCGAGCTTGAATTTTTCGGTTTTATTTGTATTTGTGGTTGTATATGTGCTCTTCTGCTTGGAACGAACCGCGTGGGGGCCTACGGTGGACTGAAATGAGAGGACTTCTGGGAGGGAAACGAGCTGAAATCCAAAGGTGGTATTACCCGAGAGTACAGGAGTGCACTTCCTGGGCCTAAGAGGCTTCAAGGGGTCCTACACGAAGCGAGGGGTCGGGGACGCCCCTATGTGTAATTGAGGTCCTGTGGCTCCTCTCTTCTCCATATCCTCCTCCTCCTCCTCCTCCTCCTCCTCCTTCTCTTCCTCTTTTTCTTATTTACTGGTCTCCATTGCCTTCTCCACTTCTTGATCTCGGTGGTGGTTTTGTCCGTTGTTCCGAAGAGCTGGACAGTTGGCGATTGCATGGTGGGGGTTTGCCCTATGTAAGCCCTCGGACGATCGTGGTCCAGCCCATCCAGCATCAAGAGACGAGACTCAAGGACACGTCACGAGGAGCTTCTTCGTCGCGATTTTAAAATATTTCATCAATCGAGAACTGTTTCCGAAAGAGCGAACAGGATTACGCGGTTTCTACGAATTTAGTGTGCAACGCCAACGACAATAATCCACCTAAGATTTTGTTTTTTTATTTCGTGATCTTCGTTTATTAATTTTTCATATTTTTTTACCTATACACTTCACAACATGAATATCACTTTTGTGCTTTTTGCCATCTCAATGATCCTCGGCATCGAAGGAGCTGGCCGAGGGAGAATGAAGTATCGCAGACAAATGCCATTCCCTGGACAACCCGAAGGTAAGGAATATGTTGAATTACTAGGATGTGAAAAAATCGTATTCTGCTCTAAAGATAAAGAAAGTTCACAAGTTCACAATTTCTGAGATCGTAAAATGATAATTATTGAAAGTTTATCGTCTTATAAACATTTAAAAAAAAAAAAAAACCATTTGCACGCCATCGTTTATAAAATCATGTTAAAAATAGTGACCGAAGAACCCTGGCCTCACGTAGAACTTCAAAAGGTTGATCGTCGTCAAGATTCCTGGCAGGAAAAAACTGTCACTTCCGGTGTCGAGAATTTAGACGACACCGTTGTTGTCGGTGACTTTGAAATGCCAGTGCCAGAATCCCCGAATTCTTCGAGACAATATTATCCAGGATGGGCCGGACCGTCTGGTGAAGTCCCAAAACCAATAACTCCGGTGACTAATCCACCAGCCCAGTCACCAAGTTATCCACCTCAACAACCACCTTTCCAACAACCTTCGCAACAACAGCAATATGAAATTCCACAAAACGAAGCTCAATCATCCCCATCAACTCCAAGTTTACCCCCTGGTTGCTTTGGGCCACGTGGACAATACCCCAGTCCCAATAATTGTGCTAATTATTTAAACTGCTGGGACGATGTCGTTATCGAACAAATTTGCCCCAATGGATTGCTCTTCAATGATGTTACGGGACTATGCGATTTTGACTATAACGTTAATTGCGGAAACAGACCTGGAGCAACGCCAAGTAAGTATTTCCTTTCAAAATCGTTAAATTTCAATGATTTTTTCAATCAATTTCTTATAAATGTTTATCTCAATAGAAAATTAATACAAATCAGTTATCATTTCAGGACTCATAGCAGTGACAACCCTAGTCAAATCGGTGTTGACATTTCCCAAAAGTTGTTTGCAACGTTCAACACATAATTTAATTAATCGACGCTGCATTCGTCTTGCAGTATGTCTTGTTAACATAGAAAAATATTAAAAACTATAAATGCAAAATTCCACGAAGTCATATTTTAATCGATATTTTTTGAAGAATAATCTGTATTTTTTAAACGATTTTGACGCACGAGCGCTTATTCTGTTCCTGAGGAAATTCTCTAAAAATTCACTGTGTCGATTTTTTTTTAACTTCACCGTTTCAATGTTTCAGTCGATCCCAAGAAAACCATGTCATAAAGAAATAGCTTTTATTAAAAAATGGACAAGTTTAAAAAAAAGTCGACACAGTGAATTTTTAGAGAATTTCTCGAGGAACAGAATAAGCGCTCGTGCGTCAAAATCGTTTAAAAAATACAGATTATTCTTCAAAAAATATCGATTAAAATAAGCCTTTGTAGAATTTACCATTTATCAGTTGATGATTAAACATATCTATAGTTATCAAACTTTTTCTAAGTCAACAAGACATCTTGCAGGACGAATTCACCGTCGATTAATTAATTTATGTGTTAAACGTTGCATACAACTCTTTTAAAAATTTAACACAGCGTTGACTAGGGTAATCACTGCTATAAATCCTTAAGAATCATAAGAAAAACTCCATATTTATGACTATTTTGAAAATCGTTCGGAAGGTTGATGACTACAAGAAAATAAATTTCGTCGTCAATCGAAATCATTGAGTTTCCAATTTTCTTTCAAAAGTTATAATCAACGACATTTCAATTGAATCCATCAAATTACAATGAAATTGGCTGCTGTCATTTCCAAAAACTGCATAAATGCAAGTGTTCCGTTTAGTTTTATTTGTGTCTGATAAAATCGAGCAAAAATTGTTTTACAATAAAAAGTAAGAATGCAAAACGAATATGAATCATCAAATGAATAAGTTTCGAAGGAACAAAATTTAGTCTGCAGGTCAACGAAATTTGCATGTTATTCTCGAGAAATGAAATTTATTAGTGACTTCGGACCATGAAACAAAATAAAAAGAATAGAATTGAAGAGACTTGCTAACTACGAATCTAAACGTGTATTAAAAAAAAAAAAAAAAAGTATATCGGACACGAGAATAAAAGAGAAAAAAATGTAAGTTGCATCTCGAAGTTCTCTCATGACCATCGAATATTTATCATCGTAGCACGAAATTGTGAATTATTATTCATTTAATGATATGTTACAAGATGCATTAAGAAATGAGAGGCGGTGAAGTTAGAGAAAGATAGCAAGATAGTTGCGGAGTCACTTTGAATACGAGTCAGGGGTCCATAAGATCGATGCCCGCGATTAGGTTTCATTCATTATGCAGCGAGTTGCAAGGCCCAGCAGCAGCCATGGGCCAAATAAACAAAAAAAAAAAACAAACGTAACAAGAATAAATAAAAAAGTTGCGACGAGCCACAAAATTCACATTCGGAATGAAGAAGTGGAGAGAGTTGAGTCAAGGCAATGGAGTGGGCAATTTGGGGGATGGAACAGAAAAAAAAAGAAACGAGATGTAAAAATAGAAGGGAACCTTCGTAAAATGTTAACCAACGAGATTTATGTTAAACGATCGATCCTTCATCGGTTTCATTTATTTACAGACTGGAGAAAAAAAAAACATTCTGATTTCTTTGAAATTCATTTTAATTTTCAATCAAATTATAAACCTGACGAGTTTTTTTTTTTTAATTGAGAAAAAATTCATTTCAAATAAATATATTTGGAATTTGAAATTATTTGTACTGCAATGATCAATTATTCAATTTTACAGAACCCCCTTTACCAGAAGGTTCAAAGAGATGTCCCGATTTGAATGGACGTTACAGAAGTAGCACGAACTGTTCGGAATTCTACGTGTGTCTTTCCGGCAGTCCAATCAAGTTTAGCTGTCCTCCTGGATTGGTATACAATGACGTGAGTTTACATTTTCTTCAACTTTTCGTCTTGGTGAATTTTAATATTCGCGAAAACGCAACATTGCACTTCTCTTAACTGTGCATATCGCGAAAAAAACGTGCGTGCTGCGGTTACTCAGTATTTTGTGTTTTTTTGGCCCTGAGAATCCACGATCGCTTGCTGCACACACGATGACCCATTCACAAGACCTTTCTTTCCTACCTGAACGGAATATTTTACATTTATGTTAATTAATTTCACCCGCGAGGCACGTTGCGTTTCTTCATTCACGTTAAACTGTCCAAATGATGATGAATAAATGTGAAATAATTGTGACATTTTATAAGAAGCTCGCTTGAATCTTCAAATTTAGGTGACTGTCAAATGTTTGGAAAAAAAAAAAAAAATGGTATTTCGTATCGTAACCAGTTCGAACTCAAATTAATCATATTATCTTATTAATTTAAAAGTCAAAAAAATTCATTGCAAGATTACACAAATGTTAGATCCAATTAACAATGTGGCCAGTTACTCACATGCGGATCTAAACAATTATGAAAAAAAAACAACAGCAGCAAATAAAATATATAATTGTAGAGTTAAAATTTAGTCCGGGCGTCGTGCCATGGTTAGGCAGAGGACGGTATGAAACGATATGAATCGCGAATACAAACAAAACTCAATAGAGAGACAGAACTCAAAGATCAGGGATGAAACTTATTTTTCGAACGTTTTTGAATCGGGACTTCATCACAACGAGCCATTGTTGTCTGAATCGATTTTAACTTTCAACCGATTGGAACTAAAATAATTAAACAGACATATATTCCTTGAAAACAAAATGTTCATGATCGAGTAGCATTTTTCTGAAGGGCGTATATGTGGCGAAACGTTTACCTGAATCTATTAATCAATATTCTTTGAATCCCGAGGAATTAATGAATGTTACAGTTGAGCTATTTTTCTTTCATTTTTATAAACATTCCAACGACTTGTAGAATAACTAGAAAAATTTTGTAGGGTTTTGAAATAAACCCTCAATGAGATACTTACTAAAAAAAAGTTGAATCGAAACGACACTTACAAAACTATACTTACAAAGTTCATGTTCAATTCGAAAATAAAAATATGTGACATATTTTTTACTTCGCAGGCCGTCAGTGTTTGCGATTATCTTTACAACGTGGATTGCCAAGGAGCAGCGACTCCAGCACCCCTGCCCTTACCACCACCAGAATCGACTTACCCAACGGGTCCAGGTTCTCAGCGACCAACGCAACCTCAACCAACTCAACGACCCCAGCCAACGTTTCCACCAGGTGCTTATCCCGATAATTCCTGGCTGGGAAGAAGCGGAGAGTCTGATTCATGGCATCAAAGATCCAGTGCTGCTCAGCACGAATCCGAAACCAAGCAGGAAGCCTTGAATGGCAACATTTCTGGTGAATCAGTGGAGAGCGATCCAACGGTGATCCCAACCATTCAAAGCCCCTGGGACTTGATGCATTCAATTCCAGAAGAATTGACGAAAGGTCCTTGCGAAAATGGCAGCGTTCATCGACTCGATGACTCTTGCGCTAGTGTCGTCGTCTGCAGGAATAAACGTCCTCAACTCGTTCAGTGCCCTCAAGGCTTAACGTATGACAGACCATCCGATTCTTGTCGACACTTCAATATTGCAAAATGGTAATTATGATCCTTCACCTCCTTTTTGATTTTTTATTTCATAAGTCAGCATTATTCACTTGTTTATATTCTGGTTTTCTTTCTGTTCACAGCTAATCATCAAGATGATGCCTTAGATCACAAACGCTTTGTACTTCCAGCTTATTTTACTACTTTATAATTAATTTACTCTTGTAGTTAATGATAATGATTTTACTGATAATAAACACCAGCTTTTTGTACAATTTTGATGTCTATTTTTAATCCATACATTCTTTCAATCCACAGAACTCATGTTGATCAAAGAGTTAGTTTAGGGTTCCATAAATCAAAGAGAAAGATTCTTCTGTTTCCAATTTTCAAACAATTGTCATTTCCATCGAATCTGATTGTTATTTTTTCATCTTAAGGTGATTTATCACTTCTATATCCAAGTTTTTTGAATCTGACAACACTTTGAGCATCACAAATTCTCAATTGGACACGCTGATGCGAATCTGTACTATCAAAGTTTGCATTTTTCTGGATTTTGTGTAAAACACAATTTTAGGTTCGATCTTTGATGATGTACAATCATTGGAAACATTTTGACGTTTGAATATCGTCAGTGGTAAATTAAAAATAGTCGATTTAAGCCGGAGAAACGAAAAATTAAAGAAAAGCTAGTAATGAAAATAAGTCTGCAGCCGAGGAGTTCCGTTCAGAAGGTTCACGCGTTAGGCATGCGTTAGACAAATTCCAAGTTTAATTGTTTAAAATTCGTATGAACCTTCTTAACAATATTACTCAACTGTGGGTAAAATTTGAGAAAGTTTTACCGTCTAGAAATCGAATTATTTGTTGTCAAAAATCGTCTTTTTTCGTAACTTCCCACAAGACCTCACGTTAAAGTTGCAATTTTAAACAATGAATATCTCGATTACTAGACGGTGAAACCTTCTCAAATTTTTTACATATTATAATACGATGCTCAAGAAGATTCACTCAAAATTTCTTAAAATGATCTTGAAAAAAACTGTATCCGATGATTTTTGCATTATTTTGTATATATTATTATATTTATGACGCGTGAACCTCGTTAACACGTAAATTTGCTCATATCTTACAGCAGGTAAGTAAGATTGCTTTCTTTCCATCTTGTGTCAGAATCGTTGAATGGCTTCGAAGGAGCTCCGGAAGAGAACAGCACTTTGTTAAAGTAAAGCTCAGTAGATATAGAATCAGACGATGGATCATCAAGAGTTTGTTTACACTTTGGATTGTGTGTACGTTTGGTTAAAATATCACCAACATATTTATATGTAATTAGGGCAGATGTCATCTAAAAAAAGGTATAGAAAGAGAAAGAATCTTTATCATAGAAAAATGATGAAAGATGAATACCGAACGAAACCAGAATTGAATGAAGGAATTTCATGGAAATCGATCGATTACTGATGTGAAATTGGGTCGAAGAAAGTCTGAATCAAAAGATTGATAGTGGTATTTACACTCACCAGTCAAACTCAAAAAAAAAAAGGAAATTATAATGATGTTTGAATAAATGGATCGGCTAGGAAACCATTACTTCAGGTTGTGAAGCTATCCACGTTTATTTAGAGTTTGTTAACGTCGTGAAATCTGTGCAAGTGAAATAATCATTTTAATTGTTTGACAGAACGATATTGGATGAAATAATGATTAAATAAACGCATATATCTTTCTGTTTATATTCTGTAGCAATCTTCCATAAAACTCATTAAAGAATCATTTGTATTGTAAATTATTGGATCTTACTAAGGATACAAATTTAATAACCCAGCTGTATTCTTGAGCAACTACCGTACGAAGTTCGTAAAGTCAGACAGTACGTAATAAGCATGACATTTAGTGACGTGCAGACACGCCAATCCTTAGAGACCACAATATTTCTTCCTTTTGTTCCAGCCATACAGAAATAAACACATATAAACGATCGTATATGGACATATGTGGCATTCCATCTCAAGAATTGTTATAAAGAATTGAACATCATCGAAACGAAACAACAAAATCGAAAAAGCAGGCAACAAAAAAGGGAGACTCCAAATAAAACTAGTTTCGAATACAAATGTGCTAAATTTTGATAATAATAAGTAAGTGATTGTTTATCAAAGCAGTGTCCAGATGTTTTAACGAAAAAGTGCAGTAATTGCAAACTATAATAAAGTCTTGTAAAAGTGTGTTCCTCGACTTTTAATTCGTCCCTCTCGTCGATTATTTCAACAACAACAAAAAATGTGAGACTTTTGTTAGTTAAGTAAACTGTAAGTTTTTTACAATTGATTTTAAGGATAAACAAATGAAAAATGGAGGTTCGTTAATCTCAAGGATACTTCATGAAGTGCAATTCAATTGGTACCAATGAAAAACTTTTTTTTGTCACTAGAAATCACAACGAGGAAATAATATTTGAAATTTACTAAAAATCCACGTCATGAATAAAATCGAGGGAGATTGGAAACAAGCAGAAAAAATCAATGAAACCCGAGTGCAAAGCTGCTGCATCTAATCTTCTAGCTCAACTAAACGTGGGGAAAAATATTTTTCAAGAACTTTGGATCCTGTGATCGAAAGATTTTTTCTTCCCCATGCAATTGACTTAAAATTTACTACTTGAGAGTTTTCAGCGTCACTGATTACGAATCTAAATTAGACATTTCTTGATTTTTTCAAACGAAAACCACGACACAAAAATCTCGAATTAACTGGGTAACTCTTTGTAGTCTTTGTAATTGTATTGAGTTTGTGTAAAAATTGTTCTTCGATGTTCATAACAAATTAGTAGAAAATGAAATTTTTTTCATGGGAATCTATATGTCGTAATTGTGCAATTTATCAAGAATAACTCTTCGTCTTTTTTTTTCTTTTTCTTTTTTTCACATATTTGACAACCTCAGAACTATGTAGGCCCAGAAATCAGGTATTTTTTGATAGAAATAATGGTTTACCAATAAATACAAAAAAAGTGGCAACGCAAATCACACCATGGCTCACAGGATTAAAACGCCTATTTTTCATATTTTTTGCATCGAATGTATTCTTAAAATATAAGCATTTCATGGACTAAATGTAAAAAAATTGTAAAAATTAAAAAATTGAAATCCAAAGAAGATCGTGGACCGTGTCATTGCCACGAAACATTGAATCGGGTCGATTTGACGTGGAATGTTCCTGATATTTTTTTTTTACTTATTTATAAGCTTGCATGTATTTGTGCATCGAGCACATTGAAAACCACTTGTTAATCGGTACAGTCACAGAACAGTCATATTGTCGTATATCATGAAGCAGTCACGGACTTGCGCGCGCTATTGCTCTTTCTCTTATCCGAGATGTCTACATCAACCCTTATTCAGTTTACTTTGAGGTTTAGTTACGATTGCAACGTGATCCGAACATGATCAATCGAAGGGTACTTAATGAAGTAGACTTAACTGTTTACGGATAAATCGATAAATTTGTAACTAAAGATCACGGTGAGTAAATAATATTTATAATCAACTAAATATGTTATCATTCAATTTATTTCATCAAATGATGTTGATTTTTTTTTTTTAATTGTTTTTGTCTCATTGTAGAAAAGCCTCTTAAAATAATGGTAACTTCCAAAAAACGAAAACCCAACTCTAAAACGAGAAAAAGCACCCAAGCTATTGAAACGAAGTTAAGAGTCGACGAAGCGACTGGACATCTGAAAAATGGTCATTGCAACAATGCCTTGTTTCTGTATAATCAAGTGAGTGTTATAGTTCGATATTTTTTTCTGTACAATCTCAATGAAAATGTCGTCGAAAATTGACTGAAACTGCATTTAAAAATCTTCCTAAATTTTCATATTTTCCGTTATTGAAAAATTAAATTTTCCGAACAGATTCCTAATAAATGTCACTATGAATGAAGGATTGTAAATTATTTCGATGAGATTATTTATACAATTTGAGAAACAATCTTGGACGTCATGTTCTCCGACATTTTAAACGAGATTCTCAGCGACAATCTAGAATATATTACGAGCGGGAAGTACAAAACTGAAAATAAATATTTTTCTATTCTTTTTGTATTCATTGGATAAGGAATCCGAATCATCATATAACAAATTATTTTCAATGTTGAATTCACTGAATATACTCCATGTTCTAACGAAAAATAATAGTCTCGTATAATATAAATGAATGTAAAATGTTGTTCAAGAGACGGGGTGGGGGCCAAGTATAACGACGCCAAGTATAAAAAGAAAAATGATTGTAAAAAAACTAGTATTTAAAATGTGTACGCGAATATTTTCGAGTTGATCGATTGACTATTTTTTATTTAGTTCGTGGCTAATTAAATATTCTTTTTATATAAAAAATACTGGATGTCAGCTCACGATATATCAACAAATTGAGGATTTAGTGAAATAGAAACACCCACATCGACGTATTCTACAAATATAAAAGTGTACATATTAGTTATGGTAATGAGTGAGAAAATAATGACTGTCACACTCTTAAGATGACGGATCAGTCATTTCGAATTTTCGAAATAAAAATTCTTCGATGTCGTTTGACTAATTAAAAAAAGGCTCTGTCAGCGCACGCAGGACAATGGCAAAAATCGACTGACAGGGGCGTTTTTTTATTGGTAAAACCGTGTCGGAAATATCCAATTTCGAAAATTGTAGTTATCTCTCTCGCACTCACATTCCGAAAAAGCGACATAAAGAACTGTTGACGTATTATTTCACTGAATAGATATAAAATAGATTTATACAAACCCAAATGAATACAGTCTAAAGTGCAATAATGTAATTGCAAAAGATTCTAGAGCAGATTCCATTGGTCTTGAATGTTTATTAAGGCGTTTTAGAATTTATATCTTAAATGTGCACAAACAAAAGTTTATGAACGGTCAATCAATGCAAAATTCAGATTTAAACTTCGAGTTGCACAGTTTTGCATTTTTCTCTATTTTGGATACAACATAATTTTAGCTTTTCTCGTTATAATCATGCACAATCAATTGGGAAGATTTTAAGGCATGAAAATCACCACTGATGGTAAATGGGCGTAACAGCGAATACCTGCATGGATGCCTTTATTGTGAATTTCAATCCCTTGACTGTGAGTGACACGCATAGGGGCAAAAAAAAGTCGTGTCATTTTTGTGTCATAACACGTAAAGGGGCAGCAAATCTATGAAATTTTTTTGCAATCACAAAAACGGTACAAAAATCTTATTTTCACCTCACTGCAAAAGGGTTAAACAATGTCCTGACAGAAAGAACTATTAAATCAATTTATTATTTGTACACATTCAAATGCCAATAACAGGGAAACGTTTTATTATTCATTTCTCATGAAATATTAATTATTATTCTAGAGCGGATAATTATTATAGTTATAGAAACTTCATGGAACGAATGTTCCCACATAAAATTGTTTTACATTATGTGTCAACGGGAAAACAATCGAGTGCACTCAGTATGAAATATTTAAGACTCACTTTCATTTACATTTAGTTTGCATTAGTCTTTTTTTTTTTGGAACGTTCTATATCAACATTTTTCTGCCCTCACAATATAACATAACGTTGTCATGATTTTATTATCTCAATATTAATATGATAAAAATTAAAAACCTTTTTACTGATGCTTAAATGCCAAAAAACATAAATAGATGATTAAGATTTTTTCGTGTGTTTTTATTTTTATTTTTTTATTTTACAACATCTCGGCTTTCGATGTTGCACACTTGAGTTACTCCGGCACATTCGTTTTTTCAGGTGTTTATAAGGACAGCTCTTTTTAAATCCCAAACAGAACCCTTTTCACGTCACTTTTTCTGGATCTGGTCAACTTTTAAAGTTGTACTTTTAACAATGTTATCGAAAAATATATGAAAACAGGTGTATATGTGATATGCACGTGTCATGGATTCATACTCGTAAAAATATGTACCCGAAGGTAACGAAAACGACGCCGACGGTGTTTCCGAATGTGGCGAATTGTTGACTGTAACCAAGGAAACGAGTCGCCCTGGAAAGGTGTCGATATCCACACACGTTAGTCGTAAAAACACGTTTTTTGTTGCCAAAAATGTGCCTTAAGCATTGATTTAAAGCGTAAAATAGATTTTGCAAGGTTTCAAACGCAAAACTGCAAAATAAAGTGAAGATCGGGTGAACAAATTATTGTGGATTGAAAAAGGAATAATTGTTGATTGCGTTAAAAAAATGGACACGACTGTAGGCTCGGGACAAACGTCGAGTGTTGATCATGCAAAGCTGCAGGCATCGGACATTCTCAAGCCAACGCTTCAGGACAATGATTTTTTGCAAAGTTTTGTACGTATTGGTCTGGAAGATTCGGTGCAAGAAACAAAAAGAGCAGGTGGAACGAGCGGTCAGAAGAGTTCGAAAAACGCAAAAGACAGTTTCGCCTCGAAGCTGCAAACGTCAAAACAAGATTCGGATTCTCGTGATGGTGGTTCGTCGGGACGACGAAGTAGAAACGAGGACGTGAGGACAGGAAAACGCAGCGGTGAAGTATTTTCGCGTCCACCTGCCAAAGGCACCATAGAGTACGAAATAGACCAAAAAAAAGAAATGAAAGGTCGTCGAAGGCACAAAAACGTAACGTTTCGCCAGGAAGAGGTTTACACGGACAAGGATCGAGCCGCTGCTGTCAATATGGGTAGTCGTGACATAATACAGTCGTTGAAAATGAAAAGACGACAGGACCGAAATCGCGAATTGCAAATTCCTGACGAAGCTGAACCAAGCGCGATGCTCGCACTGGCTGCCAGAGAAATGCGAACCGGTGACGTTGGCATTGCTATACAATGCGTCAATAAGGTCTTCATTTAACTTTACTTTATTTGGCTTCATTCCCAACATCTAAAAAATGCAATTACTGTAATTGTGTCATAAAAAAAAAAAAAAAATACAATTTTTCATTTAAATTGAACAAGTTTTCATTGCAGAAAGTTCACTAAATCATTCAGACACTTTGATCTCGAGTATAAATAAAAAATCTAAAAACTCAATAACACAAATGGCTCTGTTCAAAAATATAATCACATGGATAGACATTTTTTTCCTCAGTCAGATTACGTCATCTAGGTTTCTTATCAATGACGTCAAGATTTCGTCGATAAGAGACTGAAATTGAAAGTTCTACGATAAATCAACCACCGCAGGCTTTGTCGTAATGATATCTTCAAGGAAATATAGTGCAGTTGAAGGGTTTTACAAGAGCTGGGTTTTGTAAGGGTGGAATGAATGATATACATGATAAAAAAGGGCAGGTTAGATACAAACCAAGATTCCCGATAATCTATCATGATTTACGATGCCTGGAAATATCATGGCACTGCCTGACTCTGGTACGATTAAGGGGGCGGACTCGGAGTCTCGTTACAGTTATTAGCGTTTATATGTATATAAATATATGTAGATATATGAATATATAATACAATCCACATCTATGTCTTTTCAATTCGGTGTCTTATTCATCCAGACCTCGGATCTACATTCGTTTTTTTTTTTCGTTTTTTTGTTTCTTCAAGCAATATATGAAGAAATAACCGATAAAAATAATAGAAAAAATAACGAGAAAATAATCGGGGAACCCCCACCAGACTGAGGTCGAACCACGAGCGTTTAAACTCCCTCGAAAGTATTAAATATAGTTGTACGGACAAATCCACAGACTTGGAGAATATTACCTCGACATTCTGTTACGATTTCATGTCATTAATTATATACGTCGACCTCGTTATCCTTTTTACTGGCGTGCAATTCGCTTTCATGTACTTTTTCGTTTTATTTTTGTTCCTTCTTTTTTGTTCCTATACAGAGTTCACTGAAACTTGGTGATGTGTTCTTGAAATCGTAAATTTCGGTGATTTTCGAGCTCGTATTACTCAACATTTATTTATTTACGAATAAAAAAAAAAAAAACATTATTTTTGTCTTAGAAAATTCTTTTGGGTCACTCTTTCTCTGATTTTTTTTCAACCTTACAATTTTTTCGATACTTTAATATTCGTCGGTCTTTCTGTCCCAATGTTTTAAACTTTTTAGTTTAAAAAAAAAGAAATAAAATAAAAGTTTAACTCAATTGTATTGGTTTTTTGGTCCAACAGGCCCTGGAACTCAGTCCAAACGACAAAAATGCATTGATCGCAAGAAGTAAATGCTACCTGCTGCTCGGTGAACCGCAAAAAGCATTACAGGATGCGGAGGCGGCCCTCAACGAAAAGATTAAGGATCCAAATAATGCACGTGCTATGTATTATAAAGCGGAGGCGCTCTATCATCTCGGTGACTTCGAGCTTAGTCTCGTATATTATTACCGGGGAATGAGGATTCGCCCGGAATTCGATCAATTCAGACTCGGTGTGCAGAAAGCCAAGGAAGCTATACAAAATATACTAGGAAGTGAGCAGCACGAATATTTTTAAGCATTCATTACTTCATAGCTTTTTTTTTATTATCCATTTGTCAGAAAAGCTATAATACAGTGATCTGAATAATAACTTCGAACGAAATTTTGAACATTTTTGCATTCCTTGGTTTTTTTTTCTTCCATGACACCGTATGATTTATCGTGTGGAAATATAGTTTCTTATCAAGCTTCTGTACGCGATTTTTCATTGCATTAGTTTCGAAATTCAAGTAACAGTTCGTTAATATCATTTTATAGGTCGCGCAAACTGTTATCAACATTTTGTCCGATGGAAAAAAACCACGATTTTTTCATAATTTTGATATCGAATTGAATTAGTAATTGTTCTAAACAAAATTTGGTATTCTTTTTATTCAGGAAATCACGATTGTCATACCATTTCTGAAAAAGTTTATTTTTAATATGAAAAATAGTTTTTTTTTTTGTATATTAATACAGTTTTTAATGTAGAATAAAAACGACTTTTTAAGCTTATTGATTGATTAATCAATAACTGACCATTAAAGAATCGAAGACTCGATGACAAAGATTGCTCCAGAACTGGAGATCATGGATATTCACCATTTTTTAAATATAAAAATCAAAAAAGTATTTTCTTAATCATACACTAATTGTGCTAACAAAAAGTAACTAAAACATCGAATGACGAACCTCAAGCAGCAATTTAAAAAAAGCGAAAAGATTGCGTATCGAATTTTTTCTTTCGTCCGAATCCATTGTCTATTTTTGCACATTTTTTGACTAGTAATTGCAATGAATGCAATCAATATCAAGTCTGCGATGGTCCAAAATAACTTTAAAATCCTATACTTTGAATGCAATTTAAAAAAAAATTAAACTGACATCCGTGTTTCAGATAACAGCATGCCCATTGCAATTTCTACTCACGTGAAATCAACCCCAAAGCCAGAATCTTCGAAAAACGTATCAACGAATGCTGTGGTTGGGGGCGATAACCCGATAAATCAAATGAAAGAGACAAATAACAACATTCATGTCACTGATAATAAAAATGATAAAAAATTCACGTCACCAATAAAATCGGGAGAGTTTGTTGATAAGCGAAAAAATTCTACGATGACCAAGCGCAAAGTTGCTACACCTAATCTTCTTGGTCAACTTAATGTCGACAAGAAATATCTTCAGGATCTCTTAAAATGTCCAGGTAATTTCCAAATTGCTTTATAGTTTAATTTCCAGGTAATTTCCAAGTAATTTCCAAATTTAATTTATTGTGATTCGATCTGAGCAGCTCTATTATCTTTCAAGAGTCCTTTTCACTATTTTTTTCCTAACCACATATTTCTGTACTTCTAATAAATTTTAAACAAATTTTTTTGGCATTAAACATGACCGAAGTGTAGAAAATGTTGGTAACAAAAATTATCTGGTTAAAAAAAAAAATACTTTGAAAGAAGCAAATGATCGAAGAGCACGAAGTGAGTTGCTAAATGATGAAAAATCGTCACCAAACAGCCCAGAACTTCAGTTCGTTGACAGTGTTCGCATTTGCTTTAGCCTCAAAAATCAAGCATTGCTTTCTTTAACGAATGTCCATGGATGGAAGAGAAGATAAAGAATCGGAGTATGGATACATATTCGGAGTATCTGGTCCAGTGGTGACAGCAGAAAAAATGAGGGGTTCAGCGATGTACGAACTCGTGAGAATAGGTCACGTGAAGCTGGTCGGTGAGATAATAAGATTGGATGGTGATACGGCAACGATTCAAGTTTACGAAGACACGAATGGTTTGACAGTTGGTGATCCGGTTTTACGAACCGGCGCGCCGTTGTCAGTGGAATTAGCGCCAGGAATCCTGGGAAGCATCTTCGACGGAATACAGCGTCCTCTAAAGGAAATATCCTTAACCTCCGGTTCGATATATATACCAAACGGTATCAACATACCTTCGGTATCACGGGAAATTCATTGGGAGTTCGTGCCGAAGAACATACGCCTTGGAAGTCCATTGTCGGCTGGAGATATATTTGGATTCGTGCACGAAAACACATTGGTCAAACATTTGATAGCTCTGCCGCCTAAATCATACGGTAAATTATGCTACATAGCACCAACCGGTGATTACAATGTCAACGATGTTGTACTCGAGACTGAGTTCGATGGCAAGATCACGAAGCACAGTATGCTTCAAGTATGGCCAGTAAGACAACCGAGACCAGTTCTTGAGAAGCTTCCAGCCAAACATCCATTATTAACAGGTCAGAGAGTACTCGATGCTCTTTTTCCATGTGTACAAGGTGGAACGACTGCGATACCAGGTGCTTTCGGTTGTGGCAAAACAGTTATATCCCAAGCTCTCTCCAAATACTCTAATTCCGATGTAATTGTTTACGTTGGATGTGGCGAGCGTGGTAACGAAATGTCTGAAGTGTTGCGCGACTTTCCCGAGCTGTCCGTCGAAATCGACGGTAAACCTGAATCCATAATGAAGCGAACCGTTCTTGTTGCCAATACTTCGAACATGCCAGTCGCAGCTAGAGAAGCTTCGATCTACACGGGAATAACAGTTTCGGAATATTTTCGCGACATGGGCTACAACGTGTCAATGATGGCGGATTCGACATCAAGATGGGCGGAAGCACTCCGTGAAATAAGTGGCAGATTGGGTGAAATGCCGGCAGATTCTGGATATCCTGCTTATTTGGGAGCTAGGCTGGCAAGTTTTTACGAAAGAGCCGGAAGAGTCGTCTGTTTAGGTAGCGATAAAAGAGAAGGATCAGTCAGCATACTGGGAGCCGTTTCTCCACCTGGTGGCGACTTTTCTGACCCCGTCACCAGCGCCACACTCGGTATAACTCAAGTTTTCTGGGCATTGGACAAAAAGCTAGCACAGAGGAAACATTTTCCGGCGATAAACTGGCTCATCAGTTATAGCAAATATCACAAGAGCCTTGATGATTTCTATGAACTTCATTTTCCTGGTTTCGGCGTTATCCGCGACAGGGCCAAAGGAATTCTCCAGGAAGAGGAGGAACTTAACGAGATCGTTCAGTTAGTAGGTCGTGGCTCGCTCTCGGAATCTGACAAGGTCGTTCTTGAAACCGCCAAGTTAATCAAAGATGATTTCCTCCAGCAAAACAGTTACTCCGCTTATGATCGATTCTGTCCTTTTTATAAAACCTTTGGCATGCTTAGAAACATGGTAACGTTTCATGATCTCGCTAAAAAATCCGTCGAGTCTACGGCATTCAGTGAAAACAAAACAACATGGGCAACCATTCGGAATTCAATGAGTGACATTTTGTATCGTCTTGGTTACATGAAGTTTATGGATCCCATCAAGGATGGGGAGGACAATATTGTCGAAACTTTTGATCAACTTACTGAAGACATGCAACAGTCTTTTGCGTCCGCTTTACACTGAGGCAGATGTCATCAATTACGTGCATTAATTATCTTCATCACAGCACAGTACTTTGATTAATTTACTACAAATACGAAGGAACTTTAAGAAAAATCATATTTTATTAACTTTGGTGTTACAGATATCAAAGCAGGACATCAAACTTCAGCAAAACACATAATGGCACCTGCCGAAGAGGGCATCGCTTTTTTGGAAACACGTCAAGAATTCTGGCGTCAGCAACGTTCGACTCAACAACCTACTTCGAAATAATCAACTCTAATTACTTTAATATAATCATAATGATAATTATTATTATTAAGTTTGTGATTCGGTGATAAATGAAAAATCGTGAATGGCTTAATATTATTTATTTACACGGTAAACTAAATAATATAATACGATAAATATATGACGACAGTAGTGTACATAGAGTTCGTAAGGGAATAAAACTTTCCTGTAGCGACGTCGATGGCTCCCGGCTATTATTTTTTTATCAGAGAGCTTGATGACCAGAAATATATGTGGGTATAATTTAAAGAAAAATGATTAAATTTGACAATTATTGGTGTCTTTTGGAAATATCAAGTTGTGTTCAAGAACTGGACCCAACTCGACAGTTTCAAGGTACTTGGTTTCGTCTATCCCGTGCTCGAATTTCCATTTTCTTTTTTAAATTGTTGAAAAATGGCTCACGTACGTCCACAGAAGTCGATCATCCACGGAAAATCATCGTCTTCTTTATTTATTTTTTTCTTCTCTTCATCCTTTCACTCCTACTTCCGGTAACCCAATTTTTTCAAGGCCTTAAGATCCACGTCACCGTAGTAATCCTCGCTAAGAAATTCACACTCAATTCTTTTAACAGTATTTCACCAATGCGTTAACTATCTTCTAATATAAAAGAACCAAAAAACACAGCAATTCAGAGTTTTATGATTTATTAACCATCATTTGAAATGTTCGATTTCTGTTTTTTGGTCCAACTTAGAATGAAGAACAAAAGAGTAAAGCAAACATCATTGCATCGCTGCAGACGTTAAAGGCTCGTAAAATGTAGCAAATAGTGGAAAAAAAAAAAAAAACATTCTATTTGCAACATAAATTTGTTAAAAACCGTAAACAGAGACACAGAATTAGAACACGAAAGAATTAAGAAGACAATTCATGCGGTATTAAGCGACACAGAAATTATGATTTCAGACAACATCCGCCTTTGCGAAACCAGCGAGTGCACGGGACCAGTGACCAGATTCATTAACGGTAAGAAGGGTTGAAATTAGAGAATCAACAGTAGAACAAAAAGCTGAGTATTTTTGAGATTTTTTTTATTTTGTATTATTTTATTTTTTTGTCATTTAAAAATAAAGGTAGATGATTTTTTTTGGGATGGGAGGGAAATAGGACTGAGAAATTGATTTCTCACGAGTTTTCCGAGGCTCGTGACGTGTTTCCTTTATCTCTTTTTTTTTGTTCATCCACAAGAGGAAACGAATTCTCGGATTCGATAAGTTCGAATGATCGAGTTATTTTAAATATTGTTAATCTGTTGTATTCGCGTACCGAAGTATTTTTCTTTTTCACTCAATTCGGTACAGCGAAAACACGTCATGGATGAGATTTTTGGCCCATGGCCAAAGGATGATTTTGTTTGTTGGTGGTTTTTTTTTTTTTTCTTTTTTTTTAGGATGGCTACAGGAAGAATGAGTGAAAACAAAATTATTCCGAATTGGGTATGGGCCTCGATGCTACTGGCGTTGGTCTTGGTTTGTTTTGCGGTTTGGGTGAGTTCCTCGTTTCTCCTGAGCTCGAAATTCCTGCCAACAGCTCACTCTTCCTGATGGTCTTCAAGTCCAAGTCACCGTAGTAATCCTCACTGTGAAATAAAACCGAGAAAAACCCGGAGGTCAGGAGGTGCTCCACCGTGTGCCTTAAAACCTTTTTTTCTTCTCATTTTGTTTCGTAAATCCTTATCATCTCTGTGATCCACAGTAGGAATAAAAAGGGGGAATAGTGCCAATCGTGCTTAAAGGTGTCAAAGGAGGAATTCACGGTACCAAAAATGACGTTTTCATTATCTTAATATCTTTTTTTCAATTTAATTCACCGATCAAAGCCTCATTTTCATGCTGCCAATTTTGTCGACGTTTATTAATTTTGAAGAAAAAGGTTTCGTGAGGGTTTCGCCCTACCAAAACCACCATAAACCCTCCAAATCCGAATTAGTGTCAATTTCTTAGATACACAGTCAAAAAAAAAAAAGAAAAAGTCGACAAATTCTTTAAATAAAAAGTTGTGAATAGTAAAAAATACTGACGTAACGTCAAACACATTTTTTCGACTGTGTACGATTTTGACGAAATCCATTTATCGTGATTAGTGTCGTAGCCAACCATTTTTTCAAGAAAGATTTTTGTGTGCTTTTTTTTTTTAATTCACATCGAACACCCAACATCGATACCAATTCACCCTTCCACCACATTCGAAATTTCACCTTAGAGTTTGTTTCTTTCAATCACTGATAGTCGCGAGTACTTCGATATTACGAATATTTAGTAAATATCGTCCGAATAATTGAAAAATAATAAACTTACCATCCGGGAACATCTTCGGGATCTTCGCAAGCTCCGCTGCCATCAGTGTCGCCAATTTTGAATACAGTACCGATCGGGCAACCGTATTCCCTGGCAGTTCCTTCAAGACAGATGTAGTATTTTCTGCAGTCATCAGGATGTGCGTGCCTGGAAAAGCTTCCGGAAGCACCGCTGACCTCACCAGCTGCTGGGCACGCGAAACCGTTTGCTACTTCTGTAATAAGTAAATCAACGAAAAATCAATGATTTATTGAATCATAAGATAAAATAAAATAGTTAAGAAAAGAAAATGGAATATTGAGAATTTATTCATCACTAAATATCCCTAAACCTATTAATTTACTTTTTTATCCTTCAAAATTCGTCTGACAAACAATTAACTTGTTTTTACGTTGCTTAACGAACGTAACGTCAAGTTACGATTGCCTAGAATTTCGACTATGCAAGACTCTCGTTCAGAGGTAGTACAAAACAGTTAGTTATCGCGTACAAACGGTTAGTATTCGCGACGTAATCCAAGCCGGTTTTTCCATTTCATTCTCAAGTATCAGAGAGTGATTCAACGAGGATTTTATCCGCATGGGAAATTGAGGAACAGACCGGAATACCAAGTCATGTATAAATGAAAGGTAGCTTTAACTGTGAGTCTCGAATACGCAGCTTGCACACTAATCATTAAAACACATAATCCAAAAAATATATTCGTGCGTATTAAAAAAACAAAAATAAACAATCTAACGAATAACGAAGTTTCTAAACGTCTTATCAAATGCTAAATAAACGAATAAATCATAAACGAAGTTTCTAAAATGTTATCAAATAGAAAATAAACGAACGAAAAAGTGAAACGAAAGATTTTTTTTTAATAGCTGAAACTATATTTGATGTTCATTTATTTATGCAACGGAGATTTTGCTTCTGTAAAATTGTTTCATTCGATAAGAGCTAGACTTTTTGTAACGCGTATCGATCTCTCTATGGGGATTTATAAGTTTAGCGACCTCTTATAAGAAAAAAAACAACATTGTCGCGGATCGCTGCAGATCGATAATATAAGGAGTTAACCACGATCGAAGTCTACGAGAGAGTTTAGAATTTTCATGTTCGAGCACCGGTTTTCTCGGACGAAAATTTTATTCACATGTACATATTTATATTTGTGAATCTGATTATAAATGTATGGTAAACAAGTCGCTGACTTGACCGCCGCTACTCTTTCTTTCCGTTCCAGTCTTTCGACCTCGTCCCGGAGCAGGAAGTTTTGTTCAAAGCTGCACGGATAAAACGTGTGTTGCGTGTCAGCAGGTTCGAATCGATAGCTAAACGCTAAATCTACTCCACTACTCGATAACCTGATACTATATCTTTACAGGATATACTTCATAAACTTGTAATTAAAATAGAACGAGATAAGCCACTCCTGTAAGTGTCTCATACAATTTTGTTTTATCCTCTGTTTTAAAGTTTTCTAAATACCGAAGTTTCTGTGTTACGAATTACGTCGGCGAGTCTCAACTTCCCGATTCAATCAAACTCAACAGACTCGATTTAACTAATTAATCGGGGGTGTTGTATCTTTGATATTTTTTTTCCTGACGAGTGTAGAAAAAAATTCAACATCAATTCAAAAATTCAACATTCAATTTTGTCGTTTACTCTCATGAGATTATTTTTATGAATAAATCTTTAAATCAATGACTTTTTATGTCAAATTCGATGAAATTTGGTGTTCTTCAGTAATTAACTATGGAAATATTTGTTAATTAATCGATTAGAGACGAAAATTTAGGTTTAAATTTCTTTTAAATATGGAGATTCCCTTTTTTTTTGTTTCTTACCTTCATTTCTACATTCGGGAACTTGATCAGCCCACATGCAAACACGAGCTTCACGATCGTAAGCAAGTCCGGGACTGCATTGATATCTGGAAGCTTCGCCGTTCCAGCAATTCCAGAAAACGTCACACTTTTTCTCATCAGCGAAAATACCATAAAGACGCGCGCAATGGGGCGTTGAAATCGGTTCTTCGAGTTGTGTTCTCTCGCCGCATTCAACGTTGTGCAAGTAGTCGCAATTCTCGGTCAAGAATTTAGGGTCTGACGCGTCAAATGCAAGACCGTTACCGCATGTTTTAAGTTCCGCGACGTTGTTGTCGCATTTCCAATACTTGTCGCACGATATATGATGAGGATAGAAACCGAAGTCATCGGGACATTTGAAACTCTCCTGCGCTCTCGATCCTGCAATACGAAAGAAAAAAAAAGAAATATTACAAAATGTTCATTCAACAACTTTTGGCCTTAATTTGATGATAATTTTGGCAACTGCCTCAAGGTGTTTTCATAAATTTTATTCAAATATTCAAAAACATTTTTTTCATATTTCGAGCTGCATACGTAAAGAAAAGTATTATATTCCATAATATTCAATGCATTGCGTTTTGTTTTGCACTTTTACTTTCAATTATTACGTTATTTAACGTCGTTATCATTCGTGCATTTAATTTCTTCATAGTGAAAACTAGATTTTTCCGCAAATTTCATTTACTTTTTAATGACCAGTGTTCTTTGAATCTTTTACCGAAAAAAATGCGTTTCGACGATAAACTAATTCGATTGAGAGCAAAAATGAAAAAAAAAAAAAAAAAAAAAAAAAAAAAAAAAAAAACGTTCTGCATAAAGAATTCAAACCAAAAAACTATTCTTTGCGCGAAAAGTACTGCAAGAATGTTTTCTTTTTCGTTTATTTTAATATTCATCCAGCCAAATTCCTTCGAGCATCCGGTCATCGTTACGAAATTTGCGATTGCCTCATTTTGTAGAAAAAAAACAGGATTCATTAATATAACTACTCTCTATTCACGTTTTTTTTTCTTTTGCTAAACTCAGAATAAATAATCCACTGAATTATCGATTCCGATGATCAAATCCGACCTCGAATTTCATAAATAAGTTATCGATCTTTTTTATAAAGCTTCAGCATGCAACAAGATTTCGATTCATAAAGGTTGGAATTGATACAAAAACTGAAAAAAAAAAAAAAAACATCGAGTAACTGTGAAAGTAGGTGAAAATAATGTTCGTTTTGGAACGTTGATGGATTTGAGTAGAAAATATACAAATAATTATTTGTATATTTTACATGCAAATGTACATATTTTTTATGTGGTTATGGGCGTGTGATGGTGAATTGGAGATCGGGCGAGGCCACATGATTCCCTTAATAATATATCTATACATTTGCCACGTATTTATATATTTATATATAAATATATAGGAGCTCCCATGAAACTCTTATGTAAAGGGTACAAAGACTTTCGCCCGACACTTTCACTCCGGCCCCGCCAAGATCCCTCGCGCTACAGCTTGCCCGACATACGGGCCCCGCAAAGGCTCCAACGAAAAGACCCCCACACAGCATCCCGTTCACTCGATACCTCAAAGCCAATCAAGCCTTTTCCTAACAGAAATCTGCTGCTCGAGCGTCACTGCACGATGCGCGTTATATTTCCATCGACCCAAAAGAGAGAAAGAGAGAGAGGGAGAGAGAGCTCTCCATTTCGGTCTCGAAAACATTTTATCCCCTCCAAAGTGGTCCCGCGACTCGATTTACTTTCATTTTTTATTGGTGCCCACAATGATTCTTGGAACGTTTGGACGCTTGTGCGTATAGCTACGGTTATAATTTATTCCAGGTCTATTTTTATAGGTGGATATATTTATTTCTTATTTTTTATTTTTTACAAAACATGACGAAGTATCAGAATAAACCCGAAACAAGAAGCGAAGGTTAAAAAAATTAGTCACGATCCTCGAATTTCTTTTGTCAACAACATTCTGCTTTTTTTTTCTTAATTGTTCAATCAAGAGATTCTTTTTTATTTGAAAGCGGAATATTTTGAAAATTAAATCTCTACCATCTGGGACATTCATACTAATTTTTTGTTTATTTAAATTTTAGTGAATTTGATTCGATTGGACAAAAAAAATTAGAGCCACCATCTTCAAGTTTCTATTGTCAACAACATTCTGTTTTTTTTTTTTTTCTTAATTGTTCAATCAAGAGATTCCTTTTTATTTGACTTTATTGAAAGAGAAACATTTTGAAAATTTAATTTCTACGATCTGGGACAATGATCCTATTCTTTTGTTTATTCAAATTTTGGTGAATTTGATTGGATTGAAGAAAAATAATTAGGGTTTAATAAAAATAGGATATCACTCATACATATTCGGATACTGGTGGGTGGAAAGTTGTTTTCGCAAAATAAGGATCGAAGCAATTTTGTGACACGTTTATAATCGACACAATGAAAAAAATAAACGAAGATTGAGTTCGGCTGATTGAATAGTCGGTGAGTGTAATCTGGCTCGATAGTCGACCAAGTGTTTTCTGGGCCGTGAGAACGTGCAAGTAGAGCGTGTAGATCGCATACAATAAAATTAATGGGAAGCACAAAGCAGAACTTTTATAAACTTGTAAACTTGAGGCTCAGAATGACAGAAAGAAATAAAAACGATTTGACACTCCGTTGTTTTTTTTGTTTTTGAATGAATAATAAATAAAATTTTTTTTTTTTTAATTACCGATAAAAAACTTGTCACATTTTGGATAAATATACGATTAACTAAAGGACAAATTTTATTGTATAAATAATTGTAAATCACACACTGTATATTGCACACTTGGTCGCACTATTTACGTCAATTTGTAGAAAAAATGAAGAAAAAAAAAAATTCCAAACCAGAGAAGATCACGAAGATAATTAATTTTTTCATTTATATTTTCGTCGTACACGGTTTTTTGGGTAGTTTTTTTGTTTTGATTTTTTAAAAATCTACATACCGGCGACGAGGATGGCGGCAATGACGAAGAACGTCTTCATGGTTAACTTCTTTGTTTTTTTATTTATAAACTCGAAATAACGTAGAAACTAAGTTATTTTTGGTTTTAAGCTGACGAAGCTTTGTTAATGTTATTTTTTTTTTTTTTTTAATGTAAAAAAAAATTAAAATTAAACTTTCGGGCCGGGCACTTTATCCCCTGGTAAGGAGAACTCTTGTGTTAGGGCCCCTGCCGGTTCGCCACCTTTATATAAGTCATTGGTCACGTGTCATACCCCTACCGTTTTCCACTAGATGGCCGGGGACTTATCCTCAAGAAGAAGGTGTAGATACTGTACACGTATATATACTCTTTTCCTTTCTCACAACTATATAGACGCTTATACATGTAGAAAAATGGACGTGTATCTTTCTCTTTCGGAACCAAAGAACACGAAGCCTTTGCCAGGCAACACACACTCCTTCTCACACACAGACACCTATGGACGAATGAAAAAAAGTAAGAAGACAAAGTAGCCAAAGAGGGGGAAATATGACACCTCAAAATGCCATCCAAAAACCCTCCAATGTACATAACAATGAGACTTCCATGGCTTCTAACAGGAACGTCGTCATCAACCATAAACTGACCTAAAGTAGCCCTGACACTTCAACAATTTTTTTTTTTTTTCAATGGCGTACACATATTTTCGTGGAATACACTACGAACAAGGAATCAGCAAGTGTTATAAAAGTTTTTTATTATTCCAAATGTACTTATAATGTGATTACTATGGAGATTTGATGAAATTGAAGTCTTTTTTTTTCAGAATTTGACATTTCTACTAAATGAGGTTCCGGGAGTTCAAGTTTTTGTGATTTCTTTGTTGAAACTGAGGATTTTATTGGATAATAATTTATAAAAGTATTTCAAATTTTTTGAATTTTAACGACACGATGTTTTACAATTCTGATCAAATTCGTTGTGCAGAAATTGAAATGATCAAAATTATGATTTTCTGGGTTTAACGTCTCGGAGACATTTTCTTTCTTCTAGGAAAAAAAAAACAGTTCACTGCCATGTAAATGACAAGATCTTGTCTCGTTAGGTGGATATTCATGGATTAAAAAATATTTTGAAAGAGTCGAAACGTCGGTTTGCCCGAAGGGCTAATTCTTGTGGGTTTTACGTCGTCTTGAAAATCTTGAAACAGGAATGGTTGTGTATGATTGAAAAAAGGTATTAAAAGATCGTACTGAGCTGTAATTTCTTTGTTTTTTAATTAATTTTATTTCGTTACATTAGAGAGGCCGGTTTGAGAAACAAGTTTTCGCGGACCTGAAAATCATGTGTGAGAGGGCGAGTTTTGTTACCTGGACCCAGAGATACCTGAACACTGGATTTCGAGAATTCTTGCATACACGAATGATAAGGTGGTGATTTGATGCTGCAGCTGGATTTCAAGGAAAGTTTCTTGAACTCGGTTCGTTGCTAAAAAATGAATTTCTTTCGTCGACTACAACGATGCAGCAAAAAATCGAAAATAATAATGCCACTAATTCCAACGTGATTGATTTTCATTTTATATGTTAAAACATAGACCTTCGAATCCGTGGATACAAAAAAAAAAATCATTCAACAACGGCGTATAATTGAATAATTAAAATGCTTCTTAAACTTGAAAAAAAAAAAAAAAAAAAATCAGAAGTCAAGATATTCTAAACAATAAATTCTTCATTTCGTATGAATATACTTAAGAAAATCTCCAATTAATTCCATGGACGATTAGGTCTACAACATTTGTATAATTTTTTTTTTTTTTTCTTTCAATTCATTTACAAATTATTTCCGCGATAACAGAAATGTGTGTAAATGTACAGTTCTGATGGAATAATAATGGCTTTAAAGAAATGAATGAAAAATTCATAGAAAAGCAGGAAATGAATATGATAAAAATTGATCAAGGACGTATAAAATGTATGCGCGTTAAGTAAATTCTTTTATGTACAAGTTTATATCGAGGCTTTCCGTAGCACATTGAGTAGTCCGTTGCGCGCGACAACGGAACTTTCTCGCTTCTCTCGCGGGTGTGCTCTACAGAGGTTTGGCCGTTCTCGCGATCCAGTTTTCTTCCATTATTCCCCGTCGAGCACGAGTCCGACAGACGTTTATATACGAAATACATGAATTTATTTATGCATGAGATTTTAGAATAGCGAAGCAATTCGAATGGTGCAAATTGACGTTCGATCGAAATGGACGTTAGCAAAGGGATGAATTATTGATTCAATGTATCGAAGATTCGAGAGACAAAACCTAAAATGCCATCTGGCTGTAAATTCTCGAGAGCCTGCTGTGATGAACATCCAACAGATTCGTTGCTGTCGTGCCTGTGGCATTAAACAAACAAAAAATAAACAAGCGATGATAAAAATTCGAGAAAAATTTACGAACATCTTTAATGTGTACTTTTCGTATGACGTGTTTATGACTTTTTACGATAAAACGAGAAACTTTCTCGCGAGACTCCCAGCCCGGATCAGAAATCTTGTAGTCTTGGACGTGGCCGTTTTCAAAGGCGAACACGCAATAGCGAGAAAATTTAATCCGGATATTGAAGATAGAATGTAGTTCAATGATCAGAGAAAGAGGAGAGAGAGAAGAGAGAGAGAGAGAGAGAGAGAGAGAAAAGCAGAACGAGAGTAGATTTGACATCGATGAAACCTATGTATTCAAATTTCTTGATTATCCCTGCTTGTTCCAATTTTAGTCATTTCCATCTGGAGATAAATATAGAAAGAAAATGATACCATATTGAAAACTGTATTTCGTAAGATCTACGATTTGAGAATATTCATAATTTCTCCAATAAATCAATCGAAGTATTAGAGGAATTTTCGTTGTTATTAATAACAAATGAAATTCGAGCATTTTCCAAAAAAAAAATCCAAACGATTTGAAATTCATTCCATCCTGAAAATATAACAAAAAAAAAGAAAGAATTCTGAACAACAATACAGAATTAAAAGCTTATAAATAATCGGTGATTTATTTAGAACAATAATTTTATGATTATGCGTTAATTACTGTATCAATTTATTAAGGATTAAGGATTTACATCGAAAACCGTGTGGAAAATCTTATAGGACCGTTGGACTAAATCTGTAAAAGAGTGTTTCACTAGAAGGTGAATGAGGATTTAATCGGACACTTTGCACAAGGTCTTTCGCTTCTCTCTTAATTCCTCTTTCGCTAAATACACATGACGTATTTTGCGTGCGAGAGTCCTCCTCGAGCTATCGTGTTCCACAGCAAGGGTAGAGAAGCAAAGAAAACAAAATTTATCATCAGATATTTTGACTTTTTTCTGCTTCGTAAATGAAGAACAAAATCGAATGATTTTTTTCATCAATAAAATTTGAATATTGAAAAATTGAATAAATGAAAATTGTTTAATCGCACGAAACATCATATTTTTCAGATATTTTCACTTTATTCTAATTCATAATTTAAAAATGAGAAAATAATAATTGATTCAATCAATTATTTCCAATTTAAAAGTTTCTCAAGTTCCTCAAACTCCATATTTTTCATCACTGAAATCATTTCTGAAAGAAAACATCATAATAAACAATTCACAAAGATTATATGGGAGCTGTATGCAAATTTAAATTTACCTTCTATTTTCAATGTGTTAATTGAAGAAAGTGATATTCCAATGATGACATCGACAATGATCTCGTGCATACAGCAGAAAGTTTATCATTCAATAGAAATTACGAGTCGCCAGAGTTTGCCCAGGGTGTGGTAGCAACACTTGGTCTGTGCAGGTGCGAGAACGCGACGTCATGTGAGGAAGTTGGATGGTCGAATAATTAACGTCTTCCGGATAACGGTTTGGTTGCAACGCGATGCAGTGTCGATCAACTTTTGTACTACGAGACATTTTATGTGCAATTATCGATAATTCATTATCGACCAAACGCCATCTCGATGTTGAATTATTTGCTGACAATTGTCATTACATTTTTTTACAAAAAACTGGAAGGCTGATAGGGATTTTGAAAATTAAAATCCAATAAAAACGATTCAATTCGTAATCAGAATGAAAATTCAGTTTTTTTTTATTGGGAATTACATTTTTTCGAAAGTTTCAAGTCATTTTTCAAACTATTTTTTTTTTTTTCCTATTTTTCATTACAGACAAAAAATGACACAGTTTGGATCTTTTAACGTAAAATCGCCCATATCCACGACTCTTCTTGTATGTTTGAATGAAAAAATTCAGTCTGTCTACATACGGATCATGACTACTTGCCAGTCGCGATTCAAGGATACGTGTATACTTGCAGAAATGTATATGAGACACTCTACGTGACATATAGATAATAGTTGTAGTATTATGCGGTGAGACGACATCAGCCACAGTAATTCGTGACGTCCCGCTAGACTGGAAAGATCGATCGAAACAATGTATAACGGTATACAACTGGTAATACGATTTAATTGATTTCGTAGTAAGAATAACTTCGATCCCCCTGTCACTAAATATGATGGTTATTTCATCAATAAAAAAAATAAATAAATAAAAATAAATCTCCATTGTTATTTTCGAACTTTATATTTGATTTCATAATTCTTTACTATTGTGAATCTTGAATGAGAAATAATCAGATGTTTTTATTCAAACGATGTCAATATTTGAATCCAATCAACTTTGAAATGTGATTTAATTTCGTATAAATTCATAATCATTTGATTCAACTCGAAGACATAGAATCAACAATAAAAAAAATTCAAAATAATACAGCAGAAGTAATTAAAGAAATTACTTAATGTTTATTAATTAGAAAAGGAAAGATTTTTAATAAGATATTGAGCTTTGAATATGATTGAATTTAGTATGAATTTTCAATTAATATTTGTCACGTCAAGTGATGAAGAAAAATGAAGTAAAAATATGAAATACTCGATTTAAATGTTGATAAGGATCAAATTGATTTGTAAAAAATATCTGATACCGGAAAACCTTCGAGCACTACGAGGCAGTCGAGGTTTTACAACACCAGGTCATCCACATACCAATCATTAGTATAACTCGTGACACAAGTCAATAGTTTTATACAATCGTTCTGTAATCTGTACAGTTACATTCATGAATAAACAGTTCGTGTAGATTGACCGTTATCCTGCTTTTGTGTATCGTTTATTGAAAAATAAAAAGGCGTTCAATTTGTTCTCTCGCCAATGTTCTTTACGCCCTTTTATTTTTTTTAATATCACACTGTACGTTAAACCTTCGACACTGACTGGTATTCCACGGACGTACGAACGAATGTAAAAAAAAAAAAGAGCGTGATATCTATTCTCCTATCCCGCAATAAAGAGGAGAACGATGATTCGAACGTTATTTTATTTAAAAAACAATATGCACTTGTAATCGCGATATGACGCGGTTGCGACCCTGCGAGGTCGTCAAGACAGACTCGTTTCTGTTTGGCACGCCTTGTCCAAGGATCCAGGGCGTGCTGATAATGGCATTTACGGTATTTCACGTTTTTATGACCGCGCGTAAAGAATAAATAAAATCATGGGTAAAAAAAAATTCTTTCTATGCTTTCATAGTTTTTTTAATGATTTTTTTTTTTAAGTGCAGATTATTTTTAGACCGAAATAGAACGAAATGAATAATTTCAACAAATAAAAACAGGAAAAAACGTTCCTAAATATTTTCTAGGGGTTTTTATCAATTTTTTTCTTTCATCTCATTGTCAAACACACGTTTGTTTGATTTTTGGAATATCGTACGACGTCGAATAAAATATCGAGCAAATAGAATTGAAAGCTAATTTATTTTTCGTAGTTTATCGTCGCGGTTATTGCCACGAGGTGCTAACCGGCTGTTAGGATATCATCATAGCCGAGCAAACCGTCACTCTGCAACGTAACGTGTCTGGCCGCCTTGCGCGGACGCCACTCTCGACTGTGCCCGACACACCATTCAAAAGTTACGTAATCTAGAAGAATGAGAATACGCGCGATCTTTCTAGCTGCATCTTCTATCCACAGGATAATTCATTCGAAGAGTTTCAAACTTCATCTTAGAAATATTTTCCTTTCTATTTTGTTTCGATCTTGTGCCTTCTTGAGCCAAAATTCAAAAACGTTGAGACAAAATAGCAAATCGAAGATCTGATACTCATAATTTAGCGGAAACTCAAACCCGAGACCATCATTTTCAAATTTGAAAAATTCTATATTTGCAATCGTTGATTAAATCATTCGGAACAATTGTCTTGACTCGATATCATGAAAATTCACGTGAAATGGCCCGTGCATTAATTTTACCCATGAAAGGTTTGGAAGATGCAACAAAACGCACAAAAGTTATTGTCGATGAGCTAAAATTGATATTTTTATAGGAATTTTATGATAATGTCGCACTACAAAGAAAATAAGAGTGTAAAGTTAAGAACACAAGATAAATAAAGATGGTGAGGAATGTGTGAATTGGATGAATAGTATAAAAGAGAAGGAAGTGTTAAACCGCAGGTATGTCTATATATAGAATAAATCTGTTGGTGGTTCATCGCGAGTGAAAGTGATGAGCGTTGAGTATATACTCGTGTAGCCTGTTTTAGTCTGTGGCTGAGTTCGTCCAAGGCTGTTAATCGAGAAAACCTGATATTTATTAAATTCGTAGAGATTTTTTTCTGATATTCAATGAAACGTTACTTTGTTTGCAAATAAGATACGAAGTTCATACTTGTGTAATAATGCTTTTGATAAAGAAAGTTCTAATCGAGATTTGAATGGATTAAATTGATAAATTGTTTATGATAAGGTTTCTCGATGAACGCAACTGAAAATATAAACTTCGAATTAGTAATTTGCAGTATATTTAGTTTGAGAAATGAACGGAATAATGGTCGATGCGAAAAATGATTGAAGCGCCTTATGAATTTGATTGCATCACGATTACGTTATATGTGACAAATAATGCGGTTCGAGTGACCAATGAGGGGAATCAGAGTCGAGCTTCAAGAACATGTAATTCAGGTGGCAAAAGGCGCGAGGTTGATGACACCATCGGTTATTCAATGGTGTATGACTGGCGAGACTTCTAACGAACATGCACGAAGTTCGTGTCATGGAAGTTCGATCGTTCGATGCTACGAGAATGTATCGAGGTATATTACTAGAGTGAGAAAGATAGCATTTAAAATACGTGTACGTTTTATGTGCACGTATACGAGCTCGTCGCATGACAACGAGCTTCGTAACCGATACCATACAGGATCTTACAATACGTAAATATATACCTTTCAAGACTTATTTTCAAGAGCCTCGTCTTGGCTGTCTTTCCTTCTGATCACGTCCTCTTCAGTCGCGTTGCGTCCGATTGTCTTAGCTGCACGTTCGTTCACGCGTACAGGCGTTGAAAAAAAATTCTTAATACCGCATCAAAGCTGCTGACAATCGAAAAGTCTTAAGACAGAAAACATTAAAGGCTGAATGACAGGACAAAAGTCCTTTCTCTCGGGAACTATCGAAATGTGCTTTGAAGTTAGTTCAAAAGACACTTTTGTGTACCGTCAAAGAGAACCGCCCTTAGAAACGACCTCAAAAGTGGTCCAAGGTTCACTGAACTTTAAACACAGTCCATATGTCCCAATGGGAACGTGGATTAAACGTACCTACGGTTCAAAGAACTCCGGAATACCGTTTTCTTCCTGCTGCTATAATTATTCTTCGAGTTTTTTTCTCAGCTATAAAAATGAAAATTTATTATCAATGATTGAGGCCAAATTTCGCACGGATTTGATTTTTCTTCCCCAGATCTACGAGCTCTTGAAATATTTTTCGATTCTCAATCAGGTAAATAAAACGAAGTAACCTTTAAGGAGATTCTTTGCTATTATTATAGGAATACTTCAGTTAGAGTGGATTTAAATTCAATTTAAAGGTCTCACGACGTATGAAAGCAAGTTGGGAAACACTATTTACCATAAGTCTTACCATATATTCTGCGTCTTCGAAAGTGTCATCGAAATACTTTGTCGCACGTGTGTCCGGAAGCAATTACAATATTTTATAAATTCAATTTTACTAGGGCTTCGAGAAAATCAATATGAAATGAATATTTCTTCTAAACGTCAAAAGCAAGATTTGAAAAACAGTCCTTCTCGAAAGTAAATTAATATCAGACAAAATATTCAAACGGAGAAAGTTTTTTGAAAAGTACGCCGATGCGTGCGCGAAAGGTATTTGTCCAATTTCCTACGTCACGGTAACGTGACAGAAGTTTTTTCTTCGATTGGAAACTTAAAAAAAAAAAAAAAATATCCAAGTATTCTCCGCATGATTTTTACGGACTTAATTTAGTTACAAATTCATTTAAGAAATTATTTTTTTTTGTATTTATTTCTGTGAACCCACTAATCGAATCACAAAAATAAAAAATAAATCAGACAAATGGATTTTTTTGAATCAACATTGATTGAAGATTGAATGAATGAACTCAAAATCGGACCCCCTTCGCCGACGTTCCGACAAAGAGTGACGTGCATTGTATAAAAAACTTCACCATGCATTTGTCAGTCCCATCAGCCATTAAATCACTTTACCAATCTTTTTTAACGAATCGAAGTCTTACGATTCGAACACACATTTTTGACCTCGAGGACACTGTGTGTTATTCATTTTTTTTTTTTTTTCAACAAACACAATCAAATGAATTTTGTATTCTTTTCCACAACAATCTTCCAGGCCTTCAAGTGCATCAAAAAACAAGAGATTTCCAATATATTGCGAAAGATTCTTGTCCATGGAAATGAACTCAAACGTGGATTAATTTAAGCCCCAGTGATGGTCACAATGTTTTTGGTTTTATCAAATTTGTACCAACCACCTGTTGAGTCACCGGAAGTTTCGTTTTATTTACTTTCCATTTATTTTTCATTGTCATTCTTTCTCCCTTTCCTTCTCTTTTTCCTCATCAGGATTCCACGTTTGATGCACGATTGAAGGAACATTCACAACAAAGTGCATTTCAAATGATACAAATCCGAAGAAAAGTTTCCAATATTTGATTAACATCAAAAGATAATTGCCAATGTCGAAGTATCGAATCCCGACATTGAATTCGAACAAATCGGAAGTAAAATTGATAAATTGATAGATGAATGATTTATTTTTAAATCGTTAATTGTGAAGCTACCTTTTGTGAGTGCGGTGGTGATAGAAAGTGGCGAGAAAGAATGACCATCGTGAGGACGGTATCAGAGAATGAGCGAGTAGAATACAAAGCAGTCTTGCGATTTGAAATTCGCCTCAAGAATCGCGCAGTCTTTTGCGTTCGTACTCTCGCTCATATTGTTTTTTTTTTTTTTTTTTTTTTCTTTATTTGTGCCTCTTTTTCACTTAATCCTTCAGCGAGTATTCCCCGTTGTCTGGTGTCGAGGAGAATTTAATTCCGCGAAGGAGAGTCTCGTCCACGGGTTTCGCCTTTTTGTGCGCGTCCTGACTCTTAAGTGTCGCCCAGTTTTCGAAGATCCGTCAACGCGCTGTCTGTCGTGAAAATCTCTACGATTCTCGTCGCACCTGCGGCTTCGGCATGTCCCTGGATTTTTGGATTTTTGTACTTCAGCTTTTTTAGCAGGATGATCACGAACCGATTAGGCATGATTGATGGCTCGAACGTTCGATAAATCGATCAACGATGACTGAGAAAGTTTGAGGAAGAAGAAAAAGAGAAAGACAAGACAAGGTTTTTTTCTATTCTTTTCATTCAGCTCAAAAAATCCACGATTTTTCGATCCGGAAACTAGAGATTGAATGTAAATTTAATTTGCGATATCCGGGAATATCAGTTAATTATTCAACTTGTTGAGTTGTATCGGATGGATCGATATCTCGCAATATCGACTTGAACATCTCATAACAGTCGTTATCTACGAAACATCGACAGCTTCGCACCAACGGAGGAAGATTCAACTTTCACTTTTTTTTCAGGATTCATTATATTCACGCCTACTTATTTCCATAAAATTCATTGATTTATAAAGTAACTATGATACAACGGGAAGCTCGGTATACTTATCGAGGGAGTTATGCAAATGAACCCGCGCCAAATACCAACGGAAACGAAAGGGATTATTTTTGTGTGGGCGATGGAAGAATAATAAAAGGGAAAAAGGGTATAAATATTTATCCATTTATCGTTAAGCACCTCTGCATTGGGCGTGTATGTTGAAAAAATAAAAATTTTAACTGAATATCATTGAATACCAATTAATTATCAGTTTCTTCATTGGTACGTGCGACACAATTGTTGTGACGATGTTATCACAATGACACAAATCTATTATTTCCGATCCTCGAGTTCTAATCGATAGAAAAAAATGTGGATGGAGAATCGAACCCAAACAAACCCAAACGAAGATTTGATCGTTCCAATCACGTGATGTGAAATAAATATTGCTCCTAACGACAACGTTATTTCATTAAGAAATTTCATTTTGTTCGCCACATTTTGTTGATTGAGCAAATTCAATTTTTTAGTGTACAGGCCCAACAATCCTTATTTTCGTGGAGTACTTCATTGGAAGAAGATCTTCAGAGACCCGAGACGAGAACAAAAGTTCTTGAAGCATTCAGTAACATCGGTTCCGTTCTAAATACCTCAAGAAGCAATAACTAGCTTCGCAGTCTAGTGTTTTGAAGCAAAAAAGTTAAAAATCATAGCTGCAAACTTGTAACTTATTTCGTGGCAGTCTCGCCGACTTATGGCCTACGAGCGTCAGAATAATGACCGAGGTTATGCATGCAATTTGTTTTTACATTCTTAATCTTCAATTTATAAAAAGAAATAATTATCACTTTAACGAGTTCATCAAATACTGAGCAAAATGTTTGATAATTTTCCAACGACCTCGAAACGTCAAATTGAGTTTTGGAGTTTCAATAAAAATACCAAATAAAATAAACCGTGAGCTATAAGTGAATATCAAACAGTCTGAACGACGTCCGCGTATCAATTATTCGAGGCTCGTACACGCAGAAGGGAAACAAAAATTGTAACCAACAAAATGCGGATTTTCCTTTGACATTCGACAAAAGGAATGGATAAGAAATTTGAAAAAAAAAAAAAAATAAGATAAAGAACAAAAAAAACGAACCTTAATCCTTGTCGTTTGGTTTATAGCGTTGTGTTAACAGAAGGATGGAGATGCAACATATATAGGAACCGGAATGCGGCACATCGAGTATCAGCCAAGGAGAACCACTCTGTGAGCTGCACCCCAGATATTCGCGAGCTCTTGTTATATATATAAATATAGAATATAAATGAAGATATACATACATAGATATATGAATATATATGTCTCTATAATCATGGAGAAACCGTCGTCACGACGTACTCTCGTGCTTTTTGCACGTGCATGTGGTGCTCCTATAAAACTACACAAGATTCCCTATATGCATCCTGCATTGAGCAGTTCAAAGTGGCAATCTAATTACGAAATCTTCAAAAAGTCCTTGAACGATATTCAGGAAATTATCAGTGCAAAATCTTTCAAAATACCAATTTTTGAAGAAAACAGTTCAATCTTTATTGTGTCATTCGTTTTATTGTAAAAACTTATCATTGCAAGCAGTCTAATCGATAATAAAAATTGAACAAAATGTTTTCGAAATTTTAAAACAGTCCTTGAACGAATTCCAGGAAATTTTCACTGCAAAATCTTTCAAAATACCAATTTTTGAAGAAAACACTTCAATCTTTATTGTGTCATTCATTTTATTGTAAAAACTTATCTGATCTGAGCAAGCAGTCTGATCGAAAATAAAAATTGAACAAAATGTTTTCGAAATTTCAAGACAGTCCTTGAACGAATTACTGAAAATTTTCACCGCAAAATCTTTCGAAATACCAATCTTTGAAGAAAAAAATTCAATTTTCACTGTGTTATAGATTTTATCGTGAAAACTTTTCATTAATTGCAAACTTTGACATTGATCAGGATGATATGATTTTAAGTTTTAAATTATATTATTTTGACAGTAACTGAGAATCATTCGTAAGAAAATGTAACACGAACGTGTTTATTTTATATAAATGTGTAAAAGTTGGTGCTGCTGGTCGGATGAGATCGTCGCAGCAAACAGTGAGAATCATTGAACAGATCGATCGATGGATTTACAATATGTGTTTATAAATAAACGCGAGTATTTTTATTTTATATATTTATGTATGTATTCATAGCTGTACATAACACTCGTGTTTGTAACGTAATTGATGTTTCATTTCCACGATATATTTACGTACATAAAAGCTCATAGATATAACTGCGAGATCGTCTTCCGCGAGAAAGAGAGATAAAAATATTCGTACATACAGCCTCGAAGACAGATGAGATCTATTTTTTCCTGAGGAAATTGAAAAGAACGTGATAACGACGTAATAAATCAATAAATCTGTAATCAATGATAATAACAATGAAGTTTTTTTTACTGTTAACCATCATGAGGTCTTCAGTATTGAAAAAAATATATACATTTGCAAAGCATAAGAGGAAAGAGACACCAAAACCTTCGTTTTGTTGTATTTTTCAAAAAATATAAATATATTTCGATATTTAAGTAAAGGACAATTTTTATTGACTTATTTTTAGCTCGAGTCCTAGGATTCGAATAAAAAATCTATTTTTTTTTTTTTTTTTTTTTTGTATACTAATCAACAGTAAACGTCATGGAGATATCCAAAAAGTTTTTGCTCGGACGAAATATATATTTTGAGAATTTTATTAGCAACTTTACGTTGATCTTTATGAGCGAAAAAATGGCAGAATGATGAAGAGTATAAATAAAGTTTGCCTCATTGACCCAGTCCCGGTTGATAATATTTTCTTTATCCACAATACACCTTTTTCTTTAGATGGCTTGTTTTTCCTGATCGTGCACCTTCCTCGCGTGCGATTCCCCGGGGCCCCTCAGGACATAAATAGGGAGAGAAAAGAATTTTATTCGTGTCATGGTCAACGCCACGAAATGAGCCACACCGGATACCGGTGATCGCAACTCACTTATAATTGCTCGACAACGAGACGAGACTCACAATAATTATAACGCGCTCGGATGCCTTTGGCTCTCTTGTTACCGAACACGCAATATTTTTTTACCCAATGAACTTGTATTAAATATAGTTGACATAAAAACTGTGAAAAGTTCATTATGTGATAAAAAAATTGCAGAATTAAGATTTCAATGTCTTCCTAAATGTCAAATATCATTTTTTCGAAGAAAAAAGATAGAAAAATTCTTGTAATTTCTTTCTACAGATAATCACTTATCATCGGACCCAAAAACTGTCTTTAAAATCGTAGATATTTATCATTTTACTTCAGTTATCAATAACGACGCTTTCGTAACATTAAAAAATCAATATTCTCAAATGACAGTTTAACGTTGGACATGACGAAGAAAAAAAAGAATTATTCGACAGTCATTGATGAAATAATAAAAAAAAGTGAACGTACGTGCCTATTTTTGTTACAAATAAAACATATATATACGTAGCAATGCATTGTCAGCATTGTCACCGATAGAAAGAATTGCGAGTCGAGTGTGTTCAAGCGATGAAAGCCTGGACCGCGCCCTGGCTATCCCGAGATCGGCCCACGGATCAGTATCGTAATAACTCTTATATGCGTGGACGAATACCATTCACACCATATGAAAAAAAAACCTAAATATACATATGTGTTTTAAATATATATATATATATAGAAATATCAAAACGAAAATGCGAAGAAAGCAGTTGAGTCGTTGAGGAGGAGACACACTCGGGTGAAAGTCGTATTATCGAAAATGTCACAGAGTTTTAACCTTAAAGGCCTCTGCAAGAAGAGTGTGTCTTTAGCCTGGAGCAAGCAACAGGCGAGGCAGTTTTTAGCTGCCACCACGAGTCACTGGTATTCTCGAGAGCTTAAGATTTCTGTTATGCCACATACTTGAACCTTACTAAACTATTCCGCTTGTGTGAATGCCTCCATGATTTATTTATAAGGAATATGTATAGTCAATAATACGTGTATATATATACGGGGTGTCCCATTTTAAACAATCCACGCATATATCTTCGAAATTTGACAGTTTATGAAAAAGTGTATCTTCAAGATCAATTGCAAAGTTCATTTCGAAGCAGCCATCAGATGTTCCCCTTCAAGTCTGACGAATCTTGGTTGGAAGATTTTTCCAGAAATTGTTAAATTTCGAAGATATTTGTGTGGATTGTCTAAAATGAGACACCCTGTATATATGGTGAAGAAGGAAAAGAAGTCTTGCATCAGACATTATTAGCTTCTCTTATGCTCTTCAAGAGCTTGGATTTCTTCGGGGAGTTCAATGCGTGCGATTTGAGGGAATCAGTAGCTAACACGATGGTTACGTTCATTGTAATAAGCAGTAGAATTTTATGTGCACGTTTCGGAAGATTTTTATTGCCTGTGATTCTCATGAGTAACGACCATGTAAAAATATTATCGACTACACTTAATAAGTAGTTAATTTCAAGAACTTTGGATTTTGGGACGTATAGCGAATGGTTTATCGTTGGACCTGAAATGAATTTCAATCAGTTTGGTCCAATTTAGTTATCGTAATGTTGGACACAATAAAAATTGCTTCAAATGACGAGGAATCACTTTTTTATTGCATTCAAAATTGATGTAATATTAATCAAATGGCTAATTTATATATTTGCATCACCGTAAACGATCGATTTTCTGAAATCACTAATTCCAGGATAAATAAATGGCATGGAACGAGTTAAGGCAGCGTGAACTTTACTGTTACTTTTCATTCGGGTTTTACATGTTGAACTGGGATGTTATACGCATAAAAGATATTTTGCAACTAAGAAGTGATAGTCGTCGAATATCATCTCGTCACCCTGTCCCACTGCCGCATCTCTCGTGTCTGAACTCTTTTTACTTTCATACACCAATACACTTGATGAAAGTTTATCACTAAGAAATCGTTTGCTCGATGGTTTTGTGGCCAGGCAAAGAAAGGAGTGTTGAGTTTTTAAAATTTATGTCAACACTCATTTAATGAGAGAAAAAAATGACGTTCGTGATGAGGTTCAATAATTCTAAAATGACATTAAAATCCGATCAATAAAATGGATATTATTCGAAAATTTATTCTGTCAATGTTATGAATCTTCACGTGCCTGAAAATTAAGATTTGTAGAAATTGAGTAGCGGTCGTATAATGTTTATTTTAGGCAGAGCTCACATAAATTTCGTAAAAGTATCAGGCTCCATTTTTAAGAATATATATATTTTTATGCCACAGAAGAATTTAAAAAAAAAAAAATTCATTCAAACTATTTTTCTGGCATTGTCATGACTGGATAATGGTACAATGTGTGATTACTATTCTTTAGATCCCCACTGATAAAAATACGGATTGAATCAATCAATCAAAAATAAAGAAATTTGAATTACAACTGGAGTCGACGTTCCATAGCTCGAGGCTTTCGTGTCAGTATACGATCGTTGACATCAATGATGAATTTCATAATCGATATCATATCTTTCTCGAATAAAAAGGTACGATCTTATAATGAAAGTGAAAAAAAAACGAAAGAAAATCTTGGAGCTTATGATCTCGAGGCAATCCGCGCCCTCGGGTGTATTTATTATAAATATATCATTTTTTTTCCATTAACCGGATTTTCAAGCCTTTGAAACGTATAGGCAACGATCATCGTGATATTGATGTGGATACATCAGCAACCACGTGTCACATATTTTAATATTTGTCTTATATATATTTTTATATATGAATAAATCTGTATATAAAAACGCAGCATCAACCGTAACTTGGATGCTGCGGTGTCTCCGGACTCGGTTCAGCTTGACTACAGTTTCCTTAGACATTCTGAGACCAGAGTTGCAAAACCTCCGGCAAGGTGACCCAGTTTTATGAGGGCCGTAGTATATAATCCTGAAAGCGGAGCGTCCTCTGCGCCTGGGATTCAGAATTCATCGGTACCCTTTGAAACTTTTTTCTTTTCTCCACGTAACTTCTATCCATTGGTCGAAAGCTGGATATTGCGAAATAGAGTGTCTGATTTTAGAGAACTAAAACATTCAACATGTAGAAGAAATCGACTATCTGTCTCGCTGAACAAAGTCAAAATATCACTTTGACCTTAAATCAAATTATTTTCCCATGCAAAGTGTTTTTTGTTTTAAAAAAACATCCAACAATGTTGCTGTTTGAAAATTCATCAAAAATCAGTTGTTTTACAGTACAGACCAGACCTCAAGAATCTTCGAATTGAACATAGTGTTTAATATATGAAGAAATACTAATAATTGTCAAGGAATCGTTGTTTCCTAATCTTTTGACACTCCTAATGCTAAGATACTTATAAATACATGGATAAAAAGTATATGTAATTGTATTATTATGGCTCCTATGGTAGGCGAAGAATCCACCTTCTGTTTTTCTCTTGAATTTTCCTTATTCTTCATTATGCATCCTCAGTAAACCTCCCACATTGTTTATTACCTATCTCATTTATTGAATGATCGATGAAAAGTCTCGTCAGTTAAGAACTGGCACGTATTGAAGTTCTATTGTGCTTGTTGAATACCTTGGGACCTCAAAGGAATCCCAACAAATGCCCATGGGACTACGTAGAGGTGTTTTGAACAATGCTAGAGTGATCTATAGGCATCTATAGGCATGGATATTTATATATACATTAAAGGTATGTGTCACGTGCAAGAAATGCAGTTACACGTCCCACGCACTGGACACGAGCAAATGGTCGTCGAAATAAGGGTTATGTTTAAAACTGAAGAAAAGAGGAAGTTAAAAAAGGAAACAACATTCATTCACGAGGAAATTGATTACAAAAAAATGTACTTTTTGATTAAATCGAAAAAAATTCTTAAATTTCAATCTTAAAATTAAAGGAAGAGGAAAAATTAACCCGAACAAAACTGTCTGGTTATTCGTACGTATTTTCTTCAATTCTGCAATTTTTTATGCTGCAATTTTGATTCTGAAATTGTTATTGGCCCAATGATAAATTTTTAATCCATAATTTTTTTCAAATCCGGATCCTGAACCCGTTCATTTGTGTGTATGCACTCGAGGCTGGTGATCATAAAAATTAATGGCCTTCCGCGTTGCGCCCACGCCACGGGCGCTGTTTATTTATTTTCTTAGCGAAAAACAAAACAAAAATACGCACGAAAAATAATTGAAGAAATGGAGCTATTAAGAAAGTTGATAATTATTACGACATCACTTGAAATTTTCTGAATTACAATCAACGCGTCAAGGGGATTTGGTTTCAAATTGCAAAATAAAAATAATACAATTTGTTTACTGTACAGAAACGACTAAATTTCGACTTGTTTTTCAATTTCAACAAATATTTCAACAAATTTGAACAAATATAAAGTTCAACACAGGACTCCGTTTAAAAAATCTGTCCGCAGATGAATGAACGAGCAAAAATTGTTTTCTGTATCGTGAGTTTAATACGATTTAATATTGTTTCATAAAAAGGTCATTAAACTTCTATTACACGGACATGCAGAGCTTTGGTTCCGTGACATAATGACAGTAGACCAGAAGCCAAGATGGCATATCATTAAAGTTGTGCACATAACTTTGTGGCATTACCAGTTATTATTTTATTCGTCTATATTTTCTTCTCTTCCGCGAGACTCTGAACGCCAACAACTTTATTTCACTCGTTTGTTTCCGGTGGTCCAGATCTATAACTGGTATATTCAGAATCTCTGAACAACTGTTTTACTGCAGAAAGATATTCGTTTACGACGAATGAAAAAACGTGAGACGCAGCATTGTTTAGTGTTATTTCATTTTAATCGACGTTTCTGAGTATAAAAATTTAGTTTCAAGTTTCAAACGCATCAAGATTTGTGAGATAAAAAAAATGGTTTAATAATATAGGAAATTACAAAATAATCGTTTATTAATTATTAATTATGTCAAATTATTCGATGATCAGTATTTTTATGTAAATGTAACTCATTTATTTATTTATTTTTAAATCAATTTCAATAAATTTCTGATTTTTATTCGATTGATAATCCAACTATTTGATTAAAATGATAAAATATTTAATCGACATCATCGACACGTAATTTTTTATTAAGTAAAAACACACACAAGCATAATTGACCACGACATGACGAGGAGATGAAAAATAAGGGATAGTTCTCCTTGCCATCATCAGGAACGAGAAAGAGAGAGTGAAATGCTCGTTCAGAATTGTGAGAGGCACAATTTCGTACCTCGTCAATTCCTTCGTTGGCGAAAGTTACTATCTGACTTATGTATATATGAAATTCTTACGAAAAATTCTTACCAAATATCGGCCAGAGGGCACCACTTTGCATCGTTTTATATTTTCGATTAATTCATTGGGTTCGTAATATTTTCTAGAAGGTCGTAACGAATTTAGCACACTTTGATTTTATGGTGTTGAGAGTTTGTTTTTTATTAATTGTATATTAATAAGTTATTACACTAATTATGACTATGAATTATGATTTACGAATTTTTCTGAAACTACAATTGAAATTGGATTTCAACACTGTCGGCGCAAAGTTCTTAATTATTCGTGCAATTTCGTATCCGATCTTGTCTTTTCACGAACGATTAATTTCACATAATTCATTTTTAATTTCAATTTAAAACAAAAAAAAATCAAAATGTGCGAAAGATAATCGTTTATTAATCTCCAAAAATTCGAATTGCAATCCGAGCACAAAAACGAATTTGTATTTTAAAGAATGTCATAGTTTTACAATGAGAAATATTTTATCAATTCAAAAAACAATCCATTCGATTTGCCAAAACGAGTTGGAAGTTTTTTTTTATGAATTTATAAAGCTTAACTGATTACCGAATTAATTTAAGTTGCTATTAACAAAAATATATATTTTTTTTCGTACTCCAAAGTGAAAAAAATAAAAAGCGAAGTAAAAATGTTGTTCTGTAGTACGAAGTTTTTGCAACTGCCACAAAGTGAAAACATTTCCGAACATAAATTTATTCGTATTCATAATTAATAGCGCAACAAGAATCGTTCCACATACCAACTGCTGGTACTCGACTGCTGCGCCCTCCTTTTTTTTTACATTACTTTTGAAATTCTGGAACATAAAAATTACAGGGTATAAACGAGATGTTTACCGGACGGAACTAATATGATTCGATTTATAACTGCACTCTCTTTCTATCATTTCGACATCTACATGCGTTTGTTCATATTTATTATGCTCCCAACTGAATACTCGCTCTTTCTATAAAAACGCGGGAGGTCGGGCGTGGCTGACAAGAAAGCCGCGGGAAAGTGATATCACTTTGTAGCGATCATTCTCGATGATTCTCATACATGAGAGTCCCAAGCATGTAAAAGTACATGGTGATTAACTTGATATGAAAAACAAACATCAAATTTTTATTAAGATTTAACCAAATTAGGTTATAAGTCAATTTCAGAAATTTGTTCAAGGGTTAATTACAGAAAAATTTCGATTAATAACATTTGCATTTATTATCTCTGTATCGATATAATTTTCCAAAGGCCGTAAATAATTTATTAACGAATATGCAAACGTGTTTCAATTTTTTTTTTTTTTTTTTTTTTTTTCATCAATACTCCAAGAATTGTGGAAATTATTGATTTAATTTATTAGAATTCTGTCAATTGTCAAAAATCTATTTACAACTCGACGATTTTTGACACTCAATACATTTTTTTTCTTTCAGTTTTTGAATTCTTGAAAAAAGTCGGTAATGCAGCGCACTGTTTTGATTCATTAAGTTCCTCTGTCGAAATTGCAAAAGAAAATATTTCAAAAATTCACCAGCTGAATAATAAGAACGAGAGGTTTTGCTTCATTTGATGATTTTTTTTTCTTATCTCGTCGCATCAAATTTGGAATGGGTTTTTCTCGTATTCCAGGCTACTAGCTCCCTCTTTACTCGATTCACACAGCTTGCAATTGGAAAAATTGATAAAGAAGAAATTTGAAAGGTAGAAAAAGTTTTCACAAAATAAAATTATGAAAAGAACATCATTTTTCAATATTTTTCCTAATGAATTGAACTTTTAAAATTGAACAGATATTTTCATAATGATTAAATCAGCTAAAAGTACGAATAAATAAATTATTAATAGTGTAACGACGACAATTTATCAGCAAAAGATATTTTACCGACTACTTTTATTTCTTACTTAAGTTTATTTGCAAATGATGATTTTTCTAATGATTTTTCGAAGCAAATCTAATTCTGTAATAAACTACAGTAACCAATTAATAAACGTCATTCAATAATTCATCTGCAAACATGATTCAACGAAGATTCTCATCACTATGAATGAAAAAGAAATCAACTTATTCTCAAATTTGTACGAACTCAATTACTTTATAACGATTAATATATTTATCGAATTTTCGTCTGAAAATTTGATTTTCTTTGATTCTATGATTATTTACCGACGTCAACTCGTAAGTTCCTCTACTGGAGTTCAAACTACTGACAAAAGAGCGTGCTTCGTTCCACGATAGAAATAAATCGCAGGTTCCATTTCTGTTACACGTCTCGATAAAGTTGAAAATAACTGCTGCTTTGTATTGTTCTGAACAAATTTTTGCCAGCTGATTTGAAAGATTGCTGACTGTCAGATCATTGGAGAAATCTCGCCAATCAGCTTTCAATTTGAAGTTCAATTTTTTATTCAAAATTTTGTTAGTCAATGATTCGATCATAGAATATTCGGATTTTGAGAAAAGCTTGGAAGTCAATTGGGATTGACTGTTGCCACATCAGCAGGACAATTGTCACATCATTACCACGTGTTAATAAAATTATGTAAGTTATTATTTTTCCATGGTTGGCCATTTGGATCTTCCCACATTTTGTTGGTATACTTTTTTATACATGTAGATTTATGTTTATAAATAATTCACACATACTTGCTCGGTACGAATTGAGCTGAGCAAATAATAAAATTAAACAGCTGCGGAAATTCGTCAACTTTTTTTCATTATTGCTGTCTTTCATGTTGTTATCAACTGACATTTTTACGTGCTAGGTCTCAGCGTTACAGTGCATTTATTACAAGGTCTGGGCAATTCTGTAATTAAGAAGTCAACTCGCGATTAGATTACGCTTAAGAGTGATAACACAAAAGGTAAAATATTATTAGAATGAAATGTCACAGCTATTAAATTGTTTCGAGAAATGCGTGCTTCGTACATCAATCGAAAACCGTTCTTGTTTAGAGTATAAACGTTTGTAAGAAAATTCGAAGTCTCTATTATTTGTTTTTTTTTCACTCCATACACTATAATTCATTATTTACTTCATTCTGAACCGTAACTTTTGAACTTTGACACAAAACAAACATTCAACGTAGTTGTCTCCTCACAATGTCGTTCAAAAGTTAACTCTCCGGTTGATTTCTAGAAACTTGCTCCAAACTTACGAAATAATCTTATAATTCTAGTTTTTATATTTTATAAGAAAGTAAAAACATGTAAACATTAGAAAATAATGTCTGATAAAAAGTTTCAAGTTTAAGAAATAATTCAAAAGCTTTTTTACTTTAAATTGCTTTATCTCCGAAACTAAACGGTCAAAATTCTTCATCTTTTTTTACAAACTTCGTCATATGTTCGTTCATATTTGAGAAAGAAAAGGAAAAAAATCTGTCGAAAAGTTTCAGAGTTATTCCTTGAAATATGAATTTTTCTACTGCTCTTCGTATTAAGATCGCGTATAAAACGATGTGACCTTTGATCGCCATTATCTCGAATATGAAACGGTGAATCCCTTTGAAATTTTGTGCGAAGTTTCATAATATCGCCCTGAATAAATCCTTGAAATTAAATAAATTCTGCAGAAAAACGCTTTATCGAGACGAACCCCTTAATTAAATCAAATACAGATTAAATTTAGTCAATTCTTTTATGATCTTCCATTCCGAGCTTCATTCTATTAAGTCTGCGATCAAGACGAGAGCAGTAAATGGAACCATTGGTTTTTTTTTACAGATGTTTGCAAAATTGCCAGCGTTAAAAAATCCACGAGTTGATTTGTGCACCTTGTCCTCGCATTTATTGAGAATGGCGAGCACTTCATCAGCTTTGATGTCAAAATTCGATCCACCGTCCCGGTTCAAAGGAACGGAAAAATCAGTTTGGTAATAATTGTTACAAAGAAATTTTCATTGGATCGTTAGTTTATTTATTTGTTTCTGGTGATTTTATTATTGCGCGAGTTTACAGGGTCGAGTATATTCAACTGGCACTCAAATACAAACCTTTGAACCTTGGCCAAGGGTTTCCAGATTTTCCCGCACCTGAAAATGTTACCAAAGCTTTGGCAGCCTCAGCAACCAGTGAAAATCCTCTTCTCAATCAGTACACCAGAGGATTCGTAAGCAAAAAAAAATACTCCATTGCATTAAAATACAAACGTTTCATTTGTAAAAATTTATACGACAATTAATTTATGAAATAAAGAAAAAAAGCTTGCGAAGAGCATAAAAAAACGATCATTCGTTTACAATATCAAAACGTTAATTAAAAAATGAAGAAGAACTGTATTTCTCATTTTAAAGTAAAAAAAAAAACCTAAACATTAATAAATATGATTGATTAGTTTATTTTTAATTCTTCTTAAAACCATCGAATGCCAAACGATTTGTTTTTTTATCAACGTGCAGGTTTAATATTTGAATTGCAGGGCCATCCACGTTTGGTAAATGCAATTGGAAAATTGTATTCGAAACTTTTGAACAGAGACTTAGATCCAAATAACGAAATAATTGTAACTGCTGGTGCATACGAAGCTTTGTTCGCAACTCTTCAAGGGCACACGAGTCCAGGTGACGAATGGATTATCATCGAACCTTATTTCGACTGTTACGTCCCGATGGTCGTTTCTGCCGGTGGAATACCCAGATTTATTCCATTGAAACCAGTAAGTCAAATACTTAATATTTTCAACGAAAAACGAGATCATAATAAATAATAATCTGATCCTGCGAATCTAAAATTGTTTCCAGTAAATTCGTAAATAAAAATGAAGAAAAAATCGATCTTTTCATCGTCATAAAACGTCGATCTATCCTTAGTATTCAAAATACGTTTTGGACACGAATAATGGAGAGTTTATTTTTCAAAAATATCAGAAAAACCTTGACAGGATCAACGTTTAAACAATAATGAATTACTCTCCAGACAAAAACCACTGGTGTCGTCAGTTCAGCAGACTGGGTGTTCGATAAAAAAGAAATGGAGAGTTTGTTCAATAGCAAAACGAAAGGAATTCTTATAAACACTCCTCACAATCCTGTTGGTAAAGTTTTCACTCTGGAAGAGTTAACCTTCATCGCTGATTTGGCCAAAAAATGGAACGTTCTCGTCGTATCTGACGAAGTTTACGAGTGGATGGTTTACGAGCCTTTCAAACACATTCGAATCGGTATAAAGATAATGAAATCATTTGTTTTCCATAATGAAGAATGGTGGAGTGAATAGAGAAGAAAAAATGTGACTAAATTCAAAAAATTTAACTAACGTTTTGCAGGTCAATGAAAATCTTTTATTTTTTCTTTATTTTTTTTTTTTTTTTTAGCAACTCTTCCTGACATGTACGAACGTACCATTACGATTGGATCAGCTGGAAAAACATTCAGTGTAACTGGTTGGAAAATCGGTTGGGCTTACGGTCCTTCAAATTTGATTCACAATTTACAAATTGTTCATCAAAATTGTGTTTACACGTGCAGCACACCGATTCAAGAAGCAGTGGCTATTGGCTTCGAAGAAGAATTTGCTAAGTTTGGTCAACCCGATTGTTATTTCCATAGTCTCGCGAAAGAACTCTTGCCAAAGAGAGATTACATGGCAAAGTTTTTGACAGACATCGGAATGTCGCCAACAATACCTGAAGGTGGTTATTTCATGGTCGCCAACTGGAAAGCTCTCGAGAAAAATGTCCGCCTTGATGAAGAAACCGATGAGAACAAAGATTACAGATTCACTAAATGGATGACGAAAAATGTCGGTGTACAGGGAATTCCTCCTTCTGCTTTTTATAGCAAGGGAAACAAACACCTCGGCGAAGATAATGTCCGATATTGTTTTATTAAGGTTGGTGAAGTAGAAAATCAACTAAAATATTTACTTCAAATCCAGAATTCAAGAATTATTGCCCTCTGGAGTAAAAGACAAAATTTTTTTCAATTGAAATTTGAAAAATTCATATAAATGTTCGAGAACTATAAATTTTTCACTATATTGAAAGTTTTGTCTATTTTACAAAATTCGGTTTTCGCTAATTTCTCGAACTAATTTCATCAATTTCAAAAAAATAAAAAGTCCTAAAATTCCATTTAAAAATTAAGGATTTTCAATGGAAATCACTGCCAAAAATTTTACCTGTAATTAAAAAAAAAAAAAAAAAATACTTCGCCTCACTTTTCAAAAAAAAGGTTAAAATACAAAACACATAAATCGACAAATTTCGATTATTCGTAGAAATTTTATAACAAATTTGTTTTAAACATTTGTTAAAGTACATAAAGTAATGATAAACAATCAAGAAAAATGTATTTTTGAAAAATCGTGAGCCCTGTATTTGGACCCAGAAAAGACTAAACGTTCGAAAGTCTTTGACAAACCAACAATAAACGGAATTTTAATAATTTTTTCAAATTTATTTTTTGCAGAAAGATGAAAACTTGAAGAAAGCTGCAGAGTTGTTACTCAAATGGAAATCAACCCAGGTCTAATCCGCAGATTAGTAATTACGTCATTGATTTCCAAGTAGAAAATATCCAACTGGTATTAAAAAATCTTCCATATGACGCTTCGTCAGACTCGTAAGAACGAATCACAACAAAATGTTATCGTTACCTGATTTCACTTGTATTTTTATACGATATCAGAATAAAAATAAAATTATTTTATTGAACTGCGTGTACAAAATCTGCATTATTTTTATTTATTTTATATTGTAAAATCACCACGCAACCATCTTTTTGCATCCTTCGTATCACATCCGAAAGTTTTCCCGAATCTGTAAATAAAATCAAGAAATTTAGAAATCCGTAATAAAATATTAAAATAACAGTTTCCATGTCACTCTTATCCACAAAAAAAAATATCACCAAATAAATAGTCAAATTAAGTGTTTTTCTACAGAATTTTTTTTCTTTGCGAATTTTGAGGCCACGTTCTTGACACTATTTTGAAATAAGCATGCGAAATTTAAAAAAAAATTCAACATCTCATATTCAAAACATTGAAAATAAAAGATTGCTCCGTTTTTCACTCGTTCTTTTGGGGAACAGTATAAAAATTCTCGATTCACAATATAACTTCGAAAATTTTCAACCGATTTCTGTCTTTTTTTTTTCTTCTTTTTAATACCAAAGGAACATATGACAAATTGTCTTAAAAAAAACCGAAAATTTTGAACGTTCAGTTTCGGAGATAAAGCGATGTAAAATATAAGCTCTGCAATTATTTCTTGAACTCAATAATTCATATTAGACATTATTCCCAAAAGTTTATATGTGTTTATATTCCTATAAGATACAAAAATTAAAATAATTCAATTATTCGACGCGTTATATTCAATTTTTCAAAAATTAACCAAAGAGTCAATTTTTGAACGTGACGGTAGCGAGACTACTACCTTGATTGGATCACGGCTATTAAAACTCCTTAAATATTCATACGCGATGAAATGTAACACAGATATCGTGGCCACTGCATTGAGTAACAGTTCGGTCGTATGAATTTCTCGAAATGTTTAACTGTCGGAAAGTGTCTTACCGAAATGTAACTTTCTCACAAAGTTTCGTAAATGCAATAAAGATGCAAATGAAATGATTGATTTTGTTAAAATCATTTGCTAAATTAACGTCAATGGTTAAAAATTGATTTGGAATTGACGTTAAAACTAGACGATAAAATTCTAATGAATTCATGGATAATTGGTAGATTTAAATTTACCTGAAATTGGCACCAGGTACGTGTCCGAAATAATTGGGTATGAGACCAACGTGTTTTTGATATTTTTCGGTCGGTTGAATAAGAAGTGGTGGATCAGGGCGAGACACTGACACAGGAGCCCATTCGGTGCTCTGACGAATGCGATAGTTTGTTGTGAAATCGCACAATGCACTGTTCGTGAATGCAGAATTTGTTGCACCAAAGTGTGCGTAACCATAAGGTACGTGTCCTGTGTATCCTGTCAAAAAAAAAGCACCAAAAAATAAGAAACCTCCTTAGATACTTAAAAATTGTAAATAAAGCAAAAAAAAGTGATTGAGAGGAAAAGATTTGGAAAATTGGACGAACTTCTCGCATTTTCGCGAACGATACTGTATCTCATACTTTTCTCACTGCTCGTAAGATCCATTTTGATTTAAAAGAAAAAAAACCGTCTCTTTCTTCGTCGTATAAAAAAAATTGCAGAGCAACGATTAATTGCACAAAAATTAGATTACGATACCGTAAACTTGAAACATCGAGAATGAAAAAAACTGACGTATGAGTTAATTTAATTTCGATTAAATGAGACAGAACAAAAGAACGCTGTTATGCAGCAAAACATCTGTCTCGATATTCAGGAAGGTCGAAAGAACAAAAAGAAGAATTCATATAAAGATCGAGAAACATCTACTCTTGCTATTGTACTCATAAAAGTAGGTCAATGTTGTTTCTTCTCGTTGGACTTACCACTGACAAAGTATTTCTCCGGGTTCGTATTATCCATGAAATACGGTGATGGCGAATGATCTCTTGGCGTTTCGCACTGCTCGTCCAGTGTAAGATTTCTTACGACCCCAACGCAATCGGGACGAACCGCAATCATTGGCAACTTGAATTCGCTCTTTACAAGCTTTAACAACATTCAAATTTAAATTATGAATAAAAATAAAACAAATATTTCAACCAATAGGAAAACAATGCCTGAACGAGAAATATTTTAAACATTCTTTTTTTTTTTTTGACGTAAATCACTGTTTTTTGCAAACATTTAGAACGAAATAAAATGAGTTATTACATTTTTGTTTATCACGAAATTCAATTACATCCGAAATTAATTTCTTTGACTTGGAACAAAATGACAATAATTTTTCTTACGGAGGTTCACGCGATAGGCATACGTCAGACGAATTCCAAGTTTAATTGTTTAAAATTCGTATGAACATTCTCAACAATAATACTCAACTGTGGGTAAAATTTGATAAAGTTTAACCGTCTAGAAATCGAGTTATTTGTTGTGAAAAATCGTCTTTTTTCGTAACTTTCCACAAAACCTCGTGTTAAAGTTGCGATTTTAAACACTGAATATCTCGATTAATAGACGGTGAAACCTTCTCAAATTTTTAACACATTATAATACGATGCTGAAGAAGATTCACGCATGATTTGAAAAAATGATCTTGGAAAAAATTGTATCTGATGATTTTGCCGTTATTTTGTATGTACTATTATAATTATGGCGCGTGAACCTCGTTAATAAACATAATGAAATTTTTATGAATTATGATGTTGTTTGGACAAATTTGTCGATAATATTCGCTTCTGTTTTTACAGGGCCATAGATTCGATGAAAATTTCATCAAAATCAAAAAAAAATATGATTATTTCGATATTTTTACCAAACGATCTTCCAGATTTCGAGGTTCACCTCGATCATTTTGTAACAACGATATTCTATATAATTGATTGGAGGCTTCTCTGTTACGTAGCTGTTGACGTTCCAATTCGGCAAGACCCTCGATTCCCTCAACGGTAAATCTTTGGCCGAGTATGCCTTTAATGTTTGGCATAAATCCTGAAATCCACGATGAGTTAAAGACGTCGAGGTCAGAGATCGAATTACACGACGTATATATGGTTTATGTATACGGTAAATGAAATACGAGTAATGAGACACCTTCCTTTTTTACGGTCCAAGAAACACCGTATTCGTCGTGAAGGTTACCACTCAAGATTATCAGAATTTAATTAGACAATTTATAAAAGCACTTACGCATCTAATAATTAAGAATAGTTATTCCATAATTGTTCATTTCATTAGGAAGATAAAATAATAATTATATATATGAAAATTTGTATTCAAATGAATAGGAATTCCCATTCGCATTTCTCTTAACCACGAAACCGAATATGCTCATTAAATCTTTCATCAAAACGATGTATTAATTATTTAATAAATATCCTCAACATAATTGAATCATCGGTGATTTACATTTTTTGGATATTCTTTGCATTATTACATTTTCTACTCAGTCATTCCTTATTATTGTTATTATTATTATTTTATTTGACATTTCGTTAAATACCTTCGTAACCGGGAACTAATGGATGCTTATAAATTGGATCTGTTCGCTTGAATCGGGAATTCACAATATCAAGGTCATCTTTTGGTGGCCTCTGGACCTACATTAATTATAACCGTAATAAATTATAATCAAACTTAATAAACTGTTACAACAATTCGATGTCATTGTTCTCCGCCCAAATATTAACGTAGAAATAAAAAGATGTTACAAATTATTGACAATTTCAATACATTAATGACGTCATAAACATTTCAGAAAGAAATTTATCCATATCGATTGTTCGATCGGAAGTGAAAAAAAGTCTTAGTCCACGCAGAATAATTAAGAAAGTGGGTGAAGACTTTTTTTCATATCGAAAGGACGAACGGTGTGGAAAAATGTCGATTTTGAAAATCAGCTGAACATCTATTTTCACTGCAGCCGTTAAAACGACTTTCCGCGACACGAATCGGGCATTTTGATTTTTCAAGAATCATTTTTCAACTCCAACTTGTTTATCATAAATATACAAATGCAGCGAAGCAATATCGATAAAACGATGTCCAGAATTTCTTGCATTACGAATGAACGGATTGACAGACCGATAGGCAGCAAGTAAAAACAGACCAACAATCAAAGGAATCAGTAGTTTCGAAATTGCAATTTTTCTACGCAGTGTCAATAAAAACGAATTTTAAAAACGGCTTTGACGATATTTAAGTACGAAAGACAAATTGGCTCTCGTGTTTATCTGTTGAAAAAAGATACAAGCGAAAACCTATCTAAGAGACTTTTTTCAGGCGTTGAATAAGAACAAACCTCATAATCATCAGTGACACGATTAGAAAGGATAAGATCTTCGGAATGATTGCTCGATGGATCGAAAAGCAATTTGCTCGTAAGTCCGCCATAAGTTTCGCCACATCGGTATCGGTACTGAGGACAAATTCCGGTGTTTCTGAGTCGAAACAATAATGTTAATTATTATATCAATTGAAACTTCTAACCCAACATTATTTTTATTAATAAAGTCATAAAAATGTTTACGTTACCCAGGAACTGATTGACTTTCGTTGGCCGAAATGAGCTTAGCACTAGCCATTTCGAAAAATTTCGATGTGTCAAAAGTAACTCACAATTTTGATTATATTTATTGGTTTTTCTATAAACGCATAACCCGATAATCACGTCAAATTTTTGCCATTGCTATCAACATGTTGAAGTTTTACATTTTTTTAAACAAATGACTCATGCTGACGGCTTGTTCCAAAAACAAAAGTAAATTGAACGTTTAATATTCTGCAAAATTTTAAATTTTACCAAAATTTCAGACATTATGGTATTGAATGTATGTCCAGTAAAAACGAAAATTATGCATGAGGCAATTTTTCTGTTCAATTGTTGATGAACATGTATTCTGTTCTTCATTTTTTCGAGTTTGTTAATTATTTTTTTTGTTGATATTTTATCAACGGTAACGTCACAACTCTTGGGGTTAAAGTTGCCTTGAATTCCACTGAGAAACACAAAAGTTTGGTTATCAGAATTTTTCGAAAAAAATTGAATCCCAACTCAAACTCTAACATCACTTTTGTCGAACTTAATTTATTTAGTCTTTAATAATTGAATAATCATCCAATATTCTATCATGAATTGATTTTTCTATATCTACTCTATAAATAGTCAAATTTTAAAAAAATTAAAAAAAAAAATAATCAAATTTTCGAAAAATTGTCATCATTTATTAAAGATGTTTTGTCTATTTTAGTGAAAGGTTTTTAATAAATTTGTTGAAAGTTAGAATTGTTCTAATTCGTAAACAACTTAAAGGAACCTCTTGACAATTGTTAACGTGTCTGTGGAGACAATTCTACAAATAATGTGTGAAAAATGTCATCACCTTGGTAGGATTTTAAATGTATTTGCAAACCTCCTTAAACTGCAGGAATATCGTGTAAAAAACTGCAATGAAGATAATTATGCAGCTGGAAGTTTAATATTTAACGAATTATGTGAATAATATCTGAGAAAAAATCTCTTGTACTTGGTTTACTCTTCGTTCTAAATTCTCTGACAAAAAATTAAATTTCTCCCTTGTTGACATGTGAAACGTTGAAAAGCAGGCACCAGGTGTGCCGTCCCCCTCGTCCGGTCTACACTTCTGTCCGATTCCAGCTAAACTCATACTTTATTGCGTTCTTAATCTAGATAAGTGTCAAAGTGAAGAGAACCCAGTGTTCTCCAAGCATTTGAGCAAGTGATGATTTTTTCCTGTTAAAAGATTCGTCAATATTGATTTCATAAAAATATTAATATGACAAAGGAACAATGTAAAAATGAGTTCTTTATACACTTTTCAAAAATCGCCAATTACGATCAATTTACTACCAAATACAGAAAAAAAGAGAAAAAATCTCCAATTAAAAAATAAACAAATCCATCTTATGAAATAATTAGCAGAAAAAAACCATTAAAATTTCACACGTTTTGAATTCAGTCTCAGAGTCGTATTTTTTTTTTTTTTTTTTCATAAAAGCTGACTCGACGTACATGATAAAAACGGTTTCGTCTATTACCAAATTGTCAGCAAAATCCCCTTATGGAGGAATGCACGGAGCATCGAAAGACAATATGCAAACGTACGTGCTCACAAAATCCATTACATTGTCATATATTGAAAAGAACAGAACGTGACTTACGTGAGTGCGTGTGTAAAGAGACGGGGGACAAGTAGTAAATAATGAGAAAGAGCAGCTTTTGTATGAAGTTCTTATAGACTGCTATCTGGAATTTTATATTTTTGAAAATATTTTCTATAATTAGGCAAATCATCATCGAAGCAAATTTCTCCGAAAATCCATACAATTCTGAAGAGCAAGAAACTTGCTACAAAAAAAAAATGAAATTAGGAATAAATTTTATTCAAATAAATCTTTGTATTTTATTTTTTCGGTTCCAAATAATCTTCTTGACGTTTACAAATTATTTTTAATATATTTCTGCGGTGTACGTGTGTACATAACGTACATACAAGAACGACGAGGAACGGAGTCTTATCCACAATACCAGCAGAAAAGGAACATTTGTGGCACAGACCGGAAGTCGTATTATTATCGCTCATGGACGGTAGTTCAGTGGGATTCACGCTTAAGGCCCTCATACGAACCTGTTTTATCACTTCTGGCGAAAGTATTACCAGGAAAAACTATATCATACGTATTTTTTTTTTCGTAATTCGTTTGGTTTTGCAATACAAAGAATATATTCCGCCATGTGTTGCGGTTTTCATTCGTCATAGCAGGCTCATTGTCCTTTACAAACGCTCTAATTTATAAAGTTCTCATAATTAACAGAAAAAGTGAAAATTAGGTTAATAAAGTATTTTTTTTTAACGATCCAAATAAAAAAGGTCTTGTTTCTTATTGCTAGACGTTAGCCGAAAGCCCAGACAATCTGGCAACCTTCAAATCAGACATTTTGATCATTTATCACTGGTCGACGAGTATGAAGAGAGACAACGATTTTAATAGTTTTAAATTAAGAAATTATGAAATTTTAACAATATTGAGTAATTTATGCGGAAAAAATGAACAATTTCGAAGTAAAATCGATTTATTTGGTTTTTAAAATTCATAATTCAATGTTTACATCGTATAAGAGAATGGTAAATGTTAATTGTGCCAGCAGGTAACAATGGAAGCTAAGTCTCTGGAGCGTTTCTAATTCGTTTGCTATCTCGATGTTATGAGACTTGGTAAACAAGTGCATCACGAAGCTAATTCATTGCACGGAGTACACTTTGTGGATCATGTATGTATGAGGTGAACTGGCAAGTCAGCCGACAAGAAAGAGGGTACCTACTGAAGAAATTGTTCGCGATGTTCGCATTTCGCTTTCCATGGTAGACAGGAACGTCGGGAATGATAGAGAAATTATTTATATGCGTTCCGCGTGTTCTTGATGGTGTTAACATCTTTACTTTTCTTTCGTACCGCGCCCGCTCGAGATTCTACTTTCCACTTCATTATTATTACGTAAGTACGACGATCACGAAGAAAAAGCCCATCCATAAACATGCAATGTTTCTGATCGACTCAGTGGGGTTTCAACGATATTTGTTTCTTCGATTTCTTGGAGAATGCAGCAGACAAAAACGTGTGTCACGACGATTTTCAGGTTTCTTAAAATCATTCATCCTCGCATTTTGTAGTTGAACATAAAAAATGTACAGCAAAAAAAATTATATATCACACAAATCAATGGTTAAAAATCAAGATTTTTATATTTTTATACTTTTTTAAATCTACGAATAAACAACATTCGATTTTCGGAAAGTATTTACTTTTAATTTGACGTCATTTATTATTTCTCCAAGTTTAAATGAGCTGCGAATGGACCAACCGCGTTTTATTCAGTCACAACGATCGAATTATTCTAGCCCGAAGATATAATTGTTCCTGATTGGAGTGATCTTGTCTCGAGAAGCTTCCAGTACTAAGAGCAAGTGCAACAGATGTCAAAAAAAAAAAAAAAAAGCATCACTTGCACTCCATAAATTCCCGTAAGATTTCATGACTCCGCAGAAAATATGTGTTTGCATGTGTGTGTCTTTATACTTGAGAATATATATATATATATATATCGATGTTAGAAAAGGTAAAGTTGCAAGACAGTCGCGATTCCTGCAGGAGAATCTTCTTGCACACTCTCGTTAACGTCATATGGACGATCCTGGACGTTGATCGATGGGTCAAGATTCGCTAACGCGTTCCCTCTTTCGTACTCGATAAGTGTACATGGCATAGCGATGTGTACTAGACTACGTTTATTCAGACACACATATATACAATGGAGAGTTTTCCGATGGGTTCGTTCATACCGATCAATAAATAACACGTGTGTCAATAAATTATTTTACATTCCATTCTCGTTCTCGTAAATCATTTAAGCTCCGATATTAATAATAATTATTGATTTATCCGAAGGAATTATTTTCTATAATGGGCCTCGATAGCTCAGATTATACGTTATTATTAAGTTGCTAGTGTTATAATAATTATGGGTAAAGGAACATTTTTTTTTTCACCATTCTTCGTCCTCCTAAGAAAAATATAATTCTTGGTTACTCATATTCTTTTTGTTTCTGATCAATGATTTATTCGCTGTATTATCGAGTATTATCTACCGGTTGCAAAGTATAATTATGAAAAATAAAGGTATAAAGAAACTTGCAAATTAAACGAATCGAAGGACCTGATAAAAGTTTTTATTCTTTTTATTTTTTGCATTTTTTAGGATTGTTGTGAATGGAGAATGTTCATGATGTAATATTTGAAGCTTAAATGCAAAGCCTTAAATTAATCAAAGTGCCTGTCTCGTGAAAAATTTGTAGTTAATATTTAACGATTTAATGAGAAATGTAGTAAAAAATAAATTGGAGAAAAATGAATTTTAGTTACAAAACCAAGTTTCAAAGACTGGTTCATTTTTTTGTCAATTCCATGGAGTAAAATATTAATTAAGTTGGTATTTACTTTCGAGTGTTTCATCAACCTCAATATTTAAGATAACTCCTTACTCTTTTCAACCGAAGGCAAAAAACTTATTCAATTGAGAACAAAATTACGTGATGAAGGATCACCGAGATATTTTGTAGTTTTGGAACTGGAGAAAAAAAAATCTGCGAATCAAAGTGGCGGAACTGGAAAGACCACAACGGTACATTTCCTGTCCGTGAGACGAAACATCCGAAGAAATTGGACTCCCAAGTTGTATCATTGTTTTCACGAACCGTAAAACTTTTCTTACGAGGCAAGAAACATTTTTATTGCCAAGTCAGAATAATGGGGACGAGATTGTGTACCAATGTCGGCAAAGGTATCAATATAGGAAAGAAGAAAAGTTATAGAGTAAAGTTTTCTTTAGAAAAATGTGTTTTTTATAAAAAATTCGATTTTTTATCGTCCCTTAAAAATATCGATAGGAAAAGTCATCGTCAATTATTTTAGGTTCGAAATAGAGAAAATATTTATTCAAATATACTTCGTAGCATGTTGCACAATTTTTTCAAAGATTTATGTCTTATTAGCAATTCGTTTAAAAACTATATGATCATTACCAAATAATAATTCTTTCGAAAGGAACAAATCAAGAACGATTTTTTCAATATTTAGTGTAAATAATGGTTTTTTATATCAACATAAACTTTTCTAGCGACCGTGGAAAACTCTATGCGTTGCGAGGTGCAACGTCTACCTGACTATTTTTTGAATAACTAGTAGAAAACATGATCCTGCACAACACTGAGTCATCATGAGTAGTTCGTGCATTTAATTAATTCGTCAATCGATTGAGGCACAAGCCACTCGTCGAAACCCCGTAACGTGCAAAGCCTACAAAGTATTTTCAATCGGATTTCGAAGCTTTGTACTTTACACGCGCTTGTGTCTCGTTTGAAAAAAAAAAAAAAAAACAAAAAAAAAAAATACGAATGAAAAGACCTTGCTCACGTAGTTTTACTTGTTAAATAACGTGCTGTAAGCCCTTTTTCTCCATGGCGTTTATTATTCCTCATGTTTTATATGCTGCTATGAAATTATGTGCGTATTGAAAAAGGTGCTGTATGCATTTATTCTCTTTTATGTCTTTCTTCTACGTCTTATTATTATTTTACTGAGAAAGCTCGTACACGTGCTTCACAAAAATTACCCTCACCCCCCAGGCCAATATCTTATCTCTCCATCTCAATATTCATCGCGATACGGTAGAATCTTCGGAGATTAATGCTCGTGATTGTTTTGGGTTAACGCCCAAAGCTTCTGTCTTAAAATTTTAATTGTTTAATCAATTTTCTACTATTTCATTTTATTTCAGTAATCGAAATAAATAAAATTGTAAAATAAAACATTAATATGTTTTTCATGAAAGATATTCACTTATAATCACTGTTTTTTTTTTTTTTTTTTTACTCTTTTTGATTGTTTGATCAATTTTTCTGAATGTTTTTTTTTTTTTTTTTTTTTTATGGCAGTAAATAAAATTGTAAAATTGATGAATAAATATGTTTTACGAGAAAGATAATCGTTGAATATTTTTGCAATGTACACGATGATTTGAACGAATATTATTTGACGGTGGGCCTAACAGGCAGAGAGAAGGAGTGAGAAGAAAACGGAAGTTAACGGAAGTATGGGAATGTACACGAGAAAGAGAGATACAGTTTTCTTATGGAATGCGGTCAGGTTGGACCTAATGTATAGGAGAGCCATGATTATACCAAGAGGAGTTGAAAGATCGAAAGAACTTTTAGGCATCTAGAAATTTGGTTTTCAATGCATTGTGTCCAAAAAGTATCGACTCGAATAAAAAATCTCATGTTTACACGCTGGATATTTGAAAAAAAAAAAAAAAACGTTAACGAAAGTCACAAATTATGTGAATTATTTCGATTGTTTAACAAAAGAAAGAAAGAACTCAATCCTTTCCCTGGTGTAAACCATCATTCGAAAAATATTTTTCATTATAAAAATGAACGACGGAATTAATGGGTTATTAGAGTCTAAAAAAGTCTCGAAAAACTGTATTTTCAAAAAAAAAATCTTCATTAATGGCCTTAGAAGAAAGAAACAAGTTCCAAGTACCTTCAAATCGTAGAGAAACACGAAACAATTGGAATTGAATAATTGGAATCGTTTCCTCAGTGCTTTTCCCAAAGGAAACGATAAACTATGTAAGAAGAGAAAAAAAATCGTTGAGAAAAAGTGAGAAAACGTGATCGCCTCGTTTATGGCTTGTACACACGTATAGATTTCCCGTTTTATGGTCATTGGCCGCTTGATGAGCGCAAGTGATGGTTGAAATCGCGAGTTTTCACACAGTCGATACGACACTTTCCTCGTTACGGTTATAAGTATTAACTCTCGATATCGATCATGCGGAACGTTCAAATTAGCCTCTAATTAGGATAGCAATACGAGATCTGGTTCGTCACCCAATGAGAATCTCGTCGTACGTCTGTATTTGATGGCCACTATTTACGAGATTTGAATCGACACTTTGAGTTGAAAGCCCTCAGGGGCTTTCAATTTCATTATAATGGGAGAACGTGAGGCTTTTATGGTTCAATTTTTTTTTTAACTGTGTAACTATGTCGTATCAATTTAACAAGATCAATTCGATCCAATTAAATTGACCAGAATTCATTTCGTTCACACTCACACAGAAATTAATGAAAATCCAAGAGCGATGGGTCCCTGCGGTCGCTGGTTGGCTTCAGCGATCTGTAAAATAAAAAAAAGACGAGGTCAATACTTGGTTGGGTGACCGTTTAGCCGTTCACCGGTTTAGGTAACGATCGCTGAGCAGAAAGCACTTTTTATGAGTTTCTGATGGTGCTAAGCAGCTTGGACTCAATAAAAAAATAGACATCTGTATCGTCCGAGTTTTTTACAATTTTCCTCAACCCTCGTGAGAATGCGATAACAGGAACAGTGAAATGGGGAAAAAGTGACGTTAAAATGATAAGCTGGACTCGTAAAAACTGCCAACGGTAAACGCAAGAACGATAATTTAAAAAATTCAAAAAAACAAAGAATTTAATGAAAGGAATTGATCTTTTGACCGATTTTGCAAAATTGACAATATTTACGCATCTAAAATCTTGAAGTTAAAAGATCAAAGATTTTGTAGATGAAAGATTTAATATTTATTCGATCTTATTGCATGTTTACTCCGATTCAAGCAACAATAAAAATAATATGAATAAAAATAAAAAATGAACAGGTTTTTATAAAGTACAAGCAAAAAGTCATTGACTTGAAATATTGAGTTTCCGTTGAAATGGTTAAAAAGTGAAACATCTGGACAAATGATAGAAAAATTTATGAATGAAAACACAGGGTCGCGATATGGTTATAGGCTTTGAAAAAAAAGGGTAGAAGGTTTGTCTCGTGTTGCACGTGTGTGGAAGTGGGGAGGGTAAAATAATCCGAAGAGTAGAGAAGGGAGAGAGCGATCGGTCTGTACAGTGAGGACAAGGCGTTCAGCTCAGTGGTCTTTCGACTTCGTTACCTCATACGAGGGTCCTGTTGAACGTCCTGTCATAACAAAAAAACTTCATGTTTCTTTCTCATTTTTACATTAAAACAAAACTCGTGTTTCGTCTATTTGGATCGTGATATCGAGTGACAACTAATTCGTGTAAATCGGCGATGAAATCAATGAAATTAGTATAATTGTCGATCGTTATAGTCCCTGTGAATGACTGTGTATTTGTTTGTGCATTCGTTTGAACAAAATTGCATCGTTGAATCAATTTCCACAAATTGCTGTAAAACATAACACCGGCAACTCGTTATTTCGTGGCACTCAAGGTGAGTCTCCCTAATTGGTGTATTCTTCTTTTTCTTTGAACCTCGTTTGCCGGTGATTGCGCAACGAGAAATTCTCTGTACGATTGAATAAACGACGAAATTCGTATTATTTGCCGCCAGTTGTTTCGTAATCCATCCGGAAAATTCGATTGAGGATGTTTCATGGATTATCAAGTACTCGTTATTGCGCTAAAACTTTGCATTACGTAACATGGTCGTTAAAAATTTCCATATTCGTGTTTTTTTTTTTTTTTTTTTTTTTTTTTAATTAATTACCTTCGTGTTTCCTCGCGATGTTTATGCTTATTGAATTGATCTTAACAAAGTTAAACTACAAGCTTATAATTGTTCAGATTTGGCGCGAAAACTAAAATTAACGTAAAACAAAAAGAAACGACGCTCTTCACATAGAAATTTTGACAAATATTAGATTTTGCCCTAATGTCAGAGTTCTCTTAAAGAAAATTCAACAACAAAAAATACTACTCAACTGGGGCTGATTGATTTTTGAAAAACCGAAGCATTTTTGGCGCCACGAAAACGTGATTTTTATGAAGCTCGTTTCTTACACTATACTAGCAACTTTATAAATTGAAAAAGAATATCGGGTCGAAAGGTAAATAAATAAACAAATGAAAATATAAGAAAACAACTTAAAACGATACTTGAGGCCATGAAATATAAGAAACATAAAATGAGATTAAACATACGTAAGCTTTAAAAGCGTGTAGCAGTGAATGTGAGTCACACAAAACCAGTTATGGATACGCATCACGTTGATGAATAATTGACACACTTTTGAGATGCTCACCGTTAAATTTGCGTGGGTAAAAAAAAAATTGATTTGTTTTTTAATCAATCGGAATAGAATTCCAAAGAATTTAGAAAACTTACAGCACATTAGGTTCTGAATATTTCCATGAAAGCTGAATGTAATTTCAGTCAGAACTAATCAATTTATTCGTTCGATCGATCGAAAACTAGGTCGAATATTCAAAACCGTACAAATCATTAAGAAAAGTTTGTAAAATCGATATCTAACCTTACGATTGTAACGTCAAACGACTGCAAACGTTTTAAGATCGATTACGTTTTTCTATTCAATAAAATTGCTTCGTAATAATGAATCGATAGATCGTTCTGATATTTAACAAAGTGTATGAGAATCTTGCGTCTGCATTGGATTACCTCAATGATCAATACGCATGGATACTAACCTCGTGGACCCCGTGTGAGTCACTTCTATATTTTATTTTACTATCGTGTCCTCTTAACGGATGAACGAATGAAAAAACATGCGTGGGTCGTATATTGTACTCTGCCTGTCCAGGCAAATCTTCACGTTTACCCTTTGATAATGTCACAAAGCTTTTGTTCAACGAAACCATGAATATATATATATACAGAATAAAGTATTTTGATAACGCGAGAACGTTATGTATATACGATGTTGCATTATATACTTTAGACTTCTAAAAAGATACGGAAAAATGCACGATGGTGATTACATCTCGCGTGTGCGCTATATATAGAAAAATTTAACCCCAACTGTTTAGAACCATTCAAATTTATGCCCAGTTATATATGTTTGTATGCACACATGAACTTATAAGCCTATTTCATATAAATAATATAAACTTGTAGACAATAAAAAATCATGAAAACTTTTACGAGCCGAGGCTTTGACACTGACTCATAGTTTTTTATTTCAAACTCTTTAAAGCACCATTATCCTGCAAGTCATTTCACGTGTGAAATACATTACTTTCTGATAACATTGATTTCTGGAATTTCCTGTACCTGTCAGCTGCTTATATTAGTATTTTTTCGATTATTTTTCGTCGCATTAATATCTGTTTGTTTTAAAAATTCTTCAAATGAAGGATTAAATGCTTATACATTAAATTGGAATTTAGAACTCAGGATTCCTGGGTCCGTTGATTACGAATCTGGACTCGAAACTTGGAAATTCAAAATTGATTGTTTCTTTATTTATTTTTCAAGATAAAAAACCATGTGTTCTTAGTAATTGATCATAAACTCATGTTTTCCATTAAAATGTGTGATATTCTATTGTTTATTTTCTTCTGACATTAGTGCAGCATTTAATGACAGTTCATACTTTTTTCTACATTTATGAATCACCCTCTGTCTGCATAGAACCAAAACACTCGATATTTCTTGTTGAAATGATAGTTTAATAATAAAACGAAACTTGAAAAAAAAAAAAAAAAAAAAAAAGTTGATACAACCTAAATCCCATCGTGGCCTAAAGCGTTAATTAATGAAACTGGCATCATTATAATACTTTTTTCTAATTTGTTGTTCATTTGCACCAGTTTCTTTATCTCAAAAATTGATTCTAATGAATAATTGAATTATTCACTAATTACTAATTATCGTACGAATTAAAATTGTAAATGAATAAATAGAATGTCGAGGAGTTATTTGGACATGGAATGTCCTGTGTAGTTGCACAGTACATGCATTTCTATGCTGACAGTATACTTGCACATACATATATGCAATGGCATGTATAATGTCACGAATCCCAGTAGAATAAGCCAACGGTGCAGCTGAGCGACCACACCGTTGTAATTTTCATGCACGCCAGCATCATAGACCATGTGGAACTCAGTGGAACGAACAGGGACATTTTATATCCTATGCACACAAATATATATCTGTACATATATGAAGCACAAAATCGTATATTTCCACGAAGAAATACAGCTGTGTCGATCGTGGATTAATTGGGTGAATGCATGGATAAAAGACAGTTCATGGGTCAGGTGTATATTCCGTCTCTGTTTCTCTTTCCCTTTCTATACTCGTTCAATCTATTCCTAGTTACAGAGACCGTGGAAAGAATGTTAAATGTATTTGCATCATTTAATTGCCTGACAGAGTTCGAAGGGAAAGGCTCTGCACAAATTAATATGAATTGGAAGGAATTATTTTGACAGATGCAAGGAATTCAAAAGTAAAATGACATTTAGTTCTCATTGAATACACTAATTACTATGATAATTAAATCAAGAGTGCAGATGAATAAATATAATTAGGATTGAGACGTTTTATATGAAATTTATTGGAACTCGAAATTAGAGTTTTAAAAATGTTTTATCAAAGTCACGTTGACACAATTATCTTTTTACTATTTGAAGGAATTCTTTTGGTCAAGTGAAATTCCAAAGTAATGGTATATAGGCTTATCAGACACACTTTCACAAGCTTTTAGATTCCTTTTTAGTGGTTGTTTATATGTAAAAGAAAAACTGAAACATCGCCAAGGCCACTTGACTTTTTTATAATCGAAGAAAAATTCCTGTCTCGCAATTACGATGTTATTCAGATTTCTAGTCGAAGAAATTTTTATATTCAAATGCTCTCAGCTTGGAGTCCAGAGATGCATAACGATGAGAAAGCTGCTGCTGCTGCAGCAACTTGTTTTGTTTAGGCCTATACCTTTATTATACGATGACTGAACCGTTATCCATTGTTGAGCGACTTCTTGCGCGATGCTCTCGTTGCTCTTGCTCTCTGACTTTCAAGACCCAACTTACGAGACATACTCGCCACTCACTGTTCATATAGAATGAGACCCAGGCTAGTCTTGTTAACGACAATTAAAAGTAACTGGCCAGCCTGCAACACGCTTCAATTGGCACACGAAACACATTGAAAGACTAACCGAACTGGGCGTACAGTAAACCTCGACCAGAAAAACTTCCCGTACATTTTATAAATGTTACACTCGATCTAGAATACTAAATAACTTCAATATGGTCCATTTCATGTTCAAAAGATAAAAACATCGTGTAAGCAATTTTTTTTACAATTTTCTCTACAGTTATTTTCCATTAACTGAGCGTGCCAAATTGTTTTATTACATTGGGAACTTTATCAGCGTTTCTTAACGTTAATTATTTTCTGTGTCAGACTTTTTTTTCGTGGAAAATACCTAAATTTCTGTGAATTACGAATTTAACGTAATTTCAGTCTCCCCACAGTCATGTTCAACAATTTACTTTCCGGTTAATTTATAAAATCTTGGATATAACTTTAGGAATAATCTTGTAACGTTAGTTGTTTATATCTTATAGGCGTCAAAAAACGTAAAAGCTTTCTAGAAAAATGCCCAATATGAAATTTCGTGTTTGATAAATAATTACAGAATCTCAATTTCATATTGCTGTATCTCTGAAACAAAAAATACTACATTTTTTTTTTTTCTACAAATTCGTTATATGGTTCTCTGTAATTGAGAAAAAAAACGAAAAATTTCGGAGTTATTTCGTAGAATGTAAATTTTTTTTACTGTTTCTCATAAGAACGCGTGAAAAATTGTGCAATCTTTTATTGCCAATGTCTCGAATATAAGAGGGTGAATATTTTTGACATTTCGCACGTTTAATGTATCCTCAAAATTTTTTTGAATTCTGTAGAAAAACAGTTTGGCAAGACTACGTCAGTTTGACTCATTATCTGAATACGGAAATGATGCAAATTATTTGAAGTTATTTCTATGACCGACCAGTCCCATTTCCCATTAGGCGTATTAAATGGTCTGAAGTATGTAAACCGTTTCATTTATTTTCATGATAGCTGCTGTGAGTTTTCCAGAATTTCCGTTAGAGCTAATTTCAATATTTTCTTCTCTGTTTCTCTCCCTCTCTCTTTCTGTCTTTTTGTTTACAGCGCGTGTAGCCACTTTGCATTGCAACAAGTCTCGAAAGTTTCTGGAAGTTGCGGAAATTCCAGATCTTCGAAGAACGAGTTCCACGCGATCTTTATCCACTCGCGTACGAGTTTTACGAACAAATTTGCCATATTCTCTCACGCTCGGACAAAAAAAAGGTGGTCGGCTTTGCAGTGACTCTTTATTGCCACGTTTACCCTCGTCGGACTTGCAATACTTTTATTGTCATAAATTTGCATTTTTTTATTGTCAACTTACGGTAAAACCCTTGTTCCTACAATATGGAACAAAAGAAAGCATACAAAAGTTTCGAAAAAAAGGGTAAAATGAAAACATACAATTCACAACGAGATCAAAGACTCGCGGCTTCTGTCGGACAACGATAATTACGACTCGTTAGTGACGCAGTGGATATTGGTCCAATATTTTCCCACGGTCAGTCTTCAATGGAAAAATCTACTCTATGAATACGAATTGTGTAAAAAAAATCCGTTTTTTACGGAAATTTATGACATAAAAAGTTTTGAGACCCTTGACTTCTTTTTAATTCTTAAAGGCTGTGAATTTGTGTTTCGAAAACTTTATCTTTAAAGAATAGGGAGAAGAATAAAAGCCTTTGAAAGCCACTAGCATCGGGCCCTGTTCGTAAGAGGTTTTTTTTTTTCACATTTTACCTCAATAAATAAACAAAAATCAAACCTCAAGAAAAGAGGAAAAAGGGGACGTTGGTACAATGCAAAACTAGATCCAAACCCAAACAAAAGACAATATAAAATAATTTTGTAACCCGAAAACTGCAAATAAAGAAACTTTATAACGTAACGTAACATCGGGCCCAGCATCCGAAATCATGTAACAAAAACTCTAGTCGATATAATATATTTAGCTGTTTCAAACTATATCTTTGGCTTCACGTACGAGCGCCGCAAGTTCTCGTGGGAAATAGTCTCGTAATGTAATCTGCAATAGTGTTATAATGCACGTAACGAGGACGCACATAAAGCAGATGAACCCAAACACTATTATGGTCCCGAATGGGTCAATTAGCATTTGTATTTTCTGTATACGTGTTCTGAACTATTCAATCGCAATGAAGCTTTGACTGCAACATTTTTTTTCAACGTAGATAAATATTAAAATTATTTAACGTTCGATGTTAAAACATAGAGAAAAACGATCCAGTATTAAAACTAACGCCTTATACGTCTTTCAACTACTCAATTTTTATTTTTGTTTTGTTTGTTTATTAATTGTTCTCACTTAAGTATAAAAAGATAATTCTAAATAGTTTTTTCATCAACAATAGCAAATATCGTTGATAAAATATTCAAATTCAAAGTTTTCAACCTCAAATTTTCTTTACACCACATTTTCGTCAAATCAAATTTCTCTTTACAGTTTATTGGGACTTTTCAATTAGAATTTTTTTTTAAACTCATAATACTTTGACGTGGATTGTTTTTTTTAATTTTTTTTTATTCGAAATCAATGAGAAGAATAGCATTAATGTACATATATCGTATGAATTTTACAAAATATTTACATATAGAGCAAATTCTTTATTTCTGCAGCACATATTGCTTGACGATATTAAAACATGCTGAATTATCGTATATCCGGTTTCATTAGAGGATCGTATATGGTATTCACGAGGTGTTAGCACCTTCCATACATCGTTCATGAGATATCACAAATACTACAACGAACGTTCACGAAAGCTCATCTTCTTCAACACAAACGTGTCTATTACGTGACCAGAATTTTTTAATAATCGTTGAGAGCTTCCGCTCGTTTCTAAGCAGGCACTGCACTTATTGTACCGTACGACATATACTGCTTAGGAATTTTTGCTGCAACATCCGCTCATTTGGATTGGAGAAAAAAAGAAAAATTCTTGGAAATAAAAATCGAGTGATTTTATTTTTAATTATTCGTACATGTTCATTCGTTGCCCAAGAGATAAAAATCTTTGGTATGTTTGGAAATATTAATTATTGTCGAAATGATGAACGAAAAAATTATACTTTCATGGTATTTTATTTTTCATATAATTATCGCGGTAGGTTGAAGTTAAGAAAAAAAAAAAAAGAAATTTGAGCAAAAATCTCTAAAATTTCTACGATTATTTTGTTATAAATAAATTATTGAATCATGCTTTGTGCAGAAATTATTTTTATTGCATAATGTTTACAATTTCTTTGTTTATATTTCTTTTTCTGGACAATTTCAATAGTTTCGCACCCGATTCGGAGTCTTTATGTTGCACCGGGGAAAATGTTGTTTGTGGCGTCAATGTGCGCAAAGAGTTCATCGCGCTCTCTTTGTGTCTCTTGAATGAGTCGCGCGCTGATGGGAACTCGACGCCGCCGCGAAATCACAAAGTGTCGCGGCGCGCGCGTTTCATGTCCACAAATCCCTCTCTTTCTTTTTCTCTCTCTCTCTCTCTTTCTCGTTTCTCTTTGCCACGAGTACGCGTACTCGGTACAACGCGATTTGCGCAAACGTCTCGATCCTCGAAATATCAGGCAAACAGAAGAACCGAGTGTTCTATTCCATGATCTACTCATCGTTTTGTTTTCCTTTAATCCGCCGTATCTCCATTTTTCACCCCCTTTTGTTTAGCTTTTTTCACACGTCGCCCCCCACATCACACGAAATCCGATCTTATTCACCCAAATCTCATTTTTCTTGTCTCGATTCGTTTGTGAACGTGCAAAAGTTAATTTCCCGCTAGAAAGAGGAAAATCATATGATTTAGAATAATCCCGATGATCGTCTTTTGTCAAACTTTTGTTTGCCCATAAAGCGCATATATTTTGATACTTTTTTGAATTTTTCTTTCTGTCATTCCGTCTCCTAATCTCTTACAAACTTGACACGTGCCTTATTCAATAGTTGAAGAAAAAATTCTCACATTTATCTTCAATTCTGTCTGTTACTTTCATTCGAAATTTATTCATTGGTGCCATGAAGTTGCGATATCTGAGACAACTCCAGAAAAGACGATGTCGATCAGTGAATCAATAAGTTCTGAAAAATTCTCCTATAAAGGTCAAAAAATTTCGAAAGCATTGTTTTTCTCCAACATTCCATTATTGCGAAAGTTTCGTTCAAATTTCTTTATTTCCGTGTGACAACACAACGTTCTTAAGGATAAAACTTCGATACTTTGTAGACGATTGGACAATGTTTCGGTCCTTTGCTAAAATAGATCGAAAAAAGCTTCACAATTATTCAAAGAAAATCGGTTTGGAATACTTGAATCACCTTTTAAACGGTCTCCGATTTGCTGGAATCCAAAATAATTTCATTTTAGATCCTCAAACTCTGGAAAAACGAACAGGACGAATAAATAATTTCGACGCTTTTTCTGTTTTACGAAATTTCACTATATTTTTATCGATGTTGTTATTAGTTATTTTACCTAAACTCGATCTTAACTTTTTTGTTAAATGTCATCAGTGGCGATGTCATTTTGTCCTTAACCATAACAAAAAAAATGCTGGAATCAAAAAATTCAAAGTATTACAATATTTATTCGTTGGTCTGAAAGGATAAAATTTTATACCGTGCAAGTTGAATTGAGCGATTAATAAAAACTGAGACGTAACCGAATATTTTAATCGCAATTCCAAAATGACGAATGATTAAATTTTCGCAATATTTATTTTTTTGTTTATTTATCTGAAGCTGTTGTAAACAATGTGATATTTTGAGATCCTGAAAGGATCTTTATCGCGCGGGATATCGGAGCTACTCGGCAAGTCTTATTAAAGCCCAAGCAATGCCAGTTCGAGGTCTGTGTACCATTTCTCTGCCTTTTCCAATTCTCATCCTTTCTCTCTCTTTCTGTTCAACTCCAACGTGAAACTCTTCACCGTGTTTGATGATATATATATAAATACAATTCTGCCTAGAGCCAGGGCACAAAACCATCGCCACCGAGGCGGTTAACTCAACGAAATAAATCATCACGAGAACAAACTCTAACCCATGTATCCCTCGACGGTACCTCGGAGCGAAAGGAGAACGAGATAAATAAATAAAATTCTTTTGAAACACATTCTTATCGAGATTACGATAAAGGGGAACTTCGTAATGCGTATATTTTGTTAAATAGTCTTAATCATTATTCATCATAAAGAAATAGTGTAATTATGAGACGTTTGTTCATCAACCATGAAATGGAACATTAGTGTAGGGACCAAAGTCGTGTACAAAAACGACGTTTTTTTATGATAACAAATGTTTGTAAAGATTCTAATTATTCGTAAATCATATTTGTGCTTGTTGGCGTGGAAATTCCTCTGTAACAAACCGACGAATATAAAAACATTAACGACATAGAAATTTGGAGTTTTTTTTCGAATTTTTCGTAGTTGAGATCGGAAATGAATGACTGTTTTTTTTTTTTTTTTTTTTTTTTTTTATAATAAAATTGCACTTGAGGATCATACAAAAGTAGATTCGTTCGTGAATTGTATTTCGCGAAATAGAGTGTGTGTGAGAGAAACAGAGAGGAAGAAAAGGAGAAAACTTCTCTCGTCGCGTTCGTTCCTCGGTTCGTCGTCGTCTCGGATTCCTGAATCGCTCGAGCGGTCGCGTCCGGTTTTTCGATCGGGGTCCATACAGGAGCTCTCGTGCTCTTGCGCCACTGAGAAACTCTCGCGACTCTTTATCCATCTCACTCGTTCTTACAACTTCTCTTTCCGTCTTGAACCAATGCTCCAATCATGTAACTTCCTTTTGCCGAACAAATCGGTCAAGATCGAATCTCAACCTATTTTTTTATATTTTTTTATTTTTCGAAGCACAGTTGTTGCATTCTTTTGCATTATTATTAATTTTTTTTCATATTTCAATACGAATTTATTAAAAAATTTATTTAAAAAAAAATTTAATCGCATATTTTATAACAATTTTTATTTTTCCTGGAGCCAAAACCGAAATCTTGAAAAATTCGCCGAATACGTTGGCGTGAGTACAATAATCATTATATTCTTTCAAAATTAAAACTCATTTCGATTGATTTCCTTCATTTAAAAAAATGACGGTGACGAAAAATTTAAGTTTCACGAATGAAATGGAAATTTCAATAAATTTAACCGACTTTTATTGCCATGATGTGTACTTGCTTTAATTGCCTATCATCATTATTACATCCTCCGAAACAAAAAAAATAGAAAAAATGATAGAGCAAAAAGAGAGAGGGCGTTAAATGTGCGTACGTCGTCTATCCGTAAATTACGGTTGTGGCCACCTCGTAAACGACTTAACGGTAAATTACTTCCACCTGTATATATTAATCTATACATATGCAAACACATTGAAGTAAATAATAACATACTAACCAACATTGTGGCGTGTGCCTTCAAAAATTAGTTGGAAATTCTGTGTATGTCTGTGTGTGTGTTTTTTTTTTTTGTTACATTAGATAGTCCGAAGTCTGACCGCGTAGAGAAACCGATTCGGTAATTTATTTATAAATCAATATTTAAATTACTCTTTGATAACATTTTTGAATGGATTTTTTTGTAAAATTTCTTTTGAATTCTGTAATTATTGTTGAAAATTTTGTTGATTTTGTTTTCCGTTTTTTTTTTTTTTTTTCAAATCGATTTAAATATAGAACTTTTTTCAAATGTGATGTGGCTATTCACGATTCTCGAAATATTTTAATATTCTTATCTCAATATATGCCAAGCATATACGAAGAATATCATAACCTTATATGAGTTGATTCATTCAAAATATTGTATCAGAAGACAATTCAGATCTGATACATAAATATGAATAATATACGAATAAATCAAGTGTATTAATACAGAAATTTATCAAATCCACGTTGTAGAATCTGAAAATGAAATGCAAGCGTAAAAACGATTTTTTTTAAATCCAAATATTATTTTAAGATGCACTGAAAAAGGGGTTTAGTTGAATTTATATCGAAACTTCATAAATTACGTCGAATGTCACATTCCATTGATTCAGGAATCCATTTAATTGTACGAGTCATTTATTTTATTAGATTAAAAAAAAAAAATGGATTCGATGAAGCAAAATGAATTTTATTGTGTTTCGAATTCTGTTCAATCAATTGCAGTGAATTTTAATTAGTAAAATAAATAATTGGTCCAACTAAATATTACTTTTCGATGTATTTCATGAAGCTTTCCAATTTAATCAATTAAACTATATTGTCGAAGTTTGTAAAATTCTACAAAAATGTGCAACCAGCTCAAAATATTGCCGAAAATAATGAAAAATCTTTATTTCATCTATTTGGAGTATTAATTTTTCTTTTTTCTTGATGGAAATGAAATCGCAGAGGAAAAAGTTGTCGTTAGATAGAAATTTGGTAGCACTCGATTGAATCGTCGGTTAATTATGATTTACTCATTCAAAAAAACAGTCACGCGTGCTCAGTAGTGTTTAGTGGTCTCACGACGACGCGCCCGCGGGTTATTGTCGCGACGACGCGTCAAAAGTCGCGCGCAGACGTAAAGCCACGTGTGTACCCGGAGAACAGAAGATCCAACAAGTTTTAGACAGTACGAGACACTGACAAAGAGAAAGAAAGACTAAAAGTGTTAAAAGGAAGAAAGAGAAAGAGCTTAACAGTGCGCGGTGGAAGTGCAAAAGAGGTTTTGATAGTGCGCGCGTGACTAGTCCCGTGAACGATTCGACGAGCACACCAGACACTTTTCTTCTTGTTCTCGTGACTAGCTCGCGAGAACGCTGCAAACGTTCGTATACGATTTTTCCATGATTTTTGCTTCGCATTCTGTGGGGAACAGTTAAATCCTTATTTTCGGACTACGAAAAAATTATTTTACTACGATCGAAAGTTCGAAAACTTTATTATTGAGTTATAGAGGAATTTTCGTCCTGTGAATGATAAATTGGGATGATTTTTTTTATTGATTCACTGTAACAGAACGTTAATTAACTTTGCACAGTTTTTTAAATGTTTTTATTCTTGTAAAAAAATGTTTATCATTATTTTGTGTAGTAAACTGATACAAGTTTTTTTTTTATATTAGAATATCGTTGAATATGAAACCTCTGCAACCAAGATTACCGAAAGAAAGAGATACGAACTTGCCTTTTCGATTTTGCAGAGGTACATCTACGATGTTGGAAGAATATGATAGGTTGTTATATGAATAACCGTGCCCCAGAGCCTCTAAACGTTTCAAGACCAAAGCCCATCCGTCTTATTTCCTTCGGTTCTTCTATTCGAAGATTTTCATCTTTTTCTCTTCGCTATTATACTCCTTGAATGTTCCATGTGTTTATATACATTTCACAACAATACACGATGATCACTCTTATCTCGATTCTCTCAACAAATGTTCCACGAATTCGATTTATTTATTTTATGAAAACGATGAATACGATTTTTTTTAATTATAGTTAAAAAGATCGAAATTGCCAATTTGTCAGTAATCAAAAATGTCAATTTTTTGTTCCAATTACTTTTCTCTTCTTTACAAAGTCATTCTGTTTTTCTTAATGAAAAAATTAACTTCACAGCAACGATTGTACTCGATTTCCATCACAGAATTGTTCAAGCAAATCGTGCCTCTGACTTGCACAGCTGATGGCAAAGAAACCAAGAAGAGATGGAGGATGGAGAATCGATCAGTTTCGATACATGCGAAACGTGACTCCATTTTTCTACTCTTTATCACTCGTTCTTTGCTAACCTCCCTAAACCCGGATCTTCTTGGCGTGGCTAGCGGAGGCTAAGGAACTTATAAGTGTAATATTTTATTGTTTTTTATTTTTTTATTCTGGCGAACGATTAATTGTTGCTATCAGAATAATAGGAAAAATAAGATCGAACGATGTTCGTAATATCAAAACGGTTTTATTGCTATTTTTTAAACTTCTTCTTGAAGATTAATTATGGAATTATATTTATCAAAGGTTTTGTCTGTTTTACAAAAAACGATTTAGTCAGGATGCAGTTCATTCTAATTCATGTTATAATTCAACCATTTTTTTTGCTCTATTTTGACGTGAGAAGATATCAAAAAATTGTCAATCTCTAGAGTTTTATTATTAATTCGTTGCTCCTTAAAAAAACATGTACAATTTTTATTCGAGGAAAATATAAAAATTATCAATCTTCAGAATTTTGTTATTAATTCATTGCTCCTTCAAAAACACGTACAATTTTTTTTCGAAGAAGATATGAAAATTAAGTAGGTTCACGCGTTAGACATGCGTTAGACGAATTCTAAGTTCAATTGTTTAAAATTCGTATGAACCTTCTTAACAATAATACTCAACTATGGGTAAATTTTGAGAAAGTTTTACCGCCTAGAAATCGAGTTATTTGTTGTGAAAAATCTTCTTTTTTCGTAACTTCCCACAAGACCTCGTGTTAAAGTAGCCATTTTAAACACTGAATATCTCGATTACTAGACGGTGAAACCTTCTCAAATTTTTTACACATTATAATACGATGCTCAAGAAGATTTACGCAGAATTTCAAAAAATTATCTTGGAAAAATACTATCTGATGATTTTGCCGGTACAATTATGATTATGGCGCGTGAACCTTGTTAAGGACAACTTCAAAGAGATTTTCAACTATGTGTTCTTTTTTATCTGGTGAACACGATATCTCGATAACCAGTTGACCGATTGAGTTGAAATTTCGTACGTATCTTCATCAGACTGTTTTTCAGCAATGCTCCCAAAATTAAATCGAAATAATTTTCATGATTTGCTTTATGACTCATAGAAGGAGAAAAAGGTATGGGAAAAATCGTTAATCGAAATTTAACGTGTTGCCATTTAGCAAAAAAAAAAAACTTCTCTTCGATTCTAATATCATTGCTCACAACTGACAGGGATCAAGAATATCTTTCGTTTTTTTGTTCGATTGCATAAAACGTTCGGAATTCTGGTCACCAATCAAAGTTTTAATCCTCGCACAATTTTACGAAATCATCCAAAAATTTGAAATTTAATTGTTCATTTTTTTTCCAATAATTAGAACACACGTTTTTAAACAAACAATAAACCAGTGTGTACAAAATAGAAATAATGAAAAAGTTTAAAACTCGTTGCAACCAAAAAATCACCTCTGCAATCGCGTTCTAGACTAAGTTTGAATCATCGAAATTTTGAATCAGAGCCCGAATTATTCAATTTTTCATTCACCGAACGATTTTATCCCGATCTTCAAGTACATGTTACATATTTAATACAATATAATATTCAGCAGGCAGCATACGTGACTTTCGCTCCATATTCGCAATGGGTATTGGGAACGCGAGAGGATTCTTGAGTTGTTCCAATATCTCGGTGTGTCTGTATGTATATAAATGTCTTGTCCTACTGCTCGCATTCCATCACGATCGAGTCTCGATCTAATATCGATTCACCTTCCGTTCTCACTCTATTTATTCATATATCTATATAATATGGATCGAAATAAGTGATATAAATAAAAATATATGTATACATAAACGTGGCTTTACCCTCTCACTTTTCCACATGCGCATAAATCCATAAATATATATAAACAAATCGTGAATTCCATTCCAAGTGAACACTAAAAAAAATGTTTGTTAAAAAGTCGAATATTTATTTGATTACGAACGACTAAATATTTTTTTACAATAATAACAAAAATTTCGTATAAAGTAAAAATGCTTTTGGAATGACAAACATTTTTTTCATTATCGCAAAATATTTAGTCGTGCACGTATTCAACCAAATATTCAAACTGTCAAACAAATGTGTTTTCTCAGTGAAAGAACTCAATTCAATTTGCCTCGTTTTTCTCTCATATTCTACTTTATAGCCACGAAAATACTTTTGATTTTTGTTTTAGTTCACATCCGACTTATGAATTTGAAAAAAAAGAAAAGTATAACACTTAGACTTTCCTTCCGACCTTAATTAAAAATACTAGTCAGCAGTGAAGCCTCAGACTGCTAGAAAAACCATTTATGTAGAGCCATTTACCAGTGTCTGAAAGTCTTGAAAGCGTGACCAAAAAATCCTAATAATTATGAATCGGATCGACCGGAAGGAAAGACGAAATAATTCGGTTTCGTGGCTTCACCCTCGGCTCTTCACTCTTCATTTTTTTTACTTTTATCGTAATAAAAATCAACGTAAAAGGGCAATTAGAATCGTTTCCTCTTTATTTTGCCAATATTTTTCTGTTTGGAAATATAATCGTAATTTTTGTGGTCCATCCAAATCCAATAATTGTTTTTTTTTTCCTTCGATATTATACAAGAAATTTCCATAGTGTGAAAAAAACGGAAGATTCGTTAAGAAAATATGAAAAAAAGAGTATAGTTTTTTTTATGAGCACGATTATTGCCGAGGGTCACAAATTTTTGGCACGCAAGTGGAATTTTTTAATCGATAATTCCAAAGATAGTACAAAGGCCAAGTTGAAACATTGAACACGGTTCGATTTAAAAACAGAAAAAAAATCATTTTTCCGCAACACTGAATCTCTTCATAGCTGATGAAATTTAACTTTCATTTTCACCGTTATTTTCATGTACGTCAAGAAAATAAAGTGGCATCTCCGAAATATCGTTGGCCCGTAAAGTTTGGTGACTCGTAAACTTGCTTCTTTAGTCAGAACTAAAAATAATATATTTCATTATAAATTTTGTCCGCATAAAAAAAGTTACTTTTCAAACGACTATTCTAACTAAATCTATAAATATTCATAATGAAAAAACGAGGACGAAAATTAAATATTTTGTTCAATTTTTCATTCTCGATCTACTCAATCGTCATTTCATAATCATTATTGCTCTCTCATTTAATTTTCTATGATTAATTCCTTTGGAAATCTTTTCGATCTTTTTTTTTTTTTTTTTTTTTTTTTTCATTCGATTGCCAATCGTTGAAGCTTAGGAATTTGTACAATAATCGAACACAGGTCACTGGCTTACGAGGTCACGAGTATAAAAAAAAACTAATATAAATATCACAGGCCAACTGACAAGAAAAATTGTGCGCTCTATATATAATAAGTCCGTATATAATGAAGTATATAAAATACATAATATGTTTTTTTTTTTTTTTTTTTTTTTTAATCGGTCGACGTTTAAACTATAATGCCCTCCGGTAGTTCATATCGCAATAGACTTTGTGTCGCGCTTATCGATTTTTTTCTATAGGTGAAAATAAGTTTTTTTTTTTGTTACCACCTCATTTTCAGTCGATAGCTTCTCACTCATTCCATTCGCAACTCAATGACCGTCAGACACATGCCAGTATGCCACTATTTCAAAGGTCGTTGTCAAGCCATTCGTTTTTTTTTTTTTTATTACTTTTAACAATAAGTCAATGAAAAAAAAAAATACAATATTTCATGAACACCATTTTTTCCTCACATAACATGCCACCTTTCTATTATCTGTTTATTTTTATGAAATATCGATGCACAGATCTATAAAAGAGTACACTTTGGATTTTTTGTTAAAATAAATCTTAAAAAACGTAGAATTTCATAAAATAAAAAAAATAAATAAATAAAAACAGCTACGAGGAGAAATGTTAACAAGTGAAAAATCTCAAATTTCGTGTTCAACATTTATCAGAAACGTGACAACTGTTATGCGATGTTTAAACGCTCCACCAATGTCACTTTTAAAAAGTTTCTACTCAAGCAGTTTTTGAACTAATTTTCATGTCATTCAAAGAATCGAGGCACAAAAAAAAATACAATTTTATTATGAATGCAATTTTTTCACTTAGTTTTTAAATGCAACTTTTTATCTATATAAATTGTTTATTTTCGTTTCGGAAAGATAAAGGAGAAAAGTCTGTAATTTAAAAAACTTTTTAACAACTATTGGCCCGGAAATATATTCGAGGAGACAATATTTCATATTTTAATGAATCTACGAAGATAAATGTCAGCGAAAAAAAGATCTCACTCTTCGTGTTCAAGTGAAAGATACAATCATCAGAAACAATTTTTTGTTATTTATTTTTTGATATTCAGCGTTTAAAATCGCAACTTTAACACGAGGTCCTGTGGGAAGTTACGAAAAAAAAAGGATTTTTGACAACAAATAACTCGATTTCTAGACGATAAAACTTTCTCAGATTTTACCCACAGTTGAGTATTATTGTTAAGAAAGTTCATACGAATTTTAAACAATTAAACTTGGAATTCGTCTAACGCATGCCTAACGCGTGAACCTCCTTAAACGTATTTCACAGAATGATGACAATTGCAATGCGTGTAACTTCGCACATGTCACTATTTCAAAAAGCTTCGAAAAAATCAATGAAACAAATAACATTTCTCTAAGAAATGCATTCTTGTAACTGTCACTTGTTATTCATTAGAAAAGAATGGAATATAATGAACTTCCTGCTAGTAATGTACGTACTGAAAAAAAAGTTAGTACAAAAAATGGATTATTTATGAGATTCTTTGAGGAAAAAACGTCGTTTAAAAATGTATCTGACATTGGGTGTTGAAGAATCTTTGAAACAGTGACAACTGGAATGCGATGGTTAAACTGTTCGTCACCCAAAGTCAACTGTTTTGAGGTCGAGGTGTTGAGCCAGGGTGAGGACCCGCATTGTAGAGTTTCCTTTGTGAAATCAACACCTGCTGCTGTGTTGCTTCTCTTTTTGTCGTTCGCTTCCCTCTTGCGTGATCTCGAAAAATTTATTCGTGTATACCCAGATGTCGAGAACTGGGAAAAGGTATCACTTAATTTGACGTGTTTGCACAAATACCACCCACGTATCATTTGTATGAAAGAGATCGTACGATCGCTATTTATTTTTAATTTCAATTGATGTGCCAAGTACAGGAATTAATTTTCGACACTATTCAACGTGAATGAATAAAATTTATTAAATTATTTCAATGAATCGCAATTTTAATTTACCAGAATTTTCTGTCAAAGATTTCACTAAATTATGAAAATTATTCTCGTAATTATTAAAGTTATTTATTGTCAGGAACACCAATGAAAAATACATGATTATTAATGAGACGAGTAATCTCAATTTTTAAATACTCTGTAGACGTTTTAACGTGGCCAGAAAAATGTGAAAAACGTATGAGCGTAGCACAAAGCATATCTCGTTCTTGATGACTACACACTTTACATGGTGTTATGAGGCAAAACACGACGATATCTTTGATGTGGTAGACCGATCTTTTAAAAGGTCATTTCGATCAAGTTTGCGAAAAAAAAAAAAATTAATTAAAAACATAAAACGAAAGGAACCCTGCGAGCAGAAAATTCGTACAAGTTTCGATCGAAAAAAAAAAGTCATTAAACTTGATCAACTCCTTAAAATCATGCATACAAAATTTGATAACAAACCAGATACTTTTTTTATTAACTGTCATATTTCACGTTTTGCCTGTTTACGGATTGTCAGCTCGTTGAATTTATTGATCGATATTTCGTTTTTTTTTTTATTATATATTTACGTTTCCTCGATTGAGATTTTTCTCAAAATGAACGATCGAGAAATCATTTTCTCTTTTCTCGGAGAAATGAATAAATAAAAAGTAAACAAATTTTTGTTAAGATACAAAACGAACATAATGTTACTTAATATATGACGAAATTTATTACATTCAATATTCATCATTTTTTTTCAACTCAATTTAATATAATTTAGAAATTAATCGATTTCTCATCAAAAGTAGTGCCATTCGAAATTCGTAAAAAAAAAAAAAAAAAAGAAATTTATAACAACTTTTGTCACATGAGCTCCAACTCATAGTTTTATAAATTTGTAATTATCAGGATATTTAAAAAAATTTTGCTCATTGTCAAATACTCAAAGTTAATTTTATGAAAAATTAAAGTTTAGACGTCATGGTGACTAATTTATCTTCCGTTACACGACTTTTTAACACAATACTTTATCTGTAGGCTCTGCGATATCGCATGTATATAGAGTATATGTAGAAAAAAAAGGAAAAAAGTAAATGAAAAATAGAAAGAACAAAAAAATAGAAGTACATACACGGAATGTGACGCAATTTGAGTGAGGAGCAAGGGAAATACGCGAGTTGTGGGTTTCGGTGGTAAACCGGAAGTCTGGCAACTGGTTAGTGGTCTTTCTTGGTCTCTTTCTTGGTCTCGGTAGAAATTTTTTCCTACGTACTACGAGTTTACGGAGTGTAGTACTTGTGTAAAAGCCGCGCCATTCGAATAAACACGTCGGCGAGTTCTCTCCGTTACGAGTCAGTTCTTTCTCGGTTTCGAACCTGACAACTTGAAAGTTCGCGAGGACTTTCAAAGTGTGCCCGAAACGATAAAAAAAAACGCGAGTTGAATATTTGGCTCTCGGGTAATTTATAGGCTGTGAATTAATTATAACAACAACAACAACAAAACTTTTATTAATAAAGAGATCAGCTGATCGATCGTTCGAGTGGTGCAGTATTTACTAATCATTAATTAGCGTCGTAATAATCGTCGGAATCATTGTTATTATAATTGAAAGTGCATTGGAATGTCGTGTGATGCGTCAGAATCGAAGGGAGTGAGAATTCCGACGTTTATATCAATTTTATAAAAACGATCGTTTCTCCGAGTGATCAAATCATTAAAAAATCATTTTTTAAACTGCATTATTTATGTTTACAAATTTTTTTGACATTTTTCTACTCCGTTTCGACTAATAAAGACTTCCATGACAAGCTAACGGCTTCATTATCTTCGCGATCATTATTATTATTGTTATTATTATTGTGATTATTATTATCGCGCCCGAGATAACCTGAAGTTCTGTTTCTGTGTGTAGTGAATTCTAAAGCATTCTGATCCTCCTTTAGCACTTCGTTCGTCGTCGATTCGACGAACGTCGTGAAATTGTGTCTCCTCGTCGTTTGCCTGTTCGCTCGTCTTCCATGTGCAATTATTTACATTCTACCAAAAGTCTATAATTACTCCTTTTTTTCGTCTTATCGATAATTATTAGAATCATTTTATATTGTACGGTTATTACACAATGTCGATATTATTTTTGATTCAAGACTTGATCCCTTGACACATCGTTCAAGCACATAATAAAAAAAAAAAAAAAAAAATAGTAAATGTGATAATGAGAGTGATTTTTTAATAAAAAAAAAAAGTGCCAAAAATGTTACCAGGATACACAGGAAATCGTAACGTAACACAGGAATAAAGTTTATCAGTGAAAATACGAATTAGTTGAAAAAAGATTGAGTGCTCGAGCCCGGGCTATAAAAATAATAATGTCGAATAACAATGATAAAAAATAAAACATTTAAAAATACGTAAACACGTAGAGCAATGATTTTTCACCTCGATCAAAAGTGAACAAAAAAAATGACTTATCAAAAGAAATTATTTCTTATCACTCGAAGCTCACGAAACACGATTATAATCTCGACGGTGAGAGTGACAAGAGCGAGTTTCATTAGACAGCGAAATCTTTGGACCTTGCACCGAAGAATTAATTCTTTGAAATAAAATACAAATAAAATGAAAAAACACATTTGGCACAAGTCGGTGCATGTATTTCACCGATTATAAAACAAGCCGAGATTTAATACGATAACGCGGATATATTTTGCACATTTATCACGATGTCTTGCCGGAAGAAAATCGACTCTAAGATGTGGATCGATTATACACAGACGGTAAGACTCCATGTTTTTTTTTTTTTTCCAACGATTGTCTCAATTGTTTAACAATTTTTCTTCAAATTCTTCGACAACATGAAAGTTACTTTTTTCTAGAAAATTGCGAACAGAATTAAAGCCTGAAAGGTTTGAAATTTATTTTTTTAAATTTCTCAAACATATGCAATCCATTGATTTTTATTTACATTCAAAAAAATGCAAATTTATTCATTCTCCCAGAAAGCAAAAAGTACATAAATGTATATAAGTACTCGGAAGTCCTTGTAAATATGATCTCTGTATATCCGAATCGAAGAATGTGCAAATTCGTCGATATATTTTTGGCGGTCAGGTTGTCTTGGTCAGAGGTCCACGTCCTAAACTACCTGCCATACGTCTTCGACGTTCATCCAACTGGACTTTATATACTTTCAACACAGACACGCACACATTTGCATTATAAAAAATTATACAGGGTGTCCTGAAAGTTACATCCAACTGGACTTTGAAATCTTTGAATACCTACGAAGCCCACAAACACACATTTAGATTAAAAAATACGAATGGAAATGTACAGAGTGTCCAAACAGTAACAATCAAATTGAAAAACATCGTAAAAAACCGAAAAACAAAAAAATTAATCAATATATCGTCAATTGGAATTTTAACATAAGCCTCGATGATGTAATTCAGGTTCAATATCTAAATTGAAAAATTAAACAAACAACCAAATTCCGTGGTCAGAAAAAGTTACAAGAATAGAAACAGAAGGAAAAATGGAATTTTAAGTAATTTTGATGGTGCAGAATATGAATTTTTAAAAAAGAAATTACAATTTCGATTTTGATAAAAATTAACATTATCCATGTTTCGTATATTTCTATAAAAATGTATATTTTGCATAATAAAAATCGACCAAAATTCAACATTGTCTCCTGTTTCTGTTTTGTAGCCCTAATTTTTCTTGGTTTACGAGGAAAAAAAATTCTCTGTAATTTGCAAACCTTTTGAAACTTTTAGAGAATTTGAAATAGAGTTTCTATTGAGGAATTTCTTTTTGAAATTCAAGTTTTAATACTCCATTCTGTTACTTTTTGGATCTGACTTTTTGGGCACCTTTTATATAGACGAATGTTCAGTGTAAAGTACACATTATAGTACAGGACAAAAGTAACTCACACATTTACCAGAAAACATGCTCAGGTAGAAGGAAGATCAGGTAACGAACTGTAAATGTGTAGGTTTGTGAGTAGCTTTGTATGTGTAAATACGTCTAAAGGGAACACGACTCTTTTGCTTTTCTCTCTTTGTCTCCCTTCGAGTTATTCTCGGTTTATCCTTCTCATTTCTTCTTGAGCCTCTTCTGATTCATCCCTACTCGTGAGATCCTCTTTCGTCTCGATCCTCCCCACCAGAGCATAGGATTCTCGATGGACGAGAGGAGACTGTTCCTCTCTCGTGTATCCAGAGGGCTCCCTCCAGGAGTAAAACACTCGAACCAGCGCGAAACACCGAGTGACTCCATAACGGAGATTCGACAATTCTTATTTCGAGATTTCCTCGGTCCAGTGAGGAGTTTCTTCGAAAGTTTTGTGTAGAAAAATATGAGGTTGGATGTGAACGAAATTATAATTCATGTGAAAATCAAAATTTGGGAAATATCGAGTGTGCACAGTGTTCAAAATCGGTTGTGGTCGAGTCTATGAATCTCGAGCGGTTCGACACCTTCGAAGGTAAAATAATACGAGCACGAACGTTTTTGGTGGCTTCGAAATAAGACTCGTGGCAGGGCCAAGTATTTTAAATGCGAAAATCGAGTTCTATTTATTTATTTATTTATTTTTTTTTTCATTATAAAAAATGACGCCGAAGTACAAGAAAAAGAAACTTTAATAAAAAACTTAACGATTTGGGTATCGTCGAAATTTTTTTTCATTTTCGGAATCTATCATTCGCTTTATTCTTTCGAATGAAAAATCGTATAAAATATCGGCAAGTTATGGCATTGAATGAAAAATAATGTCAATAGGAATAAAGTTTTGTTCAATTCCTACGAATATTTTGTCTAATATTTAGCTGAGTAAGCTGTGCCACTTAATTGAGCGAAATATATATCTAAATAAGATATTGAGTAATATTACACAAACTTTATATTCGCCTCAGTCGAAAAGTACCATTACAGTGACATCATGGTGTTCAAATTTTTATTTCGTCAATATTCAATACAAAATTTATCGACATAAAATCTTACTCCAATGACGGCTTATAAAGAATTATTATTTTTTTAACAAGATAATGGCGACAACCTTGAAATCTTGCAGTTTTCATAACTCTCTCAATTGCATAAGATTTTTCACATTCGTTATATTCTCGCAAACGTCAAAATGATTGAAAATTACAACGAGGAGAAGTAATAAAATGCTCTCAATTAAAGCAAAGAAATTATTCCGTTGTTGTCAATGATTTTTTTTTTTTTTTGGTTGTTTTCTTCATCATCCAAATTATTTTAATTAATATTAATTTGTTGATTATTATTTATGGTTAAAAACGAGAAACAAAAGGAAGAAGATCGTAAGAACAAAAGAAGCAAGAGATTTTCTGCTTTTACGTAATTTTCCAACTAAGTTCGAAGCCCGGAGCGCACTCGTGTGTAACATCTTTTATACATTTAATACAAACAGTACATAACAGCACACACAGTACGTTAAGTTGGCGCGCAACAGCGGAGAAAGTGTTTGTAAATACATACTACGATGCTCCGATTGCGCAGTCTCGTTTTTAACAGCTGATGATGATAGTTTACACAAACGTTTATATATATATATATATACCAGAATGCAGTGATTTATTTTCTCTCGACACACTTCCGGAAAAACTACTTTTCTGCCACCGAAGTTCTCCTGAAGAAAAATGATCTAATTGTTATAAAAACCTAACACATCGATGAACAAAAATCAAGTCTAAGCCAATCCGTTGTTTATTACAACATTCCATCAAACAATCACTAAATTATTTCGATTTATTTGTTTACTTATTTATTTTTTCAAATTTATTTCATTTTTTTTTTTAAATCAGGAAAATCGATTATTTGATTATTTTAGTGTTTTTCGTTAATTGGGAAAAGATATCTCACAAGATATTCGATGGTAACGGATTAATGAACCTTATGGGATGTAAATGATGTGAAAAATTGGAAAAAAAAACGTAAGAAAAATCGCAATACCCACCACAAATCATAAACAAATAATTTTATAATGATAGGAAGAAAATTAACGACAAAATGAAAATTCAAAAGTAAAATCACCGTTGACCTAAAGAATGGAGAAAGTCTACAACATACTTTTTCATATATATATGTATATAAATTTGTAGTTATACATACATTCGTATGTGTAAAGATGAAGTACCGTCGCTCGTGCCACTTCTCGCACTTAACTGCCTACTTTTATCTATCTCTTTTTAATTCACCTTTCTGAACTGTGGCTAAGACACAACCGAACGGTTAATCATGAAAGAAGTGGGAACAAAAATTGTGCGCGTAGGCGTGAATTTACGAAAGAAGAAAATTAGTAAAATTGACCTTCACATCAGGTCAGATTTGACCTTTGAATAATGTGCCTTACAACTGTATTTTCGTCTTCATTTTGTCACTTATTCTTCGCTGCTTCTTGGATTATCGTGATCGTTAAATCTTTGAAAAATTCGGAGCATTTTCCGTGTCGAAAAAAAACGTCGAATTCTTTGGATTACGATTTGCAAAAGTCTCAGAATATTTTTGAAAACTTTTTCAAACTGGAGAACGATGCAAAAAAATGAATATTTTCGAAGAATCATTAGCGGTTATCAAAATAGACTCAAAATGCATTTTTTTTTTTTTTTTTTTTTTGAAATTTTTAACGTTTTTATCCTTAGATCCATTTCTTATTGTATTTCTTCACAACACACTCAGCAGTTTGTTGTAATTTATACTCCGAGGAATCTTAAACCATTTTTCGACAAAGAAACGTTTGTTTTTTAAATATTTTTAACTTTTCAGTTAATAACAACAGTAAAAATAATAGCAATATTATTCATTTTCGAAGAATTCAGTAAAGAATCAAAGCCGCAGCGTTTTCCTACGAAATGTTAAAAAAAAATTCAGAATACATTCAGGTTTTTAACCAAAGGTTGCAAACTTTAATACGCGTTCTTGATTTTTTTATTTTTTTGCTCCCTCAATTACAGAGGAACTTATGACGAAGTTTTTGTTAAAAAAAATCAAGAATTTGAATCATTCAATTTCGCAGGTGTAGACAAATAATAATTAAGTTTTTTTTTTTTGCATTAAATCAGTCCATTTCCCAAAAGTTTATATGTTTTTACATTATTCTAAAATATAAACAACTAACTTTATTCGATTATTCGACAAATTATATGCAACTTTCTGAAAAATTAAGTAAAGAATTAATTTTTGAAGGTGACTGTAACGAGACTGTTAGCTTAATTCTTAATTCTTATATAAAACGTATAAAGATTGAATTTATTATTGCAGATGGAGACGGAGGTGCGATCATTGAAGCAAGAATTGTCACGAACACGTGAAGCATTAAAACTGGCGACAAAGCGTTGTCGAGATTTGGTACGTGAGTTGGATTCACGGACGGTTGGTCACGAGTCGGAGCGTTGTCTTCGAGATCAGCAGCTGTCGCGTATACTTCGTGCACTTCTCGTGCTGGAGTCTCGTTTAAAGCAGGAGCAAAAATCCATAAGACAACTTTTGTGCGAGAAGGATAACGTGATAAGAAATCAGCAGCTGGAGATTGCAAAGTTGAGACGTTACACAAAAAATTATATAAAATGTAAGCGAGAGCAGAATCGCAATACGCCACAACAACAGCAACAGCAACAGCGAGATAACGAAGAGCTGTCGAGTTTGTCATCGTCGAATTTGGAGGATGTATCACGTTTGGGAAAGTCCTTGACGAATAATCGTGATCCGCGAGTACACGAGGACGAGGTTCTTATCGACGAGATAAGCAACGAACTAGGTGACGATATCGAACGTTTGAAACATGAGATTATCGACAAACTTCGAACGAAAGATCTCGATGAGATTGAAGCGGACACACCGGCGCTCGAAGGTCACGATAATCGTCAAGGACATCGACAAATTTCAACCTGCTGCGTCAGAAAAACTAACAGTTTTGCCGGAAGTGACGTTTCCAAAGGAAGCTGCACTTCTAGCAGCGAAAACACCGATGCTGGCTCGATCCTAACAACAACCACCGACGAAAGTTCACCCTCGTTGCTCAGCACCGAAGGCTTTTGCGAAGGTGAGAGCACCGATTGTTCACCAGGTTCCACCCTCAACAAACCAATTTCCAAATCGTTCGGCAATGTCAACTCGAGAAAAATCGATGAAAACGATTCGAGAGTCCTCACACCGATTAAAACGATCAACACCATCACGAACGACGACACTGTTCGAGATGAAGAGGAAAATGACACTTTGAAAAGACGATATGGCATCGTAAGGGCTGAACCTTTGGACATTTTCTTTCAAAACGAAAAACACACCAAAGCAACAATCACTCGAACCGAAAGTAAAGACGATGGCATGGATTGCAATTTCGCATCGGACGATGAAAATTTGGAAGACATCCACGAACCTATTTACGTCAACGCGTGCAATGAAAACAATGCAAGAAATTTGAGGGAATCCCAAAGGAAAATCGCTCCTGTTACTACGGAGAAAAATAACAAGGATTATCATTTCGATAATAATAATGGGTGAGTTTTTTTATCCTTGTTTTATGGATGACAAAATCATTTCTAACAAATTTAGAGCAATAAATTGATCGGATTCATTGAAAAATATAAAAGATTGCTTTGAAAATGCATTTCATATATTTTTTTATTCATTTTATTACTAGTTTGAATCATGAAAATACAGTTTGTGAGACTTGTTTTCCAAAATCTATGAATTAGAATGCATTCTACATTTTTTATAAACATTTAATCACTTGCCGGCTAGATAATTTACAACGAAAAATTTCCTTAGTTGCAAACTATTCAAAATTGATTGTTTCTACATTTTTTTCAAACAAAAACCACGGGATGAAAAATTTTGTATAAATTCTGTAAAGTTCTTTGGGGTGTATCGAGTTTGTAAGAAAATCACGAAGTCGATGTTCATAGTAGTTTAGTAGAAAATGAACTTTTTCATGAAAAAAAAATACAAAATTCCCATCATTATTGTTTAAATAGTCGTTGGGTAATGAAAAAACTACAGGAAAAAAAATATCTGAGACATTGTTAATTCTACAACTGAAAAAAAAAATTTCAAAAAATAGTAAAAAATTTCTATATTCCAGTTGAATATTAAAAAGTCAAAATTGTGTTAAAATGTAAAAAATAGTAAATCAGTCTGTTCGAAAAATTGAATAGAAAACGAGATGAAATATTTTAATAACGTGGAACGAAATATATCTGAATAATGAGTGTTTTACGAATGAGAATAAAAATTGCTCTCTATTTCAGACCGTCGAAATTGGATAAAGAAGAAAAAGAAGAAAAAGAAGAAGGAGTAGAAGAAACAAGTGGCAATTGGTACAGCGACCCAGACGAGGATAGAATAAGCGACGATGTTTTTCGTCACAGTACTTATCGTCCAAACGGTAATCACAATTCCGTGTTGGAATGCGTTAATCAAATATTGCTTCGTGACATGGAAGAGGAGGAGAGTATTTTGACGGCGCCTCGAAGATTCAAGCACCGTGGACGAATAGTGCGTTTCCAACCGGCAAGACTATCGGACATCGAGTCAGTAGGTTCGGAAATGGAGCGAAGAAATTCGGAGGATTGTTCGAACGATCGTGAGGTCACGGTGGACGGAGAACCGGCAAATTTTGAGGGTACAGCATCAGAGGATGAGTTTGGAATGAGATTGGATCAGGATTGTGATTCGAGATCAGAAGTGAAAAGTATTGAAGCAGAAGAAAGAAGAGTAGAGAGCGAAGAATCGGGAGCAGCGATACCGATCGTTGTGATAGAGCCAAAAAGTGATCATCAACGAAACGAAAGTCCGGTTCGTGTGTTGAATTCGTGTTTAGAAATCGTTAATCCTCGGCCCCGATTAATAAACGGATCGGCGAGTCCAACCCTGAGGATGGAGCGTATCGAGGAAAAAACTTGTCTTCAAATGTCGTCAAAGGGTTTGACGATCGCTAAGAATTTAGATTACGAGGACATAGAATCATTGCCCGAAATAATTTCACCGAGGCCCAAAACTCCGCCAGCGTTGCCACCGAAACCAACCCAATTCCGAAACACATTGGTACTGAAGAAAATTCCAAGTCCTTCGTTCCTCATCGACGAGACACGCCGGAAGAATCCTCAACGAAAAATCGAGATGGAAACACGTCGAGGAATTTCCAGCTGCCTTTCAACTCCGACAAAAACATCGAGCACCTGTCAAACTGTCAGGAGCCTCGTGTTCGAGGACAAATATTCGATGCCGAGAAACAACGAGAGTTCAAACGATTCTCATGAGAGAAATCGCTTCGGTTCTAGCCGATCTGCTTTCCAGACGATCAACGAGTCTTCGAAAAATTCGGACGTCGACAATTTGACTCCACGAGTTACCAACATTGTCAGGCACTTTGAAGAATTTAAAATCGGCGGTGATGACGAAAGAAAAATGTTGCGAGAACATCACGAAAGATCGAAAGAACGTTCCAGACCCAATACCGATTATGATCAATTCGATATACGACAAAATTTCGAAGAATTCAATTTGGACGAATGCGATCTTTCGGACGATCCTGATCGACCGGAAGGCGATGGATCCGAGAGACTCTCCAATATGGCAATCTGTCAAGTCACCAATGATCGCTCCAATGCTGATAACAATAACGTCATTTACACGAGCACCTGTTTACCAAACACAAGTAACAATACAAACAATGGCATTTACGATAATTTTCTCGAGGCAACTGGACTCAGTAACAAATCGATTTTAACACCCTCCCGTCTTTTAAGCAATCACAAAAGCATGCTTAAACCAAAGGACGTCAAATACAAGAACAAAATCAAGTCTAATAACGCTGTGATGGAGAAAAATGGCTCTCACACCTCAACCAGCCATTTGACTCAGGTCAGACATTGGACAGGACCGTTCGTCTGACAATTCGTTTCCTCCGTTCTTCGCAAAAACGAGGATCATACAGAAACCAACAATTCTGAACATTTCACGAGATTCAATCTCGGATTTATTTATGGTTCGCCACGAAAGATCAATAAAGTTGATCGAATGAAACAGCAACCAAAAAATTAGAATTTACATCTTACCGCCAGGAGAAATTAATCATCGCCGAGTCAATATTTCATCGTATTCCTGGAGAATTCCATTTTGAACATAAAGAAAAAAAAATAGTGGATTTGTACGAATAAAGAAAATTCATCGTGCAATTCGATTGAAAATCGCTATTTATCCGATATGCAATTTATGCATTTTTTCTTACATGAGTAAACGAATCTGTTTCGTCAAGTAAAATTTAAGGGAGGAAACTGCATTAAGAAATCTTGTTTTCAGTGATACTTCAAGATTTTTTTTTCGTGGATAAATTTCATTAGAATCCAATGAAGTTCTGACATCATTTTAATCATATATTTTAATCTGACAAAATGTAAACTTTTTTAATATCAGATAAAAATTGGAATTGCTACAGGTCCCGCAATCGAAAAACTCTGGACTACGACCGTCAGCGGACTTCAGGGCGTAACTCTTTCATTTTTCGTTGAAATTATTTTGAAAAATTCATTACAGTTCATCAAAATATGACTAAAATGATGTCTGAACTTTATTGAATACTAATTAATTTTAGCCACGAAAAAAAATCTTAAAGTATCACCGAAAATAAGATTTCCCAATGTGGTTTCCCCCCTTAAAGTATTATTTTGAAATAGCTTTTAAATTTTGCGCATAGCATTAGAATTTTGGTAAACTTCACTACGATTCACAGTAATTTTTGCAAATTTACCAAAAATCACTCCACCCTATAGTAAATTGTGTCCGAACTCTCATATTCAGTACAAAGAACATTTTAAATATTACTTTTTCGAAACAGATTCGTTTTCTCCGTGCAATGTTATTTCGCACCGAAAATGCAAAATGTTATTTGTGTTTAAAATTAGTGAAAACTGTTTTTACACGATCGACTCGACTTCGAGAATTATTTGTGAATGAATTACGATTCAGTTTGTATAAATAGAGGACCAAATCGTCACTAGCTTTATTATCTTAGTTATTTTTCAAATCTTACCTTTTATTCTAATGTTCGACCAGCAACAATCCCAACAATCATTCACTATTTTATTCCATTGTTCCTCAATTTATATCTAAACATCCATCCCAATGCGTAACTTCCAGAAATACGATTTTATACTATTTTGTCAGGAAACTTCAAACCTTTCTACTTTTGATTTCTCATTGTCATCAAGGAGGTTGACACGTTAGGCATGCGTTAGACCAATTCCAAGTTTAATTGTTTAAAATTCGTATGAACCTTCTTAACAATAATACTCAAGTGTGGGTAAAATTTGAGAAAGTTTTATCGCCTAGAAATTGAGTTATTTGTTGTGAAAAATCGTATTTTTTCGTAACTTCTCACAAGACCTCGTGTTAAAGTTGCGATTTTAAACACTGAATATCTCGATTACTAGACGGTGAAACCTTCTCAAATTTTTTACACATTATAATACGATTCTCAAGAAAATTCACGCGAAATTTCATAAAATTTCTTGGAAAAATTGTATCTGATGATTTTGTCGTTACTTTGTATATACTATTATAATTATGGCGCGTGAACCTCGTTAAACTGCGCAGAATTTTTCAACGGATCAACATGATAAACACGAAGTTCCTTTTTCGACGGAATCCCCTGGCGCTCAGTACATTTTGCTGCTTATTGTTCTACGACAAACTCGAGTGTTTCATAAACATAAAAATTACACGTTGTTCTCTTTTCAGCAAAGGATGAAATGTATACTTTAATTTTTCTGGAATTATCAAAAGTCTTTGAAAAAAGAAAATACCCAATGATCAAAACCCATGATTGAAAAAGGTTTTTTTTTCCAAAATAAACAATACAAAACTCGCTGACTCGCTCGTTCTTTTCATTAAACAAAAAGTATACAAAAAAAATAATGTTTTTAACAATCAGAAGTCGTTTCGTGTCACTTACAAGTAACAATAAAAAAAATCAAAAACCAGGAACGTCCGAGAATTCGCTTTACGCCTTGAAAATGAAATTCTGTCAAAGCAAAAAAGAATCCATGTGTCAACGACTGGCAACGTTTTCACATACATCCAAGAACTAAAAGGTAGTCGTCAGAAAAATAAATATAAGAATTTGCATAAACCAATTTTAAAAATTCTCATAAAATCAAAAAAATGAAAGATAAATTAAGAAAAACATAAGAAAATTATAAAATAAGGTTCTCGAGATGTTTCTACTTAAAATGTAGTTCTCAACATTTTCCTAAACATCTGCCGTTTGAAAAACACTTTTAAAACCGCTGCATCGAGTACTAACCAAAAAAAAAAAAAGATGAAGAAGCAAAAAAATTGAGAAAAACAATAGAAAATTATTAAATAACGTCCTCGAAATGTTTCCATCGCCATATAAAAGCTTTAAAAGTATTTCTCAACATTTTCCTAAACATCTGCCGTTTGAAAAACACTTTTAAAACCGCTGCATCGAGTACTAACCAAAAAAAAAAAAGATGAAGAAGCAAAAAAATTGAGAAAAACAATAGAAAATTATTAAATAACGTCCTCGAAATGTTTCCATCGCCATATAAAAGCTTTAAAAGTATGTCTCAACATTTTCCTAAACTTCTGCCGTTTGAAAAACACTTTTACAACCGCTGCATCGAGTACTAACCAAAAAAAAAAAAGATGAAGAAGCAAAAAAATTGAGAAAAACAATAGAAAATTATTAAATAACGTCCTCGAAATGTTTCCATCGCCATATAAAAGCTTTAAAAGTATGTCTCAACATTTTCCTAAACTTCTGCCGTTTGAAAAACACTTTTACAACCGCTGCATCGAGTACTAACCAAAAAAAAAAAAAGATGAAGAAGCAAAAAAATTGAGAAAAACAATAGAAAATTATTAAATAACGTCCTCGAAATGTTTCTATCGCCATATAAAAGCTTAAAAAGTATTCCTCAACATTTTCCTAAACTTCTGCCGTTTGAAAAACACTTTTAAAACCGCTGCATCAAGTACTAACCAAAAAGAAACGATGAAGGAGAAAAAAAAATGGATACTCATGTTTTTATTTGTAATAGTGCGTCGTTCGTTCGAGCTTGAAGAATCGTAATGATGAATACAATAATAATAATAATAATAATAATATTAATTAAATATCCTCGTGAGTATATACATACAAGTATATCTTACTTATAGTCAATGCGAACGTATCATACAGTCATATGTATTTTTTATCATTATAAACACCTAGGATCTATAAAAATACAACCCAACTCTATAAAAATACAATACTAATCACTGGTATCAAAATCTAAAGAATGGAAGAGGAGGGCTTTATGCACGTACTTGTTTGGAAGTATTTTAGTATTTTTAGCATTTTGCACAAAATAACATCTTGCACCATGATATGGGTTCTTATGGCTTTTTACTGCTTGATTCGTCTTCTTCGGTTGAGTTCAAAACAAGAGAAAGGAACGATTCTTTTCGAGTGCTCCAAATATAGGACCAAACATTTATTTCGAATGCAACAAGTTGTCATCGAAAAGCTGAGGAAATTAGCTACGAATTTTTTTTTTTTCTTTTTTTTTTTGGGTTTTTTGTCATTGGTCAAATGTCTGGAGCTGTGAGTTTTAGACGAAAAGAATCGTTTTGTTCCACTTGTTTTGTTCGCGGTGGTTTCATGATATTTTTTTTTGTTTTTGTTCGTTTTTTTTTTTTTTTTTTCAACTTGCATTAATGATGGCTGACGAAAAGTTATTTGCTTGATGACAAATAAACGATTCACACGTAACATAAAGACGTAAGTATAAATCACTCGTTCAGGCACTCTATTACACTTGGCTAGTCGGCTATTATTTTATCGATACAAAAATCGTATGGACCAATAGCTGATTTTAATTTTTATGGTACTTCGTACAATTCATTTTGGCACGACGGTCGTTCCGTTTGGCTATTTTTCTTCCTTCAAGTCTCACGCTCCGCTCGAAAGTCGTAGTGATACTGTGAAATAAAATAATTATTGCTAGAGGTTTTCTTTTTCCTGAGAATTCAGAGGGCGAAGAAATTTTTATTAATTTTTACAAGATTTCTTTTGTTAAATTTTCTTCTGAGAATTTTGGAGCTTTAATTTTTATATTGAGAAAAATCTGTTGAATTTTTTAAAAATATATGAAACCATAGTAGCGAAAGATGAATTTATTCAGCAAATTATTCAATCTGGATTTTAATAACAAATGAAACGCTTAAATTTATCTACGATCTCGTTGTAATTACAACGACGTCGAGAGCTCGTCATAATAATAATTACCTCTTTGTCAAGCTCCTTCTGCGTTCGCGCTTTGATCACAGGAAGTACATTCTGTTGAGAAAATTGCAAAAATAAAAAATCACAAACGAATGCATTAGGATTCGATTATATATGTAGAAAAGATGAAGTTTTTTTTTTTTTTTGTAACTCTGTCCATTTTGCGTTAACTTGAACTTCTTTAATCGGAAAATCAAATTCCAAATAGTCAAAAATTGTTGAATTGAAATAAATGGATACTATAAAAGTGACGATAAAATTAAATATTGTAACAATTAAAAAATAGAAAGGTCAAGAGACTCACAATATTTTCATGATTCTACGATGAAAGTCTCGTTTTTTCTCAAATTTAGAAACGTTTTTTGCGAGTTTTTTAAGAACTTACCACCCACGATTCGGTGTTGAAGCTCAACATGGAATTGAGAACAAATGGCACACCATCGAGATCGGAAGAACCAGGCAAAGTTCCGTATATCGGAACAGAACCAACGACGGCGGCGGTTGGTGGTTGAGGAGCTGGCCTCGTTGGCCTGATCCTCGCGTTGGGGCTCAAGACTTCGTAATCGCGATCCGACGAATCATCGTTTATTTCCGTTTTGTTCGTTATTTTTGGATACAAACCGTTTTGAGGTTTTGGTGAGAATTTTGGTTTTGGTGGCCTCTCTGGTGGAACTCTGTGCGGAACTCCGTTCGATGGATTTGGCGAAGCATTTTGTAACAAGCTGGTAAAGAAAAAAAAAAGAATGTGACATGAAAAACTGAATGAATTTCCAATTTTTTAAATTAATATCTTATTTACAACGGTTTCAAATGATTGTTTTTGGAAAATCGGCAATTAGAAAATGAGAAAAATATTAAAAACTCACTCTATGTTCTCATACGGTTGTGAACTCGTGTCTCCGTTTGTGACTTGGCTAGTTTTGTAGCAGACTATCACGCCGTTGATTTCTCTGGAATTTCAATCGAAACCAAAAATAAAGATTAGGATGTGTTGAAAAAATAGACTTTCACTACTAAAGTTCATTCTTAATCTTAAATATTACTTCAACTAACGAGCGTTGTCCCGAACAAATAAGTCAAATTCTAATGTCAACTGGACATAACGCTACAAAGTAATTTCAATTTAATTTTAGTCATTTAAGGACGTTGTATGCAAAATTTTCTAGGGATAGAATTCCTTCAAATTTGCACCATACAAAGAAAATAGTGAGATCTAATAGCTCGCGCAATTTTAAGAGGTTTCACCATGTAGAAGTCGAGATATTTATTTATAAAAATCACACTTTTGAGTAGTTTCTCATAAGAGCGCGTGTTAAAAGTTCCAATTTTCAACATTAAATATTTCGATTTCCAAATGGTGAAGCCTCTTAAAATTTTGCATACGCTTTTATGGAACATCTAAGAAGCTTTATTTAGTTTTTCAAAAAAATCGGTCGTAAAATTTTTTCGAAATCTTGGTTATTACATAACAAATACAGATTACCTCGGACAATCTTGAATTTAGAGTATGTTGTTCTTTAGACAAAATGTAACAACTTTTTTTCAATGAACTTAGGCTCGCAAACCACTTTGTATGAAAGAAAAACTGAAAACAAAATTTATATTTTACCGTCGCCATACAACGTCCTTAAGTAGTGAGTAAAGTAAGTGTCATAATTTCGCTACATCCACGTTCAAAAGTTAATTTATTAAAACTTGAATGTATCTTTCGCAATAATCTAATAACGTTACTTTTTATATTTTATATAGGAATGTAAAAACACATAAACTTTTGAGAATACTGTCCAATATGAAAAGTTAAGAGTTTACGAAAAAACCACTTTTTCGATAATAAACGCACAGACTTCGTTTCTTTACTGAACTTCGAATCGCTGTATCTCCAAAATTAAAAGGTCAAAATTCACGATTTTTTCAAGACAAATTTTGTCATATATTTGTCTGTAATTGAGAAAAAGAAAAAGAAACAAATTGGTACAAAAGTTTTAGAATTATTCCGTGAAATCTGAATTTTTCTACTGTACCCCATAAAAGCGCGTGTGAATCCGTGAAATGTTTGATTTGCCAATATCTCGAGTATGAAATCCTTTTGAAATGTTGTTTTCATAGTTTGATAATAGTGGTTCGAACGTATTTAGAAATTTTCTTTAAAATTCTATGGAAAAACGTTTCGGCGAGTCTACTACTTTGAAATAAAGTTTTAAAGTCTCTGAAAAATTCAGAAACGCCGCTTTAACGCTTTAAAAAAATAAAAAAAACTATTGTCAGCGGAAAAAAAAATGACAGGACGTTTCGCGCGGGTTTGTATAAGAAATGTTTGCAAAACATTTACCCGGCGTACGTGAATCCGGTGGGTGCTTTCTTTATGCGACTGCATACGATAATATCAGTGACAGCTTTCGAGCAAGTCCCTCTGTTGCTCAGTTTGTAACAAACTTTTTTCTTCCTCCAGGCTCGTTGCTCTGAAAAACAGTTAAAAGTGGCTTATTAATTGCTAGTTAAAATTAAATCATAATTGAAGTCTTGGGCCACACCTTAAACGATACAATTTTGCTTTGTTTGATTAAAATGATAATAGTCATCATAATAAAGTGAATTTTTATGCTATCATGAGTTTAGAGCTCTTTTGGTGAAGCATCGCCCTTGGCAACCAAGCAGCTCAGTAAAACTTTGAGCCCGTTTTTCTTAGAATTATTTCACTCAATCATATAACCGTAACTATAAAGAGTTTCATTATTTTTTCATTAAGAAAAAATAAACTCTAATATATTTTTTTGCTGAATATGTAGAATTTTTAGCAGGATATTATGAACTCTTTTGATGAGGAACATTCTTACAAGGAAATCAAAGAACAGAAATCTTCATATTTATAAAAAATTTCAGCTCCTTGAAAAAGAATCGATTTTTTTTCCACTTTTCAGTATTTGATATTTTAGCAATAAAATCGTTTCTGTTTGCTGAGGGATTACATTATCATTTTTCTTATGGAAATTACTAAGCAACTTTTTTTAAAGGTGATTTACGTAGAAATTGAGTTATTAGGAAAAATATATTAAAAGCTAAATCTGACTTTAGAGCCTCAAATATGAGCCAAATTTTTGGATTAATTGATTAGACAATTAAGCACACAATCTCCCGAACGAAATATTACCAGGACAATAAAACATATCGTAGAAAATCACAGAAAAAAAAGAAAAATATGGAATGACAGTTTTGTAACTTTTGAGAGGAGAGGAAAAATTCTTACCAGTGTCCAGCGTTTGATTAATCATTGTAAAACCATCCGGTGGGGAATCCCGTTCGTTTATAACTATTATTTCCTGTACAACATGATTCAACAAACCGACGGTTTTCGAAATACAAATGTATCGGCCTTTTTTCTTGATGAAAAGACCGCTTTCTCGCCACAAATCTGCATCAATGTCCTGGTCGTACGTTTTGGAAACCTGATTATCACCAAATAGCAACAACAAAAATATTTTTAATTATATCAAATTATTTTCATACGAACGAATTATTAGTTTGAGAAAATTTTAATCAGGAATGTCAATACGATAAGGAATTTATCGAAAATAAAAATTCTTTTGATTGTTAGAGTTTCATTTTTCGAAGAGATTCTTCAATATATAAATCGTTATTGGTATTATTTATATTAAAAATACTTACGACGCTGAAATCCGCAGGACATTTGTCAATGTCCTCGACAACATTGATCGAAGTAATGGGCCTGTCATCCGGCAGAGGAGATGGCAAACCGGATACCCACTTCTTAGAATTAATTTTCAAAAGTGCCATTTTTCGTCCCTAAAACAATTGATTTTTGAATAGTTTTTTTCTTTATTTCTTTGTTACATTGAAAACCACTTGAATTTATCACGAACTCTCATCATTTCATGGTCGATTAGATATTAAATAACGCAAGAAAATAAATCCCAAAGAAAATAAAATGCCAAGTTGATTCTTTATAGATACGTTTTTATCGCAATTTCGTCTGGATTCGGTAGTAAAAGATTATTTATTTCGCTAAAAAGAAAAATATTTAAAAAATTATCGTTTACGAAGTAATTATCCGATGAAACTTCAAATTCCATTTTCTTCAATTCATTCAATCGATTAGTTATATATTTAGATGAAAAAAAAAAATCATTTTTTGAGACAACTGTAAAATGTCGATTAAAAAACTGAATGAAAGTTTTATTATTTTTATTGAAGGTCGATTGACTTTTTGTTGAACAAAAATGTCTAAAAAAAAAGGTCGTAATTAGTTCTCTACCATCAATTATTAAACCGTTTACTTGAGCGTCAGATTTCCTTCAACGAAAAAAAAAACAAATCCATACAATTCTTTTGTTTCTAAGGTAAAAGTCACGGTTTATTCGTCTCTCCTCACGGAAATTATAATCACTGTCTACAGTAAAACTCTTTGTTAACCACGCGTTTGTTTTCTCAAGGCAACTATTAGTGAGGCTCGACTACTAATCGTTACCTTGTCGATTGTGACACTTGATTAAACAGCTACGTAACTAGCAGTTTAATCAACTGTCCCACTGATACAATTCTGTCATTGGAAATGACAGTAGAATTCTGATTTGAAAGATAGCAACAACGTTGGGATTGAATGAAATTTTATGTCAATATTCACAAAAAAATTCACGTGAGTTACAAAAAACAATCGAAGGATCCGAACAGATGACGTTGAAAAGTTTACTTCGTTGGAATACATCGATTTTTTTTAATTTTCTAATATTTAAAAATTATTATACAAATTGAAGCTTTTCAATTTGGTCACTTTCGTATAGTCGTCTTGTGAAAAAAAAATCTCCAGTTTTTTTCAAACAATCAGCAAGTTTTCTTTACGTTTTAAAAACATAACTAAAACTTGATAATCTTGAATAAAAAATTGATAAGGTTTGTAAAATAAAAAGGGGCAAAACATTTGAAACGCAAGGGAACAAAAAAAAAAGCATCTCGTTGTATTCAAACGACGTTCATGTCCGTGCTATCTATAATTTATTCGCTTGTAAATGGAACGACGAAGAAGAATAGGGGAAAACAGTATTCTCATCATTGTTTGACGTTTGAGGAGTTGGAATGTAACAAAAACTTTTTCTCTTTCGTATCATCGTAAAATATTATTGCATTATTAAATCACGTCATATTGTGCACACTTTCTTTAATTAAAATCCCCGAAATCTTACAATTCATTTATTATAATTCGAGATATATGTTTTTAGAAATAATAAATTCATAGGAATTTCTAAGAAAAAGACAGAATGCAGTAGAAAAATCAACAACACTCGAGATCACGATGAAGAATTCCAAGAAACTTTCTACGCCGGTTCACAATTTTCTGGAATAATATTCATTCGATAATTCTCAATATTTCGAAGATTTGTTTCGTAAATTCGAGGAATTTTTAAATTTATTTAAATTGCAATTTTGCTAACTCGAGATTTTATTTATTTTTATTTAAAGAAAACTTTGCAAAACTTCAGTTTAATCGAATATATTCCAATAACGTGAAGAAGTTTTATTAAAATTTTGTAACAAAATATTATGGAAAATTTTGGAAGAATTTGACTCTTATTAGGTTAAAAAGTAAACAACAAAATTCAACGATGTTTAGAGAAAATGACTGCTGTACGAGAGGTCGAAATGTTTGTTTTGAAAATGGAAAATTTAATAGAAAAACAGCATTTCCGTTGCGTTCTAACGATGCAAACTAGTCTCGCGTGTTTCGAGCGCTTACCACGTGTTATTATAATACAAGCAAGAACAGTCCAAGTACGCGGGAGACAAGGAGGATCATTGAACCTTACCAACGACGATGACTCGTCGTCCGACCATTTCTTAGGGAAACAACCGCCAAGCATTTTCGTCGTTTTTACGTAGGCGAATTAAACAGAGGATGCGGGCAAGCGGAATTGGCAAAAAAAAATGAACAAAAAAATCGGTAATCTCAAAGTCTTTGACGAAGAAAGTGTCGAGTGCCCGAAGCGCGATGTAGAAGCGAAGATAAAAATGTTTTTTTTTTTTTTTCTCCAATGATCTTAAAGAAATATAAAAACGTGGTCAAATTTCGATATGACGAATGTTACTCATCGAAGACTTATCGGAACATCAAAACACAGATACGAAACGATTTTTTTCTCGTTCTATCACATCGTGAAAATAAAAGACTCTCGAACGTCCTAGATGTCGATACTCAATCAATAAACACTTGTAGCAAAATGTAGGCTGCGCTCAATGAACGAGATAGTAAGGAGAAAAAAATAAATAAAAATCACGAGGCACGAAACAAGAGACACACTCGTGGGTAAAACGAACGGTCGACTCTTCGTAGCTTGACATGACTTTCGCACGAAACCACGACGATTTGGGTTTCTATATTTGACGTCTAAAAATAATTTGAGTTTGTAAGAGTAGCATTGCGGTCGTTCGGTATCTTTTGATCTACAGATCTGTACGTACGTACATAACTAATAAATGCTCGAGATATTATCGTATAAAAAAATTTCTAACAGTAAAAGAAATAACGAAAAGTTGTCCCTCGATTTTGACTAAAGTTCGATGATGAACGAAAATTCTGACAAGTCACTCAATCTTTTCAACGATTTGCTATGGGAGCTCATGTAAAAAAGAAAAAAGAATTTAAAAAAAATCGATAACTGCATAAAAGTATATTTTTTCAATTATCAAAACAGAATTATTCGCATGCATTTTTTGTCGTGAGTGAGCTCACGTCGCCGCTTTCTGTTTCATTGTATTTCGATCACACGAGCGTTCCCCCACTTTGCATCCGTTCTCTTTCACAACATTGACACAAAAATAGTGGTCGTGCAATCCTGCCGAAAAGTCATTCAGCACAGCCTAGCGAATAATTCAATGAATGTCACCTCGAAGAATTGAAAACAAGAAACTCGTCAAAGGCGAGAAATTGTAAGAAAAAATCTAACAAAACAGATTTGCATACGGATATCCATTGGCAAAAAATAATATTCGTCGCGTAGGGTGAGTGAGGGTGAATGAATGAAAACCACAAAAATCACATGACGCTGAACTCACCTGTGTCCTCGTATAGACGAAAGCGATTTGGGTCGAAATATAAAGAGAAAAGTTACGAAATAAAACTCGAGCCCGAGAAGTCCGACATTTCTCTTGAGATGCAGAGAGGGCAGTCTTTTTCCTCGTCTGATC